>OX384035.1:0-1200000 GCA_947534325.1 Agonum fuliginosum | reverse complement strand
TAGTATAACGTGGCCCTCACGAGTTAGCTGAACGACTTGACAGTGTTTGCAGCTTGTAATATGTAACCAATTTAATTTATGAAAATACCAACGCCTGAAGATGATATTAAATATATCGGAGTCGTATTCCAGAAGTTATACGTTGTTTTGTTTATTTTATATGATATTGTAGCAAAAGTGGGAGTGAAATAGGGGTTAAGGGGCTTTTATCACAGTAAAAAAGTATTTAACAAATTACTGCCAACCTATTAATCCTATAAATCTTTTAAAAATACCATATAAAGATAAAGGCAGTAAAAATCTAGCTACGTTGTCGAATTTTTTAAATTGTTATTATTATTATTTATAAACAATTAAATAACAATAATTCTGAGAAAAACTCATCGTAAGTTTGATTGCATTGTAAATTTAAATGTTTATATCACATTAATATATAAAATTTTCAAATAGTAGTCGAGTAATTTGTTAAATAAATTTAAAAATTGTATGCGCGCTAGCCAATCAAATTGAGTATTTTCTAAACAAAAATGGAGCGAAACGTAGCAATTAGATAAATAGAGACAACATGTGCTCATAAAACATAGGCTGTCAGCGCGGATACCTGAAATAACGAGGATTTGTGATTTAGCAGCGCTGAGCGATAAAACCCCCTTAATGATAAAAAAGGAAGGAAGTTTTCTTAAGGTAACGGGATAACCAGTCGTGGCTCGAATTAGGAAGGGATGAATTAGGCAGCGGCACTAATCATGACATACAAAACTTTTACACACTTTAAACTTAAACTGATACTTATACGTTTCCACTAAATTTTTAATATGAATTTATATTAAAAATATTACTTAAAATTCGCTCAAAAGCGTAATGTCCGTATAGCAACGGGCTACATCTTTGGACTTATCTGGAGGTCGGTTGTCGAAGAACTGATGCAGACGCCCAAAAATCAGGGTTGTTATGTTTAAAACAATTTGTTTTAAACAAACTGTTTTAAACATGTTTTAAACACGGCCTAATGTTTTAATGCATGTTTTAAACTGTGTTTTAAATCAGGTGTTTAAAAATGATATCGAAATCCATTCACGACGCATAACACAAACAAAACAAATTCAACTACCGACCATCGGTGATTCCTAGCTACGCAGCTAGAGCGATGTAAATCCCCGTCTTCGCACAAAAAGTAGCATTGGCGTATTGGCGACATATTTCGATGGAAATAATATTCATTTAAAACAGATATCCTGTTTAAAACATGTTTTAAACATGCTTTTTTGTTGTTTAAAACATGTTTTTTTGTGCAGAGTTAAAAACATGATTTAAACCAAAAAAACAGTTTTAAACAGTAAAAAACAAATGTTTTGTTTAAAATTGAAAAAAACTTTTTTTTCAACCCTGCCAAAAATCAAGAGAACGTCTGGCCTAAAGGGGTACGGAGGGATGCAGATGACCTCTGAACTATTGTATCTAAAAATAACTTCAGATAACAAAAATACAGAGCGTAGCATATGCAAGTCATCTTGCTACAATATGCTTGTGCATTGTTGACAAAATGTAGTATTTTTCTGATTTTATAAATAGTAAAAACTAGCGTCAGGCCCCGCTACGCGGGCCTTCGGCTAGGTCGCGCTGCCGCGCGACAAGGGGGATTCGCCCGCTTCGCGGGCTCAAGCTCCCCGGACCCTGAATGTGGGACGATTCGGCACTTCGTGCCTCAATTATGACGATTTTAACATTTAGACAAAGAGGATTCGCCCGCTTCGCGGGCTCACGCTCGGCGGACCCTGAATGTGGGACAATTCGGCACTTCGTGCCTCAATTGTAATACTAGGTCCCGCTACCGCGGGACAAGAGGATCGCCCCGCTTCGCGGGGCTCAAGCTACGTGGATCCTGAATGTAGAAGAATTAGGCACTTCGTGCCTCACATTAATCCACTTTTGCATTTAGACTTACCATTTGAATAAGTTTTTTCTGACGTCTTTTGATGTGATTATCGGAATATACCAAGTAGGTAGTCATTAGTGTTTTAAAAAGAAAATAACAAAATTTTGTGAAAACTAAAAAAATACTTTTTGTCCGACTAGAAACAAAAGCCAAATTGTCGAAAGTCATTTTAATGCATGCTGTAGATTTTTTGTCCTTATTAAGACCTTTAATTTGATATCAATCGCGATATAATTTTAAAAATATTAAGAAAAAACTAATTCCGCTCACCGAGTGCAATTTAAATTTTTTCTTAGTAAACAGCTATAATTTTGGAAAACATTGGACGATAAGTTTGATACCAATCATAATTATATTAAATTTATATTGAAATACAAATGCTAATCATTGAAGCCATATTTTGACCCCTTGGTGCTAATTAATACCATACATACTTTTGTAAAAACAGATTTGATAATTGATACAAGTGCAATAACAATCTAGATCATCTCTAGTCCGCGTCAAGTCTCGTGCTTGTCCAGTTGTTAGTTAGTGGGCGTATACAGGATAAAGATCCCATTAGGCTGGCTTGGGCAGGACAAACTCAAACTCAACCCAAACTCAAGTACAATAGATAAAAATCCCGATTATCGGACACCATTTTTAACACGTTTGTTAAATTTGTATATTAATTTGACATTTAAAACTTTCCGTAAAATACTGAGAAATAGTATTATCCACGGATATTGGATATAGATACCTAATTTTAATTGAATATTTACACTTGGGTCAAAATATATTACTATAAATATTACAGTAATAAATAAAAATATGATTCAACTTCACAGTGCATTGTTAAATTGAATAAAAATTTTCAAAAAATAGATTACAAATTTATACAAAACCATGTAAACATAATGCGTGCTCCATCTTTAAATACTCAATAAAATTTTCAAAATATTTCTACCTTATCAAATATAAAAGATAAATCCAAATAAAATTTCAAATTGGAAACGTCAAATCTGACACTAGACAAAAAAATCATTTTTATCAAAAAGAAAACAAAAATTCCATGGCATGCTCCCATTTGCGTTCCGTGCATTTTTCAGTTTTTTCTTAATAACTTTCTTAATATACCCAATATTGGGTTGAAACATATATAGAAATATAGTCAAATTCATCCACTACCTATATGTCAAATGAAAAAAACAATCGAATAACGTATAATGCCCGTATCCAAGGACTCAAAAAAATCACGGTTTTTCAACTCCCCTGCGACTACCACGCCATCTACAATATTCATATACCCAAAAGGCACTACTTCACATGAACCTCTATCAAATAAAAAAAAGTTCATAAAAATCGGTTGAACCGTTTAGGCTGTAGGCGATTCTAAAAACGGTTGCTAAGCTGCTGAAAATATAGTGATACCTAGCCTTTTAGTATATAAGATGAATAAAATTATGTTGCATATCTGCATGCATGCATATAATTTGTAAAATATTGCATATTTGTTTAATTTTGTGCATATATTGAGCATATTCTGTCCTTATTTCAAAGCATATTGCTTGCATATTTTAAACATAATTTGCCTGCATATAACCCGTACTCTAGTAATAAATGACCACCGTTGAACCTTCATTGACCCTTTCTTTGTTGCCAGTTCTTACAAATTAACAATGTTAGAAATCTGAGTAAAACCCCGACATGTCCAATACCACAGAGACTCTCCTTCGGTCGATGTTGCAGTAATAATATTCCAAAACTTTACCAAATCTGTCTGTCTGGTGTGTCTTATTTTTATTGTTCAAGTAGAATGCGACGTGTCAGGGCTTGGTAATGTCGACTGCGTTAGTGAAAACAAACTGTGTGCGGTGTAGTCGAGTGGTGGACGGGTGATAGACGAGGAAATGGAATAATCTTGTATTCAAATCTTACTGGATGTCAGCTTATGTGAAATGTGCCAAGCGGGGCTACGCCCCTCTCGTAGCGATGAATTTACAAAATATACAACTATCGCGCTGATGCACGCCTGCTTATTACCGGATAAGTATGTATTATGCTAATTATATACGAGATAATAGACAAGTTAAATAATCAAATACTCAAATTTAGTACGAGTAGATTTGTATTAAAATAGCCGTATCCACCATAATCAAAATAAGGAATATAACGATAAAAAATAAATTACATGTGCAGGTATGACTAAAAGTGAAAAAAAAAATTTAAAATTTGAGGCGCTACACTTCTAAATCCAGAAGATTAACAATTTGAACGATTCTGAAATTTAACATGAAGAATCATGACTCATTAGTGAATCAATAAATACAAATTATTAATTGCTGTGACATCAAATAGCAAAATTGGAGCTAATTTTGATCATTTAATAATCCATATTATACGTTAATTAATGCACAAAAATAAAAATTTTCTTTTGAAATCAATAACATACATTAGTCGGAAGACGGGTATAGAGAGATTTTTTAAATAGTTAACCCATTAACTGTAATAATTTATGTAAAACTCGCATTTTTAGTAATTTTTAGAAATTATTTAACAAAATACAGCAAGGTTTTTTTGTAAAACTCGTGACTAAAATGATGTTTAAAATTTGATACTAATATACTATTATTTTCCATGGCACTATAAACAGCGCAAAGATTGAAATTGAACATATACTTTTATCTCGTGATAATAATAATAATAATAACGATTTATATCAATAAATAAATGCTTTTTGGATGCAATTATGACACTTTTTGAAATTTTTTGTTATTACAATTCTTCTTTAAAATTAATGAGGAAAATATAGAGCGAAATTAAATTTCAAACGTTGTATTTCCTATAAGATAAAAAAGTAAAGACCTGGTATATAAATGCTTTATAAAACATACTAAAAGGAAAATAATTATTATCAAAAGTTAATAAGTTTGCAATTACAGGTTTGTGCATTTTTATTAAATATTTTCCTAGGTAGGTACTTATTAATATTATTATTTATTATATTCAATGAAAAAGATAATCTTTTGAAAAACTATTAGTTGATTATTATTATTATTATTACTTGTCTTGATGGTATATTTGATAATTTGACATTTATTTATATTAGATATTATGTACATTTACTTGCATTGTAGAAGATTTAAAAAAATTTATTAAACTACCGACAAGTGGCAAACAAATGTTTGCTTGAAATACGATGCATTTTTTTGCGATTTAAAAAAAATCTTTTTGTTTCATGATCAACACGTCGTACAGTACCTATATACCCTTTAATTTTTTGTCCTAAGTTGTGGAACTCCCTGTATAATCAGAAAAGTTGAAATTCTTATGTAGAAAATGTACTGCTTCAGTATGTGCATTAATAAAAATTTATTTAATAAATTATTCATCAAACTACATCAAAACCATGCATGGAAGCTTTTATTGCAATTTTATCTTTAAATTAAGTTCACCAATAAATAATGCATTCAAACATGCAGCTCACATATTTTCAAGTATATTGAAATAGGCAGTATAAAACCACTTTCATAATATGTAAATTATGTATGCAACAATTGTTTTCCATTTTCTATTTAACGATTTGACGGTAAAATTTCCGTGTGTGACTCTAAATCCCTATACATTTTTAATTAAATTCCAGTACATTGGTTCGAGTTAACTGTTTAACCATTTAACGCAAAGAAAAACCGCTCGCATTTTTAGAGCACTGAGGGAAAATTACAATTTATTTCATTTCGTTGTAATTTAATAAAAGAAACACTAAACACAGGTAGAAGGAGAACGAAAACACTAAACTAGATTTGATAGCCAATTAGAAGGATATGTTACTCTGTAAAAGACAAGCGTTTATTCTTTCTTTGTATGTTATTCTCCGCAGAAAACTAACTGGCGAAACAGTTTTCATCCTATTTGTTTCGTTATGAGGAAGATTATGCTTTTCTATAAAATATAACTATTACAAACGTAGTAGTATTTTTTTTTAATTTGTCTGCAAATATTAAACTTGGACCGAGTAGTTAGTTGTTAGCATTTTTATATTAAGTATTATTTCTAAGTTATAATAAATGCATTTTTCATCTCGAATTGTAAACGTGACAATTTAATTTTGTATAAAACGACTTGCTTTTCAAAAAAAAAATTAAAAAGTCGTGTTCTAAAACTTCAATCTTCAATCTCTTGTATTTTGTTAACCAGAATGTATGTGTGTGTATGTGGTAAAGATCGGATTTCTGGAGGGCGGATAACTCAAATACGAATTACTTAACCAAAAATTTTGGTAATCGGTATTATTTTACATTTGTATACTAATTGAAAGAAATACTGCTATTTTGGTACAAATATCTTGACCAGAAAAAGAATTCTAAAAAAAATTGCAAAAAAATATAGGAAATTCTGCGATAGTTACAAATTTGTCATACGACATTTTAAAGAACAAATTATATCTTACAATATTTATTTAGTATCTTTTCTATACCTCTTACCAATAAAGAAAAACTATTTTTCAAAGATATATAATTTTACCTTCCACGATTTGTAAATCACAGAAAAAATATAAAAATAAAAATGTCAATGTGACAGATGAACAGACGTACCTATACACAATTTCTGAAATGTTTGTGGCATCATTTTAAAAGAAATGTAAATATTATTAACTGGACATAATGTAATAAGATAGTAATAATAAAGTTAAATTTTTATTTATAAAAAGCTAATTAAATAACTAAGACCTATATAATTATTTTCAAAAAGTTTGTAAACTTATTGTAAAATTATAATTTAAGAAAGCTTAACTAAAACCAAATTCATATAAATTACAGTGTTAAGGCGGGAGGTCGTTTGCTGGCAACATCAGATTTTTTTAACTGCTTTTGTCTTTATATAGTATTGTTTTAGATACATAAATGTTAAATAAGTTGGGAGTAAATTGTTAAATACTTTTTTTTACAACCCTTTTAATCGCATTAGTTCAAAAAACTCCTTTACATACATAAAAGGAAAAACCAATACATTCAGCTACTATAAAAACTGAGAACCTATACAGAATTCTACTAGCCCCATTTTCATTTCCTATTCACATTAAATAGAAACTACTGTAAAAGGAACAAACATTTATTGAAAAAGTATAAAATATGAATATGGTAGTTTTGTTATTCGTTCCAATATTCCAGCTCTAAGATCTATAATAAATCGTGAGCAGATTTCAGTTTTTGCATTTACTACGCTTGATAAAAACGAAAAACAAGAAGAAAACACACAATGGTTCCGTAAAAAAGCACAACAAATAAACATAATTTATGGAATCGGAATAGCGTAGCAAGTTTTTCAGCGCGCCGAATTACGAAAATGGCATTATTACATCGATTGATGATATAGTACAGCAACCATTTGCCGCAGAGGAAACAACCGATTCATAACAAAAATCAATAAATTTTCCCGGCTAACATTGCAAGCCATTCCGTGTTCAAATTCAACAATTTCTCGTTGGGTTTCAATAGAGTCATTGGTAATAATTGTCACGCGAGACGAGGGAAAATGAATATCGCACGTGACTCTAGTGAAAGTACTCTCTTTCCGGAACTCATTGTCGAGGCATTCGGCAAGGGAAGAAACATTACTCATGTTGCTCAAACTTTAAAAATTTTAATACTATTTCATTAGTATTTTCCCTTAAGGTGTTCGTCTACCCTAAAATTTTACACCGTTACAGAGGTGTACGCCTCCCACGTTTATTTTAATTATAATTGAAATATGATGCTTTTACATGTGTATGAACAAAGTATGTCTTAATGCTTCTATATTTTTATTTTTGTCTTTGGCCTAGGAATTTGAAGTAAAAACAAATTAAAAATGACGTTTTTTGCGTTTCTTTTGGCATTATTTGACATGATTTTTTTTGTCACTGTATAAGCAAGAAAAATTTAAAAAGCAAGAAACACGGAACTAAGCTTTCTTTTTGGAATAACTTTTGTTTAACTTAATTTCTTTTAAAAATACAGAAGTTGTTATGGGAATACTGGAGCCATGTTTACAGTATTTTTCAACTTCAAGATGACATTGCATAGCTAGGATGCGGGAAAGTACGAGTTTCGGGCTGGTTTCGGGTAGACGTAGTAGTGGGAAAAAATAGAAAAAAAAGTAATATTTGGAGTATTCTAGGAATTAGAAAAATCTGACGTGACCATCACACAACCTTCCGCCATATCTAGACTTTAAACAGAAATATAAACGTAGGTACAATCAGGTGCCCATTTAAAATATACAAATAAAAATCTAAAATATTCAAACACAGAAATTAGTATCACCTGAATCAAAAGATTCATTCACACGAAAACTCTTGTGTGTTGAAGCAATCCTCCGTTCAGTTACTACATTTAATAGCTTACTTATGACTTATATAGCGCTAATATGTCACCCGTCTCGTCTGTCAATATTTTTTATGCAGAAACAAAAATCAACCGAACATGGATTACAAGATTTCAACGTTTTATTTGATAAATTTATTTTTTAAATTTTACTACAGTTCTTTAATGCTACCAGATGAAGACAATTTTTTTTTCTTATTCTTATTACAAATAAATAATATATTTATCCAAATTTATAGAAATTTTTGACACTTAATCTTTTCAATCTTCAAAAAATATCACTTCCGGTGAAGATACTTGTACCAAAATCTAATGAGCTCTTCCTATTCGTATACAATTGTGAAATACCAAATATCAAAATTTTTGGGTAATTCGTATTTGAGTTATCCGACAGACGGCATCGGCCCGGACCACACACATACACACACACACACACACACGCACACACACACACACACACACACACACACACACACACACACACACACACACACACACACACACATACATACAGACATCATCGGGAAACTATCAAAAATGAGTTGTAAGGACCCTAATTCGTGCTCATCCACTAAAAACTCACTACCCGATTTTTTGCATGATTCCAATACCTTCCTTTACAGGTAAGCGGAAGGTAAAAAAGGTAGACGAGCCCCTTAAGGGTCTCGTCTCCGTAACAAAATATTACGTGTTTAGCAGTGTAGCAGTTTCTGCTTTACTCATTGCATATTATAAATTTGAAGGAAAAACAGGTAGGTACTAGATAATAATTGTAAAAGGTAATTGAGCTCCACTTTGTGAAAATTGAAAATTTGGAAGTGGAATTAAATGAAAATGTAATATCTTGCTCTTCGCTAATTTATATTATCATCATCAGGTCCGGTGTCGAAGAAATTCCATTTTTTACTTTCCGCCATACCTGTAAGAAAGGTATTGGAATCAAGCTAAAAATAGGATAGTGAGTTTTTAGTGGATGAGCACGAATTAGGGGTGTAACAACACATTTGTTATTGTTTCACGATGATGTCTGAATGTATGTGTGTGGCAAGGGCCATTTTTCTGGAGGTCGGATAACTCAAATACGAATTACCCAAAAATGTTGATATTTGTTATTTTACATTATTTGTAAGTATACGAATTGGAAGAGCTCATTAGATTTTGGTACAAATATCTTCACAGAAAACGATATTTTTTGAAGATTGAAAAGATTTATTGTCAAAAATTTCTATAAATTTGGGTAAATATAGTATTTATTTGTAATAAGAATAAGGGATCAAGTTATTTGCAACTTACGGTTAATTTGACACCCGCGTTTCTCTATTTTTTCAGACAATTTACGAAGCAATGCAATATTTCACACAATTTGCTGTATGATACTACACAATTTAGATAGTTTCAAAAATTGACCAATATCTTGTTGAAGATTTAGTGTAATGTAAAACGGACTTAAGGGGCTTTTATCACACTAAAAAAAGTATTTAACAAATTACTCCCAACGTATTAATCCTATAAATCTAAAAAAAAATACCGTATAATTACAAAGGAAGTAAAAAACTAGCTACGTTGTTGAATTTTTTAAATTGTTATTATTATTATTTATAAACAATTAAATAATAATAATTCTGAGAAAAACTCTTCGTAACTATGATTGCATTGTAAATTTAAATGTTTGTATCACATTATTATATGAAATTTTCAAATAGTAGTCGAGTAATTTGTTAAATAAATTTAAAAATTTAATGCGCGCTAGACAATCAAATTGAGTATTTTCTAAACAAGAATGGAGAATTAGATAAATAGAGACAACATGTGCTCATAAAACATAGGCTGTCAGCGCAGCGCGGGTACCTGAAATAACGGGGATATGTGATCTAGCAGCGCTGAGCGAAAAAACCCCCTTAAGGGGCTTTTATCACAGTAAAAAAGTATTTAACAAATTACTCCCAACCTATTAATCCTATAAATCTAAAAAAAATACCATATAAAGATAAAGGCAGTAAAAATCTAGCTACGTTGTCGAATTTTTTAAATTGTTATTATTATTATTTATAAACAATTAAATAACAATAATTCTGAGAAAAACTCTTCGTAAGTTTGATTGCATTGTAAATTTAAATGTTTATATCACATTATTATATAAAATTTTCAAATAGTAGTCGAGTAATTTGTTAAATAAATTTAAAAATTGTATGCGCGCTAGCCAATCAAATTGAGTATTTTCTAAACAAAAATGGAGCGAAACATAGCAATTAGATAAATAGAGACAACATGTGCTCATAAAACATAGGCTGTCAGCGCAGATACTTGAAATAACGAGGATTTGTGGTTTAGCAGCGCTGAGCGATAAAACCCCCTTAACATGCAAAATCTCGTCAGAATCCATGTTCAATGCGAATGGAACAAACACAATTTTTCGTTAGAATTCAATGGCACCATTGATAATAATTGTCACGTGAAATGAATAGCACGTGACTACAGTGAAAATACTTTATCTCCGGAAGCCGTTCTCGAGTCGGGATATTCGTCATCGGGAAGTAAAAAACTGCTTGTACCTGCACCGCCATGGCCGGAAGAAGAAACGAACCGAATCGATAGGGGCGGGGGGCGGATGAGGCTGCGAAGGAACCGGATGTGTGAGCCCAGCGGCGGCGCGCAAATGGGCGGATGGTGGCGGCGCCACGCGGATGATTAACCAAGTCCGAAAACACGTTCCCGCTTCTCGGACGCTGAATAATGGATCACTTGAAATACCGGTAAAAGCCCTGATAATATATTTAAAGGCCTGACTAGAATCATGATGACATGTGTTCAATTAACGCTCTCGGATCGTAAATTCTTAGCAACGTTGCCACGTTCAAGCGTTTCATACCAAAATATATTTATTATACCTAGCAACTATATTTATGATATTATTAAATTTGTATTTTTGAAGACAAGTTTGAATATACTACTTCTGGAATTTATACAACTAGACAAACTAACACATTGCTAAAAATCCCAAACTACAATTACAACTTATACAAAAGGGCCTCATTACATTTGTATAAGTGTCTTCAACTTGTTGCCCGAACATGTAAAACAATTAAATAAAAAATTAGCTTTAAGGATAATTTAAAAATCTCTTAATTTGAAATCGATTGTAAAAATAAAAACTTCATTGTTTCATGTTTGATTTTTTAGGTTTGGGTTTAAGACTTTTGTTCTTTTGTAATTAGCAATGTACTAAGAAGGTATCTACAAACTTTAGTTTTTATTTAACATTATATTACTGTTTATTTTCTTTGTAACGTTTTATATAAATTCTACATTTTTAATTTTTTTGGCTTATTCGAAAATAAATTATATTAATTTATTGATTGATTAATTATAAAAATGATTGAGCGTTACATGACTTTGATAAGTAAATTTTCTTATCTAGACGAGACGAGAATTTACTATTTCTCGTCTTGCCTCAAATTTTCGAGACAAGAATTTTAAGTATTCTCGTCAATTTTAGGCTGTAAATCGATTATCATCTCGTCTCAATTTCTCAAAAAAATTTTGTTGGCATCTATTTGAAAAGCAAGAAGTGAATTTAGGAATTTTTTCGTACATTTTTGTTAAATTTACACGCAATTTTTGTTTTAGAAATTAAAATATTTATATCAAAACAAAAAATGCGATGAACAAATTATAAAAAAATATTTTGACATTTTCAAAAAGAATATATCAAAATTAGTTTTAGTTTCGAGTAATCTCGATTTCTCGAGAACTATTTCTTGTCTCGTAATTTTGAATTCTCGTCTCATCTCGTCTACTAATTCCAAGAAAAAAATTCGTACTCATTAGTTCTTGTCAAACTTATCAAATGATAAATTTGGGAGTTTATCTTAATTTTTGGCATTCATAGTAAGGCAGAAAGCAAGTGACGAACACCATTAATTATTAATATTAAGGCGCTACTCTGCAATATTGCTGCAATAGAATCAGAATTTACGATTCTGGCTATATTCCTCAAATTGAGTAATGACATAATATGGCAGTACAAAAATGTGCGAAGCGTCATTAAAATTTGAAATTATGTTGTCTTTAGTTTGGCTTCGACTAAAAATTAATTTTACTCACAGCGCAAAACATACGCGGTACACAAATTATAAAAAAAATTTGTAGGTATTATTATTCCATTTGGTTTGTGGATGGCCTTTAAAGCTGTGTCGCTATGTCACTTTGCAAATGAAACAAACTGCACAATACATTCACCATCAGATTACAGATATCCAGATTAAGTATTTTCATGTCCTTTGTAAAACTTAGTATTGCAATTCACTGGTATAAAACCCAGCGTCCTTTGACTCTATTCCACTATTTTTTTAGTGTAACGGTGTGAAACAGAGCTAATTACAGAGCCTAAGAAAAATATTATCCTTTAATTGTGTCCCTTTAATTCCTTCTCTGTTGACACGCACCAGCTCTCAACCATTTCCATTTGATTTGACAGGCAGTGCGAGTAAAACTACACGAAAACAAGTCAACTCATAAATAATTCTCCTTATCAAACAGTAGAAATCAGCGATTTTCTGTCCGGGAAATTTTCCCCACGTAAATATCATTAGTGAGCTGTTTAAAACGTTCCCCCCAGGAGACGCGGAGCTAAAAACGACGCGAGTTTTTGTCTTTGGGGCAAAATGAGTGACTCATACGTCACACAGGAGCCGGAAAAGTTGTGGTGTTTCGTCCGCCAGATCTCAACCGTGGATTAGATAGCCCTAGCTTCATGAATTGTAGCTTGTTTCGGAGAGAGTAAAAAAGTAAATATATTTAACATTACAGCAGCACCAGATGCACATGTGTGTATAGACGTTACAAATCCATATAGGAGTGACGTCATAAAAACCAAGCAAATTATTCGTATGAATCAAAATGTTATGACATACGATATGCGTATATTTATACGAGTAAAATGTGTAAGAAAGAGAAGTGGTGGATAGAATTTATCTGATGGATTTGAAACGTCTTTACACGAGGAAAGTATTCATTAAAAAGTTTCTTGAAAGTAAAACAAGTGCTAGAAGCTCTCATAGAAAAAAAACTGTCAATATCGTTCATACGGAGAATGTACTTATTTTTATGAAATATATTTAAGATCACTAGCTTCAATATATTTTAAAGAAATAATTAGTTTTTATTCGATTATGTCAAAAAGTGACGTTTTTTGGTTAAGATATTCGGACGAAAAGCTAACCTTTTAGGTAGAGTATTAATATTTGTGACGTTGCTAGGTGACCCACTTTTCGTCTTAGGCCGAGAAGTACTTTTCGTACGCAAACGCGTTTTTTTAAGCAAACTGACAGTCGAATAATTTTTTGTTCTTTTTTGTTTCATTTGTCTGTTTCGCAGATAACTACAATTAGCAAACTAAACAAAAATTTAGAATAATTTATAATAAAATATTAATATTCTAGTTATTTTCCATAGTCGTACGAGAACTTGCATTTTTCGTCCTTGTAACATAAATAACTATTCTTCTAAGGTTTTTCTGTATTACTGGTATTGACAGTTTTTTTTATGACAGCTTCCAGCTCTTGTTTTACTTCCAAGAAACTTTTATACATCATAGAAAAAAAAACGTCAATACCGTTCATACGGGGAATGTAGTTATTTTTATGAAATATATTTCAGATCACTAGCTTGAATATATTTTAAAGAAATAATTCGTTTTCTCCACGGTTTCCCTGTATTACAGGTATTGACAGTTTTTTATGACATCTTCTAGCACTTGTTTTACTTTCAAGAAACTTTTTAGTAAAAATTTTTCTCGTGTGAACAAGGCATTTTAGTAGCGACAATTGGACATAACAGGAGCATTTTGACATACACTAACAAAGCTAACAAAACCGTACTAGAGCCCCACAAACTTAGTTTTGGTATTTACTACACTAACAAAGCTAAAAAAAACCGTACTAGAGCCCCACAAACTCGGTTTTGGTCGCTATGCCCTATTGCCAGTATGTCTAAATATTGCTGTTGTGTTGGATTGTCGCTGAGTCAAATTGCCACAGGGTCAAATTGCCTCTGTGTCGAAATAAATTTGCAGTAGTCTCTCCACATACGTTATTACAAGTATGTAAGTGGTGGGGATGCGTTTTGGCACAGTGGCAATTTGACATTACGGCAATTGGACACAGCGGGTATTTGACATTACGGCAATTTGGCGCAGTGGCGTGTTCCCCGTTTTATTTGATAAATGTATTTTTCAAATTTTACTACAGAACAGTTTTCCTGTGAATGAATTCAGGTGATGCAAATTTCAGGTTTTTTATTTGTATATTTTAAATGAGCACCGGATTGTACGTATAGTTAGGGCGAGAGGTTATGTGCTGGGCACATCAGGTTTTCGAATTCTGAATCGCCATACGCTTTCCAAACTTCAGCAGGTAGACAAGAACTGCACTTACTCTCCGGACGAAACTCCTGCTGGCGTGTGGCAGTCGTAACCTCGTCGCGAGTGACATAGAGGCCCCCAGGTGGCAGTAAAGGAGCGCGACTCCCGGTTATAGACGTAAACATGGCCTGACAAACGCGGCCGCCATTAAAACCGATATCCCACGTCCTGACGAATTACTTCTGTAGCGAGGGACGCAGACACTCAACATATTTTAATATTCAGCAATCACTCGGCGATAAACTTGCACCTTGCTCGTTAAATCAGGCCAAGAGTTGGGTTATCTTTCATAGATGGACTGAACTAGAGTCTGGGATTGTTGTTATTTGACGGCTTAGTTTTTGTATTAGTTTAGCGGCTTTTGAGGTGTGGAATGTTTAGTTCATTTCACATTTTGTCTCGCAGAAATAAACTCGTCGGCACTATTAGGGGAACACTTGAAATGAGGTGAAATTTCACCCATTTTCAAATCGTCATAACTCGGCGTATTTTCAGTCGATTTCGATGAATCTTCGACAGAGAAAAACTTTGAAGTATCTACTTTAAAGTCATGCATGCGAACCTAAACTTCACCCCTTCCCCCCCACTAGAACCCCTGTGAAAAAATCTGACGTGGCCATTACACAACCTTCCGCCATATCTAGACTTTACACAGAAATGTATACGTACAATCCGGTGCCCACTTAAAATATACCAACTAATAAAAATCTAAAATATTCAAACACAGAAATTTGCATCACCTGAATAAAAAGATTCATTCACAGGAAAACTCTGCTGTGTTGAAGCCATCCTCCGTTCAATTACTACATTTAATATCTTACTTATGACTTATATTTATAGCGCTAGTATGCCAACTTGTCACCCGTCACAACTGTCAATATTTTTTATGCAGAAACAAAAATCAATCGAACATGGATTACAAGATTTCAACGTTTTATTTGATAAATTTATTTTTAAAATTTTACTGCAGTTCTTTAATGCTACCAGATAAAGACAATTTTTTTATAACGTAAATTGCAAATAACTTTTCCCCTTATTCTTATTACAAATAAATACTATATTTATCCAAATTTATAGAAATTTTTGACACTTAATCTTTTCAATCTTCAAAAAATATCACTTCCGGTGAAGATATTTGTACCAAAATTTAATGAGCTTTTCCTATTCGTATACAATTGTAAAATACCAAATATCAAATTTTTTGGGT
This sequence comes from Agonum fuliginosum, assembly GCA_947534325.1. NCBI lineage: Eukaryota > Metazoa > Arthropoda > Insecta > Coleoptera > Carabidae > Agonum > Agonum fuliginosum. The sequence goes on along the minus strand of OX384035.1, from coordinate 1,184,092 downwards.
AATTCGTATTTGAGTTATGCGACAGACGGCATCGGCCCGGACCACACACATACACACACACGCACACACACGCACACACACATACATACAGACATCATCGTGGAACTATCAAAAATGAGTTGTAAGGCCCCTAATTCGTGCTCATCCACTAAAAACTCACTACCCGATTTTTTGCATGATTCCAATACCTTCCTTTACAGGTAAGCGGAAGGTAAAAATGCTTTTAAATCGAATAAATGTCCAATTTTGACGATGTGTACGGAGTTGAAATATTTTTTTCGACTAAATTCATCAAAAGGACACTAAAATTGGTTCAATTTCCTGTGTCGTCCGACATTCATAATAGTTAAAATGTATATCAAGTAAATGACTTTTAGCTTCCATTTCAATCCCAAATATGTAGGAATAACTTAATTTTTATTGAAATGCTGTATACTACTTCCGGTTCCAAAGTCTATGCTACAGACGGTCAGTTTTTTCATCAAGTGTCAATATTTTGAATGGCAAGTCACACTAGTGAATTTCTTAATCAGAAAAGTCGAAACTGCATCTGTCACACTAGTGAATTTGACAGTTTCAAACGATTTTCTGCTGTAGTGAAACCCATAGTCGTTTTGTTTTATCAAGGAAATCTACTTGAAACTGGGTTAATATAAACGAAGCGAGCATTGTGCTTTAATTAGTTGATATCAAGTGTTTTAGCTAAAAAATTTATGAAGACTTCCCCATTTCTGTATCTTAATGAAATTTATAAAGTATGTCAAGTTTAATGCCTGAAGTAAAAGTAAAAAGTAAATACGGTTTGTATATTATATAAATGGACGAAAGAAAAAGTGTATAATTATGTGTATTTTTCGTGTTTCTTTTACAAAATTCAAATGAGTTAAATAAACTTTCCAACTTTCCGGAAATTCGAGAAGTGAAAGAAATAAAACTCAATTTAAATATCAATTAATTCCTTCCGTATAATTAGTCACATTCAGCGATTTTGCTTCCAGTAAAACATATAACTTTTTAATGACAAAAGGTAATCTAAAAATAAAATTCAAAATATTAAAAATTCCGCGCTTCAACCGCAGGAAAGTTCATCTCTGCCGGAAGTTCTTCGCTCGGGAACTCTCGGGTGTGTTCGTAGGCAAACAGAGGCCATGCCTTGCCGTCATTTAAATTTTAATCTGTATTTTGTTACTCTTTTGTACCATTCCTCTTCCGGATTCATCTAAAAAATGTAAACTTCAGAAATGCGGTCACACCGGACTTGTATAAGCCCAAAGTCGCGATGTGAAATATTAATGAGACGCCGGTTTAAACTGGATCGTAGCAGACTAAGCGCTGCTTATTCCTACCTTCACAACGCTGTATTTACGTTAGAATTACATTATAACAGGACAACAAGAAGAAAAATATTTTGAATTGAAAAGTGGAAATCATTTTTACGGAACTCATTATACCTATAGTAGTAATCAGACGAGGTACGTCCTAAAAAAAGGCCTATAAATGGCTAGGACGCAACGACTATGATCTATGTCATTATCAATGAATATTTTATAAACTCATCACAATTAGGGGAACACTTGAAATGAGCTGAAACACCCATTTTAAAATCGTCACAACTCGACGTATTTTCAGTCGATTTCGATGAATCTTCGAGGACGAAAAACTTTGAAGTGCCCACTTTAAAGTCATGCATGCAAACTTTAGCGTCACCCTTCTCCAGCACCTCCGAATAAAAAGAATAGTATATTGTGTATCTAGTGCGCAAAGTAAGCAATTGCGCAAGGCGAGTTGCAGCCCAAGCAGTAGCGGCTCGAGGCCTACCGAGGCGAGCCGAGGAGGCCGAGGGTCGCTACGGCGAGGGCTGCAACGAAGCCAAGCGCAATTGCGCCTTTGCTCACGAGATGCACACGATATTTTTTGTCATTACTGCACAAAAAGTAACCTTTTGAGTGACCTTACTTATCAAAAGATAAAATGAATATTTTTAAAATTAATATGTATAAAATAAAAAAGTAACTAATATTTACCTACATGTAAAAGAATAAGAAACTAATTATTAACAGTAAAGAAAAGAACATTAAAATATAAGAATAAAATATTATTATCCATTAGATCCAATATCCAATGCACAATCTGTACAATAGTCGACAGTAGAAACTATGCATAGAGAAGTAGGTACTACAGCTGTTCACGTGCTTGTAGTATTAGATTATCACGTGTGTGGCGCTAGTGCTACGCGCACATTTCGTGTCGGTAACTACAGAAAACTGTGTGTTAAATTTGCGTGCGCAAAGTGAAATTTTGCGCACGCTATTCCCGCACGCTTGTACTTTGCGCACGCATTTTTGTCTAGTTAAAAAATAAGCCACTTTGCGCACGTAAAACAGGCACGAAAAAGGTTACTTTTTGTGCAGGTATGACAAAAACACATTTTTGGATCAAAAAATGTCCAACGTTGACAATGTGTACGAAGTAGAAAATTTTTTTTCGACTCGATTCACCAAAATTTCCTGTGCAGGATTCAAAGAACGAACACTCATAACTTTGTGTAAAATCAGCGTAGGAACTTCGTTCTTTAATATTAACTTTAATTAAAAAAAAAATACGTGCGAAAGTTATCTTATGAGGTATAATAGTTATTTATGTATTAAAGGTGTAAAGAAACGCCCGTGGTACATACCCAACTTTGTGCGCGGTTGAATATGTTATAATAATTAAATAAAATAATCGTATCATCAAATGTTATTACCTTTTAATATGCCATTTATTGATAATTATAAACAACATAATATGTTAGTTACTTACAATACCTTAGATACTTATAATTCATTAGTTACGAATTTAATACGTTAGATACAACCATAATAACATCAAAACCTTCCATAATATACGAACTATCAACTAATTGATGTATCTGTCGTAATATACATTGATATGTAGGTATTTCATATATTATGTATGTTAAGAAAATCATATGAAATCTACCATATACATGTGACATGTATTTAATATACTGTATATATTTTAGAACAAAACGTATGTTTTCATTCATACGCTTCTGACTATAGTTAGAAATTTAGTTGTTCACGGAGTAAAAAATCGAGTGTATTTCCTGTCTTTATTATACTTCGTGATTATTTTTAAATATGTGCGACCCGTAGTACTATAATGAAACTTATTTCATAATTATGTTCATTATTTATGATAAAATTTTATTTTTGATATTAATATTTCCGAGCTCATTACCAGCATATAAACGATGCATAGAAATTTCTTGCTTGAAGTTTCTTGTAGTAAAAACAGTAGATATTAACTAATGAAAGAACATTGTTCGCTTGGTTTAAGTTAACCTAGTTTCAAGTTAAATTTCCGAAAAAAAGAGTACGCGTTTATACACGCCAGGAAAATCATTATGTAATATAACAAGGCAGCTCCTCTGCACTAATACATATTTATACAGACAAGTCGCGCTCCTCATAAAAGAAAACATCCCATAAACTGTGCCGGAAATACGAGAACGACAAAGATTTACCTCGTCACGTCAGTCGAAATATTCGCTCAAAGGAGGCAGACGACAGACCACGGAAGAGAATGGAATTAGCATTCGCTTGCTTGTCATAGATTTTAAATTTATGTAATTATTTGCAAGTCAGCGAGGAGTTAATACGGCATTGTTGGTGCGCGGCAAAAGTAAACGCCGGTATGGAAATGCGGGCAGGCGTCGGGAACTTTAACAAAATATTGTCTATAAGCTGTCTCTGTTCAGTGTGCAACAAAACTAGGGCACTGTTGCTTAATAATATGTACATAGAAATGCGAACTCAACAAGAGCAAGAATTTAAATTCCTAGAACTAACTTTATCCAAGAAAATAAATATACTAGGTATTATAGACTTTTATGCATGCTTTTGTTCCTTTTGTTCTATTTCTTTTTCGATAATTTTAAAACAAAAAATTATATATTCACTTATAATAACATAAGTTATCATAGTTATGCCGATTATTTATGCGATACTATTACTTGTTCATTCAATTTAGACACGTTAAATTGTCTTTCACATAGGAGTGTACCTACTACGTCTCATGGAGGTGGAGCTTACATTAGTTCAGGAGTCTCTGTCGTATTTGCGGGTGATAATTTCGTGAAATATGACTTTCGTAATCCTATCAAAATTATGGTCAATATTGAGATAATTTTACAAACTTTATAATAATTTGGTAGAAAATTCATCACACTATGCTTGTCTAATGACAGTTTTCTAAAAATTTGTGTCAAATCTATGTTATATCCCCAACAAAAATGACATTTTTTAATGGACTAAATAAAAAAATGGTGAAAAAAAATTAAAAATGTGCCATTAAGCAAGCAAAGGGAAAACTTTTATCTATCGATTGATATATTAGTTTTCATAAATATCTTTTAATTAATACTGATTTTAATAGGAATACTAATAAGCAATTCGATATTTATAATACTAGCAGTGAACAGCTTTAAGAAGTAATTCGCTTTTATCATTTTCTATTCTGTACTTATAAAATTTATGTCTTTTTATAAATTTTACGATTTGATGTTTATAGTTTAGTATATAAGAGATCATTACTCAAAAACATACCTAGTTCATTATTAAGTATTTTTTAAATAGGTATTAGATGATGGTATGAAGATAAAATATTATGAGAAATCAGATTTCATTTAAATGTTAAGCGGCTCATCTACGTTTTTATTCCGAAATCCTAGAATTTTCTTGATTTTACTTTTATAAGTAAAGCTGAAACGTTGACTTAATGCGCTACACTTGTAAATCCAGAAGATTAACAATTTGAACGATTCTGGTTGTATATTATAAAAAAATTTATATTGAATTTTAACATGAAGAATCACGACTCATTAGTGAATCAATAAATGTAAGTTATTAATTGCCGTGACATCAATAATTAGCAAAACAATTCTATCCATGTAAGCACAACCTAAGTACATCATTGTAAAATATGAGGTCATCGATTTTAAAACCAAAGTTACACAAAATGATTTATTGTAACATGCTTTTTTCTTTCCATTTGATAGGCCTTAATCGCTTAATAGATATATAATTCAACGAAAATGCAACAATTTCAAAAAGAAATCGTGCAAAGTTTTATGTGTCTAATGCAGCATCGTTCCCAGATAGGGCCATTTAATGGCTAGACACTGAGGTTCGTCTGCGGCGCCACGAGGGCTGCCCCTCTTGTACTTAAAAGAAATACTTACTAATGTGAAATACGTTTACTAATAGATAAATATTTATCTTGACTGCATTCCTGTCTAATTTTTTATATAATCAATTAATGTCCAATTATTGATTACGTTATCGGTTAAGGCCATGATAAAATAATTAAAAATTTCGAAAACTTAATAAACAAAAACATTCAAAACTAAAGACTAAGTACTCCTACCTCCAAAATCTTTCACAGGGTAAACCTGACATCCACACAATTCACTCATACACTCAAAGCTTTCTCCATGCACAGAAGCAAATAAGCAACTTACAGACGACTTCCATGCGGGCCTCGCTCTGTGCCGAGGCGAAGGACGGGGCCTCGGCGGACACCTCGCACCTGTACAGCCCGCTGGACTTGAGCGTCAGCGCGCGCAGCACCACCTTGCGGCTGTCGGACAGCGCCAACTGAAACAACGAGAACGTGAGGCGACCACACAGGTGATATGGAGGCAATAGACGTTGTTTTGTGAGGTGGATAACATGGTCTGTGCCGTAGAAGGTTTGTTTCTTGACTGAGCTTGGTTGTAAGAAATATTTTATCGAATATTTCGAACAAAAGTTAGGTACTTAAGGTAGAAAATCCGTCGGTCATAAGCGTGCGTGATTTCGGTGTGAGGTGAGGCCAAAGCAGTCAAATAATCAGAAATAAATCATTAAAAATCGTAGATTTGGATGTAAATTACAAATCATAGGTATCCAATTAAATAAAAAAGATAATTGAAATTTAAGTTTACACTGGAATGCAGTAGTATGACGTCAAAAACATAATTTTTCTTGAGACTGGAACCTTTTACATGCGATTTTTCAACAATTATTACGGTGACTCATAATTTTTATTTTTTAAATAAATATCTTGAATATCAAAGAATAACATACTCGTTTTCCAAACATGTGTGGGGTTGTTATGATATAATATTTTCTAATCGTTTAGTAAATCTACTGGTAACCTCCATATACGCAATGTATTTTAGCGTGTTTTTGTGTCAACTTTAATTTCAATTATCTTCGTTATTTAAACGGTTACCTATAAATTTTAATTTTTATCCAAATTCTACGACTTGTAATGAATACTGTATATTAATTTAAGTCATATTTTGGGTTGTCACTACCCATGGATTTACTACCTTAAGCGGCTCATCTAGGTTTTTACCGAATTCCTAGAATATTCTCGATTTTACTTTTTTTTTCATTCCACTTTTTTCACTGCTAGGGCTGCCTGAAACCAGCCCGAAACTCGTACTTTGCCGCATCCTAGCTATGCAATGTTATTTTGCAATAACGGTTTTTCCGTAGTATTGAATGATTTCTGTTGTACTTTTTGACTATAATTATTGTATAATTATTGTAATGTGTTTAATTCAAACAATCTTTAATGTTTGCACTAGAAATTGTGATACATAAGTAATACCAACTCCTGAGGAGGGCTCATGTGGGGCCGAAACCGGTAGAGTGGTATAAAATATATCTTTTTTGACTGCAACCCATTTACTTCAATCCTTTAAATAAAACTTCCAGTGAAATAAATTCCAACTTTATTTAAATAAACCATAATTTTGCGAATTTAAAAAAATACTGTTCCACTTTCCAATACCTACACGTCATGATATACCTACAGTATACACTCATAAAATTTCTCCCCGAAATGTAATAAAACTCGAATAAAACTGTGTATAGATACCTACTCGTCATAAAAACGAGTTGAAGGTTTGTTTTACAGAAGTTGAAGTATTTTGGTATAAATAGTAAAAATAAACCTGTAATGCAGTACAGAAAATGTTTTGAGATTAAATTTGCAAAGCTTATGAAGTAAACTTTCTAAACTTCATAATTTTTTTTCGTAATTTTAATGTTAAAATTTACTTACTTCATGATTTTAATATGTCGTTTATGGGAGAAACAACAAGTGACAATTTTGAGAATTTGGTTAATAATGCTCTCTTGGATTGCTGTCTAGAGATTTAGAGCAAAAATGTTTTATTATTGGTTAAAATTTTTGTGTGAGATCGATACACATGTCATGTCGGAGGACGGATTATTATGTTCTTTGAGACAGAAATAAAAGTGGACACCAAATATGCTATATTCGTTTTAGTGCTCATGCAATCTTTAAAATTTAAAAACTGGAGCGAATGTTTCTATTTCTGGAAAGTTTTATGTTTTACCCCAGGTTTTATCTTTTGAAGGTGAAGGCAGAGATAAACAATACTCATTTCCACTTCGCAATATTAAAACAGAGAAAAACTTTATCCACTTACTCATGGAATAAAGAAATATTATATTTTTAACTTTATTTTCATACCATTTAATTTTCTCGGAGATTTTTTCAGTGCCCCTTCGAGGTATTTTACTATTTTGCGTTGTTGTTTTTCAGAAATAGGAATATGAATCTAATTAGTAGTAACAACCCATAAAATGTATCTACATACTGAATCAGTATTAATTCGTAGAAGTGATCACTTCTACAAATATGGTTTTTAAATATCAACATCTATTCTAGGCTCATTTAGTTGACCTGAAGATGGCATAATCATGACCGATAGGTTGTCATAACTTAATATCAATTAATAAAACTAGAGCCATGTTATTCAAAAACGAAATTTAAAAAAAAATTCTTTCCTTAACATTCAATTCGGCTCAACCGCTCAACAATTACCATTTATAATATAATTGAATTAAATTTGAAAAAATAAGACAGGAGCTCAATAGAGACATGTTTACTCTACTATTTATAAAAATCATGAATTTTGTTACTTGACGTGGGCGACGATAAAAAGGAATTTTGTAAAAACTAATAAGATTTTATTTTTCTGCTTTCAGGTGTTCGTCTACCCTAAAATTTTACAGCGTTACAGAGGTGTACGCCTCCCACGTTTACTTTAGTTATAATTGAAATATAAATGATGCTTTTACATATTATGAGTGTATTAACAAAGGATGTCTTAATCCTTCTAGTTTTTTATTTTTTGTCTTTTGTTCATAGGAATTTAAAATAACACATATTTAACAATGACGTTTTTTGTTATTATTTGATATGGTTTTTTCGGTATTTATAAATAGAAAGAAAAAATTAAAAAGCATAAGAAGTCTGCAGCTAACCTTCCTTTTTCGAATAATTTTTGTTTTACATAATTTCTTTAAAAATACAGAACTAAAAATAAGGGAATACTGGAGCCATGTTTACAGTATTTTTCAACTTCAAAATGACATTGCATAGTTAGGATGTGACAAAGTACGAGCTTCGAGCTGGGTTCGGGCAGCCGTAGTAGTGGGGAAGGCAGTGAATTAAAAAAAAAAGTAATATCGAGAGTATTTTAGGAAATCGATACATAGGTAGACGAGCTCCTTAATTAAAATAGGTAACTAATAAAATAAAATCAAATGGAATTTAAAGCCGAAGTGCAAAAATATCAAATTTTAATTCTTGTTAGGATTTTTCAACAATATAATTCGAACGCATTTCTCCCTTAAGGTGTAAATAATAATATTTCATAAAGAAATTTAAGCCGAGTTTATGCAGCATCCTCATAGTCACTATCATAGACACAGTCTTAGTCTTAAGAAATAAAACGTTTAGCAGCATTGGCATAGTCAGTCATAGTCATTATGATAACCAATTGGATAGTTTGAATTCTTAAGACTAAGAAAGTGACTATGCTAGTGACTATGATGATATATAGGAATAGACAAACAACTCAAGCCTTTGTTGTGAAGCAAAGAACTAGCGTAGCGGTGTGAAGAGAAGTATGACCTGCAGACACCTTGGAGTGTTGCGTTTGCCTATTTTCATTCTCTGTTTCATGATAACAAACCAGAAGTCAGCAATGTGCAACACTCTATCGTGTCCTCGCCTATAGCTGCTGCTACTTCTTGCCTTCACAACATTGTATACTACAGCATAGAGTGATCTACTTACATCGACTTGTAGTCCGTCGAGGCGGTAGCTATGCTGCGGCGGGTTGGCCTTGGGCACGTAGCGGTAGAACTCCTCGTGGTCCTTGTACCACTTGACGGAGTAGAGCACGTCCTCGCCCAGGTCGTAGTCGCACAGCAGCTGCGCCATCTCCCCCGGCACGCGGAAGTGCGGCACCGTCACGCGCACCCAAGACAAACCGCCGGACACTACAACAACATATGTGCGGTTAGTAGGCACCACAGACACTATACTACCAAGCGAGATGTACAACTGTCTGTTTGCTTATCTAGATATATTCAAAACCTGCGCACACAAGGATTCTCACAGGATTTTTAAATAATTCTGAATTTTGAGAGAACAATCCTGGTTGATCTTAAATGATGTCTATTTGCTTATCTAGATACATTCAAACCCTGCTCATACAAAGATTCTTACAGGATTTTTTCATAATTGCATTGCCTTTAAACGAGTTTGAAAGAGAATTTCTAATTCATTGATAGCTTCACAACAGTTAATTTGTTTACTTGTTACTGACTTGTAAACGTCATTTAATAGATCACTGCATTGCCTTTGAAAATTAATCTTTACAAATTACTAACTTGTAAAATTGGCAACTGACAAGTGGACCAAGAGCAAACGGTCAAATTAGTGTGGACATTTTATTAACGTCTTAATACAAATCTTGAACCCAGTTATTTTTATGTTTTTTAAATTTATCAACTGTAATTACACAAGAGCTTTTTATTTCGCCGGATACATTTCTGTTTGTATTGAAACCTTGTTGCCTAGCAATTTGAAAAGAAAAATTGTTTAATAAAATCACGACACCGTAGGTGGAGTGCTTTTATTTGAAAACAATTTTTCGAGTCAAATTGCTGGTTGAGATGTCAAACAGAAAATTCGGAGGAAATAAAATGCTCGAGTGTAATTCAACGAGATAATTTAATGACTCCTTTAATTTTCCTTCACAAATATTCTCAAAATCTTATTATTTCATTGACAAATATTACAAATATGAAGCAAATGACATTTTAGTGATTTGTTATATTGTTTGGTTGCTAGGAAAAAGGTAAATAAGGTTTTATCACTTGCAAAAAGTTACCTTCCTTTTTGTCCACTGTCAAAGCGATAAAATTGTGTTTTGTTTATGGCTTACTTTATATATTCATGTATTATTTTAATTTAGAGTATGAAACTTCAGTATCTTGGTGTCCATGACCATAATTGTTTGTTACTAAGAAAAATTTAATTGATTATGACAGTGACAGACAGTGAATTTACTTGTTCCAAGATAAATTATCCATGCTGGCACTTTTATAAACAATCAAGAACAAATAGAATGCATTTTAAAAGAGCATTGATATATAAAAGCAAACGTCCGATTTGTAACACAATGATTTGTACATTGTCTATAATACCGTTGATCTTGTGACAAATGAAAAACGAATCCTCTCATGTCATTTATTCGCGTTCTCAAGAAAAGATCAGAGATCAAATTGAAGAGCAGCGCTCTACCATTCTTGTGTGCAAAACTCACTGAAGAATGATCAGATTTATTCGGGGAAATATTTTACGATGAGAGAGCTATTTGTCTTTACAGCTTGTTGGTCAGGGATCTCTTGACCAACATATTCGTATTTTATGATGAGCCGTAAGTCTTGCTCTTATCGGATATAAGAAGAGAACGTAAACCGCGCTGTTTTATTCTCATTTGGAAGTTTTTAACGATTTCCCGTGATTTGCGGTGGATGGCTCTGCCGCACTGCCGGTAATGCAGTTACCTACACTACAGCGTGAGTTACATCGGGAGGAGCAGACTATAACTTCTTTTATTGCTTCAGACCGGATCCTCCGCTTTAAGGAAAACAAACTCTTAGAATTCAGAATGCATAAAATTCAATTTGCTCTGACGTTTTCCCTCACTGTTACCCATTCGTTACTGCGATTTCCTTTCACGTAATTATGGCTTTTTAAAGCTTAAATTAGCGGAGAATTTTTATACCAAAAACCGCAATCATGCAGCGAAAACTTATTTTTCTATTGTTGAAATATTGACAAAAAATTATCCATTATATATTTAAGCTTAATTGGGAGTGGTTACAAATTTGCACATTTCAATAGATTCACATGTCCACGTATTTAAAGGATAACTCCTTAGAATAAATTAATAATGTGTAAATCAGTCAGAATATTTGTAATTAGCCCAAGGAATTATTCTTGTTACTTTCTTATACACAGTATAAGTTTAGGTAGGTACCATGAATAAAATCTTTGTCGGGATTTTTGCGGAAATACATACTCTGAGGTCCTCTGTATCCGTTTTGACCATTTTCTCAATGATGTCTGTGTATGCGAATGGATGGATAGATAGATGGATGAATGGATATATGTATGGATGGATGGCTGGATGGATGGATGGCTGGATGGATGGATGGATGGATGGATGGATGAATGTACGTATGTTCAATAACTCATGAACGAGAAAAGATAAAATTATGAAACTTGGTATTTATAAACTTTAGGATAATGCGCAGAGTTGAAGAGATTTTGGCCACATTTCGAAAACCGGAAGAGAAATCTAATCGAATGAGCTCTCATATTTTTATTTTGAACAACTTTTGTTTTTACAACTTTTATTTAAAACGAATAGGTCACTAACTACAGCAAAAAAATTTAAAAACATAGTTTTTTCTAACAGATTTCAAACAGACACAAGGTAATATTATACAGGGTGTTTCATAACTTCAGGTACATATGTTAAGGGTATATGTTGTTTGATATGATGATAACGAATAAAAAATAATTTTTCTTAAAATCGCTAAATTAATTTCCATGTTTCCCAGTCAAAATTTTTTCGTAGCCACTGCCACTGGCTGGAGTAATTATTGTTTCTTTAAAATAATTAAATTTCGTTTGTTATTTTACTAGTTTGGTATTATGTAAGATGTTCATTACCTACTTCCATTGTTTATATTTAATAGGAAAACGAATCCAGTGCAGTACTACAAAAAATGTTTTAGGTAAACAACCCTTAATTTTTCGAATTAAAAAAAAATCTTTTAGATTCGTAATCAGCATATCAAACAACATATACCATTAACGTATGTACTCAAAGTTATCCTGTATATTTATTAAACAAATTACAGAACTTAAACCAGAAAACATTTTATTTATTAAAAAATGAGTTTTAAAAGTTAAGATTATATGATATTCTAAATTGCTAAATGAAAAAATCTAAACAATCCAGAGAAATGAACTTTGCGTTTTGATCAATTGAAAAGCATTAAATATAAAGCACCCCTAAAATAGCTTCATCGCCCGTTGACAAGAAAATCAACTCAGGTTTGATAGAAGAGATCATATATGAATACATTTTTTTTAATGGATAACATAAATTTTTACAACGATAAAAGCACATAAATTTGAAGTGCAATTTGTCTATAAATATGATTTATTATAATCGTGCAGTCCTGGATAAAAGACATGCTCTGCGAACGTCTGCATATAAAATATTTATGACCGTGATCAATAGCCAATCGTTTCCAGTCTGCAACGCTATAAACAAACGGAACATCCATCGAAATTTCTTCATAGGTTCGTGACGAAGTGACGCGTTCAACGCCATTGTCAATGCACAGCTTTCACAGTTCGAGAAAATTCATTAATATTTAAAAACAATAGTTAGGTACATGCTATTACACTCATACTAGAAATAATCACAAAATCGATTTGCTATTTAAATTGAAACCACGAAGAAGAGTATAAATACTTAAAGACAGTGACACAAACGATATTTTATGTTATTTTCTTTTCTTACTGATGTGATGAATTATGTGTAAGTAGTAGTACTAGATACTTATATCACGGCATAAAATACAAAAATAATATTTTAAAAACAATCCACGTAGATCTGGATACTTTTATAAAATGTCTATATTGGCTTGATTTCAAATCTACATCATGTTTTCATTTCTATTACAATAACATTTCTCCCAAACCAAATATCTATTGGGAAAGGTAAAATAATAATCATGGCATATATCAAGATAAATAAATATTGAAGAAAATCAATAGCAGATTTATATCCATGCGTTTTTATTCTACCTAAAAAAAGACAAATTTTCTCCGAATTCCGAATTCCTAGAATACTCTCGCTTTTACTTTGTCTTCTATTCCACTCTTTTCCCTACTAACAACTGCCTAAAACCAGACCAAAACTCGTACTTTGCCCCCTCCTAGCTATGCAATGTCATTTTGAAGTTGAAAAATATTGTAAAAGATTTTCGTTGCCAGTAAACTGTCAGTTTATTAGACTTAAAGATAATGCTTTTCATTTAATAGAGTAATAATGGATCTACAGATGTGCCTTTTTAAAATTTTAAAAATAAATTTCTATCATGAGATATAACAGTGTAAAGTTTGCATAAATTGGAAATTTTATAAATTTTTCAGAATCTTAATAATCATGTACATTTGTTTAATAAAATTTTTAAAAAGGTATCATTGTTTATTCATTCTTTAATTATATAATTCTTGTTGGAATGGAATTTGACCATTCTTGGACTGGCCACAAAACGCTCGCTACGTTAGTACATAGTTCTGGGTTGTCATTTCGACCTTATTTTGCACCTTCCTATATATTTAAATATTCCTGCGTTTGTTATTTCCTATTTGTATCTTGCATTTATACCGAATCTGAAATTTTTTATTTGAATTTTCCTGTCAATTAATCTTTTGATTCAGGTGATGCAGATTTCCGTGTTCCCTAGATACGGCGGAAGGTTGTGTGCTGGCCACATCAGATTTTTTGATAGGATAACCTCATAAACTAGGTTTGAGGCCTCATCGCCTCATTGGGCCACAGCCACGAAGTATAATATAGTGACAGGAGATGATCTTTCTGACAGAACAGACGGGCCAGCTCGAAGCAGTAGTGACACAGGGTAAACAAAAATGCCACAAATACATGTTTACTAAGATTCAGGTTGTCCACTCCTGTTTATATTATACTTCGTCATCACAGCTCATCGAAGTACTTATTGCTAGAGAATCAACTGCTTAACAAAGTCATTAGCGCTGACGATGGCGTGGGGAACTGCCTGGGATAATTTGGAATGTACAGCAACGCGGACAATAATCTCTTTGCCACGTTCATGTTCGCAAACCGGAGCCACGCAGATCCGCCGCTATTTTGTGCGCTATCTGTTTACTGCGAAGCCGGTAAGCCATAGCCGATGGTCCACCTTGGGGTTAATACGAAACTGACCCGAGGCAGTGGCGGAGGTAGAGTAGAGACAAAGGAAAATTTGTGGGTTTACCCCTGAAATCTTCTGGACTTTGGAATGATTTGTAATGTTCTTTGTTTTCTCAGGTAAAAGAAACTATACTTTGTCCGCGTTGTGGTGACTATACCTACTTGATTTCTAAACTAAACGGAGCAATCTGAAGTTGTCTCGCTGAGCCGTATTTACACTGTGTAAATACGAGAAAAATATCACCAGATTTTTTTAGCGACAAAATTAAATTTAACCTATCAGCGGCCAAACTCGGTACAGTCACTGACAACAGCTGAGTACAAAAAAATGTAGACCATATTAGGCAAGGACATTAAAGTTCTCACAATGTCCTTTAATGTGCAAAAAAAAACTTCTACGAATGATTCTATCCAAAGTTATGAGCAGAGCTCTAAAAATCTAAATCTTTGAATACTGATTTTTACGCCAACGAACAACAATAACTTCGTAGCGGAACCAACCACCCTGGTTCCTGTTCTTCCCGGCACAGTCCCGTGTTCTACAGTCACACAAGTCAGGAAACACAAATGAGCCGGTTTTAATGAGTGTACATTTCAATATGAACAATGTAACAGAACGGCGCTGAGCGTCGCTGTGCGCTGGCGTCGGCGTCGGCGTCAGCGTCAGCATCGGTCTATCTGTTGTGTAATATCTACAGAGACGGATTTAGATTTGTAAGGTAAGTTGGAATGATAAGTGTCATGATGTTATTGTTTCTCTACCGCATGTTGCTTATGTGATGTGAATTAATGGTAATAATTCTTTCTGATTGGTCAGCGGCGTCCACCAATACCAGTTCGTGTGTACATCAGCGCGGAATCTTCTAGAATCTGGTTCACTAGCTGCTTCCGGTTTCATTCCGTAGTTAACTTTGAGAATATTGGGATGTGTATGTTTTATGCTTATGTATGTACGAAGTTTGCCACACACCCTGAAGAAGGTTTAAGTGTAAACCGAAACGTAGTTTTATGACTGATATTTCAAGTAATTTTTTCAACCTTAAATAATAATTTCGATGTCTATGTTAATAGTTATACTAAGGAAAACGTAGAAACGTTTTCAAATTTGTATTATACAAAAGAGTCAAAAAATTCCTCATAGTACAAAATAATCATGTATACTAATTTCGATTGGCTGTGAAATTCAATATTCTGCATTTTTATTGGTCTTTTTTGACAGATGACAGATAATGTGATTAATCTATTTAATTTTTATATAAAGTAAGCCATAAACAAAACAATTGTATCGCTTTGACAGCGGATAAAAAAGAAGGTAACTTTTTACAAGTGATAAAACATTATTTAGCTTTTTCTTAGCAACCAAACAATAAACCAAAACACTAAAATGTCATCTTCTTCATATTTCTAATATGTGTCAGAGAAATGATTAGATTTTGGGAATATTTGTGAAGAAGAACCAAAGGAGTCATTAAATTACCTCGTTGAATTACACTCGAGCATTTTATTTCCTCCGAATAAATTTCTGTTTGACATCTCAACCTTGTCACCTCACAGCAATTTGATTCGAAAAATTGTTTTAAAATAAAATCATTCCACCTACAGTGTCGATATTTTATTAAACAATTTTTCTTTTCAAACTGCTAGGCAACAAGGTTTCAATACAAACAGAAATTTATCCGGCGAAATAAAAAGCTCTTGTGTAATTAATATATACACAGCGTAGATAACAATATTATTATTAATATTAATAGTCTGGTATAACATAGGGCGTACTTATTATTTCAAATACATGATAATTGACATAATTTCTCGAGCCGGTCCTGCGCTTGGATGCTGTACACATGTGTAGGTATGTGTGTAAGTGTGTGCGGTTGTTGTTCAGCAGATACAGCACGATGTAATTTGCATGTAGCTTTGCAGTTTGTTTTGTAATTAATCTTGTCCAAATATATCATTGTTTATTATGTGAAAAATGGAAAGATGCTAAAAATTACCTTTGTTCAGGAGTTTCATTATTTCTGGCGTTGTTATAATATTTAATATTCATTAGAAAATTAGTTTGTGTTGTTGTTTTGCTACTTTTGTTTCCGAGAACATTATTAACATTTTATTAATTTACGAAACTAGCAGCTGCAGATGTTTCATCTTGCGTTTACTGTTTTAAAACTTTGAAGTATAATCTTGGCTTTTAAATTTATAGTTCATTTATAAATTAAAAATGTTCCAGTTAACCGTATTACGATTCTTTGAACTAAGTACATAGAAAACCTTTGAGATTTCGTTGTTCTATTTCTTTGGATTTTATAAAACTTTAATTATATTTTCAAGATTGCTTGTTTAATTCACTGGAAAGATTGATATCGTATCTATGTATGTTTCTACTTATCCGTAACAAAATCAATTAGCATTCAAAGAAAAAAATATTAACAATAGGTTACTCACACAAATGTAATAAATTATCTCTTAATCAGTAAAAGCAGGTAATTATTATGTCATCCAATTGATATCTTTCGATCTCAATTCATATAATGAAAGACCAGCCATGGCAATAAAAATGAAAAAATATTTTTTTGTGCTTAGTTATACTTTTCATAAATTGGCTAAATAAATTTAATTAACTGTTTTATCTCGAATTCAACAGCTTAATAGTAAATTACTAGAGCAAGATAAAACAGTTAACTTGCGTGTATTGTATAACATTTTACTTGTTACTCATTTGTAAATCAAAATAAAATTTTAAAAATTATAACCAAACTCTGTCATTCACACACAACTGTTATTAACTTGATTCTTATTGACAATTTTTTTTTATTTTGATGTCAGCAATTAATAAAAAAATTCAATACATTTGAGATCATAGCATCAGACAATTCTAGTGAAAATCGACGTAGTTGAAGCGTATTTTCTGACGATGCTATGATCTCAAGTTTTTAGAATTTTTTTTATTAATGACGTCTAAATAAAAAAATTGTGAGAGATTTAGTCATAACGTCAATAATAATCAATATAATAACATTTAAATACCAAATTTTATATCTAAGGTTTAAATACGAATCTTAATAAGCCATTATATTTTTGGTTTCAATCTACAAACTGGAAGTAGTACTTTTTAAAATATTTCTACAAATAATTAATTTAAGACAATTTTTTTTATTTTAAATGAAAGATTATTTGATTATTATCTACAGTTGGTATTTTATAATTTTATCTATATCTGGTATCATTTACGAATAATTAAAGTTTACACTACTTATAATTTAGTATTTCAGTAGGTATCTTGGTATCTTGTAGTCCATAATCGATTAACATTTGTTACTACGTAAAATTTAAACTATTATAACATTACAGTAACAATAGTAAAATATCGTTTGTCTTCTTCTGCAGTTTAAATAAAATTATTAAAATATAATAATTGTGAGTAGTAGTGGTATCCTATAAATTAATATATTTGTACAAAAAGTAAAAGATTAAAAGGAGTGGCGGGAGGTTTTGTGCTGGCCACATCAGATTTTTTTATAATATTTTAAAGCTTGCAAATCAAAGATTTAGTGAACTGCCATGTAAAACGAGCATAATTTCAACATTCAATTACTCAAAAACCAGACACACGAATTTTTTTAAGAACCTCAATAGTTTAATAAAGGCACTGTACAAATTTCAGCCTCTCATCATCATTTTAATTATGGTTACAACCTCCTTAAGTAAGTTTGTATCTATAATGAAGTACAGAACAGGAGAAATTGCATTTACTAATATCATGTTATAGTAGCAAGTTAGTCATTGGTCCACAATAGCGAAGCCTCGAGCGCCACGGCAATGAAAACTAACCGTCGACCGAGACGGCGTATCTGCAATACGAAGTTCTCCATGTTGTCTCACGGAATCGGTACACCATTTCAAAGTGCACATCGGAGAGCTGAACAAACATATAGAACTTAAATTGAGTTTATAGAAGGTGCTATAACTTTCCACGGGGAAAAAATTACATTCATCTCCGGGTATAATTTATATGCGTGAACGTGAACAGCCGCACATACGCCCGCGAGAGCACATACGCGCGCGCAGAGAAAATCGTTCCCAAACTTTCCTGCCGAGGACGGAAACAAGATCACTTGGAATTTGCTACTTATGCCCAGTGCACACGGAGAAACATTTTGACAAGTTTCCAGAAAATTGAGATTTTAAAAAAAAAAACATTTGACGATTTGACAAATAAAAAGTTATGGTGGGATTCTATGCAAATCTGTAAGTTTTATAAATTTGTAAATCTTTAAATATTGAACAAAATCACATCAAAGTTTGTGGACAAATATAAAAAGGTTCATATGATTATAAATTTCATTGCGATTTTGTTTAATATTTACAATTTTATAGATCTGTAGCAACTACAGATTTTCACAGAATCCCACTATTAGTTGCACTTCACAACGTTTCCTGAAAACGCCTCATTTTTATAGGCGCCGTTAAAACTTTGAAGTTTCCGGAAACTTTTTTCAGGAAACATGTCAAAATCTTTCTCCGTGTGCACTAGGCATAATATTTCGACATAGGTAGGTAGTAGGTTCCACGAAGTATAATATAAACACAGGAGTGGACACTCCGTATATTAGCAATACTGTAGATTTGTGGCATTTTTGTTTACCCTGTGCGAAAGAGAAATATCACTACTGGGCCCGTGTGTTACCATCGTTACCGTTGTTTATTGCCAAAGAATGAATGCTCCGAGCTGGCCCGTATGCTCTATCTCTCTCGAAAAGGTAACAGAAAAAAGCCACACTTCATCCGTCTTAGTGTCCACTCCTGTCATATATTATATACTTCGTGGTACCTACATTGTATTTACGTCATTTTAAATTATATAAAAATTGGAAAATAAGGTAAATATCCTAAATTGAAGGGCGCGTAGAAATAAATCGGAATTAATTTGGAAATAAAAAATCTGATGTGGTCAGCACTCGACCTCTCGCCTAATTTTGCTTATTCTACTAATCTAATAAATAGTTTTAATTACATTTTAATAGTTTCATGTAATATGTAAACGATAATGTAAACCAAGATACAAGCAAAAGGAGTCAACTGTACTGTCGCTGTCATAATAATTCAAATTTTGTGTAGAAACAAATTTCATATGATCATGGACAACATAAAACTGGAATTTCCAAAAGTAAAATATTCCATTGTACTTTTATTTTATTGTTAATACTACCAGATTCATCAAATTGTATTTAAAATTAACCAACCATAGATAATTATAAATTCTTTTATTTTTAATTGCAAAAATTTTCAAAAATAAATAATGTACCTACCAATTTATTTAAGGAAAACAATATATCAATCTGAATAGTCAGAACCTACTACTACATTTTGTAAATAATATGCGAAACTTGTTGAATGTAAATAAACATTATCGACAAACATTTGGGCAATTATTAAAAGAAGAATACTTCCAAAAGTTTGAGGAACGCCGGGTGAAACGTTACGGCGGTAATGGAACAGAGCGCGAGTAAAAAATGTAAATTGAGGCGACGGAGATCGCGATTACTATGAACGCTTTCATTTATTTACTCTGCTTTAATTTTTTGCGGGAAACGACACGACGCAGCAACGAGCACGGCTCCTCTGCGAACAGTTGGCTGCGGAATGTAATCTGCTGTGTAAAGTATACGGAGTGATGGATTCGATCCATAAATGTCTGTTTAATTTTATAAATAAAGGCGCCGTTTTTCACGTTTATCACTTCATTATTGGGTAATGCACGCTTTGTAATGAGTTGGTACTTCTACCCAAATGAGCAGATAAATTCGTTATAAAGTATGCGGCGCATTTTTCAGCCCGGAGGGCATTAGTCACTGATTTTTAACGCTACATGTGCTGCACAAATATGCACGGTATTTATATCAAAAGACCTAGAGACGATCTACACATATTATACACAAAAACTAAAGGTGGGCCTGGGTGGCTAGGGCTTACTCTGCAAAGTCTTGGCTCACCCGTTTTTTTTTTAGTTTACGGACGATTTACCTATATTTAAAATACATATTTAATAATGCCTTACATAATACTAGGGAAGAGATATAGATTTATACTTAACTGAGGCAAAATAAATTTTTATGAATATGAATAGCGGATAGATATCGATTTATTAATGGTAAATGTTGTATTTTTTACAGATAAAGTATTAACTTGTCAGTCTGAATGCTTGTACAATATTTTATGCATTACTATTAAATATCATATTCTTACCCAGTGGTACAGTTTTTCTACGAAATTAATTTCAGGAGGAACTAAGTCACATTCCTTCAGTATTGAAAAAATACTCCTGCTAAAAAAATTACTACAAAAAGTTTAGCTCCCTTAAATTTTTTACTGGCCTACTCTTGACCCACCTAAAAAATCCTAGTTACGACTCTGCACAAATTTCTACACCAAAAATACAAAATAGATGTTTTTATAGACATACACTCGAGGAAAAAATTAGGAGAAAACTCGATTTTTGACAAAAAATGTCAAATTTTCAAATCGTGATAACTCGGTTGAATTTGACCCAAAATCAATAATTCTATGGGTATGAAAAGAGCCACATTCGATTTATTCCATTGCCTGTAAACCACCATAGAAAAAAAGTTTTTGACTTAAAAAAATGTCAAACTTTAACAACTTGCAGGGAGTACAAAAAAATTGTAGACCATATTCAAGGCAAGAACATTAAAGTTCACACAATTTCCTTTAAAATTCAAAAAAGAACAAGTTTCTACGATTATTCTATCCAAAGTTATGAGCATTTGAAATTTAAACTGTCAGTTTTCTTTTTCTAGATATAAGTGATATCAATCCAAAAATTAAGAAAGCTTAATCATTCTTGGTGACATTAAAACCGTAGGATAATACTAATACTTTTTGCCTAGTCAATAAAAGTCTACCGTTTATCGGTCAAAATAAAAATTTGTAGGTGTCTTACAAAATCTTCTTGGGAAAAATATTCTACGTCACAGTTCTGATTTGGTGACTGCTGTCTGTAAACTTGCAGGTCTTTCAAACGGATCATTCAAAACAAAGTTTCAGAATTATTCAAACGATTCATATATTGGACTGGGAGATTCAATTAAAATTATAATTGCACTGCTACCCGTATTTTGCATGGATTCTAACCAGAAATCCCTAATTTCATCTTTTCTAATCTAGAATAATAACTAGAAGTTGCAACTAAAACTATAACTATTATTCCAAATGGAATACTAGGGATTTAAACGAACGTAGAATAACATTCATATGCTTGATTTAACTAATAATATATTGCAAACTAAATTTTGAATTCCTCACATAGGTACTAAAAATAATTAATTAATCAAATTGCAATTCGGTATGAATGAAGGATTAGAGTCTTAACTTTACGATTACGAATAACTCTTATTTTTATTTGCAAATCCTTCATAAAAAAAATACAAATTATATAGAATCTCAACAATTTAAGTTTATAATTGCTTCAATAAACAAGTCTGAATAATAAATAAAGGCAACAGTTTGAGAATTTTGAAATTATAAAACTGCTTCTATTACAGCATAAAAACACTGATTTTTTTAAGAGGTCTACCTCCTATAATCCAGCATAAAATGTACTAACGTAGCGAGTATTTAGTGGGCAGTACAAGAATGGTAACATTTCATTCTAACAAAGATTATATACTTAAAAGATCAATTAACAGTTGTGCCTTTTTAAAATAAAATAAAAATTGTACATGATTATAAAAATTCCGAAAAGTGCATAATAATTTTCAATTTATGCAAACTTTACACGGTTATATCTCAAAATAGAAATCAATTTTTAAAACTTTTATTTCATACTGTGACATAAAGTAACATTTTTCGGACGATTTATCGTACTAAAAGTGAAACTTTAAAGTCCTAGGACTTTAAAGTAAAATTTTAAAGTCCTAGGACTTTAAAGTAATATTTTACTTTTAATTTAAGTTAAATTTTAAAGTCCTAGGACTTTAAAGTAAAATTTTACTTTAATTTTCTATTAATAAATACTATAATTCAACAACTTTAGTAACCAGTATGAAATAAAATTTTGTATGTACCTTAAACGAAAAGTGACTTTAAGGTCCTCGCAAGTAATTACGACCTCGGCCGTAAACAACTTGCTAGGACCTTAAAGTTCACTTTTCGTTCTAGATACATAAATAACTATTAAAAGGCACAACTGTATTCTTTCTCTATTAAATGTTCAAAAAAGCATCAATAATAAACTGACAGTTTTCTCGGAACGAAAACACTTTTATAGTATTTTTAACTTCAAAATGACATTGCATAGCGAAGATGCGGCAAAGTACTAGTTTCGGGCTGGTTTCGGGCAGCTGTAGTAGAGGGGAAGGGAGTGGAATAGTAGAAAAGTAAACTCGTATTTTATGGATATAGACACAAGATACAGAATTAATTCTGGAACAACGCTAAAAAGCATCAAAAACTGAAAGAACTAAAATCTACTTAGTATTCAGCACCGAAAGTAATAAACTTAACGACATTCTCATCGTAAAAAATAATAACGATACAATTAAAGTAGCTCGCAGTAATTATAAAATGAAAAACGATGCACTTAAACGAGCTCTGCGAAATAAAAGAAAACTACATCATCCCGGCACCACTAACCTCTATAATGGCAAAAACCATAACGTAAAATTAATTTGCGGCAGGGCGGTAAGAAACGTGTCAGCGTCGTTACGACAGGTAATTACATGTATTAGCAAAGCGAATCTGGTAATTAGTATGGGAGCAGTTTTTACAGATGCTACCCTTCATTGCTGCAATTACTCCAAATGGCTTAAGTTTGAATGGCAGAGAGAGACGGCACGAGAGAGCGCGGATGCTGCCACCGTGACGACACTAAATAGAGTATTTCGCTAATTTGGAGCAGAATTTGACAGCACACCTGATTGAACAATTTACTTATTTGTAGCTTTTTGAAGGATATAACTCTTATCACAATCTACACATCATAGATACACACGGCTCAACTTACCAGGCCAGATCAACACGGATCTATTTCACATAACCATATACACTTTACTGATTTAGGATATGTTCTTTTCGAACACTAACATTAGTCTGAAATCTATAGGCTAGCTAATGAATTTTATTGTCTCAAGAGTTATTTAATTTGTTTGTAGTACTCTTATTAAAATATAATCTCGTAACATTTATTATACTTTCATTTTAACAGTTCCATAACATCTGTACTGTCACTGTCATAAATAATAATTAAAATTTTGCGGAGAAATAAATTTCATATGATCATGGACAACAAGATACTAGAATTTCTAAAAAGTAGAATATTAGTTGTACCTTATTTAATTGTCAAATTAAATAGGTACTACCAGATTCGGCAAATTGTATTTCAAATTATTAATTTTTTCTTATAGATAATTATATTTCCTTTTATTTTTAATTGCAAAAATTGTAATAAATAAATAAAATACCAATTTATTTAAGGAAACTATATATCAAGCTCCAAAAGTACTAATTCCGGTTTGCTGATTTCTACCAAGATCTTATTCGATGTTAAGATCCTTATTAAAAACTTAAATATGAAATTTGGTTATTAAAGGTTTGATACTTTTAAGTTATCATGGACGAAAAATCGTCACATAAGTCCATACGCCCATACATCCATACGCACATACACACACAGACATCATCGTAAAAATAGTATTCTAGAGACCCTGAAACGTGTTTATTCACTAAAAACTCATACTCGAAAATTTTGATCCATTACAATAGCTCTCTTAGAGAATATGAGGCGAGAGATACAAAATATTATAAATAACAATATTATTATAGTCAAAATGTATAGACACTAGACACCCTCCCACCCTTGTGAAAAAATCTTTTCCCAGCCTTTGGTCATATTCTAAGGTGTTTCTTTAATCTTGGTAACACAGGGTATCTGCCTCAGCTATTATTAAAATATAAATAATTAATAAGAAATTAACATTTTTCAAATAATGATTTAAAATAATTATTACAAGTATAATTATAAATTTATTTTAATATTACTGTCTACATCTACATTACAAACAACATTCATAAGATTTATGTCATTTCATTTCACTGGATTAGTAATTATAATATTGAATATTGATTTACCGGGTAATGATTTAAATTAATAATTTATTATCAAAATATCATAGTAATGAACTTAATCTATATTTAATGGTTTATAAATAATACAGTTATAATTCAATAACAGTAATCATTTCTGGAACAAAATAAACTAAGTTACTAAATTTGTATCTGGACATAGATATATTTGTAATTCGTATGTGTTCCAAAATTATTCAGTATGGGAGGGTATAATGAGGGTATAATCAATATTCGAACAAGAGTTTTATATTTGTATCGCGGTTTTCGGATCTAAATTAGTGTTGTAGTAATAACGAAAACATGCTGAACTGAAATTAAATATTAATTTATAATACCTATGGTGTCCCAGTAAAAGCGCCGCATTTAAATTTGACGCAATTTTTTTCTTATAAATTTGGCAGCTCTAAAAATTTCATATGTGTCATCTATCAATCATACGAGTAGTAATATATTGGTTAAATACAGAATATTAGCCCTTGTTTAAGTGTAATTACTTTAACATTGAAATTTTAAAATTACGAAAACACTTGTTACGGTACTAATGCTTCCGCGAATTTGCATACACATTATTATGCTACTAAATACCTAAACTATAAATTTTATCAAATTTTTTACTGAGTAAGGGCTAATGCTGAATAAGAATAGCAATTTTAAGGAAAATGCAAAAGTTACACTTTACATAACCAAGTTTTAGTCTAAATTTCGAAATCATTATTGAATTAAATATTTACAAGATAATTTATGTTCATCGTAGAATTTAATGCAAGAAACCGGAAGCCGATAACTTTATCAGTTCAGAGGTTACAGCTCATTAAACACAATAAATACAAAATAGAAAAAAATATATATTTTGGTTTAATGATAATGTATTTTATAGAGAAATGTTCTTAAAATTTAATGAAAGAAACCGGAAGACAATATTTTTATTCGTTCAGAAATTACATTTAATTAAACACAAAAATTACGAAAAAAGCTTTTCTTTTTTGGAAAAAATTGCTAATTTTAGAATTATTGCCATATCTCGGAAACTATTGGACTATTGGAGCTGCGGTTGAGCTTAAATTGTTGCAAATTTAATGTAATTATGGTTGTAATTTAAAAATGATAAGATCGACTATCGAAAACGCTTAGTTTACGAGTTATTAGGCAACAACTGAAAAAAATCCGAAAATTCCGCAGGAAGCACAGGTTTTTCGAAGCTGCAAACTTGAACTGATTTGACTGGCCTATATTTAATTAAGAGAATGAAATCCAAAGCTTATAAAAACAGTTCTATTTCGGGTAAATTTGTCATAGCAGCGACATTTTGTGTTAGATTATACATGCGGTGGTCTAAGGTGTCACGTAGAATTACACCGAGACCTAATACAAGAAACATGAGGCTCTGGTCTGCGGATATTGGCTGCCGGGCCGTACCTCTGTCTACCGGTCGTTCCCGCTGTCACTGGCCTGCATAACATATGAACGTCGGGGCGGGGCAGCGCCGTCTTAAACCTGCCCCTGCCATATTGTGCGAGCTTCAATTTCAGCCCCTTTTACGCTAGCTCATCAAACGATCTTCAACACGGTTACTAGAAGATAGGTTATCATTGAGCCCTGTTCACACGAGGAAAGTTTTTACTGAAAAGTTTCTTGAAAGTAAAACAAGTGATAGGAGCTGTCATAAAAAAACTGACAACACCGGTCATACGAAGAATTATTTCTTTAAAACATATTAAAGCCAGTGATCTTAAATATATTTAATTAAAAAAATTACATTCCTCGTATGAACGGTATTGACAGTTTTTTTTGTGACAGCTTCTAGCATTTGTTATACTTGCAAGAAACTTTTTACTGAAAACTTTTCTCGTGTGAACAGGACATCATAAACAAATGGTCAAATTTTTCCTCCTAAAATTAGTTCTATAGATGTCACTAGTGCATCACTACATCCGATGTTAAATAACAACAAATGTATACAATTTTTGTGCAAAATGAAAGTTATGTAGGTATAAAATTTATGATTACAATAAATTTATCTAATAATGTTTCTAAAACATATAATTGAAAAGTGATATAATTCTGACATTTATTTGATTCATAGGTAGAAAATTTAGTCAAATAAATTGTACTTATTTTATTTCAGAGTTGGATAAAAATTGATTTTGTGCTAAATTATGATAAAAAGAACCTATAACATTTAATAAAGAACTATATTTTGCAATATATTTTAAATTTATTCTTAAATGAAGGTACGATGGAGGTCAAAGCACACTAGAAAGGGACTTTTTTTGACCACGTTGACAGCTCAAGTGTCCCAACTCCCAACCTATCTTCTAGTAAACGTGATCTTCATTGATATTGCTACTAACTTCTATTACCTACGCGAAATAAGACATGGCCGGCTTGAAATCGAGCGAGCATTAGGATTTGTTAAGTTATAGTAATATATAAATAATTTTTTTAATTAAACATCAAGTAGCCACCACTTCGTTGAAAGTACTTCAAGTTGTTTAAACAGAACTTTAAAAAGTTTTTAAAAACTGGAATTAAACTAAAGTAGTATCATTTTATTTACTTAATGAAATTTAGTTTAAGTTTTGTTAAAAATCAATTCGTAGCAATATATCTTTAATGTATTGATCACGCTAGTCCTCAATTATTGCACAATACCTTGCAAATTCTGTAATAATGTCAAATAAATAATTTAATAGATAAGCAATGCATACACGAGTTTTGGTTTGGGTTAGCATGAAACCCATTAATTAATTAAATTATTTAAATTAATCAATTTGGCATTAATTAATTTATACAGAATGTATAGATTTCGAGGAAATAATAGCACAGTAGATATTTAAGTTAATTAACTGTTTAACTACGCTTGATTTTTTGACAGTGTCAAAATAGTGACACATCGTTTTCATTTTATTTTCAACTGTAGAAGAAACGATGTGTCACTATTTTGACACTGTCACTGTTCACCTGAACAGTTAACAAGGTTATCCACCTATCCTGTCCAGCTAACATATTTTTTTGATATTATCATTATACAAATTTTTAGCTTTGCTGGTTTCACTTGAAAATCTTTTATTTTTAGCAAGTTCCACAACCTCTTAAAATCTTGAGCCACGCTTTCGGACCAGCTAACACTCCTATTCTTAATTAGTTATTATAGAATTAATTATATTACAAAAATCAGCTTTGCTGAAATGGTCCGGTCAAATTTGACGCCAGTTCCCGGACTACAATATTAATTTTAATTTTGGAATTGTGACAGAAGTCAATACTAAATAACTGATAACTACTAACTATACCTACTAACTATAACTACTAATTTCGTATTGTGAATGAGGCTTAAGGCTATTTGTACAAATTGACTATTCAAAACTGGGGTTTGGTTATGTTAGGTTAGTTTTCAGTTTTACTAGCTAAAGCTAGTTTTAACTGACTTCGTGTTTTGACGGTAACAGCTACAAAACAACACGATATGTTTCTTATTTCAGTACGAAATCGCACGGCCCAAAAAAAACATCTAGGAAATATTGTCTTTGCGAAAGTGGACCCTACCCTGATACATTTATTCCCTGCGTTATGGATATAGAAACATCCAACGGTTGGAATTCTCGGAAGAAGACGTGCGACGACAAATTCTATTTCCGGAAAATGATCTAATCCCAACTGCATTATTTACTGTAATGAATAAAGTACAGTCGCTTGAATTACGGATGCCGTTCTGTTCTAAATTCGTATTTGTGCTGCAAATTCATATTTATATAATGATACTCTTACAGCTCGGTGCTCGTTATAGTATCCCATTGTGGATCATTGCTGCTAAAAATATTACTCGAGAGTATGATAAATTATTTTACGTCACTCGGGGGAGGAAAGCAGTGTTTTCCTCTGGCAAATGGAGGGAGGGAAGCGAGTATTCCCTCCCGCTCGGGATAACCGTACTTGTTTTCCTCCCGGGCGGGAGGAAAACACTGTTTTCTTCCCGGTACTGGCGGGAGGAAAACATTGCAAGAAAGGTGATTTCGAGGCCCTCGTGACGTAAAATATTGTGTGTCCCACGGGAGGGAAGGCTATTCCTCCCTTGGGCGACGCCGGCGCCCTCGCTCGGGCCGCCGCTTGGCCCGCGGGAGTAATAGCAATTACTCCCTTGGGCGAAGACGGCGCCCTCGCTCGGACTCGCCTGCGGGTCGCCGTTTCGCCCGCGGGAGTAATAGCTATTACACCCTTGAGCGAAGCCGGCGCCCTCGCTCGGACCGCCGCTTCGCCCGCGGGAGTAATAGCACGCTTCCCTCCCTAGGTGCACAAAATACTAATTGTGATTGCGCTGGAAATAATGCATTTTGTAAATATTATCATGAAATAATACTTTGTAAAAACCAGGGACTCGAACCGAAGCAGACCAGAAAAGAAAACCGGAACAAACTGCTGCTGTTTTAATAAACTCGGAACCAAATCTAAACCATTAAAAATATTTTGGTAAACTCATGTTATTTCATTAAAATGCGATTACATTTGTAGGACACATGTTTAATTTTAGATTTTTAGAACTGGAACGAACATTTTAAATTAATTAATTGTTATATAATTACCAACCTGACAAAATAAAATCCCCAGAACATTATTTCGAGAATATGTATTGTACATCCCGCTTTGTAACTTTAATTGTGTAACATAATTTTCATTGTAGGTTACATCGTTCATCCGAAATTTATACAGGAAGCATGTGCAAAATGAGCCATGTAAAAAATGTCAATGACGTGGCACTAGTAGTTATAGAAAAATAGTTATTTGTTTAACTAGGCAAAAAAATATTAGATTTAATGCCGCGGCTAGAGTTTCATAGACGAGGCGCAACCGAGGCTATTAATCTAGCTTAGGCAGCAAATGTGTATTTTTGTCATGTTAAACACATTATTTTTTCGGCGATTGTTGTTAGTTAATATTAATTTAGTAATTATTTTAAATATATTGATAGGTATCGCAATAAAATTATGTTGCTGTGCGTATGTTGACAGTTGGTATGAAAAAACCAAATAGGTTAGCTATGTTGATGAATTTTATAAATATCAAATTTTTTGATTCACCATAGTAACAATTTAATACTTTTGCTGCCCAGGCTTCAATGACGTATAATAAGATTTTGACTATTATTGGGTTAAAAACATTACCATTACAGAATTTGTATTACCTACGTGATACTTTTAAACTTTTAAATAATTAATATTGTTATATTTACAATCTATTCATCTTGAACAATAAGTAAATAATTTGATAACGTGTATAATATCGTTGAAGAGATAACCACCCTTATTTCTTCTTACATATTTACTTAGTACATAATATTACGAAAATAATTTAAAAGTAGGCAATAGTGTTTCATTACAGTCTGAGCGTCCTATAATGATGGTATTTGCATTTTAATACGTATATTTGTACTCTTAAAGTTCATATTCGTTCGATTTGTGTACCTAACCTATCCATTATTAATATAATATTGATTTTACATTTTTACTTTTCTGTTGTAATTTGCATCGACTCATCAACAACAAACAAAGTAAAGTTTATATTACACCAGCCAATACTGTTACATAAATTATATTATTATTTATTTAACATAATAATTACAATATCTTCATTAATTAAATTCAAATTTCCAGCAGTATTATGTAAACTACGAACATTATCAACGTTTAAATATAAAGGTCCATCAACAAAAGTAAAACTATTGTAAAAATCAGTTTGACAAACATTCAGTAATATATTTACAAATATCGACAAATAATTAAAGTTGAAATGGTTGTTTTAAATATGTACAATTTCATAAAAGTATCACGTTCGGTGTGGACGCAATTTAAAATCGAACATCAGATATTTCCAAATATCGCCGATAAAAAATCTCAAATTAAAATTCTCGTCATGTTCTGAATTGTAACACCAATCATGAATAAATACTTTCCCAAATGAAACGAATAATTCATCAAAAATTGATCAACGTTATTGTCAAAAAATTGCAATGGAAAGCGCACTTAAAGTCGAAGAACATAAAAACTCAATAATAATTTTTTTGAAATATTTTCCACACCCCACTAAATATTTCATATTATTGAAAAACTACATTTTATGGCCGTTTAACACTAAATATTGAACAAGACATTGCGCAACAAATTGCTTTGTTTTTAATCAAGTCTGTTTTATACTGAGACAATTTTATATACCTACCTACAATATTTAGTTTGTTATTAGTTCGCATATAATAATAATTTGACAGACGCGCTTATCTATTTTTTCAGACAATTTAAGAAGCAATGCGATATTACACACAATTTGCTGTATGATATTACACAATTTAGATTGTTTCAAAACTTGAACAATATCTTGTTCAAGATTTAGTGTAATGTAAAACGGGCTTTAGAGTATTAATAATATTAATAATATTATAATAATGATTATTGTTTGAGTGCGATAAGCACACTCTAAGATGTAACTACAACAATTAAATTACAATAAGAACTAGTGGCGTACCCAGACATCAGTCTTGGAGGGGGGATATGAAAATAAAAATGTTTTGTACAATAATTAAAACAAATTTTGCGATATCGGATATCTTGCAGTCCTTTCAGTGGTGACGATGTTTATTTACAATTATAAATTATATGTATTATAAGAAAAAGCGCCGCAGGCGAAAATGTTATGTTTTATAAGGTCAAATACTTTAAAAATGAATTCTACGTGCAAAATAAAGAAAAACATTTTTATGATGAATTTGTATATTAATAATAACAGAAAAAATGATTTTTCTTAGAGCTTGGGGGGGATATATCCCCTGTATCCCCCCCCCGTAAATACGCCACTGATAAGAACATGTAATTAAAACAATTGTAAAAGGCTGATGATGATTGCCGTTTGGGCGCAGAAACGTTCCAAAAATAAATAAATGTTACAAACAAATTTATTTCTTTGATCCTACTGCTACCTATATTTTATACAAAATTTATTTTCCAATTGTAAGTCTGGAAGGTTCGTAACTAATATTATTGTTATTATTATTAAAAATTGCTCGATAAATTGCAGTGCATGAAACGCACAAAGTTAAAGAATATGATAATAATCACTCTGCAGTGCAGTATAGAGCAAGATAAATTATAATGTATTAAAATATGCGTTTTTATATCAAACCAAGAACACGAAGAGTTTTAAATAATAAATGAGAGCGATAAGAATTGAAATGAAACGGTTTGGTTTCGACGCACGCTACACAAAACAAGTTGCATATATGTTCAGCAGCTCTGTGTTGCAATTTACATAGATTAAACGTAAAGTCCACGTAATTATAAGTGAAATTGTTTGCTAATGAAATATAATTAAATAAAATCTCACGCTCTACGCGTTCCACTATTTTTAATCTAATTATTGTAGCCCGGTAGTGTGGGATTATTCTGAATAAAGTTATTAACAACACTTGCTTGCATTGCATTAACAAACTATTTATTACTTAAACTAAGTACAAACATTTACCTTACTGCTTTGGTTTACTTTTTTTAAACTGCTACAGCCAGAGCCTGAGTACGATCAAAAATTACATACTTAATACAAACATGGAATGCATAATTAAAATATTACTAATGTGGGATGTTACATACCGTGAATTTATTTTAACATGAAACATAGGACTTTTCATATCCATTGTTACGAATTTGACAGCAATGTATTAGAGTGTTCTTTTTAAAATAGAACATAGGAAATCAATTTAACTGTATTATTCTTGACTAATATAACATATTTGGGCAGCTGCAATAGTTCCAAGAGACGCCTTCAACATAAACTTTGAATTGTTTAAATTATACCTACATCGTATTTCCAGGTAACAACATTTGAATTTGTTAATTGGAGTCAAACTGATGCTACCTTGTAATACGATGTAGGTATAGTTTAAACAATTAAAAGTTTATGTTGAAAGCGTCTCTTGGAACTATTACAGCTGCCCAAATATGTTATATCGGTCAAGAATAATACAGTTAAATTGATTCCCCATGTTCGATTTTAAAAAGAACGCTCTAATACATTGCTGTCAAATTCGTAACCATGAATATGAGAAATCCCATGTTTCACGTTAAAATAAACTCATGGTATATGATGTTACGAAGGGCGGACATTAACAGTCGCTAGGATATTAATAGGATGTTAATGGGCAAGCTGGGATGTTCACGTTCTTGAAATGTTCTGGGGATTTTATTGTGTTTTTACAATTTAAGCCCGTCTACGATTTTTCCGAATTCCTAGAATACTCCTGATTTTACCTTTTTTCCTATTCCACTCTTTTCCCCACTACTACGGCTGCCTGAAACCAGCCAAAACTCGTACTTTGTCGCACCCTAGTTATGCAATGTCATTTAAAAGTTGAAAAATACTGTAAAAGTGTTTTCGTTGCGAGTAAACTGTCAGATTATTATTAACTTCAGGATAATGTTTTTATAAATATCTAATAGAGAAAGAATGGATCTACAGATGTGCCTTTTTTAAATTTTAAAAATTAATTTCTGTCATGAGATATAACCGTGCAAAGTTTGCATATTTTGGAATTTTTTATTATCATGTACAATTTTTTAATAAAAATTTTAAAAAAACACATCTGTAGATCCATTCTTTCTCTATGAAATCCTTGTTAAAAAACATTTTACCATTTTGTACTGGCCACAAAACAATCCCTACGTTAGTACATTTTATGCTGAATTTTATAAGGTAGACAGGCCTCTTAAATTAATTTTTATATCTATAGTTGAGCAAAAAAACTAGGCAATCTGCTGCAACAATCAAGATAAAAGTAAAAACAAAACATTATCACAAGTTAAACAAGTTAGAGGATGGTCTATTTAAATTTAAACAAGCCCAGTCTTTTTTACATCCCTCACTAACGACTCGTCTGCCCGTGTAAATGATGCTTTATATTCCTTCCGTCGGTGAAAGGTACTCCACATTTAAAAGTTCTTAATTTAGTGGAGTAAAACGGGCGATCTCTTGGGTGCCATTGTCTTGTTTTTATATAATTAGATATTTCAAAACACGCTGCTTAAGCTACATGATGTTGCACTCAGATAGGTTAGGAAATACTCGACTACGTGAGGATATCTTGTGTAATCTTCTTCTTCTTTGCACACAAACTTATACAGTAATTTTGTTTGGAATAACGCGAGCGAAGCCGTGTGTAAGTATATGCTACGATAAATGTTTATCAAGGGAGAAGATTACGAAATATCCTGTCTTCTCGACTTCGTTTTCTGTAATTATTTTCGGTTTTTACAGCAATTTCTATAAATTTATTGTAGATGGAGAATGAGAATGTACTCGTGGTTTGCTACTTTATACAGTTAACAATTTTAATTGGTATTGTCTACAGGGTGTCTATTTTTTAATGAATTATTGAAGCCGTGTGTAAGTACGAGGGTTGTCCGTAAAGTAAGTTTCCCAGTGATTTTTTCACAGTGTAAAACATGTTTAATTTCATAAATGCGTACATTTTTGGAAAGTTCAGACTTTTACCTATTTTTCTATATAGTCGCCACTGCGGTCAATGCATTTTTGCATGCGGTGTACGAGCTTTTGAATGCCCGAGTAAAAAAATCTGCCGCCAAGCCACGCAGATACGTCCGGAACGCTCCTCATCATGGACGTCAGTACAACCGTTCTTGAACTCTCTGCACCATTTACACATGTGTTGTAAGCTCGTACACTTGTCTCCATAGATTTCGCATAGCTGGGAATGGGTTTCTACCGGCGCAATGTTTTTTGCAGACAGGAAACGGATCACCGCGTGCAGCTCACATCTGCAAAAAACATTGCGCCGGTAGAAACCTATTCCCAGCTATGCGAAATCTATGGAGACAAGTGTATGAGCCTACAACACGTGCGCAAATGGTGCAGAGAGTTCAAAAACAAGCATACTGAAGTCCATGATGAGGAGCGTTCCGGACGTATCTGCGTGGCTTGGCGGCAGATGTTTTGACTCGGGCATTCAAAAGCTCGTACACCGCATGCAAAAATGCATTGACCGCAGTGGCGACTATATAGAAAAATAGGTAAAAGTCTGAACTTTACAAAAATGTACGATTTATGGAATTAAACATGTTTTACACTGTGAAAAATCACTGGGAAACTTACTTTACGGACAACCCTCGTATATGCCACGATAAATGTTTATCAAGGGAGAAGATTACGAAATATCCTGTCTTCTCGACTTCGTTTTCTGTAATTATTTTCGGTTTTTACAGCAATTTCTATAAATTTATTGAAGATGGAGAACGAGAATGTACTCGTGGTTTGCTACTTTACACAGTTAAAAATTTTAATTGATATTGTCTACAGGGTGTCTATTTTTTAATGAATACATGTGGATAATACTATTAGACCGGAAGCTCATGACAGGTGATGGTCTCCTATTTCAATTTCACACAGCATGCCTTTTGGAGGATAGAATATTGACCCTATGACAACAAAAAAAGCGTGTATTAAACCCTTGAACACTTTCCGGTCATATGGAAAATTGCATTTCCACTTGCACAAAACTTTTCCGAAATTTTCCACCCTTGGGTCAACGAGAACTGCATGCCAATTTGGTTATAGGTGTTTTATGACACAAATATTAATTATTTTAATCGGCATGATGATGAAAACGCGGAAAATCATATTTTTTATTACAAGATCACGTGACCATTTGAGCCCTTTGTGATCTTGCGAATCGCATGCCAATAATTTTGAAGACTTTAAATGTGTTTAAGTTTCTTTTGATAAAAGGCCATGTATTATTAAATGAGAGAAAAACACAAACATTTTGTGCAAGTGGAAAAATGCAATTTCCCATATGACCGGAAAGCGTGCAAGGGTTTAATACCCGCTAATCTTTGTTGTCATAGGGGCAATATTCTATCCTCCAAAAAGCATGCTGTATGAAATCAGAGACCATCACCTGTCATGAACTCGATTATCGAATGGTGATAATTTCTGTCCTTATTACTTCAGAACAAATAAAAGTATAAATACAAAAATATTTTTAGAATGTTAGTACTCAATTTAATTTGCATATTGCCCGTATTATGTCTATAACTTATTATGCAATTAAAATCTCAAATTTTTAAATAACTTCTGTTACTTTTTCAATTCCAGACGTCACTTTGCCATTAACAGCCGTCACTTTTACACCGCCTACGTTAAATTTATGGCCGGGCAAGTACTGTGGTGGTCACAGCAGATTTTTCTTATAAAATATGAATGGTAATAGCTACGTGATTTTTTTAATTTTTTTTAATAGTTTTAATTTAAAAATCCATTAACAATTCTTTGTTTGATCCGCGTACTGAATGCGTAGTACCACTGCTTTAGAAGAATTTATTTTATGAGGTACCTATTTAAATTTTTAGTAGAATACATCTCATATATGTATGCACAGACAGTAAACCATAAATTAATTAATCTCTATTAGGTTTGTAGACATGGTGATTTTAAAGGCGCCAGTATTATTTAATAAGCATCATGTATCTAACCATATTAGGTTTATGTTTATATAGTACTTATCTTAATTAAGGGGCCCGTCTAGTAGTTAAATTAATATCAAAATTGAGGTATGCGCGTTGCATGATCATTTGATATTTAGAAGTTTTTTCTTTATTTACAACTATGAGCCATGTTACCAAAAGATATCAGAATTAGAAGGTCTCTATGTTTTGATTTTTCTTCTATGTTTATCTATGCCTCTTGAAATAAGTTCAAATTTCTATACCTGAACTCCTGAATATTATAACTAATTGTTGATTAAAATATCCTGTATGACTGTAAATTTTATTGTACCTACTTAATATTTAAAAAAATATAGCTACAATTATTTATTAACAAATTAATTAATAACATATTTGAAGCTTAGGAAAATCTATGTCACTTAAGAAATTAATTTAAATTTTTATATCTGAGCCCTTTAATTTTTTAACACATTATTTTAACGATTTGATTGTACATTTTATTGTACTTAATATACCGCAGCAATTAATAATTAATAACGTATGAGAATCTTAGAGAAAACCTATGTCACTTAATAAAGAAGCAATAAATAATGTGTCAAATTTAAACATTTATTGTGCTCATAGTAGAATAGCGTAATTGGTCCAAAATTTGAATTTATTTTGAAAATTCTGGTGATATTATTAAGAGTTAAGTTATGCCTGTTTTACACGATCCAATTTATTCACCAATAAATTGAGCAAGTTGACATTCATCTTCATCAATAAATTGCCAAGTACAAAAATATTTTTGTTCGTTTGACACTCAATATATTGAAAATTTTAATAGTACCAATCTATCAATATCAGCTCCGGTTCTTTAATGTTACTGCCAACAGTGCCAACAATATTTTTGTTTCATAACCTATTAGCTAAACGCTTTTAAACGAAATGAAACTGGATAAAATGCAGGAAACATAACATTTAATAAAATGAAAATTAAAATGGTGAACACAAAGGTTGCCAACGAGAAAACTAAGAAAACATTCACTGAAACATTGTAGAAAAATAGAACATGTTCTATTCCGACAATAAATTCATCAATTTATTGGCGAACAAAATTTTTTTGAACAAAACTTGTTCAATTAATTGATCTATAAATTGCATCGTGTAAACAAGCATTAGATAGATAAATCATCATCTCACCTTGAATGACACCAGCCACGATCAGATGAATGAAAACATGCATCCAACACTCGCGCATCATGGTCAGTACACTGCATCCTACCACTATAACACAGCTAATAATCCCGCACAGCAATGTTTCCTCAAATTAGACATATCTCGCCTCATATTTAAAAATAGAATTCCACTCGGCAGATTAACCTCTAGACCGCGCACTCCTCAAGTCCTGCTCATCTCTCACGGCCCCGTTAATTCCTCCGCGGTTAACATTGAAGAAGAAACCAATTTGATGGACCTTGATGTTAGTTTTTGCCTTTTCTTCCCCTTTGATGCTTCCGTCTGCCCGGCACGAACTCCTGGAAAAAAGTATAAATTAGCTTTTATTTTATCTGACTACCAACTTGGGCTTGCAGGGCCGGAGCCAGGGGTCAAACACTTGGTAATCATCGTACATTTTACAACAAAAATACGCAAAATATTATGCCAAGTGCACACGGAGAAACATTTTGACATGTTTCCTGAAAAAAGATTCCGGATACTTCAGTTTTAACGGCACTTATAAAAATGAGGCGTTTTCAGGAAACGTTGTGAAGTGCAACTAACTTCTTATTTGTCAAATCGTCAAATGTGACATGTGATCATTAAAATATATTTATTGTTTTTCCAAAAAAATCTGCATTTTCTGGAAACTTTTTTCAGGAAACTTGTCAAAATGTTTTTCCGTCTGCACTGGCCATTAAATTTTACGATGTTGACCTAATTTTTGTTTCAAAAATCTCACGAAAATAATTTTGAGACAGCAATTTTTACATAAATATATTGTCAGGTCTTGTTATTAAGACGAGTTTTGAAACTGCATCTAGTGAGGCAGCCGAGACGAGAAATTTCTCGTCTCATTCTCGCCTCGTGTCGAAATAACGAGACGAGAATCAATTTTCTCGTCGGGTTGTCGAGATGAAACGAGAATTTAAAACTACCAGACAAGAAATAATTCTGGAGAAATCGAGACTTATATCTTATTATCCTCTTCGAAAATATCAAAATATTTTTTTATCATACTTTGTTTGCAATTTTGTTGGTTTTGATATAAATACTTTTATTTCTAAACCAAGAGTTGTGTGCAAATTTTACAGAAATGTACAAAAAGATCCTAAATTCACTTCTAGCTTTTTAAAGAGATG
Organism: Agonum fuliginosum; assembly: GCA_947534325.1. Taxonomy (NCBI): domain Eukaryota; kingdom Metazoa; phylum Arthropoda; class Insecta; order Coleoptera; family Carabidae; genus Agonum; species Agonum fuliginosum. The sequence continues at coordinate 1,145,690 of OX384035.1, read as the reverse complement.
AGAACAACATTTTTTCGAGAAATTGAGACGAGACGAGAATCGATCTATTTGAGACGATAATTGAACAGTCGAGAAATGACCGATACGAGAATACTTTAATTTATCGTCTCGAAAATTTGAGACGAGGCGAGAATTAAGGACTTTTCGTCTAGTCTCGCCTCATGGCATGTGATATAAAATACGAAGGATTCAGTTAGCTTTACACAAACCATAGCTACAGCCACTGTAACTAGAATATATGTTGAGACACTTGACACTTTCTATAGTGACCATTATTATAAACAAATGGTCAAAATTCTTCCTCGTAAATTTAGTTCTATAGATGTCACTAGAGCATCACTACTCCATGTTAAATTATGCTTAATATTTATAAATTGTTTAAAACATATTATTACAATTCATCTAATAACAATAATGGTTCTAAAACTTATTTCAAAAGTGATAGAATTCTGACATTCATTTGATTGATAGGTAGAAAATTTAGTCAAATATATTTGACGTATTTATTGCAAAAAATTTGTGCTAAATTATGATAAGAACAACCTGTAACAATTAATAAAGAACCATATGTTGCAATATATCTCAAATTTTAGATATGTCAAATTGATAGACTCCACCTTCTTAAAGCACACTAGAAAGAGACAATTTTTAACCACGTTGACAACTCAAGTGTCCCAACCTATCTTCCAGTAACCGTGGCTTTAGCTATAAGTACCTTACTTACTTTAAAAGTTAGGTATACTTTAGTCACCAAATATCAATTTATACTCTTATTTTGATAGAATAAATTGACAAATTTAATTTGAATAAAATTAATTATCAAACTAAACTAATCTCAATTAATTTAGGTACAAGAATACTATTATCTTGCCAAGAAAAAAAATCTGACGTGACCATCACACAACCTTCCGCCATATCTAGACTTTAAACAGAAATGTATACGTACAATCCAGTGCCCATTTAAAATATACAAATAAAAATCTAAAATATTCATACACAGAAATTAGTATCACCTGAATCAAAAGATTCATTCACACGAAAACTCGGCTGCGTTGAAGCAATCCTCCGTTCAGTTACTACATTTAATAGCTTACTTATGACTTATATAGTTCTAGTATACCAACTTGTCACCCGTCTCATCTGTCAATATTTTTTATGCAGAAACAAAAATCAACCGAACATGGATTACAAGATTTCAACGTTTTATTTGATAAATTTTACTGCAGTTCTTTAATGCTACCAGATAAAGACAATTTTTGTATAACGTAAATTGCAAATAACTTTTCCTCTTATTCTTATTACAAATAAATATTATATTTATAGAAATTTATTAACACTTAATCTTTTCAATCTTCAAAAAATATCACTTCCGGTGAAGATATTTGTACCAAAATCTAATGAGCTCTTCCTATTCGTATACAATTGTAAAATACCAAATATCAAAATTTTTGGGTAATTCGTATTTGAGTTATCCAACAGACGGCATCGGCCCGGACCACACACATACACACACACCCACACGCACACACACACACACACACACACACACACATACATACATACAGACATCATTGGGAAACTATCAAAAATGAGTTGTAAAGACCCTAATTCGTGCTCATCCACTAAAAACTCACTACCCGATTTTTTGCATGATTCCAATACCTTCCTTTACAGGTAAGCGGAAGGTAAAAAGTACCACAAACAAGATTAAAAAATATTATGTAAGTAGAATAATCTAAGAGCACATGCGATGGTATTTGGCTTGATACAATCCTGTGCTCGCCTCAGGCAGAAGTGTTTCATTCCGTGAATTGAGATATTTTACCCCAGCGCCGTTAATGTCGCATGCTCATTTGTCTACATTCATTTCTAACCAACATTTACCATCTGAATTAATCGCGAGATAACTCAATATTCTGAAACGGATTTCATAAATCCTAAATGTCGCTCGCTTTACAAACGCGCGCGCGTTCTTTGTGTAATTATTTTAACGTTATGTTCATACATCATCATTTACTATGCAGAATTTGATGATGGATTTAGCTTGGCAGCTCTTCGAATACTGTCACGGCAAAGCGAGGTTTAATTTGTTCATTTCAATATTTTATTTACAATTTAAAATGTAGCTTTCGTCATTTATAATACCATATTAGTACTGTAAAACATTTGAAATTCAAAGCAACGGAGGTATTCATGTTGCAACCAGGACTACATTTAAGTGGTCAGCTTGAAGCGTCCGAGTGCGAAGATGATTTACAATTTAACAACAATCACACACTGCCGAAAAAAGTATCTGATGTGGTCAACACAAGTCCTGCCGCCTTACTATACTCTTTTTACTACTATACAAATCAAGATACCTAGGTACAAATATTTTTGTATATTTTTATTAAGTACACCACTGAGTTTCTCGTATCAAACTACATAGAAATATATATTTTCTATAAAAAATTCCGTCGGGTACAATTGGAAATGCACTTTGAAATATGTTAAAAATGTTGAAAAAATTCGAAATTTTCGACTCGCTAAATATTTGGTTGGACCCGAGGAATCCAATGGTGCTACTAATAAAAAATTTCGGCTAATACTTTTCAAGATAATTTTTGCAGGTAAGAGACGGGAGTAGCTATTTCCGTAATTTTTTCACCATTGGATTCCTCGCATCGAATTACATATAAATCCAAATTTTCACGAAAAAATTCCAAAGGGTATAATTTTTATGAAGGGATTTCGAAAATGGCCAAAAAAGAAGGTAAACCCCTTGATGAAATTTTGGCCAAAATAACTTTTTCTCTCAGAATTGGCTGAAAATTTGAATATATACTAATTCGACTCCGAGAATTTCAAATCTGCAGTCTAAATTTTTTTTCGACCAATATTTTTCGACACAATTTTTTTTAGTCGAAAACTGGTCGAAATGGAACATTTATTTTTTCATCATTGGATTTCTCGGGTCAAATTATGTAGGAAACCAAATTTTCAAGAAAAAATTCTAAGGGGTACAGTTTTTATTGAGGTATTTAAATAATGGTACAAAATCGAAAAGATGAAACTTGCTTATAATTCAAATTTATATAAATTTTTGACAATTAATCTTTCCAGTCTTCAAGAAATATCACTTCCGGTCAAGGTATTTGTACCAAAATCTTAGCATCTCTTCCAATTAGTATACAAATGTAAAATACCAAATATCAAAATATTTGGTTTAAATAATATTGAATTTTAACATTATTGATGCAACTGGTCATTAGAGTTTCCAGTATCAAATATAGCTATAACTGACTGTAATTCCCCGGAGAGTAAATTTGTAACAAACATTTTATTCATTGACTGCAAAGTCACATTTATCATCATTAAATTACGATCAAAACTTTATCCATTTTGTATGACATAAGCACTAACACTTGCGATCGAAAACTTCATGGAATTATTGTATATTTTTCAACTGAATTAAATTTTTTGAACTAAAATTCAATTTCCTTGAAGATAAGAAACAAATATTTAATAAAGAAGAGATCTTGCTGAAAAATAAACAAAATTTGGAAGGTAATCAATAAGCTATCTTGGGTTGGTTCATTTATTGAAAAATAAAATGTTTTAATAAGAATTCATTGTCTTGTTATTGTAAACAGGAAGTCAAATTAAATTCTGCCATCTGCATAATCTCTTTAAAATAAATAAGCTTCTATAATGAACTGTTTAGATGGAAAATAATCGAATCAAAACATTTTTGATGCTAGTTCCTTGTTATGAACACTTTAAACATTATAACAAAACTCAGGTTCAATAAGGAAATCGTAAAAGCATTACCACTTTACTTTTCGAATGGCGGATTTAAGGGTCTCGTTTCCGTAACAAAATATTGCGTATTTAGAGGTGTAGCAGTTTCTGCTTTACTCATTACATTAAAAAAAGGTACTAGATGTTTGTGACAGAATTAATATAGGTTTATGCCCAGTTAGAATTCTGAAAAATCTTTGGAATCCATATAAAAAATTATTGAAAAAGTGTTTTAAGCAATTTTCACATGCTTTATATTATAAAATATTTATTAGAAAATGTAACTCGGCATAAACCTAGTTCCATTCTTCATCTGTAAATAAATTTTTGAAATTTAGCTTTATCTGTAAAGCTTCGTGAGCATTTGACTGCTTTTACGAATTTTAAGCGAATGTTTCCATGCGTCACCGTAGGATAAACACGGTGTTGAGCTACGTGGAGTCGATACCCTTAACAAGCAGCTGATTTGAATTATTTAACATGCAAGTTGACAATTCAATTGCCCCATTGAAATTAAAATTATTGGATATGTCATGATCAGTTATCAATCAAATTAAGTATAATTATATTTAAAATGTAGAATAATATTATTGCTGCCCAAATGGTATCGGAAATGCAACTTGTTGAATTCTTGCCAAAAAATAATCGTCAATATGACAGCATATTTATTTTATTTTACTGGTTTCATATAAATTTCCAATTTATTCTAACTTATACGATTATATTTCATGATAGAAATTTATTTTTAAAATTTTAAAAAGGCACATCTGTAGATCCATTCTTTCTCTATTAAATGTTTATAAAAACATTATCCTGAAGGCAATAATAATCTGACAGTTTACTCGCAACGAAAACACTTTTACAGTATTTTCCCACTTCAAAATGACATTGCATAGCTAGGATGCGGCAAAGTACGAGTTACGGGCTGGTTTCAGGCAGCCGTAGTAGTGGAGAAAGGAGTGGAATAGAAAATATAAAATCGAGAGTATTCTAGGAATTGGGAAAAATCGTCTATCAATTTTTCGAATTCCTAAAATACTCTCGATATTACTTTTTTTCTAATTCACTCTCTTCCCCACTACTACACCTACCCGAAACTCGTACTTTGCCGCATCCTAGCGGGAACACGCCACTGCGTCAAATTGCCGTAATGTCAAATACCCGCTGTGTCCAATTGCCGCAATGTCAAATTGCCACTGTGCCAAAACGCATCCCCACCACTTACATACTTGTAACAACGTATGTCGAGAGACTTGACCCAGTGGAAATCAGGCACAACAGTAGAATTGACGTACCAAAACCGAGTTTGTGGGGCTCTAGTACGGTTTTGTTAGCTTTGTTAGTGTAGTAAATACCAAAACCGAGTTTGTGGGGCTCTAGTACGGTTTTGTTAGCATTGTTAGTGTAGTAAATGCCCGATTGCCAGTATGTCTAAATATTGCTGTTGTGCCTGATTTCCACTGGGTCAAATTTCCTCTGTGTCGAAATAAATTTGCAGTAGTCTCTCGACATACGTTATTACAAGTATGTAAGTGGTGGGGATGCGTTTTGGCACAGTGGCAATTGGACATTGCGGCAATTGGACATTGCGGCAATTGGACACAGCGGGTATTTTACATTACGGCAATTTGACGCAGTGACATGCACCCATCCTAGCTATGTCATTTTGAAGTTGAAAAATACTGTAAACATGGCTCCAGTATTCCCATAATAACTTCTGTATTTTTTAAAGAAATTAACTAAAACAAAAGTTATTCGAGAAAGGAAGGTTAGCTACATAAGTGCGAAATTAGATTCAAAATTTGCAGGCTCAGATTTGTAAGCATAATGAAAGTTTGGTGTAATTTTACACAGTAATTACACTTTCGCATTATCATTTATAATGACATAATGTTTATGCCGGATTATACTTAAAGCAAGCAGTTTATTCCAGAGTTAGGGCATTCCCGTAACAAATGCATTTATGCAAATGCTTTAGTGTAACACGGCGTCCTCACGTGCTTTGATGAAATAATGCAAAGCGTTATGTGTTATGCATATACTCTGAAACAACCAACTACCTAATATATTCATTACGAGGCTCTTTTTGCACTGTGTAATACTGTCTTCGAGTCGCCATTCTAGCGCAATACTTCTACATGCTTTTCTCTTCACGTAGAGAGAGGTCAAAACAAAATGCTGAAACGTATAATCTTAAATTAGATTTAACAAGCATTTTTTCCCCACTACTAGGGCTGCCTGAAACTAGCCCGAAACTTGTACTTTGCCGCATCCTACCTATACAATGTCATTTTGAAGTTGAAAAATTCTGTAAAAGTGTTTTCGTTGCTGCCACATTATTATTGACTTTAGGATAATGTTTTTATTAACATTTGGATCTACAGATGTGCTAATTTAAAAGTTTGAAAATTAATATCTATCATGAGATATAAATGTGTATATTCATGTACAAAGTACAATTTTTTAATCAAAATTTTAAAAAGGCACATCTGTAGATTCATTCTTTCTCTATGAAAACCTTGTTGAAATACAATTTTATCATTCTTGTACTGGCCACAAAACACTCGCTACGTTAGTACATTTTATGTTGCATTTTAAGTAGTAGACGGACCTCTTAAGTGAATTAACAAAAAAATAAAATAAAATTTGAAACACACGATTTAGGTACATTAGAAATATGGTAATTTTGGTACTCAATAGGTAAATTAGATCAATTTTTGGTAAAATAGGGAAAATCATGTTAAGCTGAAATGAAAGCATTTTCTTCAAAACTGATTTTGTTCTTTAACTCATGAAAATAAAAATAACAAACCATAAAGTCTTGGTTATATTTATTTACCTACCTTGCTTTACTCCACAAAAAAAATTAAAATAATGAACGCAGAACATTCTCCTTCAAATATGTAAATATATTTGTATAATTAAAAGCGAAATGAAATTAAAATTTAAATCACAAATGCAAACATATAATTTATGTTCCTACAAAATGTACTTGAGCATATTTTTCCTTTTAAACAAGGCTCACAAAAGATTAAAAATAACAGACTCAAAGTTAAAGTTTAAATCAGATGAAAGCTTTCATAAAGCTCTTAAACCTGATATAATGTTACATCTGCAATTATTTAAAACTTCTTCTGAATTAAATTAAAAAACTTTGCTAGTTTCATTAGATTGTGAGATCTAGGCACCTAAAGAACGATATTAAACATTAAAACTTATGTAGATATCCAACAACTTTTATTTCACACGGTTTTATGCTATAAATCTTTCTGAGAAAAACAAACTAATAAAAATTAGATGTACCAGGATAGAAAACTCATTTCATTCTGAGTTACGGATATTTTATCCCCAATCACGAAACGTAAGTTGTAAAAGTTTCAGTTATTAATAAAAGTCATTTGAAAAATCTCTAACGTATTCGTTTTTATACCACTTATAAGAAAAAAGTTGAAGGTTTTTTTTACAAGAATGAAAGGTAATGTGTACAAATGATACATAATTTATACCTAACAATTTTTATAAAATTTTAAGTGCAGAATTCTCTTCACCTTCCATTTTTACTATCTGTCAGATTGACATAAGAACGCTAAAATGACAGCTCAGCGTTGCCTTAGTTTACACTGGTATTTGGTCGAATGATATCTTATAAAATAAACAAGTTTTACATAATAAAAATTAATAATATTCTTAATTAATTGATTAAAACCTCATTTTATTTGAAAAGAAATGCAAATACACTGCGTTAAAATATAATTAAAAATCTGATATGGCCAGCACAAGACCTCCCACCATACTTAAGTACCTACTTTATTCTTTTTACTTATTATATAAATATAGGTAGGTACTACTATTACTACTCACAAATATATTTTAATCATTTTATTCAAACTGCAGAAGAAGATATAAACGATATTTTACTATTGTCACTGTGACTGTCACTGTCATGTCATAAATTTTACATAGTAACAAATGTTAAACGATCATGGACTACAAGATACCGAAATACTAAATTATTATTATACTTTAATGATTCCTAAATAATACCAGATACAAAAAAATTTATAATATACCGATTGTAGGTAATAATCACTTAATCTTTCATTTAAAATAAAAAATTTGTCTTAATTTAATTATTTATCGAAATATTTTAAAAAGTACTACTTCCGGTTTGTAGATTGATACAAAAAATGTAATGGCTTATTAAGATTCGTATTAAAACCTTAAATATAAAAGAAATTTTAATGTTTGATATTTTTTGAGATATCGTTTCCGAAAAAATTGTAACATACGAACGCGCGCTCACACATACACACACATACAGACATCATCTTGAAAATATTAAATTCTTAAACGTGCTTATCCATCAAAAACTACTAGAAAATTTTGACCCATCACAATACCTCCCTTATAGAATACGAAGCGGGAGGTAACAGATCCATCAATAATCATGCAATATTTAAAACCAATCATAATTTAACCACAAACCGTTTCACGTAATATCCTACAATTGAGTTATCAAACTAAATTGGAAACTACACAAACTTAATAAAAGACTCCCTCACAAGCAGATCTTTAATTCGAATTTCCATCCCTGAGAAATAATTAAAAACCTATCCGCGCCGCGGGAATCAATTTCCCAGAACAATCATTACTAATTCAATCACGACGCTGACAGGGTAATGATGCTCATTACACAGCAGTCAGACCGCAGGCTGTTACACATGTAAGTATAGCAATAACAGGGCGCGGAGTGTAGGGGCGAGTGGGGTGAGATGTGGGAGTTGCAGAGGAAATAGAACTGTCGAGAGTGGGAGGTACACAAGGTGCGATTCTAGGGTAGAGCTCAGATCGGTCTTTCCCAATGAGAATGGGTATTTAGGAACGGGTGGGAATAATGAGAAATTTTTAAATATATTTTCCACATAACAAAATCTTATTAATACCCTTAAGAACTATGGAAAAAAATTCAAGATATCTTAGAAATTTTGGTTCAAGGACCATGTTGAATAAAAATTTTAACTTGTTTTTTTTTTGCTTGATATTGATTTTTAAATTGGAATTACTCGGAAATTTATCAAAACCGGTGACCAAATGCATTCGAAATACATTGTTAAAAATTCGTAACAAAAATTAAAATTTTATATTCCTTCGCTTCGACATTGAAATCCATTTGATTTTATGGTTTAAATGCGCCTTACTTTATTAGTTAACTATTTGAATTAAGGCAGACAAACACAATCTTATTAGATTTTACACAATTCTTTTTTATCGTCGCACACGTCAAGTAACAAAATTCATGATGTTTTAAAAATAGTAGAGTAAACATGTCTCTATTGAGCTCCTGTTTTATTTTTTCAAATTTTATTCAATTTTACTGTATGTGCCTGTCTACATTTCTCTCGAAGAAGATCTTCAAATTTTGGCTAACCCACAGCTTCCAAAACTATAAAAATAATATTTCATATAGAAAAATGTCCAACAAATTTAATTTTTAAAACCGGAAGTCGATATCTTTATCCGTTTAGCAGATACAGTTGGTTAAATACAAAATTTAGAAATTTTAAAAAATATTCTATCGTAGAATCTCTTTTAACAATGATTAAACTGGAGATCCAAATTGTTTTAAAATAAAGGTTTCTTTAAAAAATTATCTAGAAAATGAATGCAGAAATCCGAAAGTCGCAATTGTAACCCGTTAATGAATGGCAGCTACGGGCAGCTATTTTTGATTTTTGTGTGTTGAGATAAATTTTCACTGTATTTAAAACAACTATTGGAAATTGTCAAAATATATTTTCACGATTTTCTCAAAAACAATACGTTTTAATGAAAATCGCTTATGACCTATCTTAAAGAAAATTTTCCGCTCTACAAATTGATCTTTTTATTTTTTCATTAAATCTTAAAGGAAAAGGTTTAATTTAAAAAATGTGATTCTCATTCCTTAAAAAGGGCAGTGGGAGGCGAAACCCAGGGGATAGAGTTAGAGTTCCAGATGTTGGCTATTCTTGAAGAAGATATCAATAGGTACCTATCTTTTAAAACAATAAAATTGTCGCCCTCAATTTTTGAAGGTTTTTTTTTTCTTATTTTACTGGTCTATTAACCGATTTTCTGGAATAGCAAACCAAATACAGCTTCTCACCTAAAATTTTCGATTTCATCTAAAATAAGATTAGCGAGATTTTCGCCCTCAATTTTTGCAGGTTTTGTTTCTTATTTTACTGGACTATTAACCGATTTTCTGGAAAAGCAAACCAAATACAGCTTCTAACCTACAATTTTCGATTTCATCTAAAACAAGGTTACGAAGATTTTCGCCCTCAATGTTTGCAGGTTTTTTTTATTTTACTGGTCTATTAACCGATTGTCTGGAATAGCAAACCAAATATAGATTCTAACAAAAAATTTTGATTTCATCTAAAACAAGATTACGAAGATTTTCGCTCTCAATTTTTGCAGTTTTTTTTCTTATTTTACTGGACTATTAACCGATTATCTGGAATAGAAACCCAAATACAGCTTCTAACCTAAAATCGATTTCTTCTAAAACAAGATTTCGGTGGTTGGGTTGAAATACGAATGGTAAAAGTAAGAATCCTCTCGCTAGTCTCGGCAGATTGTGTATGTCGTCCCCGCGCAGTTTAAACAGACATTACGTCGCTCAGAAGTTGGTAACAATATCTTGAGGTGAATCTCTCGACTGGCACCCTTGGGCATAATTACGAGGGCTGTCATTATTAATTTTGCGGCAAAGAGAACGTTCCTCGCTGCGCCAGCGTTGCCTCCCTAACGTTTTTTAAATTAGCGAACTTAGTTGAGATCGACGCAAGTAGTTACGTATGTATGAAAATTTCCAAAAATTTTGGAGGCTTCATTAAAATATTGTACCTTGGAGAAGGCGGGATGATGTAACATTTACGAATATTTATGCCTCATTAAATCAACTTCTTCCTGTGCTTCTAGAATAAATCTACAACATCGTGAAATTCTGCGAAATTAAAGGAATTAATGCATTAATAATGGGTAGTCTAAAATTCGGATATTTAAGTTAGACATGATGTAGTAGATCCTAGATTTCTGATCAGGTGTATGAAATTGACCAATGAGAGATTGAAAATTTAAAATCTTTCGTGTTTTCAATAAATATTTAAATTACAACTGCGCAAAATTTTCTAGCCGAATAATCCTCGACCATTGATAAATAACTTATAATTTTGTCACTATGACAAAACAATTTATAAAATGATAAAATTATGGATAATAATAATATAATCTTTTATTTGAAATAAAAAATATTGCGATAAATTAATTATTTATAAAAATATTTAAGAAAAGTAGTAAGTACTTGCTTTCAAAAAATAACTGGGTTCTTAAGCTTTGTATTGAAACGTAAAATATAAAATTTGGTTGTTAAATGTTTGTAACTTTTTGAGTTATAGAGTCCAGAAAAAATGTTACATACCACCTAACGAATGTAGCAAGATGACTTGTATATGCTACGCTCTGTATTTTTGTTATCTTTAGTTATTTTTAGATACAAAAGTTCAGAGGTCATCTGCATCCCCCTGTACCCCTTAGGCCAGACGTTCCCTTGATTTTTGGGCGTCTGCGTCAGTTCTTCGACAGCCGAGCTCCAGATAAGTCCGAGATGTAGCCCGTTGCTACGGACATTACGCTTTTGAGCGTAAATTTTAAGTAATATTTTTAATATAAATTCGTATTATATGTTTAGTTGACACGATAAGTTCATTATTAATCTTTTATTCGTGAGTTTTTGTGTTTAATTAAATATATTTTTAAGTCAAGTGTAGTAGAGTTTTTGTATGTCATGATTAGTGCCGCTCCCCAATTCATCCCTTCCACATTCGAGCCACGACTGGTAATCCCTTTCCCTTAAGTAAACTTCCTTACTTTTTTATCCTATACCCCAATTTCACTCCTATATTGCTACACGAACATGCATACACAGACATACACACAGACATAATCTAGAAATTACTTTATTCGTATTCTATGGATCCTGAAACGTTCTTATCCACTAAAAACTCACACTCGAAAATTTTAACCCATCACAATACCTCCCTTACAGAATATGAGGCAAGAGATAAAAAATTAGTTTGATAGAAATATTTTTTTGATTACTTACAGTAAAAATAATTTGAATTTGAATTTTTTTTGACATGTATCCACATTTGCGTTTGTCACAATTTATTATAAGATTTTGTAAATCGGGTCTGTGAGACCCAGATTATGTGGGTGTCATTATTTTTCGGGTAAAAGTTAAATAAACAATAGACTACAATCATAAAATATTTTGACCATGAAAATAGCATGTAGGTCGTAAGGAATTTAGTTTTCTAATGTTGTATTCCTTTTTGTAGTTTACAAAATTATTTTTTTTATTTTAAACAATCATCAGATCTCGTGCTACATGTCAATTTGTTATTTGTTTATTTATTATTATGTGCACAATGCACAGAAAATTGTTATTATAGTTCAGTCATTATACAGTATGAATGAAGGTAATTTATAATACAAAAGAAACAGTAAGTAACTAGTACATAAAACGAAGGTAAATAAAATTTTATATTTTAAGGTATAAACTTATACGGCTGCAGTAAATCGTTAAACAGCACATAAATTACGGCCTTACCAATAAAACTGCTAAAACATGGAGCGAAACGTATAAAATCTAATCAGTGAGTCGTTTGCTACAGCAACAAAGATTTCAATTATGCCTACATGTACATGATTCCATATACCAGCGATATACTTTAAATTTGTTCTTATTTTAGAAACATTTTACAGCATTTGGGGTTGTTAAAGAAAAGTAGCAGTTACGAAGGAAGTAAATATAATGCGTGTAATGTGTACTAAAGAATACGCTTTACGAAATTCACAGGTATAATCATTTGCTCTCACCTATCTACAATTATTTATTTTCGATGAGCAGTAACTGTACTTCTTCAATTTGGAATTAAAATATGTGCGAAATATGGTGGGTAGCCGAGTGTTATTATTACTGATTGTAGTTCTGACATCTCTGGTTTGAATCCAGTCAGAGTCAGATATATGGAAAGCCATTTTACTTCTTGTGATTAACGTTTTATTCTTAATATAAATTCACATATCTGTAATTCAATTTAAGATAACAAAAATTCAATTTCAGATATCAAAAATTGAATATTTGATATCTTAAATTTAATTATAGATATCTTAAATTTGTCGAATTCGTGATATCAATAATACTTTTAGTGATATCAATAATATATTTAGTGATATCAATAATTCATTTAGTGATATCAAAAATTTATTTTCAGATATCAATAATTAAGGTGAATTTATAACACGCACAGCGCATAGAAAATAATTTAACACAACATACCATACGAATTGCTCATATGGAAATTAGTGCATCCTTTTATAAAACGCACAGCGCATAGCAAATAATTCAGCACAGCACACGAATTATTTATTTACCATTTATTATTTATGTCAAAGTCTCCTGTCAAGATAAATTTTTGGTCAAACACGGTTTTATATTATTTTGTTGTCTATTATTTAAAAAAATATTTGTAAAACATAATAAGAAATACACAAAGTCTCCAAATAAAATGTCAAAACAACTGTCATAACCTGTCAAAAATCTGTGTTTCTGTGCGATTTATAAAACCCCCGTAATGAAAATGCTGGGCGCTGTGCTGTGCTATGTCGTGCTAAATTATTTTCTGTGCAGCTTAATATTTAAGATATCTTAAATTTAATTTGTGATATCTGGAATTCAATTTCACATATCATAAATTGAATTAAGAATATGTAATTAAGGATATGTAGATATCTATAATTCAGATTATATTATTTAGTAGGTAATTTTAGAATATTACTAGACCAATTGTGGATATCACTAACTGAATTACGGATATCACTGCTTAAATATTTAAAAAATTTAAATCATGTTTGTTACGATCTATAATTCTGGACAGAATTCTGTACATAATTATGGACAGAATTTTATAGACCGTCGCCTTCGGCCTCGTAAATATCTATTATTCGAAACTTATATTTATACCTACTAGCATGTTTGACTTATATTTTAAGCACTCCTTTAAACTAAAAGATGTTATTTTCAAGTATCACTGGCGGGTAAATCCATATTTGATGCCATGTGGGAGTATGATCCATATTACTTTAATATTTAATCGCTGATATAAATTACTGTTTTCCTTCCGAATCAATATCCGCGCATAATAAATGCCAGCGTACTAATTCCATTATAATAATAGATTCGTGAATATAACATATCATAATCTCGTAATAGTAATTAAACTCAGAGTGTGATTGAATTCTCGAGGTTCTCTTGTCCCATGACGTAATGAAGATTTCCGGCAACGTGTAAGAAGACATTCTGAGGCTGGGGAAGATGACGTAAGTTACGCCGCTTCGTAATCAAGGCCGGATTAAGGGACAAAGAAAATGGAGGAAGTGACGTACGAATCCACTGCCGGAATCATATTTTTATGTCTTCCGGTTTTGAGTTTACTCAAACGCAGAAGAATTTTTTGTTTTAAAACCTGACTTCTTTAAAACTATGGTCTGGATGCCGGGTAAATTTTTCGAAAGGGCATATTATGTTTTATAGAGTTTAAGTGTAGATACAGTATATCAAGAGTATACTGAGAGAAAATCTTGCCTCACACTGAAAAACTGATAGCTTAAGGTGTACGTCTACCCTAAAATTTTACAGCGTTACAGAGAGGTGTACGCGTACTCCTTCAACTTTTACTTTAATTATAATTTACATAATATGATGCTTTTACATATGAGTGTATTAACAAGGGATGTCTTAATGCTTCTATATTTTTATTTTTATCTTTACCCTAGGAATTTGAAGTAAAAAAATTAAAAATGATGTTTTTTGCGGTTTTTTGTCATTATTTGATATGTTTTTTTTCGGTCACTATAAATAACAAGAAAAATTTAAAAAGCAAGAAGCACTTAGCTAAGCTTCCTTTTTCGAATAATTTTTGTTTTACTTAATTTCTTTAAAAAATACAGAAGCTATTATGGGAATATTGGAGTGATGTTTACAGTATTTTTAAACTTCATAATAATAGTTTAGGGCTGGTTTCCGGTAGCCGTAGTAGTGGGGAAGAGAGTGAAATAGAAAAAAAATCGTTTAAGTATATTCCAGGAATTCGAAAAAATATAGACAAGCTTCTTAAGGTTATCGACTTCACGTAGCTCAATACCGCGTTTGTCCTATGGTAACGCATGGAAACATTCACTTAAAATACGTAAAAGCAGTCTAGCAACTTTTAAAATGCTCACGAAGTTTTACAGATAAAACAAAATTTCAAAAATGTATTTACTGACGAAGAATGGAATTAGGTTTATACCGAGTTACATTTTCTAATAGTTCATAAAGATAAACATATAAAAAATTGTGTAAAACACACTTTTTCATTAATTACCTCCCGCCTCATATTCGATAAGGAAGATATTTTGATGGATCGAGTGTGAGATTTTAAGATAAGCACGTTTTAGGATCCATAGAATACGACTAAAGTATTTTAGAGATGATGTCTGTGTGTGTATGGAAGTATGTATGTACGTTAGGTTGTATGTAACATTTTTATCGTTTTCTATAACTCAAAAAGTTACAAAAAATTTATTTTAATGGGGCGCATAAAATGAAAAAACCGTAACTTGAAGTCTGTAATGGTAATGATTTTATCCCGATAATAATCAAAATCATATTATAGGGCATAATTTTTTTCCTGTAACTACTAGTGCCACTAGCGACACTTTCAAACTTGTACATGGTTCATTTTGCACATGTTTCTGCATAAATTTCGGATAAACGATGTAACCTACAACGAAAATTATGAAACACAATGAAAATATATACATTCCTAATTGCCTTATTCTAAAAATTATGTCTATAAAATTATGCATAAAATTCATTGCAATTTGATGAGTTTTGCCTCCTTTTCTTTCATTTCTACTGCAAATTATATTTATTTTCAGGTATTCTTATTTAGCACAAGACAATCTAGAAACTCGAATAATTCTACTGATATATTATGCTTATTGCTTGTCCCTATTTGCAGAAATTTATGCAGATAAAAATATGAAAACGGTTTCGTTGTTGCAACCAGGTATCGGACAAAACGTCAAACGAGTTCTGAAAGCATATTTCATTATTTACAACTGTTTTTGTGAGCACAAAGAACTTCCCCAGCCCGGCCCTGGTTCCACTTCCTGGGCGCTTTGGTCTTCACATGCAGGAAGGTTCCTCCTCCCTCTAATTAATTTTACATTAATAAGTAGGCCCTTCCGCCGCCTCGTCTCAGGGGCTCCTCAAATTCCTGACGCCATGAAATTTTCATACGCTCATACGAAGTAACGCGAGCGTAAAGGCGAAACTTGTTTTACGCTGAGAAACTAACAAAAATGTTTTACGCTAAAACGCTGAATCACCGGAACTCGATTAACCACCGCCTTTATAAATGGTTTGTGACGCTGTAAATGTTAGTAAAGCGTGTTTTATTTAATGCTTTGAATGGTCTGTCATAAAATAAAACTTAAATTTGTCTCGATACCTACGTTAAGATACGGTATAAAGTTTATGCACAAGCAGTATACATTTAAAGTACAACCGTACAAAAATAAAATATATAGTTTCAGAGCACATTTACACAATGCCAGTGGCGTAACTATAGGGCGAGAGGAAGCCAAAAATTTTCTTGGACCCGTCACGGGTGACCCACACGGGTCACACGGGTAAACCGACCCGTCACGGGTGACCCACACGGGTAAACCGACCCGTCACGGGTGTCCCACACGGGTCACACGGGTAAACCGACCCGTCACGGGTGACCCACACGGGTAAAACCGAAGATACCCGACACGGGTACACGGGTTGTCTGCGAATAGACACTCCCAAAAATTTAAAGGACTTCAGAAAAAAGAAACATACATTTGACATCAAGACGTACCACGTTTCCAACGTTTGATAGTTGAATTAGAATAGGCCCCCTGATCTGAACGAAGTAGTCTATCACCATTGTATGAATTATTTGATTGGCTGTAGATTTCCAGTTAAATCGCCATTTTGTTTCATATAACCAATCTTTCTTCCAATATGATTTCTATGGAACTAAATGAATTTGTAAGGTTTGAAGCTCGGCTTGAAGTTGAAATTAAATTTCAGTTAAAAGTTGAGGAATGAATCCGTCCTATTTCGTGGCTCTCCTTTTTGTTTTGTGTTTGTGGAACCGCTGCCGTAACGTCTTTACGATAATAAAGCATTTACATTAATTAACAGTTGTCTAGAAGCTCGTCGGTCGGTTATGGTATTATAAACTTCAACACCAACAAAATACAGAGCTTTTATGCTCACTATTCTCGCTTTGTGCTAATCGATTTGGATTCCGGTTAAGAATATTATACACTAAAAATAAAGTCTCGCGTGAATTTGAGAAATAAAGGTTGAAATATATGACAAGGTTTATGTAAATATGAATTTTTGGAGGGCAGAGACTTACAAATCTGAGAATGCGTACATATTTACATTGTGGGTTGTGGCTGGATTAAAGCTGGTTTATTTTCATTTTATAAATAAGATCAGTTTTTCAAAATTGTTTATAAGTAATACCTAAAAAGAGTTTCGAAAGAATGATTGTAAAATAAATTATTATGTTTAGGTTGAATAAGAAGTTTCAACATTTGAAACCCAAAAATTGTTCTATTAACAAATTATTTTAAATTATTTGTAATAATAATTGTCATTTCAAGTTTACATTATCTACCTAATTATTTCATGAAGTTATAGTCATATAGGTAAATCCGAGAGTCAATCATTGAGTTGTCTCGTTTATTACCTCTTCAAATAATTTCAAAAATGGCAGTAAATTTTTACTTCCTTGTACGAAGTAAGGAAGTATTGTAATCGCGAAAAATTTCGGTTCTCAGATTTTGACGGAAATATCCGTTTTGACCTTTTCTGAATCCATTATGACTAGTTTCGTCGTGACGTCTGTACGTACGTGCGTACGTGCGTACGTGCGTACGTGCGTACGTGCGTACGTACGTACGTACGTGCGTACGGACGTATGTGTGTCGCATAACTCAAATACGGTTAGACGTAGAAAGCTGAAATTTTGTATTTAGGACTGTTATAGCATCTAGTTGTGCACCTCCTATTTTTGGTTTCAATCTACAAACCGGAAGTAGTAAATTTAAAAAAAAAATTGATAAATAATTAATTTTAGGCAATTTTTTTTATTTTAAATGAAAGATTATGTGATTATTATCTACAATCGGTATTTTATAAATTTTTCTGTATCTTCTATCATTTAAGAATAATTAAAGTATATACCTACTTATATAATTTAATATTTCGGTATCTTGTAGTCCATGATCGATTAACATTTGTTACTAGGTAAAATTTAAATGATTATGACATGACAGTGACAGTAGCAGTGACAATAGTAAAATATCGTTTATATCTTCTTCTGCAGTTTAAATAAAATGACTAAAATATATTTGTGAGTATACTAGTATAATAAGTTAAAGAAATTTTTATATTATTCTACATTTTAGTTATTAAGAAAATTATGAACAAACAAGGCGTACAAGGAAGTCATGTGGTGTCCACGTCAGATTTTTATTTTTATTAGAAACCATTTGTAATTTAATTTTCTGAATTAAATAGTTCATAAAATTTTGCATTTATTTAATTATAGCTATTAATATAACAAGAATATTATGCGATTTATAATACCGAGGATATTGCTAAGCGACGAAGTGAAACCGCGTTATATTCAACGCTTAATCGTATCATCAACGACAGCGATGTTAAAACAAATCAACAATTTTATCTGTCAATTAGTTGACAGTTCGCATATTATGGAAGGTTTTGATGTTATTATTGTTGTATCTAACGTATTAAGTTCGTAACTAATGAATTATAAGTATCTATCTAACGAATTATAATTAACAAACGAATTATGTTGTTGATAATTATCAATAAATGTTGCATATTGCAAGGTAATAACAGTTGATAATACGATTATAGCTATTAATATAACAAGAATGTTATGCGATTTATAATACCGAGGATGGTGCTAAGCTGCAAGGTGAAACCGAGCCCCTTTGAACATCCAAGGTGGCTTAAATCGCATATATTCGTGTTATATTCAAATCTTAATCGTATCATCAACGACAGCGATGTTAAACAAATCAACAATTTTATCTGTCAATTAGTTGACAGTTTGCATATTATAGAAGGTATCTAACGTATTAAGTTCGTAGCTAATGAATTATAAGTATCTAAGGTATTATGATTAACTAATATATATATATATATATATATATATATATATATATATATATATATATATATATATATATATATATATATATATATATATATATATATATATATATATATATAGTCGGTTCCTCTTCTACCCTGCGGGTGTATGTTGTTTATAATTATCAATATGTTGCATATTAAAAGGTAATAACAGTTGATGATACGATTAAATTAATAATTGTATCCTTCGTTTATTCATGTGTAACATGCCGCACAGTGCAATGCAGCATTAGGTATCGACCCCCTTAAATTCCTTTCGTAGTAGCTCCGCAATATTCCACATCCTTGTGATGTCCTCGCTCATTATAAATTCCCGGCTTCGCCATTAGACGCGTCCTTCATTTTATAGGCACCGAGCAATTCTTAAATACAGCCGGGAATATACATAAAACAACACTTTTGCGTTAATCATTTACATTTCAAACAATGCGCGGCAAAAACCAGAAGCAAAGAAGCTTTTTCCATCGCCATTGCGACAAATTTCACCGCCAGAATAAATATTTACCGCTGTTTCTCGAAGTTTTACATCACAAAGCGGTGTAAGAATGTTTTGATTTAGACGGAACTTGCCGGAATTCGGAAACTTCTACTCGATTGTGCTAATGAAACCATTGTGGGATAAACATATTTTAAGTTTCGCTGCTGATGTCGACGTCCACTTGAACTCTGCTGCAACCGCGATATTAAACAGTGTATGTCAAAGTGTCGACAAGTCATTTTGTCGACAAGTTATAGAAGTAGTTATGTCAACATCTCTGAGAATTTAGTTTTATATATTTATTGACTTAAGAATAGGAGGATGTTTCAGTGTTTCCGGATTAAACGACAAAATTGAATATAACAGATATTTTATATATTTATACGAGCCTCGTCTCATTGAAGTTGGCTCAGACGTAAAAATGTCGTTTTTTGTTGTACAAAAGTTTAAATAAAAATCAAAATACAAGTATAATGTACTGTATCTTCTATTTATTATACATTGCAATACATTTTCCACAATCTCAAATAAAATCAACAGTTGAAACTTTAACAATATAATATTTAAAAATTCATAGAAATTCTGCCAAAAGAGCTACAAATGAAATTACAGTTATTTACTAACAAAACTACGATTTTGTCTAATTTAGGTGTGACAGCCTTATATTCTGTGAATAAACATAAAAATTCATAGTTTTAATAACAGTTGTTTTGCACATTCTTCATAGAGATGGCGCCAGTTTCGATTTATATTTGAATATTTAACAGTTTTAAATGATATTCTGGTAAATTTATTTTTATTATTTATTTAGATAATGTAAATTTGGAAACTAAGTAATTAATTAATGAAAAGAACATGTTTTATTAGTGCATTGTATTTCGGTATGTAAAAATTTCAGAATTAGTTAAAATTATTGGTTGAAGCTGACCACTTGATCGTCTTAAATGTAGTCAAGGTTGCGTAAGAATCTCTCGGATGCCGCTTTGAGATTCAAAGGTCGCCGCACGGATTGAGATTCTGAATGCACGTAAACGAATAGGTTTATCTTTACTTTAATTGTATATAAAATTAATTTTGGTTGCAAACTATTAAAGTTATCATAGTTATAAGCATTTGTTTGCGAATTGTAAAATTTAGTTTCAGATCTAGTAGGTACCTAGCACTGCAATATAGATTAGCACAAAATTGTACTATTACCATTGTATTCTGTGTTGTATAAAGTTTGTCGACTTTTGTGTTGTCGACAAAGTGACATGCGTCGATATTAAAGTCTTTGCTTCGCCTCCTTTAAACCGAAATTTATACTGGCAATTTATTTGGTTGTTTTGTTAGTTGCGTTTACCAACAAACAACGTATTTGTCAGAGTGTTTGACTCGAGTGTTCTAGATTTATGTTAGTACAAAAAAAGTTAAATTGTGCGACATAAATTTGCATGTGCACAATCGTTATGTATTTTTAAATTTATATGTAAAGTTCTTCTTGTAATAAATATTAGGCTTTTCAACATTATTGCATCAGTGTAATCTATAAATTTATAATGCATGGAAAAATTTATCATTTTAGCAGATGAAGGCAATTCACAACAAATGTAGTAGGTACTGAAATGATAATAGTTGGTATTCATTAAATTTCTTATGTGATTATTTTATTATTACAAAATATGATGTGGCCAGCACAAGGCCTCCCGCCATACTCTATTCTTTTTACTACTACAAATCAAGATACAAATATTTTCGTACATTTTTTAAAAGTACACCACTGGATTCCTCGTATCAAACTACATAAAAATACAAATTTTCTTTAAAAAATTCTGTCTGGTACAATTTTTAATGCACTTTGAATAATTTTAAAATGTCGAAAATTTTCGAAATTTTCGATTCGTTCAAAATTTGATTATACCCTATTTTGGACCCGAGAAATCCAATGGTGCCACTAAAAAAAAATTACGGCTAATACTTTTCGAGATAATTTTTGTAGGTAAAAGACGGGAGTAGCTATGACCGTAATTTTTTCACCATTGGATTCCTCGCATCGAATTACATATAAATCCAAATTTTCGCGAAAAAATTCCAACGAGTACAATTTTTATTAAGGGTTTTCGAAAATGGCCAAAAAAGAAGGTAAACCCCTTGATGAAATTTTGGCCAAAATAACTTTTTCTCTCAGAATTGGCTGAAAATTTGGTTATATACTAATTCGACCCCGAGGATTTCAAATCTGCGGTCGAAATTTTTTTTCGACCATTATTTTTTGACATATTTTTTTTAAGTCGAAAACCGGTCGAAATGGAAAATTTATTCTTTCACCATTGGATTCCTCGGGTCAAATTATGTAGGATTCCAAATTTTCACGAAAAAATTCTAAGGGGTACAATTTTTATTGAGGTATTTCAAAAATGGTACAAAATCGAAAAGATAAAACTTGCTTATTTTCTAGCCTAAAGAATAATATTGGGAATTGGCTTAAATTGTGGTTATATACTAATTCGACCACGAGGATTTCAAATCTGTAGTCGAAAATTTTTTTCGACGTACAGTGTTTATTCTATCGAATATCGTATCGATTTAAGTAGGGTATTGGGTTGTTTATTTAGCTCAGTTCAGAGTTTCTAGCAAAATCCTGGGCATATTGTGTAATAAAATAATATGACATCATGTGCCGAATCATTTAGAAAAAGCCTAGGTTACACTTCGTGGCCTAGGCGTTTTTTAATACGACTAATTTTATAACTAGGCTGAGGCTGCGACACTGCTATAATAATATGCCGAGAATAAAAGGCCCACTAATAAGTAATAATAATTAGAAGAAGCATGTTCGTTTCCAAATTTTAAACTCCCATGATAAATGATTCCATTATTAATCAATATTAATTGTAAGTTGATTATAAATGATAGTACATAAATCTTCCTGTAAGAGGGAAGAAAGCTCCCCTTAATTATTATTTTATTTTCTGCCCAACAATTAGGGTAGAAATTAACTGTTCAACCAGCTGTTACACGTCCCAAATAAACTCTTTTAAACTTTTCTTTAAATGTTTAGAAAATTTGGAGACATAAAAGTTGACCAAAGTTTCAACAACGCCGCATAATGCTTACGGAATTTTAATGATGGATTGCTGAATAAAAAATCAGGCGCAATCTTGATTCAATTTTATATTTCAATAATGATGTGGACGAACAAGTTTTACGGAGAAGAAGAATTAAAAGTTTGGCGTTTCTCAAGTTTATTGTCTGTTAACTTAAATATTATTATAAACAATTGGGCCAATAAGTAATACTGCGTTATGCTCTGTTCACAAGAGGAAAGTTTTCACTAAAAAGTTTCTTGGAAGTAAAACAAGTGCTAGGAGCTGACATAAATTAAAACTGTCAATGCCGTTCATAATTATTTTTAATAAATATATTTAAGATCACTAGGTTTAATATATTTTAAAGAAATAATTAATTTCTTCCATGGTTTTTCCGTATGACCGCTATTGACAGATTATTATATGACAGCTCCTAGCACCTGTTTGACTTTCAAGAAACGTTTTAGTAAAAACTTTCTTCGTGTGAACAGGGGATTAGAAAAGTACTAATGAATGAATCTGATTCGGATTCGGACTACACTCCTGTTAGCAAATTAAGCAGAATATTGCAGGAAATTCATCTTTATCTTTACTGACTGATTTGAAATCAATTATGGTAGGTACTGTAAGCTGTTGGTTCTTGCAGGTTGTCAGTTTGTTATCTAAATGTAAAATTTGTCAATGAAACTGATTGAAGTTTGCATATAATCGAACGACAAGTACTTATAAAAGAATTATTATTCATAATAAATTATTTATTTGGGTTTTACTTCGGGTTGTATTGTGTTTTATTTCAGTAACTTTAATTAGATTTTTAAAGATGAAACACAACAGATGCAGGAAAATGTTTTCAAAGTATGCATACAATATGCAGTGAAATAAGGCCAAAATATGCTCAATATATGCACAAAATTAAACAAATATGCAATATATTCAGATATGCAACATAATTTAATTCATTTTTACTAATAATTTATTTTTATAATTCAGAAAAAAACTACACTTTGTCAAAAATGCATAAGAATATCATATAAAATATACAAAACAACGTATTACTTCTGCAATACGACTTGTGTACCTATATACCTTTAAAATAAATGCAAAAATTACTACAGGTGGTATCAAATTTGAGCGATTATAAATTTCATACATTTAGAAACAAAATTAAAAATTGAAATTTTAGGTTAAAAGGTACAAAATATGCAGTAATATGTAAAAAATATTGAAATATGCAAAGTAAGTATGCAAAAAATTATACCCTATTTTGAATTATTTCTAGTTTGGTTCAAGAGTAGTATTTCTTAATTTTATTATAATTTCAACCATGGAAATGCAATCCTTAATTACAATTAAACATGAAACAATGAGACGAATGAATTACTAATTTTCCGGTCAACGCATAACAGTTGTCAATGAGTATATTGCCTAGTGTAGGTGCTACTCAGAGGTTAGTTATGCTGACAACGTCGAGTGTCGTATGTGAGGTAGGAATGCAACGAGCCATCTGTGATATGACCGTAATAAACCATTATTGGAGTTACAGCATAGCTTAGAATCTATCTACAAAGGCTTTTGATTCTACATACTATGATGAAATTTAGAGCGTTACTAATTATAATAGGAGGGAAAGATACCATTATGGTGTAATAGTATTGATTTTCTCAAACATTGCTGCTAATAAGGGGCAAATTGTAATGTAAATTATTGTATTGTTTGGTCAAAATCTTCGGAAAACTATTGTGTGGATTATTGTGCATATTGGTATTTTTTTTACAATAGATCAAAATATGGTATAAAATTTATATTTTAATATTTTTTACATAATATTTTCAATTTTTTACATATATTTATTATAAATGCATATAACTGCAAATTTTATAGGTATAACATGTATATTCGCTCAAATTTGATGCCACCTACAGTAATTTTTACATTTATTCTAAAGGTATATTCTTGACAAAATGTAGTTTTTACTTCCTTGTACGAAGTAAGGAAGTATTGTAATCGCGAAAAATTTCGGTTCTCAGATTTTGACGGAAATATCCGTTTTGACCTTTTCTGAATCCATTATGACTAGTTTCGACGTGACGTCTGTACGTACGTACGTACGTACGTACGTACGTACGTACGTACGTACGTACGGACGGACGGACGTATGTGTGTCGCATAACTCAAATACGGTTAGACGTAGAAAGTTGAAATTTTGTATTTAGGACTGTTACAGCATCTAGTTGTGCACCTCCTATTTTTGGTTTCAATCTATAAACCGGAAGTAGTACTTTTTAAAAATATTTCGATAAATATTTAATTTAACACAATTTTTTTTATTTTAAATGAAAGATTATGTGATTATTACCTAAAATCGGTATTTTATAAATATTTTTGTATCTGGTATCATTTAGGAATAATTAAAGTATATATTTTTTATTTAGTATTTCTTTATCTTGTAGTCCATGATCGATTAACATTTGTTACTACGTAAAATTTAAATGATTATGACATGACAGTGACAATAGTAAAATATGCTTTATATCTTCTTCTGCAGTTTAAATAAAATGACTAAAATATATTTGTGAGTATACTAGTATAATATGTTAAAAGAATTTTTTATATTATTCTACATTTTAGTTATTAAGAAAAGTATGAACACACAAGGCGTACAAGGAAGTCATGTGGTGTCCACGTCAGATTTTTTCTGATTTAACTTTACAAATAAATTATTTTTAAAAATAAATAAAATTATGTTGCATATCTGCATATATTTGTAAAATATTGCGCATATTTATTTAATTTTGTGCATATTTTGGCCTTATTTCAATGCATATTGCATGCATATTTTAATCACATTTTCCTGCATATAATCCGCACTCTATTACTATAGTTTGTTACACTTATCACTATTAATAGTTATTTACTTTACAAGTGGGCAACATAAGGAATTACCCACTAGTGAAATCTTAATTCACGAGGCCGAAGGCCGAGTGAGATATATTTCTCGAGTGGGTCATACCATTTTGCCCACGTGTGAAGTATAACGTTTTATCCAACACCTCTTAATAATTACTTAAATATTTTAAAACATATTAAGTTCCAACCTAAAACATCGTTGCTATGGTGATTTCCAACAAGAAAAGTAACAATTTATCTACAAGTGGGTATAATTTTGATCAAAGCCACTAGTGGGCAATCTTTTACTTTGCTTGTTTAGATTATTACTATGTATTTAACTGGTTATAAATTTTATTTTTACTTTTATAAATTCTAAAAAGTTAAAAAAGAAACGTATGGAACGTGTATGCTCTACGTGCTGTGTAGCTCAGGGATAGACGGTCCTTTTTATAAAGAATATTCGAGTCTTTATATTATTATTTAAAAGAAATGCCGTTTTATTGGGTAGTAACTTCATCTTGTCCTGAATTTAAATTTGGCCAATAATTCTTACTTAAAAGCAATATATGACCGCGTCATAACTTATATGACAGTATTAGCCATATTTACGATATGTGAAACATACACGTAGTGACGAAGTATATGGACCATAATCGTAAAGTCGACATCCATTATCGTAATATAACAATGCAGAGCAGAATTATAACTGGAGCATATGGTTCAAGAATATCTTAATAACAAATTCAATTAACTAGCACTAAGCTAGCGACTGATATTAAATTTGTTTTATTACATACAGGGTGAGTCAGCTAACTATTCCTTATTTGGATTTTTTATAACAGGCAATTTTTATCAGAAAGTGACGAAATTTTTGCAAAACATGAACTATCTAAAGGAATTTTTACTGCCGAAATTTCAAATCGATCAGACAAAAATTTCACGAGTGGTTCACTTCAATGTGAAAATTGGACCAATTAATCCAAAATCTCCAATTGCAGCCCAAACAGTCGTTCTAGGAGAGTGCAAGGATTGTTCAGCAATCCAGTGGGGATTTTCATCTGACCAATACCGATGATTGTGTCTATTAAATCCACCATCAAGATGAAAATGTGCCTCATCAGAAAACATGATGTTATTCAGATGACCAGGGTTTTCATTCATTCGTTCAATTTCGTCTTCTGCAAATTCCAATTGGTTTGCTTTATCCTCTTCAGAAATTGCCTGCAGAATTTGAATCTTATAAGGATGTCACTTAAGGTCCTTTAAAATCCTACAAATACTCGTTTGACTAATCATTAATTAATTAATCATTATTTCAGTCACCAATTAAGAAGCAATAGAGCAATAATGATAAAACTTTGCGAAAAAAAACTCAAGTGACTACTGTATTTACAGCAAAAATTTGGCGGACTTTACACAAAAACTTGAAACTTTACAAACAAATAAAATAGGGAACACTTAGCTGACTCACCCTGTAGATCCAAAACACACGCCTTTTACCAAACTGGGGTCTGACAGCCTCACATATTATAATAATTCATCAGTATACAGGTGTTTCTATACTTCTGCACGAAACTTTAATAGATTATATAATTTGATATTCTGATTATAGATAAAATAGTTTTTTTTTCAAAAATCGAAAAATTCTCTTGTTTGAAAGTCCATTTAACTGTGTATTTAATAATTATTACATAACAAGTGACTATTTGTAGATAGTCTTATAGTAGGTATTTATAATTTAATTTTATAAATAACATAATAAATAAACAGTTAAACGGACGTTCAAACAAATGGAACTATTATTTTCACTACTATTATTGTTTCGAGTAAATTGCGACAGCATAGCAAAGCGTTAATCGTTTTCACTCAACGCTGTTACTGTAACGTAAGTTCAGTTATTATAACTGCCCACTTGACATGAATCGTCCATGGGATGTTTAAAAATATCTTATTCTTGTACTTTAAGTGATGTTTCGTAAGTCTATCCTAGCCACATCCTGAGTACGATCAAAAATTACATACTCAATACAAACATCTCAGAGAATTACATGGGATGCATAATTGTGATATTATTACCAAATTACAACATTGGGATGTAACATAGATAATGTTACCAAGGGCGGACATTAGCAATCGCAAAGATATTATTAGGAAGTTAATGGGCAAATATAGCAAGTAACAAGCCGGGATGTTCACATTCTTGAAATGTTCTGGGGATTTTATTTTGTCAAGTGGGTGAATATGAAAATATGGGCGTAGATTAAATCTTACGTCGTACTGTTTCAGGATGACCTTTTCAGACTTCTTTCATCTCAAATACCATATTTGCATTTTTTGTATAATGTACCATTTCGCGTGGGTTTGTAGCTAATTAATTTTTAAATTAAACTTCTCCTTTAATCTTGTGGTGAAGCAAACATGTCAATAGTTAAAAGTTTATATCAGTGAATTAGTTTGATAAGTTTGGATGAACCATGTTGTAATTATTAATTACCTACACCATGAGGCGACATCTGTGTGGAAAGTCAATACTTAATGAAAATTTTACCTGTGTTAAAATGCTCCACGATTGACGTCGATATTTTGCATTTTTTATAAACAATGCACTGAATAAAAAATCTGCTGTGGCCACCACACGACCTCTCGCCTAATTCTGCTTATTCTACTAATCTAATAAATAGTTTTACTTACATTTTAATAGTTTCATGTTCATGTAATATGTAAACGATAATGTAAACCAATATGCAAGCAAAAGATGTCAACTGTACTGTCACTGTCATAATAATTCAAATTTTATGTAGAAACAAATTTCATATCATGGACAACAAGATACAGAAATTTCAAAAAAATGGAATATTAATTGTACTTTATTTTATTGTTAAATACTTCCAGATTCAGCAATTTGTATTTATAATTAACTGTACACATAGATAATCACAATTTCTTTTATTTTTAATTGCAAAAATTGTCATAAATAAATAATGTACCAATATATTTAAGGAAAACTTTTCTAAACTTCTAAAAGTACTACTTCCGGTTTGCGGATTTCTACCAAAATCTTATCCGGTGTTAAGATACTTATTAAAACCTTAAATATGAAATTTGGTTATAAACGATTTGATACTTTTTAAGTTATCGTGGACGAAAAATCGTCGGTTCATACAAACACACAAACACACAAACGCACAAACACACAAACACACACACACACACAGACATCATCGTGAAAATAGTAAATTCGTATTCTAGAGACCCTGAAACGTGCTTATCCACCAAAAACTCATACTCGAAAATTTTGACCCATTACAATACCTCTCTTATAGAATATGAGGCGAGAGGTAAAAATAATACCTAGTGCTTTTTGTAATGGGAGTTACAGTTTGCGAAATAAGAGATGGTCGATATGAATTTTAAATTGGTAAGCTATATTTATCGAGCGGACATAGATTATCAGCAATTTTTTGGTAGAAACAGCTTCGCTACCTTGAAATAGTGTATAAAGAAGTCGTCCAGCTCGATTTTTCTCTTGACTCAGTTGCGTTTAGGCGAATAATAAGTTGACGAACTTTGACTCAGCTCTGTGTAGAATATAGGCACATTCTTTCTATTCCTTAAATCGACCAACTCTGCCTACACGGATAGTACTTATCTATTGTTAAAAATAAAAATTTGTCTACAATCGTTCTACAATATGAATATTGTTATTCAATTTTTTGTTAGGATATGTACAAAATTATAAAACTATTAAATTTATTGCGTCAAATTGGCTTCAAACTACGATTATGCACATTTTTTAAATATTTGTTTTGTTTAAAAACGTTGTAATGACGATTATGGATAATTTAATTGAATTCTTATAAGCACGGCAAATAATAATAATTTTAAAATTAGCTATTTGACGTTATGCGATTGTAGACAAAATATTGTGTGCACCTCGTTGGATAGAGCTTGTTTGTTGCCCTTGGCGAGTCGCCAATCTCGGCTTCGCCTCGACTGAACAAATTTCTCGATGCGTGCAACAAACAATGCTGTGTCCGTACTTGATACACAAATATCTAGTTATTATGAGTCGTAGGCGAGTATCGTAATCACTTGAAATACAGTTTATCAACAATGGGCACATTTTTGATTTCCCTTACACCGACCAACACTGGCTGCACGGATAGTATCTATTGTTGAGAATAAAAATTTACTTACGAGCCGTAGGCGAGTATCTTAACCACTTGAATAGTCTTGTCCTGAAGATGGATATTATAATATCCGAAACCGGTCGACCTATTATATAAATAAAGAAAGTGAAGAAAGACGCTTTTACTTGAAAACCTTCCTTGGATTTCATCCCTTAATATAAATTACACTTCACGTTTGTGGGCATCTACTTTTTTCTACTTGAAATACAGTTTATCAACAATATTGGAAGAATACGACAGTATTTAATAATTATTAATTACAGAAGCAATCTGTATACAGTAAATTTTAAATGACATCTGTGTTAAATATTTTTGAGATTTTTGTAAGTTTAGTAACAAACTATCGTGTACAGTTATTGTTTTAATGCAAGGATATAAATGTTTTTATTATTTTATAAATTCATGAAGATACATTTAACATTAATGTTAGCTGTCCTTATTAAAATAAAAGAAAAATAATCCATACTTTGTACAAAACTCAGAATTTACATAATGCTGGAAATATTTATCTTCGTCTGGGGTCTCCACATTAAAGATGTATTATCTGGATGTTCTAGAAACAAAGTAAACACGAGTTTTTATGTCAAGAATCCCAGTGAAATGACATTTCATTCCAGAAATAAGTCAAAAAGAGTAAGTTCTCATTATTTCGGTGCTCGAAGCATTCTGACTTCAGATACTTGACAGAAGACAGTGCAAAAAGTTGTTCAATTCTTGTGTTATATTAGGTGTTCAATATAGACTCTCCGTAGCATAACGTAAGGGAATGATGGCTTTATAAAACGTACGACGTAAGGCGGATGTAATTAACGTTGGGTTTCTTTTCTTATTTTCAAATGCTTCTGAGGTTTTGTGTTTGCACGTTTGGATTGAATTTCAGCGTCATTGCACATAAAAAAGAACATTGATTTACATTCCTTATTTGAGAAATGTTAATTATTACTGTTGTTTCAATACGTTATGAATATAAAGCGGTACGGTCAAAATAACTTTTTTATTAGGTAATAAAGCAATCGTTATGAAAATGTATATGAGAAAATTAGGCATAAATATATATTAAAAATATGAATATGACTAAACCAGAAATGACATCAACTTTCTTATTTTAAATAGAACATCCTATATATTTTTACATATTTGAATGCTACGTATGGTTTTGAATCCAATGATGTATAACAAGTCTAGATTTCTTGCAAAATATCTCAAGAAAAAGTCTAAATAAAGAAAATCAAGGAAGGTTACAAAATTTGACATTATGTAAAAACAATTAACATACGATAGGTAATAGTATTTTGTGCACCTAGGGAGGGAAGCGTGCTATTACTCCCGCGGGCGAAGCGGCGGTCCGAGCGAGGGCGCCGGCTTCGCTCAAGGGTGTAATAGCTATTACTCCAGCGGGCGAAGCGGCGACCCGAGCCGAAGGCGAGCCGCAGGCGAGTCCGAGCGAGGGCGCCGTCTTCGCCCAAGGGAGTAATTGCTATTACTCCCGCGGGCCAAGCGGCGGCCCGAGCGAGGGCGCCGGCGTCGCCCAAGGGAGGAATATCCTTCCCTCCCGTGGGACACACAATATTTTACGTCACGAGGGCCTCGAAATCACCTTTCTTGCAATGTTTTCCTCCCGCCAGTACCGGGAAGAAAACAGTGTTTGCCTCCCGCTCGGGAGGAAAACAAGTACGGTCCTCCCGAGCGGGAGGGAAAACTCGCTTCCCTCCCTCCATTAGCAAGAGGAAAACACTGCTTTCCTCCCCCGAGTGACGTACAAATAATTACTTATTAACAAAGGCAAAGGTCTAGAATGTGTGTAAACGAAAATGGTAGTCACATTGAAAATTTTCTATAATTTTTAAAATTTTGTTTGTATTTCATTATAATACTTAAACCTTTGTTTAATTGCGGTTGCTATATTAATAAAAAAGTTATTTCAAGCGTACTATTTATTGGGTATAGTGACATGAAAAAAAAGTCTGATGTGGCCAGCACACGACCTCTCGTCTAACTCTGCTTATTCTACTAATCTAATAAATAGTTTTACTTACATTTTAATAGTTTCATATATTTTGTAACATGTAAAGGATCATCCTAATCTGAGTTTACCCCTTCGACCATAATATAGGAATAGACAAACAACGCAAGCCTTTGTTGTGAAGCAAAGAACTAGAGTAGCGGTGTGAAGAGGAGTATGACTTGCAGACACCTTGATGTGTTGCAGTTTGCTATTTTCATTCTTTGTTCCATGATAACAAACCAGAAGTTAGCAATGTGCAACACTCTAACGTATCCTCACCTAATTTCCCCGCCTATAGCTGCTGCTCCCCGCTTCCGTACTTCTTGCCTTCACAACATTGTATACTACAGCATTGAGTGTTATCTGTCTATACCTATATATGGTCGAAGGTTTACCCCCTTAAAGTAGAGACACAATGGTTTTTTCCCGAACGAATCGTCTAATTTGGTTGAAAAGTCGCTGAGTTATGTGCGAAAAACCTAAAAATGCATTTTTTTTCAAACATCCGTAACTTTGTGCCAAATCATCGTAGGAACTTCGTCCTCTGAGTCCTGCACTGGAAATTGAACAAATTTTGGGATAGGGTTAAAAAAAATTCAAATTCAATTCAAATTTTTCCATTAAAAACATTTTTTTCACAGGGGTGCTAGAGGGCGGAAGGGGTTGCGCATGCATGATTTTAAAGTAGACACTGCAAAGTTTTTCGCCCGCAAAGATTCATCGAAATCGATTGAAAATACGCCGAGTTATGACGGTTTGAAAATGGCCGAAATTTTTCGAATTTCAAGTGTTTCATTTTTTACACCAGTATAGAATATGAGGCGAGAGGTAAAAAATTGTGTAAAATTTTCAAATTATGATACGACCGTGCATAAACAGTTGAAAACTCCGTAACTCGATCATGACAGCATGCCAAGTCTAACAAAACTAAATCAATGCACATGCAGGGTAATGCGAATGTGTTTCCTGAGTCGTAAGATATCTTTTCACTAAATTTCCCATGCATTCGGTAGAAAACGCTTGTAACAGGATTTTTGCTACGCTTCGCTGGAACTGTTCTGTTTGCTTTAAAACTAGTTCAGTGATATTTACCCTGTTTTTGCTCGGCTGTAGTTTCAAACAGTGCTTACCGTAAAGTGTGACGGAGAGGATTCATCACAGCACGAATTAAAAGTGAGGTTAGTTCTCCCTCGAGTATTTGTGTTTAACACCTTCAAGTTCTTTGCTCCGTGAGAAGATTTAGGATTTATTTTCCTACGTTTTAACAAAGAAGTAATTAAGATTATTTAAAGTATTCCAGGGTAAAATTGTATGATGTTAGAATCATTATTTTAAAAAGTTTTTTTTATAAAACCTTTGGCATTAGTTAGAACATTTAATAATAATAAATAATTATTCAATGAAATTCTTCCATTTCTGATCACGTGTACGAAATTGACCAATGAGACCAACCAACAGCAACCCATGGGACACTTATGTCAAAATAACAGAATGACATAATATGACTGAATTATTGACGGTTATGTAATTTAAAAATATTGTTTTAAAATGACTTTCGTGTTTTAAATAATTAAATTATTACAACTGCGAAAATTTAATAACCCTCGACCATTGATAAATAATTTATAATTTTGTCTACCTCAAGCACGTTGCTTATAAATTATTTTAAAAATATATTTTTCAGAAAACACTGATTTCTAAGAACTAATAAATGAAGGGTGTACCATATAAATTTATAAGAAGAATTGACAAAAATAATTTTCAGGTAATATTTGGTTTCACGATAACAATTGTCTTTTCAATTTGATTTTGTTATTCAAAGCAACATGATAACTATTTTTTTAGCTGTTGTCATAATAGGTAAATAAAAATTTATAAGATTTTTACTTCCTTGTACGGAGTAATAAGGAAGTATTGTAATCGCGAAAAATTTCGGTTTTCAGATTTTGATGGAAATATCCGTTTTGACCTTTTCTGAATCCATTATGACTAGTTTCGTCGTGACGTCTGTACGTATGTACGTATGTACGTACGGGCGTACGTATGTGTGCCGCATAACTCAAATTCGGTTAGACGTAGAAAGTTGAAATTTTGTATTTAGGACTGTTATAGCATCTAGTTGTGCACCTCCTATTTTTGGTTTCAATCTACAAACCGGAAGTAGTAAATTTAAAAAAAATTTCGATAAATATTTAATTTAAGACAAATTTTTTTATTTTAAATGAAAGATTATGTGATTATTACCTACAATCGGTATTTTATAAATATTTTTGTATCTGGTATCATTTAAGAATAATTAAAGTATAATTTATAATTTAGTATTTCGATATCTTGTAGTCCATGATCGATTAACATTTGTTACTACGTAAAATTTAATTGTTTATGACATGACAGTGACAATAGTAAAATAAGCTTTATATCTTCTTCTGCAGTTTAAATAAAATGACTAAAATATATTTGTGAGTATACTAGTATAATAAGTTAAAAGAATTTTTTATATTATTCTACATTTTAGTTATTAAGAAAAGTATGAACACACAAGGCGTACAAGGAAGTCATGTGGTGCCCACGTCAGATTTTTTTATCCGCTGTAATAATAGAAAAACGACTGTTTTCTTGGCTTATTTTAAGTAGGAGTTTAATTATCAACTGTAATTACACAAGAGCTTTTTTTTCGCCAGATAAATTTATGTTTGTATTGAAACCTTGTTGCCTAGCAGGTTGGAAAGAAAAATTGTTTAATAATAAAACAATTTTTCTAGTCAAATTGCTGTCATTTTTATTCTATTTCATTTCGGCAGTTTACATCTATATTTTTCTTCGAAATATCGTTATTCGATGTATCGATTTAACAGAACAGCACTACTAACAACTATTTTCTAGTTTATATCCCTTTAATCCATAACTTCAGACCAACAGAGAATAGAGCTAGTTGCATTGAATAAAATATACTGATAGAAACTAGAAACTTGCTACAGAATACCATCAAATAGAATAGTTTCCACAAGTTTTCAAAGAAGCAAATGTGTAGTGCAGAACATTCTAATTTCCAAGAGCTTTGATCGGAATTAAACCAGTGGTTCGGATACACGGAAAGAAGTAAAATAAAGTAGATTTAGGATACAGCATTGTTAGGTTAGGTGAAACACTGAAAGTGTTTGCGTTGGCAACCGTGCGTATAAATTAACATTCTCAGTGTTAGGATTACTATTTGTGTATCGCCCTCGGTACTTGCCTGTTAAATTAGTTATCCCCATGCTGTGTGCATTAGCGTAGCTCCGATAAATTAACTCAATTCAAAACTTCCATTTCCAAATTAACTTTTTTAGTTTCAATTAAAAATACTTTTGTGTCGAATGTAGATAGTACAAAAAGTATATTACCTTTTTTATCTACAAAAAAACTATATTTTTTGCTTCGTGGCTAATTGTAAATTGATACAGCGAAATCTAAATATAAAACAATTCGATTATTGATCCATACGTTGACGAATATGCTAACAAATATTTTAATCCTGACATGTTTTATTATTTGAATTTTATAAAAAAAAATTCAAAAACTCTACTTATACACAGTAATTAATTTATCATAATATTTTCTATTTTAAATGAAAGTTTATATTTATTTATAAATTAATAAGCGGAAACTTTACTGTCTATGTCACTTTGACATTAAATTACGAATTGGTTAAATTGTCATTTTGAGTCTAAATAAGCAATAATGAGGTAAATAATACATATTTATTAATGTTAAATACAAATTTAGTAAATATTTTAAGTTTCTACTGTGAAAAGAATTCTTACCGAATATGCACTCGTGCATTAATTCATGTTCAGGAAATTTTTTATCGTGCATTTTAACAACGTAATTAGCTCGAGTGGTACACGAGAGCTAATTAAGACGTTGTTGGTAAACACTGAAATATTTTCCGGAAAGTATACTTGTGAATATTTTTTGACAGATGGTTTAACCAATCATATTGCGTAATGATGACGTCAAATGACGTAATGCAACCAATAGAATTGAAAATGTAAAATGATGAATCTGACAACATAATTTTGTAGATTAGGTTATATTTTGTTACGTCAGTAACAAAAAATTAATTAATTTGTCACATGAAACGTCAAAAATGTTTAGCAAAATGAGTCTTTTTGGTAGTATTTTTAACAAGAAAAATATTCTTCCTAAATACCATTCGAGATAATAATTTTTTGAGAGAATTTTTGTCTATTCCACGGCAACTTATTGCAATTTCACTCCACAAAACATCATCTGACAATTCCCCTCAACTTCGTTTCGGGAAATTGATAGATGATGTTTTGTGTCGTGAAATTGTTAGAAATAAGTTCCCGTGGAAACGACAAAACAATTCTCAAAAAATTATCATCTCTTATGGTATTACCCCTGATTATAAGTGAAAATTTCATTACTGTGGTAACAAAACTAAAATTTAAAAATTTATTGTTAAAAATATCCTGAAAGCTTAAATAATTACTGTAATCCTTGTTGTAGTATAAAACATAAAATTTGTTTTAAATTCAACCGTAATTAATTCCAAAGCTTATCAAATAAAATTAAAAAACTACACACGTTAATTAAACACGTTCAATAATCCGCCCTACCTCATAATTTTCATGTAGTTAATGTAAATTACCAAACATGATTGCATACATGCATACTTAAAGAATTCATACATCCAACGAAGGGGCCTGAAATTTATAATGCATATATCAATTAGTGCAACCCAGGCTCGAACCCACGGTCGTGTGCATAGCGAGAGAATTTTCCTTCTCCCGGGAAATATTGCGAATTTTTACGCGCTTTCCTTTATTTTGTCGTAATTTTCCACCGACGAACGCGTAATAAAACAAGCAGTAAATTAGTTACTTTATATTCCGGTTAATTTTTGAATACGGGACGGTACGTATACACTACCTGAGTCTTGTATGATGTACCTACATTTAAAATGAACATAAACATTGTGAAATAAAAATTACCTCGTAAAATTAATTAAAATTGAGATATTTCTTATTTCTCTCATTTTAAATTTAAAGTCCTGTTCACACATGGGCAAATAAAAGACACTCACGCAACAGTAAAAAATCTGACGTGGACACCACATGACTTCCTTGTACGCCTTGTTTGATCATACTTTTCTTAATAACTAAAATGTAGAATAATATAAAAAATTCTTTTAACTTATTATAGTAGTATACTCACAAATATATTTTAGTCATTTTATTTAAACTGCAGAAGAAGATCTAAAGCATATTTTACTATTGTCACTGTCATGTCATAAACATTTAAATTTTACGTAGTAACAAATGTTAATCGATCATGGACTACAAGATACCGAAATACTAAATTATAAATATATACTTTAATTATTCTTAAATGATACCAGATACAAAAATATTTATAAAATACCGATTGTAGGTAATAATCACATAATCTTTCATTTAAAATAAAAAAATTTGTCTTAAATTAAATATTTATCGAAATTTTTTTAAAATTTACTACTTCCGGTTTATAGATGACTGAAACCAAAAATAGGAAGTGCACAACTAGATGCTATAACAGTCCTAAATACAAAATTTCAACTTTCTACGTCTAACCGTATTTGAGTTATGCGACATAAATACGTACGCCCGTACGTACATACGTACGTACGTACGTACGTACAGACGTCACGACGAAACTAGTCATAATTGATTCAGAAAAGGTCAAAACGGATATTTCCGTAAAAATCTGAGAACCGAAATTTTTCACGATTACAATACTTCCTTATTACTCCGTACAAGGAAGTAAAAATACTGTGCGCGTTGCTTGTGAAATA
Source organism: Agonum fuliginosum (assembly GCA_947534325.1). Lineage (NCBI taxonomy): Eukaryota > Metazoa > Arthropoda > Insecta > Coleoptera > Carabidae > Agonum > Agonum fuliginosum. Next base: position 1,108,062 of record OX384035.1, on the reverse strand, counting down.
GAGGCGCCTCTATTTTGTGGCTTCTGTGTAAGTTAAGGAAATAGTACATTAAAGAGCAAGTTTTGAAAGATATTATTTTTCGTACGCGTCCAAATTTAGTAAAACGAGTTTATTAAAGGACAAGTGTCTTATAAAATGAGTTCTTTATTCTATTTTATCTATTTGGTTTCTTATTAATATTAAAATTAAATTAAACTATGTGTGTGGTAAACGTTTTTGTTGGTGACAATAATATTGCCATTTATTTAAATGTCACTGTCACTGTAAAAATATGTAATTAATGAACTATTCTAGGTGATAAGTGTAGACATTATAGAAAATATTAAACCTATATGTTTTCTATTACTAGATACATTAATTTTATTGAATAAAAAGTAATTAATTAAACAAAACAGATTTAGAGGTTATATTGAAATTTAACAGTTCTGAAGTTTGACGTTTGACAATTGAAGTAAATGTCATCTGATACTGCCAATACCAAACTTCTAAATAAATATGTTGCGTGTCACAATCTTGGACATTCAGTTGCGTTTCACAATGTTAACTTTGTGAACGCAAAATAGAAAAATCAATTTTGTGACCACAAACGTTGTAGTTTTAATTATCAATGGAGTTAAATGGAGTTACACTGTACCCAATGAATAAAACGTCAGCTATTTGATGATCGGTAGAGTGTACGGATTGGATGAAATAGGTAAAAAGCTAAAGCTAAAAGGACCCCGCACCAAATACATGGGACCAATAATCTCGGTGAAATTTTCTGTAACTTTGGGAAATGGCAGTTCTCGAAGTCTAGAACAATCTTTCGAATGCAACATGGGTTTGAAAATGCCTTAATTTCTCGCTATCCACGTCTCAAAGTCCGAAAATCACGTTTTTCCACTAGAAGATACATGGTAAAATCCACAAAACCCATTTTTTACTGGCAATATTATTAGTATTATTGTTGAACTTGTTGTTCTTGTTATTAATTTTCCAGTCCCCTCTTTCATCATACCCAGAATGCCAGGTTTTTACTTTAATTCAGGTAAAAATAATGTATACATTATAAAACTTGATTTTCGGACTTTGAGACGTGGATAGCGAGAAATTAAGGCATTTTCAGACCCATGTTGCATTTGAAAGTTTGTTCTAGACTTCGAGAACTGTCATTTTCCAAAGTTACAGAAAATTTCACCGAGATTATTGGTCCCATGTATTTGGTGCGGGGTCCTTTGTTACCTATAGTTCCATTAATCCTTTGCTCTCTAAAACCTATTACTGGTGGTCACAAAATTATCGTTTATAACAAATCACTTTGCAACCTATGTGTAATTTTGGCCTTTAATAGGCAGTAAAAATTACGTTAATTAAAAAAAAATTAATAGATTAATACCGGATTCATTGTAGCTAACGACAACCTGTTGAAAAAAATCTGATGTGGCCAGCACATAACCGCCCGCCTTGCCACTGTAATATTTATTTATTTATTTACATTTCTTTAGACACTAGAGTGTATAGAAAAAGTCAGTAAACATGAAAACAAAAAAAACGATCAATTAAGAACGATTTTAAGGTCCTTTTAAAAGAAGCAGGAGTAGGTTTAAGTTTGATTTAAATGTCGAAGATAGTGCTTACCAATGAAAATTATTTCTGTGAGCTTTGAGGTCAAATTCAAGGTTAAATACAAACCACAAGCAAAAACAAAACCTTCCATGACATAATCAAAATGCACTCGAACTAAATGACATGAACAGTTTTCTTGTAAGTAGCTACATTCCTGCATGACATGAACATGTATATTTGACGTTGTATAATATATATTTTCGATTTTGCGTGACTTATTTCCATTCACATAAAATGAAATGACATAATGGAAACATGCGGGGTAATAATACCATTCATAGATGGATTAACCTATTACTTTAGTGTAAGTACTACTGGGTATTTTAAATTACGCCTGGAATGCTTATTGTAATTAGTTTTTACAATAATTATACTTAGAATACAAAGCAGATATTTTTACCTCTCGCCTCATATTCTATAAGAGAGGTATTAATAATATTGTGATAGGTCTAAATTTTCGAGTGTGAGTTTTTGGCAGATAAGCACGTTTTAGGGTCTCTAGAATACGAATTACACATTTTTGAGATGATGTCTGTGGTGTTACAATTTTTTCGGAAACGATAACTCCAAAAATATAAAACATTTAAATACCAAATTTTGTATCTAAGGTTTAAATACGATTTTCAATAGACCAATTTATTGTATTTTGGTATCAATTCATAAACCGGAAGTAAGACTTTTTATATATAGAGCAATATGATTTTTCTTAAATTATCTCGATAAATAAAGCATGTTTCATTAAATATAACAGAAATTTTTTATAGAATTTTCTGTACCATTTATAAACTATAGGACAATTTAAATCTACTTTTTTGAAGTTCCAGTTATATTGTTGTCCATGAAATGAAATTTATTTCTACACAAAATTTGAATGATTGAATGAGTGACACTACAGTTGATATATTTTGCTTGCATCTTGGTTTACATTATCGTTTACATATTACATGAATATGAAACTATTAAAATGTAAGTAAAACTATTTATTAGATTAGTAGAATAAGCAGAATTAGGCGAGAGGTCGTGTGCTGACCACAGCAGATTTTTTACAAATATTGCAATTTAAATCTACTTTTTTGAAATTCCAGTATCTTTGTTATCCATGACATAAAATTTGTTTGTACACAAAATTTCAATAGGTACAGTGACAGTACAGTTTGTTGATATCCTTTGCTTGCATCTTGGTTTACATTATCATTTACATATTACATGAACATGAAACTATTAAAATGTAAGTAAAACTATTTATTAGATTAGTAGAATAAGCAGAATTAGGCGAGAGGTCGTGTGCTGGCCACAGCAGATTTTTTACAAATATTGCAGATTTACAAAATTATTTTCCCCCTCAAACATAAATTATTTGTTATTTTTATGTTTAACAACAATAAACGCTATAGAGTAGCGTGCGGAGTCAATGTTTTTGACTGTTTTCTGCCATGGATAGAGGAGCACCTTAATGATTTTTATGGATTATCTATACGTGTATGTGGGGATAATAGTTTAAAAGAAAAGGTACAAATCTCGTCTCCGCTAGACAATTTAAACACAATAGATTAAATGCGATGTTAGCAAAGTTTCCCTCAAGCTGCTGAGTTGACATTTTTATCCTGCTAAACCTTCGAGGCATTACTTCAAACTGTTCACGTAACATCGACAATTTTATTTTCCACGGATAATCGAACAATTTTATCTATCGCCGTTACAAATATAAATAGCACAAAATCAATGAAACAATGCTGTTGTCGGCAAATTACAAAACTACATTTGTACTGTAGCGCACTACAAACAATATACCTACCATTGTTATTTAAATTTGAGTGTAATTTAACTAACTATTTACGTTTTATTAGGTGTATTGTCAAAGAGAAATTATTCCAGTTGCTTCGAATAAAAATATGTCACTGAATGGACACAAAATCAAAATATGCGCTCGACAGATGATTCCAAAATAATAAAACGAATGATATCAGGTACTCAAATCAAGAGGTGTCAGAATTGTTTATCTGGTTTATTTTAAATTAATTGATTCCTCAAAAAAAAAAAAAATTGTTCAATAGAGAATATTCGTTACTGGCGCCAACAGTTATTTGGTGAACTGTTCTAACAAAAAATTCAGTACCAGCTTAAAAACTTACAGTTTTCAAATTATGTATTGTGCAAACAATGATTTTTGGTTTAAGCACAAAAATTATAAGAAAAATGTGAGTTTTATACTTAAATTTTGTCCCAGGGACATCTTTTTCTGTGAATTTCGTATTAAAATGCATATCTTTACACTACTTTATTGTCATATACACAATGCAATCTTTGTAAGAATACTTCCAAAACTTGCCACAACGTTGCAATTGCTGACGCCACAACGAATATAGTCTATTGTCAATGAAATTAACTAAAATATAAGCTATTCTTACATATGTAGACTTGTTAAATAAATTTGAAGCGCGCCTAAGTTAGATTTTAATGACAAAGACAAAATAAACTAGATTACCTAATATTCCCGTATTTATGATGCCTACTGTTGGATCAAATATCAAGCATACCTGGGAAGCGATAACCTTGTCGTAAAGCTTAAGGAATTAGTTGGCGAGCTCAAGACCACGTTTACCTCTGGAAGCAAAGAAAACATAAGCAAACATGCTTAGTGAGGAGCAGTAACACTTCCACCTCAGACTCTCACATCACACATCAATCTCAACATCATACCACATTCAAACATTCGTATCTCGTTGGCGACCTGGTTAGGGCCACTCCAGCCCCACGTTGGCAATCTGACTAGGATTACTACAGCCCATAGCTGCTCGCAGTATTGGTCCACTACAGCCCAGAGCTGCTCGCTGTATCGTTGGCGGCCAACCACGGTCCGCGTACCCAACGTCTCAACTCTTATCACACTCTACACATCATAGACACACACGGCTCAACTCACCAGGCCAGATCAATACGGACCTATTTACTGATTTAGAATCTAAGAAGCTAGCTAATGAATTTTATTGTCTCAAGAGTTACCTATCTAATTTGTTTGTAGTATTTTTATTAAAATAACATCTCCTAACACATACAAAGAAGACATCGATTATAATATGAATAACACTATTACGACTTTTATGTTTTAAACAAAAATGTATTCAATTTTGAAAATAATTAGTTCCATTAAATTATGACTAATTCCTAATTAATTTCATTTAATACTCATAATATTATTATATTTTAACCAGACAACGAAAATCCCAATGAAAAAATGTTAAAAAAGGATTAATATTGGTGGCATTCAACCACTCAAAACAATTGTGGTATTATTATCGAATTATAAAGCTTTTATTTACAAAACAACTTTATTTTTAAACAAAATTTTACAGACAGAATTAATACGAAATTATTGAACCATGTTAATAATTCTAAATTTAAATAACAGCAAAATACAGAAAAAAATATTGACTAATTAAAGTTAATAACGTTTTATTACAAACTTCAATAAAGTAATAATTTTAGAAAAAAATAAATGGTCTATCTCCATCTTTTTATTAAAAAATTCTCTTGCCGAGACTTATTTTATCTTTTCCTTTCAGACAAAATATGAAAGAAAACTCACCAGTGACCTTCAAGTTCTGAAGATTCAAAGCAAATAAAACCATGTAACATAATACTCGTTGTTAATTGAGAAAAAATTGACCTGGATAACTTTTTTTGGTGATTCCCTTTCATACTTAATAAGAGCAAACGTTAAGAATTTAATTATGAACCATATCAAGTTTCAATAGCTAAGTTATTTGGAAATGTGGGACTAAAAAAGCCTTTTTAATAATAATAATTAAGAAATATTTAACGTTTGTAATATTATCATCAAATTAAAATATATCTACTTGCTTTGAGTTTCAAATTTCCATATCATAACCATATCGTGTAACCTTGGTTTTACACAAAAAGCTTAACTAAAAATATAAAACAAAATAATGTAAATGGAATGAGAATTTTATGTTATATTTAATGTTTTAAATGTAAATTTCATACTGAAAAAATAAAAGCTTGTCTCAAACAGGGCATATAACTACAAAGGATTTTCGTCAATTTATTTTAAAAACTTGAAATGTAAAATTAACTATATCCCTTAAATAGTCATTTTTGATGCTAGATTGCGAAATGATACTTTTGCATTCGAGGATGAAAGTTTGTATTGCGAACACAGTGAGCAAAAAAATATGATGTGGCCAGTACACAACCTCCCGCCATATCTAGACTTATAAACATAAATGTATAAGTACAATCCGAGCCCATTTAAAATATATAAATAAAAATCTAAAATATTCAAACAGAGAAATTTGCAGCACATGAATGAAAAGATTCATTCACAGGAAAACTCTTCTGTGTTGAAACCATCCTCCGTTCAATTATTACTACATTTAATATCATACTTATGACATATATGGCGTTAGTATGCCAACTTGTCACCCGTTTCACCTGTCAATATTTTTTTCTGGTAGCATTACAGAACTGTATTAAAATTTTAAAAATAAATTTATCAGATAAAACTTTGAAATCTTGTAATCCGTAATCGGTTGATTTTTGTTTCTCCGTAAAAAATATTGACAGGTGAGATGAGTGACACGTTGGCACTAACGCCATATAAGTCATAAGTAAGATATTAAATGTATTAATTGAACGGAGGATGGCTTCAACACAAGAGAGTTATCCTGTGAATAAATCTTTTGGTTTAGGTGATGCAAATTTCTGTGTTTGATTTGTATATTTTAAACGGGCACCGGATTGTACGTATACATTTATGTTTCTAGATACGACGGGAGGTTGTGTGCTGGCCACATTAGATTTTTTGGTAATGGCATGTGTAAAATCGCAACTATCATAGCCGTGAACAATGTCTTATTGTTAAGTTCGCATTTCAGGAGTCCAAAAAATAGTTCCAAACCCCATTCCAGTCATAAACCCATCCCCAGCAAAAAGAAATATCAGCTTTCAGTTTAAATAATAAATCTTTTGAAAGGTTTAGCAACGCCATCTCTAATACATTCACGCTTCAGAACCCTCTCTGCAGCGGCAGTGACGTCTTGTTTCAGTGCGCAGCTCGCAGCAGGAGCGCGCTTCAGCAGGGCAGGATGAGTCGCAGGCTCAGCAGGAGCAGCAGGAACCAACAAACCGCGGCGGCAGCGCGGCGATAGTAAATTTAATTAAGCAGACGTACACCGCGGTGTCGTGATTGGAGTTTTCAGGTAACTTCGTTACACATTCTGCTTTATGGCTGCGTTTTTACCGATACATGAGTGAAGTAAAAGCTGAGCTTGCTCGTGGTTCACTCCGTGCTGAAGTTCATCTGCGAGGTGCAGCGGCGGAGCCAGGATTTTATTTAGGAAGGCGTTGACGTAGTAATAACCCAATACAGTAAGAAAAAAAACCTGCAAAAATTGGGAGCGAAGATTTTATTGTTTTAAAAGATCTTCTTCAAGAATAGTCAACATCTCAACATTCAGCACGTTTTTAAATCACTCTCATTAGTTATTATGAACAAAAATGTATTATAAAAACAATGACTACTTCGTCAAAATTGAATAAAATATTGTGTAAACCACGTGAGATAAAAATGTTTATCTACGGTCTACGCTCAGTGATTTATAATAATCATATTATTTTCATTATTTAAATGAGATAATTTGTTATATTACCTCACAAGTGAAGTGATATAATGAGCTTTTGTCATTTACTCCACTGCACTTGTTCGTATCCATGGATACTAATAAAAATCATTTTTGTCAATATTTGACAGCAATTTTAAGGTTATAATATACTTGTCTACCTATTTATTCCTTAAATATTATTGGAATAAATCAATTTTGAAATAATGTCCCATAATAAATAATTTATAAACGTTTAATAAATCAATATCACGTATAAACTTACAAATTAAGAATTTGTTTGTAAATAAAACTGACAGGATGTCCTGCTTTCGAATAAATTGTATGTACCCTGTTGCTTTGAATTAAAATCAAAATTATTATAGAAACTGACATCTTCTATCAATTGTCAAAATAATACATAATTTTTAAAATTTCAAATCTGAAGTTTAACAAAAATGTCAATTTTTATTAATTTTGAGCAGTCGTAGATAAAATTTTGTATATCACATATGTGGGCTAAAGCATATTACAGCACTCATGTGATTTCACGACTCAGTCTACGACCTCGTCGTACAATTGTTATTCTTCACATTCGACAGCTGTAATAATGCTCTTATCCCACTTGTAACATAAATAACTATTATTCACTCGATAAAAACATTTTTCTCTTGATTGAATAAACATTCATTTATCTTACTTGGTGTAGGTATAAATATCTATTATTATAAATAAAATTTGTATAGGTAATATTAATATTTTTGTTTACAGAAGGCTAACCGCAAAAACTCTCTTCTTGGCTACCGCACTGGTTGCTCTGATGTGCAACGACAGAAACGTCTATGAAGGCTGTTACGTGTTGTACAAGATGATTTTCTAACCTGACTTTTCCTTTGCGGTGTAATCGTATTAAAGTTTTAGTTTTTCGCGTCGAATTTATAGAAGTCACAATTTCTATTTCTATTTGTAGTCATGAGCTTTATTTTGTACATTTGGGTGGTTTCTTTTAATATAAATTTATCGGAGAAACATAAATATTATTTTCTGTATTTTAATATATTATCTCACAGAGGTCATCGCTCGACAATACAGTTTTAATTTTTGAAAATTAAATTTTTATAATCGTTTATTTGGAACGTAAAATTGTTATATAGAACAGAAAAATTAGTACCATTGTCCGTTTGTGAGACATATTTAATTAAATTAAGTTTTATTATAGTCTTCTATATGTTTATTAACATATAAAATAATAATGACACTAAATAACGTAATAGGAATAATTATTCTGCCATAGTACTCGACAAAAATATAATGGGTCAATTTATACACATACTTATCTAATAGTTAATAAAATATCTACTCTCATAGCTTTATTACTAGGTACTTAAAAGTTCTATTATTTACCTGCAATTATGTTGTTAATAATAATGAATGTATATAATTTAATGTGAAATCAATATCATACAGTCGATGTTCTATATATTTCGATACCTTTTTTTTGAAAGAACTAGAATTTTCACTAAACTGCGTACAAATAATTAATTTACTATTATATTACTGTTTTTGGGCAGATGTGTAATTTTCTTGACAAAAAATATTTTATTAGCACTTTCAGGATCAATGCAAGGAATCGACTATTTAAAACAAAATTAATAAATATGCAATAATAAGGCCATATTGTAATATTAAAATGCTTATTTTCTCTAATTGTAAACAATGTATTGCATGAATTTTTCGACCAAATAATGCTTCGTAATTGCTTATAGTAAATTTCAGATTTTTATTTTGAGCAATATAGCCAGAATCGTGAATTCTGATTCTATTGCAGCAATATTACGTTTAACAAGTGAGCCTTAAGCCTTAAGGCTATATTGACTATTTTTACTAATTTATTATTAAAATTCCATTAAGTATTTCAAAAATATAAATTCTTAGCACTCTAGAGTCATCTTTTAACTATCAATATATAAAATATGAACTATGTAGATTTACTTACAAGAGCTCAGTTTGTAATATAGTAGGTAAGGTCACATTTTCACTAAATTTTTGACACAAGTGTAGCGCCTTAAATAAATCGCACCAATTTGACAAACTATTGCAATGTGTGTTTTATTATGCTTCATTAAGTAGTTGTTACAATCGTAAGTGATAGTGACATCAATTGCAACATTGTTTTTAGTTTAATTGGGTTTCTAAAATCTCTTCTATAAATTTATATACAAATAGTTTGTTATTAACTACGATATTTTAATTGAGGTACGACGATGATCAGAGTTCCTGACTCCTCTGAAGCAAAATATGCAGTAGCGTTTCAGTAAAACTGAACTCCAGTTCAGTTTTTCAGTTCACAGAAAATTACGACCTGAAATTTTGCAGGAAGATTAAAAGATAAGTTTGTTGTGTCAAACTATGCCTTGCTATGACTTCAATACAGTTATTTCATAAATAAATATTGCATTTATATTATAGGTTAATGTTAATCCAAAATGGTTTAAACAAATTTAAATATTTATTTCTACAGCACGTACCTTTAACTACATGTATCCGTATTCTTTTTGAATATTGTTCACTCATTTTCGTTTTACTGATTCACGTTTTGGTCTGTTTCACTATCATTTATCACAAGTACAAAGAATTACATGTTTCAATAAAAATAACCCTAAATACGTCATGACAGATGCATTAATTTTTAATTGGCTACAAAATATATTGAGAAAGAATAAATGATTTTATATTTAGTTAGGCTAAATTATGTGCAATTATGATTAAACAAAATAATAATAATTTGATAATGTTCAGTAAAATATTAATAATTGTATTAATATTTATTACAGCTTTTTATTGTATCAATAGATGTCGCCAAGTCTTCTTTATTAAACAATTCTTTGACTATGGAATAAGCTAGATTTAACATGATTTTTTGATTCTATGCCTGCGATTTTTACAAATATAGCTGAAAACCGCTATAATCTAAGGTTTATAATTCCAATATCGGTGTATGAGAAAACAGCGTCAGTTCTTATTTCTTTAATTTTTATATGCAAACAAATATTTCTATAGATACTATTCTTTTGATATTCCTATTTAAAAAGTTTGATTTCTTTAAAAAATAAATACATTTTGTTATAACAAATTATTTACATGTGACGCTTTAATATTTTAGAAGTAATATATTTTCATGAATAAATTTATATAAAATATGAAATTAAGTAAAAATAATTATTATTTTTAATTTTTACTTCCTTGTACACGCAGTAAAGGAAGTATTGTAATCGCGAAAAATTTCGGTTCTCAGATTTTGACGGAAATATCCGTTTTGACCTTTTCTGAATCCATTATAACTAGTTTAGTCGTGACGTCTGTACGTACAGACGTACGGACGTACGGACGGACGTATGTATGTCGCATAACTCAAATACGGTGAGACGTAGAAAGTTGAAATTTTGTATTTAGGACAGTTATAGCATCTAGTTGTGCACCTCCTATTTTTGGTTTCAATCTACAAACCGGAAGTAGTATTTTTTTTTAATATTTCGATAAATATTTAATTTAAGACAAATTTATTTATTTTAAATGAAAGATTATGTGATTATTACCTACAATCGGTATTTTATAAATATTTTTGTATCTATGGTATCATTTAAGAATAATTATTAAAGTATATATTTATAATTTAGTATTTCGGTATCTTGTAGTCCATGATCGATTAACATTTGTTACTACGTAAAATTTAAATGATTATGACATGACAGTGACAATAGTAAAATATGCTTTATATATTCTTCTGCAGTTTAAATAAAATGACTAAAATATATTTGTGAGTATAGTAGCAGTAGTAGTAGTACTTATATATTAATATATTTGTATAATAAGTTAAAAGAATAAAGTCAGATTTTTTTATATTATTCTACATTTTAGTTATTAAGAAAAGTATGAACAGTTTAATAGGCGTACAAGGAAGTCATGTGGTGTCCACGTCAGATTTTTTTCTTTAACTATATAGGTACACGTAGATATATAATTTGACCCGAGGAATTAAATGGTGTGAAAATATTTCTATCAGTTTTCGACTTTAAAAAAATTATGTCTAGTTTTTAAGACACAGTTGGGAAGATTACGATTTGAGTAAAAGGCGGTTGGCAAGATTACGGTTATACATATCTGCGATTTGACAAAAATACTTTTTGGATAAATTCCCTGTTGAATTATTCCAGTTAGGTATAGTTGTGTTTTGACTAAATTACGGTTTACCTGAAAACGATTTGACAATATAAGTTGCGGTTTGGTCAAATTACGGAATGTGAAATTACAGTTTGTCTAGAATAAAGTTTGGTCAAATTACGGGTTGGCATATTTACGCTTTGACAAAATTCCAGTTTGACTAAAATACAGTTTGGCTTCATTATTTTTGGTCAAACTACATTTTGACAAAACTATATTTGTCCAAATTGTGTGCTCCCGGTATAATATTTGTAAGACAAATTCAACTTCATTTTAAAGTCAGTTATAGTTACACATATCACCTGAACTCTGAACTAAAATAATGTAATAGTGTGAAATATATCATTAGCAGATATTTGGTTAATGTGTGGTAATTGTGCGACAATTTCTCTTGGCGTTTGGCTGCGAGAGCTAAGTACGAGGCAGGTGAGCAGGAACTCGTGATTCTGAGATTAAATTTCATTGTCGGTAATGTATCAGGACTGTCACAAGACGTAGGTGACGTGATTATGTGCGACATCGGCTTCAATGAATATGTAGTAGGTAATGCAGATTTCGCATAACACGAGAAGATGACTTAATTCGCGTATCTCCTGGAGATGAAAATCAATGAGACGTTGCTGTATTCGTAGTTTACTACATAATTTACGGGCTGAGGCTTCATGTGTGACACATAATAACAGCCAAAAATCTGATTTGGATTGTATGCATATTTGATATTATCGAGTATATTGCTATTTTTTATATATTTATTAACTTATATAACTTATTATAATTATTGTGAATAACGTTATAAAAGGATTACAAATTATTTTCAGTGTAGCATTAATTTTCATTTATTTAATTGTTGCATTATTGTATTTTTAATTTTAAATACAGAAACAGGACTATTCATTTCTGTAAAGAAAATATCCCTTCCTATTTAAAAAAATATATTTTTACACCGCCGGACCCCCTTACTGCATAAGCCTATGTATCAGTTTTTTCCCTAAGGTAATTATTAGTCCGAAAAACGGATTGGTTGCTTTAAAATTTATAACCTAATATTTTCTTTCATAAATAAGAAGAAATAATACCAAAATTAAAAATTGATACATTATTTGCTTAATCTTTGCAATTCTAAAATAGTGCTAAGTACAAAAAAGTTTCACGTAAAAATTACAGCTCATAATTATCTATACAGTGTGGTTTTGAAGTTAATGTCATAAATTTATGGGTAAGTAGTATTATTACTAACTAAATTTTTTTAGCATTCTGGTTAAAATACCTTCCTTACAGATATAAATGGCGGGAGATAATAAAATTTGTATCGAAAAATATCACCCAAAACATATGAACATGAAAACTTGTTGAGAGTACTGAATTTGATATGTTCTTTATTATAAATGAAAGGTTCCTGCATTTTCATCATTTATTCTACAGTTGTTCCACAACTTAGGACAAAAAATTATAGGGTATACTGTACGACGTGCTGATCATGAAATAAAAATATTTAGTTAAGGGTAGTTTATTTGACGTGTGTACATTTTAAGTATCACTGTTTCGATGGTATATTTGATAATTTGACATTTATTAGTATTAGATATTATTATGTAAACAATTACTTTCATTGTAGAAGATGTGAAAAAAAAAATAGTAAAAATAACTACCGACTAGTGGCAAAAAAATGTTTGATTGAAATAGGATGCAATTTTTTTGCAAATTTTAAAATAAATTATTTTTGTTTCATTATCAGCACGTCGTACAGTATATACCCTTTAACTTTTTGTCGTAAGTTGTGGAACAGCCTGTATAATGTAACCTAATAAATAATTAAGATACAACAAGGATTTTGAAGATCATTCGTTTATAATAAAGAACATGAAAACTTGTTGAGGTTCACTGGTTTTATTTATATTACATCAAATTCAGCAGCAGCTAAACGCGAATTTGCAGGTTACAAATCATTCAAACTGAATGTTTTTTAGTTTAGTGCGCGTCTTCGTTGTGATCGGGTGTTTGCAGTGTTTCTGGGACAATTATTATAATTCTGAGGACCTTATCTGCTGGATTAGTGCTGGAAAACATATCCAGAAGGTAAGAATTTAACTGTTGGATATTGTATTTTTATCTTAGTAATAGACACTACAACAGTGATGCAGAAATAGTTGTTTAGTAGGATGTGGAGCTAATTCAAGAGGATGAAAGTTTATGCACGAGCTGAAGGCGAGTGTATAATCATCCGATTGAATTATATTTATATAAAACATTTGTTTATAAAGATGTATCCATTAAAATATTAACCAAACCTTACGTTTTGGTGTAATGACAGATGATAGTTGTGTTGAATAATGGACTCATAATACAATTGTGTTAAATTATGATTTCATACTACAATAGTGTGTGTTATGGAGGGATTTATCTTACTAAAGTTACCTATAATAATGAATCTATTATGCAATGTTCGTAGATAAACAAAAAATATACATTGCCAGTTTATGATAATTGTACTTACTGTAATTTTGTCTTAGTGAGCTTGGCTGATGATTGACAACCACAGAGCCGAAAAGAAGTAAAACAAGGTAAACAATAAATACATATTTTATGTTTTTTTTTCAATAAAAATAAGAAATGCGTGTCTTCTCGAGACCTCATGTTTCACTCGGGTCGATTAATATTTAGTTGAAATGCAGGCAAATAGTTTTCGCAAAATATTAATGAACATGTTAGCATAAAATAGTATATTACATATCCAGTTTTATAAACGTCATTTTAGTCACGAGTTTTTTAGGAACGAGCGCAGCAAGTGCATAAAAAACGAGTATCTAGAGACTTTATAAACGAGTCACATAGTATACTTTTTCTACAACCACAAATTACAATGCATATATTCATAAATATGTAATATTTCATTTATAATAATTTTATGTGAAATCATAATGATATCATACATAGCTACAAAATTCGACAATGATTGAAAGAAATCATTAATTTTCTTTAGTTTTTCACAATAATTAAATGTCAAATATATACCTAATCCTCGTGCTTAATATGCCAATTGCTATGTTAAGCCCTTGATTAAAAACGATCTAAACCACTGCTTGTCGAGGGGTGTTTAAATGTTATTTAGCGCCGTGGAAACCAGTTCGTTAAATGATGTTTTAATACCAGGAGTAGAAAGAAGAATATTTTTCTTGTAGCTAAGATTAAAGATTACTTACTTAATACTGTAAGTATTTAAACTTTTAGTGGCACATAAATATTCCAATATATGTCTATGTTCTTAATAATTCCTGTACGTACCATACAGAATTACGCGGAATTACATTTATTTCATTTCATCTGCAAACAAAACTCGAGTTGAACTATCTTATAAATATTTCATAAAGTGTGTGTAAATTTAGCAGAAATGTATATTTTGAAAGCATATTAAAATTGTTTAGCACACACATGAATTTAATATTCGTATTCGTAAAACAACACTCAAATATCGAATCGCAACGGTTTTCAGGTTATTAAAGCTGAAGTTTTAAACTTCAAGCACGATAAAGTTATTTTATAGATTTTTAATGATCTGTTTTACGATGGTTGGTATTAACAATACCATAGCCATATTATGTTTTCAAACAAAACGAAATAAGGCAGTAAGCAATATCAGAAATAATGACGTACGTTATGGTTATACATATCTACGACAAGTATTATAAAAATTAATACAAAGTAAGCAAATATTGTAAAACTAAACTCATACTTGTTTCTAATCTCTGTATTTTACTGTTCTGTTACTTATTTTTTAAACATTTCTATCTAATATCTAAAAATATTGGTAAAAGCTTGGAAGTCATTTCACCAGTGTTTGATTTTTGCTGTGCTTCAATTATAATTCTTTTTTCTGCTTGGCGTTCACAAAGCTAACTTTGTGAAACGCAACTGAATGTCGCCAAGGTTCACTTTGTGATACGCGAAATATTTTTTTAGAAGGTTGGTATCGGCAGTATACCAGATGATATTTACTTCAATTGTCAAATTTCAATCCTCAGAACTGAAATTTTTTAGTATAATCTCTAAATCTGTTTTGTCTAATTACATTTTACGAGTAATCAATAAAATTAATTAACCTAGTAATAGAAAACATAGAAGTTTAAAATTTTCTATAATGTCTGCACGTATCATCTAGAATAATGCAGAAAATATATATTTTTACAGAGACAGTGACAGTTAAATAAATGGCAATATTAATGTCACCAACAAAAACGTTACACACATAAATTTCCCTAAATCGACTTGTGTATATTATGGCAGTTTAATTTAAATTTTAATATTAAGAAGATACCAAATAGAAAACTCTGACGTGGACACCACATGACTTCCTTGTACGTCTATTAAACTGTTTATACTTTTCTTAATAACTGAAATGTAGAATAATATAAAAAAATCGATCGTTTTTTTAATATTATTTATTTTTCGCGATTACAATACTTCCTTTTTACTAAGTACAAGGAAGTAAAAATAGTATGAAGAACTCATTTTATAAGACTTTTTCGCACTTGTCCTTTAGTAAACTCGCCCGAGGGCTCCTTCTTTAATATACTATTTTTAATTGTCTTTATTTGTCAACTTTTTTGTCATACTAAACTTTAAGTTTAAAACTACTAGTTTTATTGATTTAACTATTCCTGTTACCAACCAACCGTAAAACGTATACAAGATATACATATTTGTAAATAGAGAAATGAAGATTATCTCTGTCGGTTTTCTAAATGTCATTTAATGAGAAAACGGAAACGGAACCCCACGAACGAGCAAGTTTTCATTTTAATGTAATCTATACGAGTTGTTGTATGTTTCCATTATTCTGGAACAGCTCATTTGAGTTTGAAATGTTTTACATATTCTCTTCAGATTAAGAGTCTTGCAACAAATTTGGTTGTACTAATCCTCGTTTAATTAAATAAGTTCCAGGCAATATAAGCAATTGTGTCGCCGAATGCATCGAGCAGTAAACCCAGCAGTATACGCTTCACAATTGGAGGTAATCACATTTGGGTACTTCTACTCACAGAACACACAATGTTACAAACAACCAAATAAGCTTTCAAACTACATTTTGTTTACAGAAAATATTAAGGAAATGTGTATGCAACTTACAATTTGCCAGCAGACATGGACTTTACATAAGAAATAAGTTTTTCTTTACACTTAAGTTGTCAAATTACACATACCAGGCGTAGAATTTTTTTCAGACCTATAAGAAATACAATGTTAAAATTTTAATTTCGCTTTTACGTATTGCTTTTAGAGCCAAACTGCAAATACAAAAGATGTTCAGAATAATAATAATAAAAAGTGTAGATGAATCTCTTCGTACAAGTTGAAAAAAAATTGATGTTCGTTTTCTCCTTTTCCAATTTTAAGGCCGATATCTCAAAAACTAAGCAAGAAATCAAACTCTAGTCTACAGGATTGTATTTCTATGTATATTAACCTATAAACAAATTTTCAGAATTTTGAAAATTTTGAAATTTTTTTACATCCCAAAAACCGACCACCAACGATTTCTCAAAAATGGTTCAATATATCGACTTAATTTATTCACCAATGAATTCCTTGCGCCAAATTACATATGTGTACCAATTTTCAGCTCAAAATTCGGACAGGTACAAGATTTATCCAACATTGTCGATTTTAGAAAAAATCGTAACCTTAAGAAATCTTAAAAATGGGGAAACCGTGATAAATCTTGTACCCGTCGGAATTTTGAGCTGAAAATTGGTACACGTATGTAATTCGACGCGAGGAATTCATTGCTGAATAAATTAAGTCGATATATTGAACCATTTTTGAGAAATCGAGGGTGGTTGGTTTTTGGATGGTCGAAACATTTCAAAATTCTGAAAATTTGGTTATAGGTTCATTTACATGTTAGAAATTCAATGCTGCAGACTAGAATTTGATTTCTTGCTTAGTTTTTGAGATATCGGCCTTTAAAGTTGGAAAAAGGGGAAAACGGACATATCAATAATTTTTTTCCAACTTGTACGAAGAGATTCATCTACACTTTTTTAAATATATTTAAGTAATAGGTATAATACTGTTCATAAAATGCAATTAAAAGAGTTGGGTATCTTGAGTAGGGTAGTCACATCAGATTTTTTTTTTGTTGTCATTGATGTTTTTTTTATTTTTCAAAATCAATTATTTTTTACCTTTTGGAGGGGCTGCAGCCCGGCAGCCCTCCCCCTGGCTGCGCGCCTGGTTTCTATAATTTTTGTTGTTGATTTAATCATTTTTTTCAGTTTATATCAAATAAGTAACCTAAATGTTTAAACTGCGATGTGTGTATGACACTTGCCGTCCAAATCAGACGGAAAGGACGGTAAGAATAGAACTCAATTCTATTTACGACACGACGAAAAGCCCGGAATCACCGGCAACGTTCCACCAATCAGAATGCAAACCGTTCAAACCGTTCCATGTAAACTTAGCTTTAAGCTAAGGCTAACTAGGTTATGAAAAGACTAATAAATAATTGTGGTCGTCTTAAATAATATTTGTCCATACTTTAGCGTTGTTAGTTTTATAGTATCATGCTTGGCTAATATTTAACTTAGCTCATCTTCTAATTTAAACAGAAAGATGTTCTACCGCTGCTTCGTGCTGAATAAACTGAAACTTATGGTTCCAGTGTTTCTTTTATTATACCGTTACGTATTATCAAATGTTTCTCTCGTACTGATGAGGCTCTTCTGATGATAATTAAAACAATAAAATGCTAATTGGACTTAATTACAAGGAAGTACGAATCTTAAAGAAGGTGTATAATGTCTTAATATCCACGAATAACTTTTACTAAGCTTTGTCTTACATTGTAGTGCATTTTGGGACACAAAATCCAGAAGAAAACAACGATAGTATTTAAATCTCAATAGAAATAATAGCATTCAGTATATGAAGTTTTTATTTCGAATTAAATAATGTATTAAATTCAATTTTGTATCAAAATATTGTGGATACTAATATATTTAGTGTACTAACTTATGGAAGTACTTATAAATTACATTAATTAAAAAATTCGGGTATGTTAATACTTTTTTTGCACTTCCGGGATTAAAACTTCTTTAGTCTTTATTTTTAGAGACTAAGGTTTTAAATTTGATCCCAAGGGATTATTTTTCATATTTAATCCCGTTGTCAAGGAATTGAATTAATTAATCCCTTTGTCAAGTAAATACGTGCTATTTTTTACAGAGTATCTATGGTAACAATATAAATATTTGTCATAAAATTTACTGTCAAAATTACAAAATGTGTATTCTTTTAAACTATTTTGCATTCGTTTGAGAATGAAGTGCAAAAAATAGCGTATTTACCACAGGACTAAAGTACCTTTAATCCCTCAGGTGATTATTTCCCTTACCTTCGGCTCGTGAAATAAATTTCACCCTCAGGATTAAATCATGCACTTTAGTCCCTTAATATATAATATACTATTTCGCCAACCGTCTGTATTTCATGGTATTATGTCATTGTTTTTTGTAAAAAAAAGAAGCCAATTTAGGGATTGTTACGATCACTATAGCAATTGTATAATAATTAAAATACTTCTCGGACTAAAATAATTGTAGTCATGTCAATTTAAATGAAATTATATCTATTTAAGCGGTTAGCGAAACAATATTATGTTTTATTCATACAAAAAATGCTTGTTTGAGACTCGTAAGATCGCCGAACTCCGCTGCGCGTCGTCGGTCAACCGTCTTACTCGCCCCAAAATCATGCATTTTCGTATTAAACAAAATTAAGTAAACAACTATTAAATTTTTAGAGAAACTACGAAGTTTACTGTTAATAGTTAACACTGAAGTTGAAGTAATGTTAATTATTCTAAACAACAATATTTAGAGAAAATTCAAAGCACTATTTGAATTTAACACACTTGTAAATGTTAATGTTAATTATTCGGAATATTCTAAACTACCTAACTATGTATAACATCTCTGTTATGTAATGTGTTTCAGTCTCTGCAGACATACTTTGGACCGTTATAAACCGAATATTCTCATAGAATGCTGCAGCAAATAAAGACAACGAAACTACAGTAATCCCATTAAAAATTTATCTGAATCATTGATTTACAATTAGCACAGATTACACATTCAATATCCACTGAAATTTGCATGTCGAGCTACAAGTTTTATCATTCATAATTAATTAGATTTTATTTGTCTAATCGAAAAGCCAGCTCAATTAAATATAATCAATTCAGTCGTCAGGTTACCTACATACTTTATCTGCATATTTAAAATGTTCGTACGTATAAATAATATTTAAAAAAATATATGAATTACTCAAATAACAAACAAAATAAGTAGTAAAATAATAATTTTACTAATACGCCACCATTTTATATAATTGTTTAAAAACTGATTCGTTCTGCTTGAAAATTCAAGAAATTATGTTTCATAACACGAACTTAACATACCTATTAGATGTCAAATGTCACTATAGATTAATTCTGATTAATTCAATATCTATAGGTACTACATAAAGCAAATTAGTTCTCGGCCAATCAGGATCATAGCAGTAACCTGAGTTAAGAGAGATCAAGGCATCAAAGGTTGCTACAATAGCATCTGATTTCAAACGATAACGATTATATTAAAATTTTTGACCTTAAATTTAAGGAAAATTAGTACTTAATTAGTCGTTAATTAGGCATTACTTTAACGATTGTCTTTAGAATTATTTACAAACAATCAACAGGAATCTTGTAAATTTTCAGCTATATATCAGCTAAAATTTTGAACAGGTACAGAAAGCTAATATACAAGAAACATGAATGTAAACAAACTTGACATTTAGAAATATTTTTGAATGGAAATTTTAATATAAATTGAACCAAATTCTAACAAAATATTTATATTCTACAAAAAATTTAGTATACTCTCCAAATGTGTTTAGTAATTATTCAAAATTATTCTGAAATATATCTTTAAAATATAATTTTGAAAAATGTAGGCGATGAAACAATGAAAAAGAGTGAAAATGATTCTATAAAATGTAAATAACAGCTCATTGCCTAGGTTACGTTATTTTAAAGGACTGGATTCCCTAAAATATTATTATGCGGTTCGCAAAGTAACGATTTTAGAGAGCATGATTACTGGAACAGATTTTTATCAGCAGCGAGTTGAAAATATTTTCAGACCGTCACTATTAGCAACGGTCTACAAAGAAGCATTGGTATGCAATTGTTCATTTTCAAGTAGCCAATTGTTCATTTTCAAGTAGCCAAGTGAAGTCTGAAAAGCCTACTTTTAATACCGATCGTAGAAAAATAATATTGTGTATACTTCTGGCTGAAAGTATTTTATGCAGACTTCGACTAGTTGCCTTTTAGTCTTAATATGCAAAAGGTTACTTTCAGCCCTTGGTATACAAATAACTATTGATGACCAAAAGCCTTTAATTTCAAACAATATTGCCTACTAAATAATAATGGGCTACTTGCATGGTACTGAACAATGATATTTTTATCATAAAAATAAACCTAATATTAGGTCTAAACATTGGTAAAGATACAAATAAAAAATATTATATGATTTTTTTAGTAAATTGAGAAAGAAATTTTGCTGTTACATCATTATTTTGTACAGGAGATGTCAGTATTCTACGTCACATCACGTATTATTTAATTTTCATTAATTATTTTTGGGCTTGATTAAAATTTTGTGAAAAAAACTACGGGTTCCAAGTTATTGTCTCTTCTTAAAAAATATTTAATAAAACAATTCATGCTAGAAACAAGTAGCCAATTGAGATCAGGGTTGTTCACGTAGTCTACGCGACGTAGATTACATGTAATTTTACGCGTAGACAAACATGTAATCTACGCATGCAGTATCTTTGTAAACAATAAAACAGTGTAGACAATGTAGACAAAGAACAAATCTCACCGAAAACGAATAAAATTATAGGTTAGATTTTCTGACAATTGAATTATTTACATACTTTACGGAAAGTCTACATTGTCTACATTGTTACATAGTTTACGCAAACTTTACGTGTAGACGTAGAAAATAATACTTTACGCGTAGATGAACAACCGTGATTGAGATCTGTCAAACAAGAAATTTGATAAAAGAGCACTGGTTCAAAATGAACTGCAACTAATATTTCAAAAGATGTTGTTTTGATAAGTAATTAAAGAGTCAAAATCATCCAACCCAAAATCACAAAATGTTTATAAATAGCAACGACATCGTTTTCTCAAAACGTTATCTAAAGGAGATCTTGTTTGATATAATTTTAATGAAATGGTTGATGTTAAATCTGGCGCTCTTAATAAAGAACAACAACGAAGACTCGGGAAAGCGTGGTGCGATCAAAGACGGCGGTGTTTTTTAGTAATAACTTTGGATTAGCGAAACTCGGCGGCTTAGAGGAATAGATGTCCTCAGCAGTTTTACGTCGAGCATACGCACGCTATCTGTTTGGAAGTGGACCGAATTGGATCTGATTCCAATCTCACTCAATTTCGTCTGTCTCCTTCGCTAACGATGTCTCCGTTTTTACAGTCAAATTTTTTGCTGCTAAACTCTTCACAAGGAGTATATGTTATTGTGCGATAAATATTTTCCCTCAATCTGCTTTTTTCGACGGCAAATTTGTTTGTTTGTATTTATCTCGTTTTTAACAAATTTGTGTACTTTTTTTCCATAAAAACAATATTACGCTTCTCATATTCCATTCAAAACAAGCCGCAATTTTAAATTATTGCGGGTTCAACTAATTTTGATTCAATAAAGAGCAAATCATGTCCTCAATACAAATACATAATACACAAACGTCAAAATATAATTCTGTTTCGAGACTCGTTTTTAAAGACAATTTTGTAGAGTCAAAATAGTATAATAAAGAACAAGTTTTATAAGACATAATTTTTTCGCACGTGTTCAAATTTAGTAAAACGAGCCCTCGGGCGAGTTTACTAAAGGACAAGTGCGAAAAAAGTCTTATAATGAGTTCTTTATACTATTTTTTCTATTTGGTGTCTTTTTTTATTAAAATTTAAATTATACTGCCACAATATGCACAAGTCGATTTAGGGAAATTTATGTATGTAACGTTTTGGGTGGTGATATTAATATTGTCATTTATTTATTTGTCACTGTCACTGCAAAAGTATATAATTACTGAACTATTCTAGGTGATAAGTATAGATATTATAGAAAATATTGAACTTATATGTTTTCTATTTCTGGAGTCATTAATTTTATTGAATAAAAAGTAATTAATTAAGCAAAACATATTTAAAGGTTATACTGAAATTTGTCAATTCTGAAGTTTGACGTTTAACAATTGAAATAAATGTCATCTGATACTGATCTGATACTAGCAATACCAACCTTCTATAAAAATATGTTGCGTGTCACAAAGTGAGCTCTAGCGACATTCAGTTGCGTTTTACAAAGTTAACTTTGGAAACGCCAAATAGAAAAATGTACTTTGCAGGTAAACATCACTAGAGTGCGGATTATATGCATTTGCATATGTATTATTGTGCATATTCGTATTTTCTTTACAAATGTTTGCATTTCATACATAATAACATGTTATGAATTTATTTTTCCGAGTCTGAAACATCAAAATAATTTTAATACTATCTAGTTCACAAGTTAATAAATCTTTATTAAGAGGCCCGTCTACCTCCTAAAATCCAGCATAAAATATACCAACGTAGCGAGTGTTTTATTGCCAGTACAAGAATGGTAATTTTATTACAACAAGAATTTAATAGGGAAAGAATGGATTTACAGATGTGCATTTTTAAATTTTGATTAAAAAATGGTACATGAATATAAAAAGTCTGAAAAATTCAAAAATGTTTTCAATTTTATGCAAACTTTATACGTTTATATGTCATGATACAAATTTATTTTTAAAATTTGGAAAAGGCACATCTGTAGATTCATTCTTTCTCTATTAAAAGTTTATAAACACATTATACTGCAGTAAATAATAATCTGACAGTTTACTCGCAACGAAAACACTTTTCCAGTAACTTGAAAATGACATAGCATAGCTAGGATGCGGTAAAGTACGAGTTTCGGGATGGTTTCAGGCAGCCGTAGTAGCGGAAAAAGAGTGGAATGGAAAAAAAGTAAAATTTAGAGTATTCTAGGAAAACATCAATATTAAATAAAGAAACTTATTATAAAATACAAGTATAATTTAATTTTCAGTCATATGCTTCTAACATCAGACTATGTGGCTCTCTCCCCTCTTAAATTCTTGTTAGTTCTTATAAACGAGTACCAGAAACAACATTTTTCATCAATGTATTGTTGGTTTCCCGTATCAAAATTACTTTTCCTCTATTTCTTGCATGAAACTACCTATACCAATACTTCAAGTTTGCTTTAAGCCTCACGAACTACCTTAAAATAAATTACTGACACTGTACAAGATTCTCTTGAAGATATTTACGATTTAATACATATTTTGTGGCGCAAGGTGTCGATATAAGCCATAATTTCCTACTCGAACAACGAGGATTCTAAAATAGACCTCGCTCCCTAAGTCAATTTAATTTATTCGTTATCAGCTTGCTAAATATTTAGTGTCTCACAACTTCCACTATCAAATAAGTAAATGGATAATATACTACCGTATACTGTACTACTACTACCTCGCTAGCTATTCGTGGCAACTACCATTAAACTAATGAACAATTACTAAGTTGGTCATTATCTTAAATTTTCCACAGATGAGTATAATTACTTGATAGGTAATCAAAACTTTTCATTAGTTTCCGTAGATTAAAACTAGTTAAAAAGTGTTTAGGAACGAACTAAATCAAATGGAAAATTATGAAATACCTTCACACCGAAGTTCAATTATTTTCAGAAAACTTTACCGTGATTTAAATATCTTAAAGTAGGTAAATGTTGGCAGAAAAGCATCCGAGAAAAGCATTACTTATACTGCGGAAAAGTTTGAGAAATCGATTGCAGAGAGCTTTTTAATCTTTAATTATTGTTTTGGTTAAGTTCTACAGTCAATTTAAGAGCAGTATTTATGGATGCTGACCACTTAAACGCCAAACTTCTTTAAAAGATAAGTATAGATTTAACATAATTTAAAATTTGCCAAATAACCATTTTTATTTCTAGTTAATAATTGCTTTGTAACTCAGTAGGTATAAAAGATGCCTAGACACTACCTACTAATTTTATAAAATATTATTCAGTAATAGTTTCTAATTAACAAATCTATTTTATTTTACTTTGTTGTCCACATAAAATAATTATAATCGTAAGTAATCATGAAAAAAAATACAACCTAAGCAGTTATATTAATTTAAAATCAAATCATGATAATATAATTTTTATTATTAAAGGCACGCAGTTTACTATTGAGAGTTTGTATCTAGTTTTGTACCTTACATTTTTAGTATTTCAATAATCATAATAAAAAAATCTCTGAAATATAAAAAGTTTAATGTCGTTAAACATTTATTCAGTAATTTACTACTGACAATAAAAAACTTATTTATTTCTTTCTTTACGGTAAGTTAAAGTCGAATGCCGAATCGGTATACTTGACAAAAATTTAAACATTTAAACTACTAATATACATAAATCACATCAAAATTAAAATTAATATTTATAGTATTCATATACCTACTATACCTATACCTATTATTTTTTTAAATAATGATAGGCACTACTTACCTACCTTTTAAAGGAAGATTTGCGCTTTGATTAAAATTTTAATGAACAAATCTTTATTCGTTATTAATTGTAAGTAGGCGCCTATGTAGGCACAAAATGTAACAGAATAACTTTTTTATTTCAATAGCTATTTTTGAATCATTTTTGTTATTGCTGTTTTTTTTGTGATTTATAAATTGTATTTTGTGAAGGCCGTAGGCTACAAGCGTTGAAAAATTTAATAAACGTTGTTATTATTGAAGATATTTTAATTAATTAATTATTAATTTAATTAGACACTGCAGTAAATATTTTATAAATATTATTCAGATTTCGGAAAAGTTTTCGAACTAAAAAAAATTCATGTGTTTATTATTTAGTAATTTTGGTGTATAGTTTTACAAGAAACTATATTTAACTGCTATAACAGATTATAACATCGGTTGATTTGATGGATGAACTATATGAATGACTAAAATACGCATTTTGTTGTAATACATTTAAAATACTTTTTAGTTTGTCCTTCGGTTTATCCGACGGTTAATCAACAAATTGTTTTGTTTATAAAAAGTCAAACTATGACACTAATGTCCAATAGCACAAATAAATATTTAAATCCAATTGTTTATAATCCAGTCGGGGTTAAGCCTACTTAACCCCGTAATTTGCATATTAACAAATTTAAAAAATTACCTTTGTTAGCTCCCAAGTCCTTATAAAGTTAGCAAACCCCACTCACAATAGTTAAATCACACACACAAACTTTCCAACAACACTCGCGTTTAGAACTCGCGCTGTTCGACGCTCGACGTCGCTTATCCGCCGCCTCTTGGCACAGGCGTCGCGACGTTCGGAGTTTGACTGCGGCATCGCGCGAGACGTCGTTTTCAGCGTCGAAACTCGTCATGCGCAGGGTCCACCCCCCCCCCCCCCAGAGGTACCGTGTATCGTTATGAAAAATCGGCCGCTTAAATAACTGCGTGTTCAACTGGACGTATTATGAAAGTGCTTTTCGAATCTGAGGTTTTTGGCGGAGGTTATGGATTAATTTATGACGTGTGCCTCTGACGCTTGATGATTTAAGTGCTAAGTACTGACGCTGAGTTTTAAATCTGCTACATGGGGGATAAAATGAGACTTGTGGCTTTGCGAAAAAATTCAAGCGAATGAAACTATACGGGCAACTTTAATTAGCAAATTATACATTTTTTGTTGCGTGTGCTTATTTATTTTTTATGAAAAAAAGTTGGGGTAGAAATAAATTACTCAATGTCTAAATAGGAACAAGCAATAAGCATAAATAATATATCAATAGAATCATTTTGCCTTTTGCTAAATAAGAATACCTGAAAATAAATATAATTTGCAATAGAAATGAAAGAGGATGGGGCAAAATTTATCAAATTGCAATGAATTTTATGCAAAATGAACTATTATTAGAGACATAATTTTGAAAATAATTAGGAACGTACCTACATCACAGTCCGACAGCGTGGTCCAGCGTGTTAACTGGCTATCGCCGGCTAACGTGCTGTGACGTCAGTCAACGTGAGATCGATGGTTCGAGTCTCTGTCGGGCGACAATGTGTGATTTGTCATAAAACTAAAAATGCCCAGGGTCTGGCATTCAATCACATTCGGGTGTTACAAGCTACCCACTTGTTCACCTTAAATGTAGTCCTGGTTGCATAAAGAATATCTCCGCTGCCGCTGTGGTTGAAACCATAGATCGCCGTACGGATTGAGATTCTGACTGCACCAAGATGAATAGGTAAATAGAGCAAGAGAAAAGTGGAGAGTATGGAGACTGATCCCCGCCGATAAAAGGATCTAGAAAGCTTCATGAGAAGCGGCGCTACTCCCACGGGAGTGTTAAGCCACTATACATACATACCTACATCACAGTTCATCTCAGAAACCCAAAAGATAGAGCACAGTCAGACAGCTGTTTCGGCCTATTGGACCTCATCAGTATTTTTAATTTGTAGAATAAGGCAATTAGGAATAAATTTTTATTATAGTGTTAAAAACTGAAATAGAAAACCACAAAAAAACATACAAAACTTCAGTTCTGATATTTACAACGAGGAAAAGGAACCATAAATAAGGAAACCGGAATAATCGAAATAACGCTTTATTTAAATAAATTTAAGACAATGAACCAGGTTTTGTTCGCAAGCGCGATGGATACTGACCATCACACCATTGACTGGCAGCAGTTAGTATTTGTCACAACGTAACATCAATTAATAATAACCAAAAACAATTTGTATAAAGTTCAACTTTCAGAAATGCTTGAATAACTAACATGATTACATAGAAATTGAAGTAATAAATTAAGCAAAACAACTTATTATCTCATACGTTTCTAACAGTAGGTTACATCGTTTATCCGAAATTTATGGTGAAAATGAGCTATGTAATAGTATATTACATTACTAGCAAGGTAAAACAGTTTTTACTGCTGAAAGGAGGAAATGTCACCTCCTTGAAGCAGTAAAACAGTTACTTTGCGTGTATTTTACAACATTTTACTTGTTACTCATGTCATTTGTAAATAAAAATAAAAATAATAGTTATTTATGTATCAAGGGCATCATGATGATGTTTATGCTCATCCGAGGGCGACATGTTTACAAGCCCAAGGGCCTCTGGCCCGAGGGTCTGTAAATCGCCCGAGGGCTATAAACATCAATGATGCTCGAGGTGCATACAATATTTTATGTCTTACTATTTTATTTAAAATATTGCGCCCGTGACATTTCGCTTTGACGTTTCGAATTTTGTTAATATGTTTGGTATCCTAGTAACAGACAGAAAATATATTAATTTCAGAAGAAAAACATTAGTGATGTCTCAATATTACCATGGCAATTTCTTAATGCCCTAGGGTATATATATATATATATATATATATATATATATATATATATATATATATATATATATATATATATATATATATATATATATATAACATACCTCGTATCCATGACATAATTAAACAATTACATACATAAAAATAATTATAACCAAATTCGGTCATTCCCACAAAACTACTGTTCTGTCAAACATTGTCTTATATGATTTCTCATAAGCCTTGGAAGTATTACTGTGGCAACGTGAACCGTTTATTATGAACATTTGACTAGCTACTAACTTGTTAAATTTTAACAAGTCAGCTGTCAATTTTACAAGTTAATAACTTGAGTAACTTGTAAACATTCATTTTTAAAGGTAATGTATGGATTGATTAAATGACGTTTACAAGTGAGTAACAAGTAAAATTTCCAAGGGACGCTTTCAACATCAACTTTTAATTGTTCAAAGTATAAATCGTATTTCCAGGTAGCAGCAGTGTGACACCAATTAACAAATTAAAATTGATTCTTTATGTTCCATTTGTAAAAGAACACTCTAATATAATTCGTAACCATGGATATGATAAATCCCATGTTTCACGTTATAATAAACTCACTGTATAATTAAATAGTATGTATGTGTTTATGAGGCAAAGAAGAATCAAAATTTAATTAACCATTATGCAATGCATTGTTCGATTGTTCCCCAATAAAACATTTACCAAACACCGCTTCTAAATAAGTTACAGTAATTATCAATTTGAATATTAAATTTGCTGTTATTTACATGCAAGCCAGAAATTGAAAATTGATTGAGTATGAAATCTCTCGGTAGAAATCCATAAATTTAATGGAGCTTAACATGTTCGTACGCAAAAAACTTTACAACAAAGCCTGTCCAGACTCAGACATCAATTTTTCAAAACACAAATAAAACAAAACCGAATATACATCGCCGGGGGTGTTCTCTTCCACTTTACATGAAATTTCATTCGGTTGGAGTTGGCCAGAGTCTCACGCCATTTTAAACCACTTCCAATCGCATCAATTACTCCGTGCTTCTTTTCATTTTGACACGTTCAACATCATAAAAAGAGAAACTATTCTCTCGGCACGCACGGCATCCGGAAAGGGGAGAAGAACGAACTCCGGAATCAATTCGATTTACCGCACCCGCTGTGGCAGCGTCGGGACTCGGGACGCTGCACTGGTGGCGTCGGGTCATTCATTAGAGGGATCATCGGTACTGTATTCATATCGCATAATCGGATGTGGCTAGTTCCCACTTGGCAAAATAAAAAAATCTGACATGGACACCACATGACTTCCTTGTACACCTATTAAACTGTTCATACTTTTCTTAATAACTAAAATGTAGAATAATATTTAAAAAATCTGACGTGGCCACCACAAGACCTCCCGCCATACATACTTTATTCTTTTAACTTATTATACAAATATATTAATTTATAAGTAGGTAGGTACTACTACTTCTGTTACTATACTCAAAAATAAATTTTAGTCATTTTATTTAAACTACAGAAGAAGATATAAAGCATATTTTACTATTGTCACTGTCATGTCATAATCATTTAAATTTTACGTAGTAACAAATGTTAATCGATCATGGCTACAAGATACCGAAATACTAAATTATAAATATAAACTTTAATTATTCTTAAATGATACCAGATACAAAAATATTTATAAAATACCGATTGTAGGTAATAATCACATAATCTTTCATTTAAAATAAAGAAATTTGTCTTAAATTAAATATTTATCGAAATATTTGAAAACAGTACTACTTCCGGTTTATAGATTGAAACAAAAAATAGGAGGTACACAACTAGATGCTATAACACATACAAATACAAAATTTCAACTTTCTACGTTTAACCGTATTTGAGTTATGCGACACACATACGTACGTACGTCCGTACGTCCGTCCGTACGTACGTACAGACGTCACGACGAAACTCGTCATAATGGATTCAGAAAAGGTCAAAACGTATATTTCCATCAAAATCTGAAAACCGAAATTTTTCGCGATTACAATACCTACTTCCTTTTTACTCTGTACAAGGAAGTAAAAGAATGTAAACATCTATTAACCTTCCCATTATCCTAAAGTAAATGTCACACATTTGGTGCTTGGGTCATATTGACTCAGACCAAAAATTATTACCTTTTTGAAGTCATTAATAGTTGCGTATGTAAGTTTGCATTATTATAAATTAATTAAATAGTGTAATACTACAATACCGAATACGGTTATATAAATACACAAAAAAGAATAAATAAAGCTTTAAGTTCAGCATCGCTCAAACCAAGCCGAGCCATGTTTATTTCACCAAAATTCACTTGTAATTGAATCCAACTGAATATAATGTAATACGTAGTATATTGAGAAACCCCTAAATATATCAAAAAGCAATACAGAAAGTAGAGCACTGCAAGGCCCGGCCCGGCCCAGACGGGCCACGAGCTACCCGGCCCGTGAGCCGGGCCCGGGCTTTATTTAGTATAGTGGGCTTCGGGCCTAGCCGGGCCTACCATATCACGGGCTTGGGCCGAACCGGGCTTACTATTTATTGTACTATGACGGACTTAAAAAATCTCGGGCCGGGTAGGGCAGGGCTTCGAAACATTATGGGTCGGGCAGGGCCGGGCTTTGTTTTTATTTTAAAATATCGGGCCGGGCGAGCCGAGCCCAATAGCAGGTGGGCTTCAGAAAACAGAAAAAAGGGGAAGTCCCCAACAACGACATTGGTTCTGTATGTACACAATTATAATGTTTATATTTATAAGAATAACAACAATGGGTCGAACTGACCCATTTACCACATAATGTTACTCATTAACTTTATTAATAAACAAATGTAATGACGACTACATGTAATATGAAGAAATAATTTTCAATAGTTTCAAATATCTACTTAGTAATAACATAAAAATGGGTCAGTTTAACCCATAGATAATGCAAAAATCATATATAAAACGAAAATTATCCAAACTTACTCTACCCGAATTTCGCCAATGCTTAGAATGTTAGCTGGTGGGCACAAACTATTTTTGGTGGGCAATTGCCCACCCGGGCCCACCCGTGGCGCCATCCCTGGCTATTGTTACATTACAATCAATACCAAAAATTAATTATCGATAGTACTCAATAGTATTTCCACTAGCACTAGCAGCTTGTGCCAGTGCTAAATATATTTAGTAAAATGGTACCCGGGAAAGCGGACAAACCAACGAGCTCCACATCTCCGGAATCAATGCGATTTACCGCAGCGTCGCAGTTGGCGTCGCCGTCGGTTCATTCATTAATCCAATGTTTGACTAATTATTGCGATACTTGACGGAGGATAACTTTCATTTTAGCATTCATTGACGGCTTTGTTTTCAGTTTGTAAAGGCGAATGCGAATAGGTATTAACTTTGTAATTTACTTAATGACTGTGCTTTTATATTTTTGATAAATGTCACGATGCATTAATTTACTTTAACTTCAAAGTTTCAAGATTAATTTTAGCGCTGAAAATGGTATAAATAGGTGCACAGTTCTTTCATTAATAATAGTAATTACATTTCGTTAAAACTAAAAGATAAAAATCCGATGTGGCCAACACATAACCTCTCGCCATACTCTACTATTTTTATTTTTCTAATATAAGTATATATTATGTAGTACTTACTCACAAATATACCATTGTACTAGAAGGGAATTCGGGAATTGTAGTTTTTATAATATTATTAAAGTTTATTATGACCTTATAAATACTAAATGACATTTCATATTTTCCATTTCAATTTGCCAAAAAGTCAAAAATTCATATGACATTAACAATCAAATATTTTATTTTTTGTTTCCATATAGGTAGGCAGATAAATCAAAATTGTAACAAATTTGTAGAATTTTTAACTTCTTGTAATTGGAAAATGGTGCTAGATAGAAACAACGTTTTGAATACATATTGTAGATAGTAACATTTAGTATACAATGTTATTTAAAAAATTCCTATTAATTCATAAATTTTGAGAATATTCCAGAAAAACTCTTCAGATCTTCAAGAAACTACCACTTCCGGTTGCACGATCAACACCAAAATCTAATCAGATCTAATCTAGGGTGTCAGAATATTGTATACCAAATTTCAAATTTGTTTATTCAGTGGTATTTGAGTTATCGTACCTCCAACATCCATCCTGACACACACAGACACACATACACAGACACACACACACACACACAGACACACACACACAGACACACACACACAGACACACACACACACAGACATCATCGCGAAATTATCAAAATCGTGTTCTAGGGACCTCAAAACGTGCTTATCCATTGAAAACTCACTATCGAAATTTTAGCATGATTACAATACCTCTCTTACAGATATGAGTGGCGAGAGGTAAAAAAAAGCAGTAAAATGTGTTACTAAATTATGAATTTAACAATAGATATTTATCAAACTAGCTTATTAATACCTAGTGTGATTTAATAATTGAATAATATTTTAAATAAATAAATTTGTTATCATGATTGACAAATACATAATACTCATTATTTTGGGATTAAACAAATATTATTGAGTTTTCAAATTAAAGTATTAAAATATCGCTGAGAGTATAATCTGATGATCCAGTAATTTTAATAAACCTACAAATAATAATTATTAAATTTGTTAAATGAACAATATTTAAATCTTCTTGATTCATTTTCAATGTACGGATAATGTAGGTAGGTAGTTATTTGAATTATTGATGTACTACGTACCTAACTGACGCATTAATTATAATATATTGGCAAAATTTGATTGTTATGTATGACATAAAGGTATTACAGATTTAAACTAATTGACTAGGTAATCCTAATCTTTATTTTATAGAAAGCACCATTGGTGAAAGTAGGCCGATATGGTCCGGCAGCACACCGTACTGATAAAAAAAATAAAGCCGGTACGGCGTACCGTTAAGAAATTTTCACAAATAAGATAATTTTTGACGATACTATACCTATACTAAATTATTTTAAATATAACGTATCATTATATTGATGTTTTGCGTTTCGAAGACCAATTTTCTAAATATATATCCGTAGTAAAATAAAATATATTTGTAAGTAGCTATATACAGAATGGTTTGGTTACCAGTGTCCAGCTGATATTTCGTAAACTAATGGCAATTTTTTTTCTTATGAACTTATTCAGTATTATGTATTTTTGATTATAGAAAGAACAAAAAATTTCTTGCAATAATATAGAATGCACAATACAGAAAAAGTGCACATGAAAAAATTTCTCAATTGTTATTAGTTTACAAAATATCAACTGGACACTGGAAACCAAACCAACCTGTATTTGTATAGTAGCAAAAGAGTAGGATATGGCGGAAGGTCTTATGCTGGCCACATCAGATTTTTTTAAAGTTTAATTGCATACAAGTATATCACTCTTTATAGATACATTTATTGAATATCATTTTGTGTAACTTACAATATAGAAAGTACAAAATATGATTGATTTTGAATTAGACATTTTTAGCCTGTCTGATATTTTGATGCTCCCACCCTTGCCACGGACTAACGCCCCGAACTTCGCCGCCGCAATGTTGGGCATGAACATCAGCAGTTAATTCTTCAATAGGAATCTCTACGTCTTCTTTGGCTAACTTCACAGCATCTTCAGTTACATCTTTAACTTCCTTCTCTATCGCCTGTAAATAAAATCGTGTTAAATTTCAATTATTTTAATTAAACAGTTTTTACAGCTTATTGTAGCGTACTTTAATCTCATTCTCTGAAAGTAGTTTTGCATTTAAAAGTTTTTCTTTGAAGATTAGGATGGGGTCTTTAAGTTTGGCGCATTTCTTGGACTTCCGCTCGAGTCCGGTAACTCGTTCCGGGGTCTGACATCGAGTGCCCGGAATATCTGCATAACAATTTGTATTAATCACAAATTAGAACTAGTTGAGAACTTAAAGAAAAATCTAATTATTATAATTATAAAATTCAGATATAGAAATAATTACTTCTTAACTGATATATATATATTTTCCAAAGATTCTCATATGTTGTTATTTAATTTGTTGATAAATATTTGCTGCGATAATTTCATATTAAGTACAATAACATTTACACTTAATAATTTGTTTAAAATATTCAGGTTCTCAGGTATAGAAATTTAAATTTATTTCATATTCAAAAACATTGATTCCGCGTGTATTGTTTTGTTAAACATAAAAATAATTTATGTTTGAGGGGGGAAAATAATTTAGGGCCCCATATTTATAAAAAAAACTACAATATTTGTAAAAAAGAGAGTTTTTGCACTGCAGTATACAGCTATTATTTATAAGGGCATTAACTTCAAATTTTAATATGTTGTCAACAAAGCTTGGACCTGCGAAATAACAGATCGAATTTTTTAAATTCGTTTGAAAATAAAAGATATTTGTTCAAAAATTGTCAAAATTCAAATGAGGTAACATATTTCGATTTTAAAGCTAAATTTTAAAATTCTGCATCTTGCATTTTGTAGATTGTACTTTTATCTTCAACAATATCTATAAATTATTATATTTAACAAAACAATAAACGCTGTAGAGTGGCGCGTAAATCTATGTTTTGGCTGTTTTCTGGCACGGTAGAGGATCGTCTTAAATGACATAAATTTTCCTAAGATTTTCATATGTTATTAATTAATTAATTTGTTGATAAATAATTGCTGCGATATTTTCATATTAAGTAAAATAAAATGTACACCCAAACGGAATATTATAATCAATAATTTGTTTCAAAATTCATGGGCTCAGGTATAGAAATTTAAATTTATTTCTTATGTGACATAGATTTTCCGAAGATTCTCATATTTTATTTATTAATTAAATTGTTGATAAATAACTTTTGTCGATACCTTCCTCAATGGATCAGCATCTTAAATTTAGAACACGTACTGAATTCAGTAATTATTTATTTATTACTTTACCTGTATGTAACAGCTTCTAACAAAATAGGTCCTTTATCACTAGTACAATGTTCTATCGCAAATTTCGTAGCTTCACGTACTACTAGAACATCCATTCCATCTATCTGAAATCATAAGCTAAATCAAATAAAATAGAAATGAGAATATAAGCTATTTGCACTACTTCACTACTACAAACATAAAATGTGAAAGGCTGAATAAATATTTGATTTCTTTTATTGTAACAAAAAGTAATGTGGGGTTGTAATAAATGAAAATAGGTTTCTTTCCAAGTATGAAGTTTGCAAAGTGCTTTCACATTGAAAAAGTAACAAAGTAAGTAAGTTTACATTTGATTTCTTATGCTCATTCATAATGGAAATGTTTGAACAAAGGAAACCTGTAACATGTAACGCTGCATGTTGAACCAATCACAAAATGAAAGAAAACAAAGGCAAGAATGCTAATTGTGTTAACTGTTGCATTTGAAAGCCTTCAGATCACGAAGAGCAAAGCTTCGTCACGGCATGAAGGATAGCACAAAAAGTCGACAACTCAAATCGTCGACACCGTAGAAACCTTCGACCATGTATAGGAGTGTTGCACATTGCTAACTTATGGTTTGTTATCTAGAGTACCTACTTAGGTACAGAGAATGAAAATAGGCAAACTGCAACACTTCAAGGTGTCTGCAGGTCATACTCCTCTTGTCCTCTTCACACCGCTACGCTAGTTCTTTTCTTCACAACAAAGGCTTGCGTTGTTTGTCTATTCCTATATATGGTCGAAGGTAGAAGCCAAAATATATATAGGACAAATTTCATATCAACTTTGCATTTTATGATTAAAGTGTGAAAATTGGCATACATGTCAATAAAACTATTCTCTTTCATATAAGAAGGTGTGCCAAAGTGTTAAGTTCCAGAGACGTTCACTATTTTGAAAAAAAGTCCGCTATTTTTAGTTTTCTTTATTTATCTTGTATGGTTAATATTGCGAGAAAAAGTGTTATATAGGATATTATAGAGTATAAAATTTTCTATGAAATGGTATATTTATTTTTTCTGTAAGTAACACAGTTCTCGAGATACTCGTGAAAATATGTTTGAGCAATTTCTAGTCATTTTCAACAAAAGAGTAATTTTGTCTTTTCAAACAATAACAGGTTTTATTTTCCAGTGAATCAAGATGTCGACTTCCGGACTTCAACATTCGATTTCTTAGATAATTTTTTGTTACATACATAGTTTTCAACATTTCGGGAGTACTATTTCGGTCACAATTCAAATATACCCAATATCTTAGAGACTATATTGAAATTTTAGTATTTTTTGTTTATTGAGCTGTCATTTCTGAACAAATTGTTTTACTTTCAAGAAACTTTTTAGTGAAAACTTGCCTCGTGTGAACAGGGCATTATATTTCATACTAGATGTAGCGAAATTGAACCGAACTTGTTTTTATCATATATAGATAAGTAGATATTTCAAAAATATTAAGAAACATCTATATATCATATTTTAAAATTGCTTTTAATTTATCTGAAACCTGGAACTTATGTTATAAATTCGGTTCCGTTAGGGATCTATAGTAAACGCACCTTTTATTAAAAGATTTTTGTTCTCTGGCATTTTGAGTTTATAGCAAAGTCAATGCCGTCGACACTATTGGCTGTCGACACAAAGACATCTTCCCCCAAGGTATCTAATAACGCAAAAAGCAATCGCGAATAATTCTTCATCTTACGTGACCAAAAAGAAACGGAAAACAATCTTTTTTATTGTGGAAGAATTGGGCGTGCATCTGATATTTTCATTTCGCAATTAATCTTCGTTACGAGTGGGATCGTTGAAATTACTTGGGCGCGGAGTCGTTGATGACAATGCGATGGGGCGGTGGAGAATCACACGGAACTTCTGCGCTCACCTGTATTCCGGGGATGTAATCCCCTCTCGTGTAGTACGCGGTGTTGCTCGAGGAACGGTCCGCGCTTGTTCCCATGCCGTACCCGTTGTTTTCACACACGAATATGAAGGTCTTCCGATGACAATTCTGGTTCAACCGGCGGTTGCTTATTTATTTGTGATTTAATAATTTCACAAAACTTGTAAACATACGCCACGGCTCGTAGTAAGCGTGAATATTTTGAAAATCTCTTAAATTCAACCAATGAACTTGACGCTTGAACTGTGCAGACAATTACCATTTCTTCATTCGTTTGATGATTAAGTGTTATGTCTTCTGGCCATTGTTCTTCAGATCTGCTTAGAAACTCAGGGCCATTAAACCAGCGGCAATTTGCTTCAATCTTTAAATTCTTTTTCCATTTTGTGGCGTCATCTGCAACATTCAGTTTGGAGGGTACATAACGCCAATTTGACGTATAAGTTGAGTCTTGTATCTCGGATATACGAAATGCGACGAACTGTCCTTTAATTTTCTTTGTGTCTGATCGAATCCAGCTTAGAACAGTTTTTGAATCAGACCAATACATTGTGGAATGTAGATTGATTGTCAACGACTTAATAATTGTATTGCTAAACCGGGTTCCCATTAATGCAGCAGTTAGTTCGAGACGTGGTATAGACAATACCCAAGCAGCACAGTCTGGAAAAATTGGCAAACACAGCTAAAACAAGGCTGTTAAAACGTTGTGGCAGCCTTGTTTTAGCTATATATTAGCTTTATTTTTAGCTGTATTTTGTGTTATTTTTTTGTCCAAATAAGTGTTATCGCAAACTAAATTGCAGCTATATTAACCATCCAACCATTTTTCTGTCTGTAAAGTTCGCTTTACAATAATCAAAAATGCAAAAATACAGCCACAGCTTTATTGTCCACAATTTCAGCTGTAAAATAGATTTGATTACTAACTTATATAGAAAAATAACAGCTAAAGCTTTATTTTCTGTATTGTGAGCTATTAAATGTATTTTACAGCTATAAGTTCATACAAACTAACAGCTGTCGCAATATGTCCATAATTTTAGTTGCAAAATGTAGTTTGAAGCAAAATATAAATACCAAATCAAAGCTCTAAAATTTGTACGTAATTTTGGTTATAAAATACATTCTGAAGCTTAGAAAATCTACGAAATTTTCCACAATTTTAACTGTAAACCATGTACTCAATAATTTTTCCAGCACCGATAAAAATTGGTAAAATTTAATCTAAACTGTTCAATAAATACAAAACTCAAAACAGGTATTAAATTATTGATGCTTGTGCAAATTTACACAACGGGCGAATTATTGAATTTGGACAGAAAATCAAAATACAGAGTTTATCTGTAAAATTTATAAATGACATCCAAACTATAACTTTATGTGGCAACAGTAATTATTTTCGAATGAGGTGCTAATTATGCAAAATTTTCTAAATGTGATTCATCGTAACTTACTTATTTCAATACGCAATAATGCCCATTTTATGAATCAGTAACTTTTTATTTTTTATTTTATAATGTAGGTACATATCTAAAGTTTTGTTTCACCCAGTTTTCAAAATCATATTAGGTAGGTGACGCCCTTCATTGGCTATACACTGAATAAGCCGATTTCTGGCGTTTGTCATAACCCTTTCCAGCATGGCAGCGGGTATGTTGGCAATAGCGTCTCGGATGTTGGCCTTCAGGTCTTCTAGGGTTCTTGGACGGTTGACGTAAAAGCGGGATTTCAAAAAAACCCACAAAAAAATAACAAGGAGCCAAATCGGGCGAGCGAGCTGGCCACTCCAAATCGCCCCTTATTGAGATGAAGCGCCCCGGGAAGTATTCCCTCAAAACAGCCATCGATGCTGCTCCGTGCTCCAACGCATGATGGCGACTGAACGAGTGGGGAACAAAACTTTAAAAGTGCACCTGTCGAATGAGATCGCTCTCTCCCCACTACGATCACTACAGCCTGAATGGCACGCATTTTAAAAAATCTGACGTGGCCATCACACAACCTTCCGCCATATCTAGACTTTAAACAGAAATGTATACGTACAATCCGGTGTCCATTTAAAATATACAAATAAAAATCTAAAATATTCAAACACAGAAATTAGTATCACCTGAATCAAAAGATTCATTCACACGAAAACTCTTCTGTGTTGAAGCAATCCTCCGTTCAGTTACTACATTTAATAGCTTACTTATGACTAATATAGCGCTAGTATGCCAACTTGTCACCCGTCTCATCTGTCAATATTTTTTATGCAGAAACAAAAATCAACCGAACAAGGATTACAAGATTTCAACGTTTTATTTGATAAATTTATTTTTTATATTTTACTGCAGTTCTATAATGCTACCAGATAAAGACAATTTTTTTATAACGTAAATTGCAAATAACTTTTCCTCTTATTCTTATTACAAATAAATACTATATTTGTTCAAATTTATAGAAATTTTTGACACTTAACATTTTCAATCTTCAAAAAGTACCACTTCCGGTGAAGATATTTGTACCAAAATCTAATGAGCTCTTCCTATTCGTATACAATTGTAAAATACCAAATATCAAAATTTTTGGATAATTCGTATTTGAGTTATGCAACATCCGGCATCGGCCCGGACCACACACATACACACACACGCACACACACACACACACACACACACACACACATACACACACACACACACACACACACACACACACACACACACACACACACACACACACACACACACACACACACACACACACACATACATACAGACATCATCGGGAAACTATCAAAAATGAGTTGTAAGGAACCTAATTCGTGCTCATCCACTAAAAACTCACTACCAGATTTTTTACATGATTCCAATACCTTCCTTTACACGTAAGCGGAAGGTAAAAAGCAAGTTATGATGAATCACCCTTATAAATTAAAATACTTATTATAAATGTATAATTCAGCTGTCTCTTCCATAAGAAAATACTACTAATGTATTCGCAAATCCGTAAATGAAACCAGCAAAGTATGGATTATATTTGTTGGGGATAAAGTTTTTATGAAACATGAAAGTTTGCTTATTTGCATAAATTTTAATTCTCATGCGTTGTGCCGTGTTGTAGTTAGCATGAAAGGAGTGTATTGATTTTTAATTTTACCTGATTACTTGCACCGTCACCGTACAAACTCAAGCAAACCCCGCCGTCCTGCTTGTATTTGCAGGCGAACGCGATTCCTGCTCCCAGCGGCACCTGCAATTTCACTTATCGTAAGACGAACAACGATCAGATGATAACTCAATTTTATCTGCCACCGCTGCGAGACTTTATTATCTTTCAATATAAATGTTATTTCTGTACTTGCATTGAAATATAAAAAATATGATTTGGGAATCAAGTTTATCAAGATAAAAAATTTGAGATTAATATAATTAGATAAAAGTTCTGTACCATTTTGTTAAATATTTTTATGTTTAATATGAGAAATGATATTCGTGTGACATTTTGGATATTCATAAATTAAAAATTTAAACCTATAGTCTCCAATAAGTGCTTCATTTACATATTTCATTGATTAATCTGAACAGACAAAAAATTCTTGTGTTTTTATTTACTCAAAAAATATCATAAAAATTTTATTTTGCAATTTTGACAAAAATAAAAATAAATAATTATTCGTTATTAAAATTTAATAGCGGCAAATTATGGAGTAAAAAAAATTACTAACAATCGGTTAGTAACAGAGCTGGGCATTACTTTAAGTACTGATTTTGCAAGTATTGCACTCCAAGTAAAGTACCTACTTTTTAAATTTTGTACTTGTACTTGGTACTTGCACTTCTTCATCAATTTACTCGATACTTGTTAAATATATTCGTATT
Source organism: Agonum fuliginosum (assembly GCA_947534325.1). Taxonomy (NCBI): domain Eukaryota; kingdom Metazoa; phylum Arthropoda; class Insecta; order Coleoptera; family Carabidae; genus Agonum; species Agonum fuliginosum. Next base: position 1,067,276 of record OX384035.1, on the reverse strand, counting down.
TCAAGTACTTTATGAGTACTTGGAGTAAAAAATATTTACTTCAAGTAATTTTAATACTTGAAGTATTTAAAGTACTTGAATAATATACTTGGTACTTGCTTAAATATATTTAGTATTTCAAGTACTTAGGTAGTACTTTAAAGTATTTGAATTAACTTGGTGAGTCATTCATTGGTTGCTTGTGTCTTCTTAATTCGTATGCTTACTTCTGTTTAATATACTTAACCAATAAATAATTTAAAATTAGGAAGTACCGAGTAATTTTTGTATACTGTACATAATATTTGGAAGTAATGCACTTGTATTTGGTACTTGATACTTCATGATATTAATTTTTTACTTGCAGCTTTTCAAGTACTGTGTAAAGTACTTTTACTTGGTACTTAATACTTCAAAATATTAATTTTAACTTGCAGGTTTCCAAGTTCTTTTAAAGTATCTACTTGTACTTGATTTTCCAAGTACATTTTTAAAGTACCTACTTGAAACTGGGTTAAAGAAAATATGAAGAAAAGTATTTCTACTACAAGTACTTTTCTTGTCCATAAGGTACTTGGTACTTGTACTTTTTCATGGTACTTTGCCCAGCTCTGGTTAGTAATATGTGCGTTTCTCACCAGTTTATAATTTTTTAGGGGCAAAATGGTGCAGAACATTCAGTTATTGGGCAGACAGTCCTGAATAACACATGATATTCATTGCATCTCTATTATAATGTAATGTCCAAAAGCGACCCAACAGCAAGCAAATATAAATCCCCCATTACAACCCGAATTAGTATTCCACCCACCAATCACTAATTATAATAATCACAGAAATCAATTCCCGCATCTGCAAGCGTCAGCAATTACCTGAGCGCCAACGATTCCGTTTCCGCCGTAGAAGTTGCGGGCGTACATGTGCATGGAGCCGCCCTTGCCCCGCGACACGCCGCCGCGACGGCCCGCCAGCTCGCTGAGCACCGCCGCGACGCTAGCGCCCATCAACACGCGGTACGCGGTGATCACGCAGTCTGCTGGCCGCATGGCGGCGCGCATGCCCACTGCGCACGCTTCCTACCGACAGATGGCAGCACGAGTTAGGTTCTAAAGTTAAGGTTGCTGCCTACTGATAGTAGCGACATCGGACGATAGATTTCAAGTGTAGGTTATTTCGGAGAGGGTAAAAATGTAAACAATTTGGCATTACTGTACCACAGTCAGGAAATAAGGTTTAGGTTGCCTTTTGATACTTCGTAACCTCAATTTTTCGATAAATTAAATTTAAAATTAAATATTTTTTTTTAAACTGACGATTCCCTTGAAAATTTAATGCAATCTTCTTCTATATTCAATGATATTGTGTTTTTCGTCAAAAATTGTCGTTTTTGTTTAAATACACTAATTTACCAACGCACGATTTCAAATCATGTTCCTATGCTTGCAATGTAAAAAAGGTCAACTTTACAGCTCCATAGTTATCAAACGAAACTGACGATTGCCCTAATAATTTATTTTAAATTGAATTATTATCAAATAAATGTCCTATTAAAATTTTATTTATTTCTGTCGTCATCGATTTTGGTAGGCAACAACCATAATGAATAAATTTGAGTGTGGCCTTACAGATTATAAATTAGTCGGGTTTAGTACTAACTAAGAATAATATATTTTAAAATCAGTTAATGTTAAATTAATATTTGAGACTTCTTTTAAATCACCGATTAACTTAAGAGGTCCGTCTACCTGCTATAATCCAGCATGAAATGTACTAACGTAGCGAGTATTTTGTGGCCAGTAGACGAATAGTAAAATTTTATTTCAACAAGGATTTAATAGAGAAAGAATGAATCTACAGAAGTACCTTTTTAAAATTTGGATTAAAAAATTGTTCATGATTCGAAAAATTTCCAATTTATGCATACTTTGATACGGATACGGATATATCTCATGTTAGAAATTAATTTATAGACCCATTCTTTCTCTATTAAATATTTTTTTAAAACATTATCCTTTATTCAGTAATATTCTGACAGTTTCCTCGCAACAAAAACACTTTTACAGTATTTTTAAACTTCAAAATGACTTTGCATTGCTAGAATTTCGGGCTGGTTTCAGGCAGTCGTAGTAGCGGGGAAAAGAGTGGAATAGAAAAAAAGTAAAATCGAGAGTATTCTAGGAATTCGAAAAACGTAGACGGGCCGCTTAAGGAATTTATTATATATTAATTGGATGCACGATAATCTTATTTTATTTTATACAGTAAATTTAAAGTATTTATTAATAAATTTAATGTTTAATGCATACCTGGCCAGTGGCCAGAATACAAATGACAAAACCCTCTTACGTATTTTTCTTTGTATAAATTTCCTGCCATTGTCTCCAGTCTTCTTATCATTTGCATTCGTTTGAGCATTTTAAGAGCATCCTCCTTTGACACGGTGACTTTCGACCCTGGTCCTGCTTCTAATTTATGCAATTTAAATGGCTTGCAAAACATAACTATTCTTGTTAGGACAGAAGAATCAAATTCACTTCAGTACAAACTTACGTTTACATCGAATGTCGCTTCAGATGCGTAGGAGCATTTCGGAATGTGCTTTGAAATTTCTTTCACAATCTAGCAGAAGAATAGTTTATAATTTTTACCTTCCGCTTACCTGTAAAGGAAGGTATTGGAATCATGCAAAAAATCGGGTAGTGATTTTTTAGTGGATGAGCACGAATTAGGGTCCTTACAACTCATTTTTGATAGTTTCTCGATGATGTCTGTATGTATGTGTGTGTGTGTGTGTGTGTGTGTGTGCGTGTGTGTGTGTGTGTGTGCGTGTGTGTGTGTGTGTGTGTGTGTGTGTGTGTGTGTGTGTGTGTGTATGTGTGTGGTCCGGGCCGATGCCGTCTGTCGGATAACTCAAATACGAATTACCCAAAAAATTTGATATTTGGTATTTTACAATTGTACACGAATAGGAAGAGCTCATTAGATTTTGGTACAAATATCTTCACCGGAAGTGATATTTTTTTAAGATTGAAAAGATTAAGTGTCAAAAATTTCTGTAAATTTGGATAAATATAGTATTTATTTGTAATAAGAATAAGAGGAAAAGTTATTTGCAATTTACGTTATAAAAAAATTGTCTTTATCTGGTAGCATTAAAGAACTGCAGTAAAATTTAAAAAATAAATTTATCAAATAAAACGTTGAAATCTTGTAATCCATGTTCGGTTGATTTTTGTTTCTGCATAAAAAATATTGACAGATGAGACAGGTGACAAGTTGGCATACTAGCTCTATATAAGTCATAAGTATGATATTAAATGTAGTAATTGAACGGAGGATGGCTTCAACACAGAAGAGTTTTCGTGTGAATGAATCTTTTGATTCAGGTGATACTAATTTCTGTGTTTGAATATTTTAGATTTTTATTTGTATATTTTAAATGGGCACCGGATTGTACGTATACATTTCTGTTTAAAGTCTAGATATGGCGGAAGGTTGTGTGATGGCCACGTCAGATTTTTACTATTATATTGTTAAACTGGACGTAATAATAATTGTTAGACAATTAAGTACTCATATAATTGTCCGTGCAGTGGGATTTGAACCCACTACCTCACTAGTAATTAAATCACAATAAATATTACCTACTAAATGCAATATTAATAAAACCGGATAAACAATCTATTCTTTATTTAATTTTTGTAGTATTCATAGGGTAGGACTTAAACTTAAATACAGGCAGATACTTTGTACATAGTTTCGGGAACGTCTTCAACACTAGAATATTACAAACTAGAAAATTCAAGAAGAGAATATTCTTGACAGGAATAATAAAAATCACGAAATCCCAAGCTAAGGAAAATTCATTCACAAAAAAAACATTATAGTCGAGTCAATATACTAATCCACTTCCCGTTTTTTGCGCAGTAAGATGGATCGAAATGGGGTTTTTTGCATTCGCTTCCTAAAATTAAATAGAAACTTTGTGACTACTTGTGATCCGCTTGGGTTTGCAAATTGCATTTGTGCACTGCAAAATGCATTCTGAAAAGTGCATTTTTGCAGGCAGTAGTTTAAAAATTAATAACTTGGCGAATAACGACTGCAATTGCACCAGTGCGGGTCCCCGGGGGTTTTCGAGGTCGCAGAATCCGAATCTGACATTAAATTCAGCTTCCCAGGTACCTGGAGCACCGTACCTGGACATAAACGTCATTCCTTGGAGTTTTCTTAAAATTATCGTGCAAGGCGGCAGAAAACCGGCATCCAGGGGTTTCTTGGGACGCTGATCTCGAATCGGCAACCCTCTCCCGGGTACCTGGGGCACCGGACCTGGACATATACGCCATCCTCTGGAGTTTTCCTGAATTTATCTTGCGAGCTGAAAGAAAACCAATAGGAATGCACATTTGCGCGTGCGTATAGTACAATCACACCAACCAGCACGCTTCAAACGTCAAATTCGGGGTTATGTTGACATTGCGCATGTGCCAACATTATAAAATTAAGAAATTAAACTAAGAAGTTGAAAATATCTAACTTTTTAGTTTAGTGACGATAGTTTAGTTTGTTAGTTTAGTTGCATAAACGATTATATAAGAAATAATGATGTCTACTTCCTTAGTTTAATTTCATAATGTAATTTCTTAATTTAATAGTCTGCATAAACCCACCATAAAACTAAAAATCTGAAAATTATGGCGCGTGGTTAAATGAAATCTTAAACTACTTCTTACACCTTTCGTCAACGGTTACTCTTCTCTCTCCGGAAGATCTCCCTCTCATGGTATCAGGCCATACTTGAAGTGTATTTTGACTTCCATGCAGGTTGAAAATTAAAATTTTAGCAATATGAGTTTAGCAAATTGTATTATAATAAGTTTTTACAATTTTAAAATAAATGAAAACTTTATGATTAAAATCCTTTCATAAAAAATGTATATGGCGAGTACTTAGTACTTAAATTTATTGAACAGTACCTACCGATTACATTCAAAGTAACTTTGCATTTCAATTTAAGAATGGCAATTATAAAAAACACTGTACGATTTAGGAAAATATATAAAACAAATGTGTAAATATTTGGAAAGCTTTATTATATAACATATTCCACATAATCATAAGTTATACAGAGATAAATATGTTTCACATGAATTAAATGTTCTCATAAATATAATATAGGTACTTCGAATCAAGAATCATTAAAACTTGCTCAGTTGCAATGCACTACTTAGCAGCAGCTGCAGCATTAGCAGCAAGGGAAACCACAAACCTTGCTTCGTTAAACTACTTGATGCTGCGTACATCGGCTACTAAGCAAATTTCATACATTTTCTTGATATATGTAAGCTATATGTATCCATAAATAATTCCCATATTCCAAATTTCCTTCCATTTTCATAACGTTATTATTTAAATATTAACTAACTTTATTTATTTTATATGCATATAAGAGATAAATTTATTGTATTACAAAAGAAATACAAAGAATGGTCTAGCGATAATGAAAGTACTAATAAAAATATATTACAGATATAGTTTTTTGCACAAACGTTCATAAAACGCCTATTAAACACTTATTACAATCTGCATAGATTTAACCATTGGAGCTAATTTCTTTATTTGGATATTATGCATACGTAAAAGGATTTTTCAACCCAAAAATATTCTTAGATATCCTAAATTAGACAGGTATTTTCATTAATGGTCTTGTGAAATTTGGAGTTTTCATAACACTTAATTCTTTTATGGAAAACAAATTTAAACAACAAAAAAGTAAAAACTCCAACTTCCACAAGATGTTATGAAATTAAAAAGTTCCGTCTTAAAATTTATGTTTACATCTTTAGTATTTATCACATTCTTATTTGATATTTCAAATTTGTATCATTCTTATTTGGTATGTAAAATCCGAAACAATATTCGGCAGGATTTCGCATTTGGACAAGTAGCTTGCATGAGCACAAAACGTATCGGACTTAACCTGTCATGTAACAAAATTCACCTTTCAATCTTATCTTACATTCATATTAATTTATCGAAAGGTGAATTTTGTTTATGATCAGTTAAGCGTATTTATGGACAGTTACGTTACGTAATAAATGAAATCAGCTAATTTATGTAAATTGAGCCTTCACAATTTCAGTTATCAAAATAAGGATCGTTTTGGTATAAATCAGTTTATAAACAATGTGGAGAAGCCAAGCTGTGAAAGCATTTGATAGAGCGTAAGCTTTACAATAATATGATAGCGTCGTCTTTGTCGGGTAATATTTTTGGGCTCGGTTTGTGTCAACCGGTTAGGTTAAATTTTCGCAATTGGGAAATTTTCGAGTATTGATAGGTTTGTGCACGTTTAGTGCTTTGAATGTTTTTCCATTTCTTCTAACAGTTCTTTCATTTCGGAAGACAACTGATGCTGATCTCTGAAACAATAATTCAATCAATAATTTGACATGCTGAACTTTTTTATATATGCGCTTTTATCATTTTTATCAAATTTCTATTACTCAGACATACTACTGTAACTACTACTAATATATTAAGGACGCGCTTAAAAGTGAAAAAACCCTAACATGAAGTCTGTAATGGTAATGTTTTTAACCCCATAATAATCAAAAGTTTATCAAACGTCATATTATGATTTTTTTTCTGTAACTACTAGTGTCACGTCAGCGACACTTTAAAACTTTTAGATGGCTCATTTTGCATATGCTTTCTGCATAAATTTCGGATAAACGGTGTAACCTACAATGAAAATATATTCATTCATAATTATTGCCTTATTCTAAAAATTATGTCTGTAATAATAGTTCATTTTGCACAATATTCATTGCAATTTGAGGAATTTTGCTCCCTCTTCTTTCATTTCTACTGCAAATTATGTTTATTTTCAGATATTCTTATTTAGCATAAGACAATCTAGAAACTCTAATGATTCTATTGATATATTTTTTATGCCTATTGCTTGTTCCTATTTGTAGATATTTATAAAAAATATCTGAAACAGTTTCGAGCGCGACCCAAGTATTTATAAAAAAATTCATACAATATCTTGGGTTTCGTAAGTTACCTCAGTTGTTGAGCTGTCTGTGCAGATTCGCTAGTATCAGGTTTTTCGTCGGGAGTATGTTCATCTGAAATAAGAAAGAATATATTGTAATACTCATGAAATTACTTGTTTATAAACATGCCAGGGAGGTGCTTGAACATCAAGATAATAATAAAGTGCATAAAACAATGAAGTACTTGGAAATATATTTGTGCCTAGATTAATTGGCTTTCAGGCTGAAACACAGGGACAGCGCCTAAGTTAGATCAGGGTGGGCGCTTGCCCACCCAAAGATAATTTGTGCCCACCCGCTAAAATTCTAGGCAGTGGCAAGTTTGGACAATTTTTAAATCCTTTATATTAACTTCACCGTCATGCGTACGTACGGCAAAAAAACAAAAGTCAAAAATGACCCACTTCCCGGGATCCTATCGAGCTGAAATTTTGGAAATAGACTTTTGTCACTTAACAATGCACTTTGGCAAAATTTCAAATTCTCCGCCATCTTGAAACGAAATGGCGGCTAGCTAGATTGCGGTCAAATTTGGTACAGTAATAGCCAAGGATCTAACTTATGATATAGATATATTAAAATGTATGTCCGCCATCTTGAAACAAAATGGCGGACAGATATCTCAAAATGTACTGTAACTATCGCGTTATTTGGTACAGTAATAGCTAAGAATCTGTCTTGAAACATAGGTATATTAAAATGTTAGTCCGCCATCTTGAAACAAAATGGCAGCTAGCTATCTCAAAATGTACTGCACCGATCTGGTTCAAAAACAAAAATTTAAGTAAATATCGATCGAGTCTCATATAATAAAGGATTTATAGTGAAAAACTTTGTTTTTACGGGTTCATTTTTTTTTATTGTTTATGTATGGTATTTACTTGACTCAACTCAATTAAGTATTTTTTACAATATTGAAATTTCGCCTGCGGGGTATTTTTCGTTAGATTTTGTAAACTAAAAGAGACATGTCAGTTTTCTTTTCCATTTTAAGAAACTTTTCATTGAATATAACTTTTGCGCTGTCCCTGCTGAGACAAGGTAAATGTTGATGTCATTATTTACAAGAAGATGAATAACATTTTGAAAACAGAGTTACGACAAATAGGTAATATATAATAACATATAAAAATTTAAGAAAGACTTGTGGTCTTGTTGATCAGCAATACTTTAAAATACGAAAAGGGAAACAGTTATCAAACAGTAAATTAGGGAACATTATTTCTACATTTAACTACAAAATTCGCTGAGCTTCAAATAAATCTACTGAACTGAATCAAGGTGTATGCATATTGTGAAACTCGTATTGAGAAATTTTGTTAGCTCGGCAAATTCGGCAATTTAATGTAAAATATCTATTAATAAAGTAACTTTTGCATACTAAGAGCGTAAATGCGGTAAAAGCACTTTACACTCACGGTACACACATATTTTTCTACAACCGCGTTGATAAAAAATATATGAATTTGTGTTTGCAAAACAAAAACGCATTAATTTTTCATTTACTTTTACATTTATGTATGTAAAGTAAATTACCGGCAATGTGCGTGCGGTAATATATATTTAGTTAAAGTGCGCAAAAGCCTGATTTTGTATCGGTTGTAGAAAAATATAGTTATGAGGTTCATCAACTTGCATGTTTATATAAAATTATTTTTATCTGTTTAAACATTTGAAATATTCTTGATGAACCTATGGGAAATGGAATATATACAGTGAATAGAAAAATTCAAAAGGGCGAAGACTGAGAGCGTGGTAATCCATGTGGAACAGCAAAAACATAATTATCTACCATGTTGCGGTAAAATAAATCTCCAGTCATGCTCTCTGGGATCGACTTCGGTTTGATCGTCGACGCTGATGTCAAAGCGTAGCGGTTTTCGACGACTTCCTTGCGCTATAGAAAACGAAGTTTGTTGCTACATTTGTCTAACTAGCTCCGTTAATCGGTAATTTAATTATCTGTAGTATTTAACTCACCTCTTAAAATGTTCGCTGCCGCTGCTCCACTGAAAGTGGCAGAAGCGCTTCCAGTTGCTTGTTCTGGTGAAATAAACAATTTATTATTAAATAACTCTTTTTTAAAAGGTTAGGTTAGTCTCAAATTTACAGATATACATATATACATTTGTACTTACCAAAAATGACTAATTTTAAAAACCATGCATTTAACGAAGCAATATAAAACAAGCATGCAGAAAAGTGGTAGCAATTGTATTGCAGAAATAATTATAAACAATATATAAACAAAATAATAAACTTGACTGATTTGACTTAATATTAACAGTAAGCTTAATGTTAAATTCTACCTTGTTGGTTATCTACATGACGTGTTAGTTTATATTCCGAGTAAGTAGCACTCTCTGTCACGTCACTCGCAATTGAAGATAACAGATGTTTTAAGGATGATTCTTCTTCCCCTTCAACGTATTGCGCTGTAAACTTTTGTCCATAAATTGTTTTTGTACTGTCACCGTCAGTTCGAGTTTGTTTGGTAAGTCCTAATTCACTGGGATTTTTATAACTTAAATCAAGTCCAAATTCACTGGGATCTGTATAACTTAAATCATACTCGTCCCGAGCTTGAGTCGTCACTTGCTGTAAGTAAGATTCCAATTCAGGTCCAGAGATTTTCTTTTCTTCGCCACTGGGATCAGACTTCACGATGAACCTTTTCTGGACAACACGTTTCACGTGAACATTTCCATCTTTATCAACTTCTTGGCTTTCTTGGACATCTTCACCTTCACCGAAGTTTTCGATATATTGTCGAAGTTGCAAATCGGCATTAGGTCCTTTGAAGGTTATCTTTTTAATTTCAGGAGGAAGCTCGACTTTTCGATGAATGGTATGAGAATAATCTTGATCTCCTTCGCATGGCTCAATGACTTCTGTTACGAAAGGTTTTGAGCCATCGTCTAGTAACTCTGTTGTGAAGTGAGCGCCAGTACCGAAAGAGTCTTCATCAAACCAGACTTTGCGGACAGCTGCAGCGATGTCAACACCGTGCGCCTGGCCGCAAAGTGGATCAATGGTATCAGTACTGGAGACCATTGTGTTTGAGCCACCGCTAGTAAAACTACCAGACAAAACTGAATCCGTTTCGTATTGATATGTGGCATGAGTCGCCGTAGAACTGGAAGGATCTAGACTATCAGTGCTTCCGAGTAAGAAATCTGTTTCGAATTTCTGCTGTTCGTCTTTCATACTGAAGCCACTGGAACAACTTTGGTCGTGAGCGATTGGTTCACCGATACGGGAACCATCTTCGTCGATGGAGTCAGACATTTGAGCTGCTTGTGCTAGAGAACCTGGAGTGAGTTCCAAGGAGTCACTAGTTATCATGCAACTCCTATCTGCGTCTTGGAGTTCAATGCTGTCGGATTGAATCATGCCTCGGTCGGTTTTCAACTGAATTTGGTATTCGATGGAATCGGTGCTAGTTGTCATAATGTCAGCTGTACCGGTGATCTTATCAAGACTGTCGGTGCTGTCGTGACGACTTGGTTTTGCTTCTAGGTTTAGGCTGTCTGTTGATGTTTGCATTACATCATCAACGCCCCACTTTACTGTGTGAACGGTAGATTTTACAGGTTCATCGAGTTCTAGATCTGGAACTCTGGCAACTTCTTCTAAAGAGTCACCTCGTCCCATGGATTCGGTTTTCTCATGTACATCTTTTAGGTCGACGAATTTTTCCACATTACTTTGAGCTTGTTTGATTATTTCGTCGATTTCAAACATTCGTTTTTCATAATCTTCTTCTTCTGATTCAGGAAGATTCTTTTTGTCGGTACTGGATAATGATTTAATACTCTCAGATTCTGAGATTAAGTTTTCTTGAGCTTCGTCAATTTGAGCAAGTAGGGCTTCTTCTTCTTTGGCTTTAACTTCGATTTTGTGAGCTTCTATGCACGCTGTTTCTAAACCTTCAAATTCTTTTAATGATGACATGGAGATATCATCTCCTTGTCCACTTTTGCTGACTTGATATCGTTTGCTTAAGCTTCCATTACTGGAAGAATCTTGCGAACCTGCTTGAAGTTGCCGACGGTTTTCTAATGATATTATACGTTCTAAACTTTCAAATTCTTGAAGACTTGACATTGAAACATCGTCGTGTTCGCCAGACCGGGTAAAGAACTTTCTTCCAGCTAGTACATCGTATTCAGGAGTACTGGAGAAAGAATCTTTCGTACTTCCTATGCTACCGATTGACTGTTTCTGTGAATCTAAACTTCCAATTCGACTTGATTCAAAGTCAGTAGCCTCTTCTTCTTTGATATCTTCTAGTGGTCCTCTTTCAAATTCCATTTCATATCCGTAGCCTGCATTAATCAGAGCAGCTTGATCGCCTTGGAATTGCATTTCAATCCATTTTTTACTTGCTTCTAGCTCTTTGTCGTATTCAAATGCATAACTGCGTGCTGCTGCGTCTGTTGTTTTAGTACCAGCTGATTTCTTTCCAGCCTGTGGTGGGCTGTCTTCAAAGTCAAACGGACCTACTTCATCACTAGTATTTCCGTCAGGATAATATTTCAAATCAGTCATTCTAGTTAAAGGTGTAGGAGCAGATTTAACCAGATATTCTTCCACCTCTTCATCGTGTTTTCTAATGTATTTAGTTTGTTGAATCTGAACACTCTTTCCTTCCATATCAGTTTCAGCTGCTTCCTTAGCTACTTCTTCAATGACAACAAAATCATCGATGATGTCAGGTTTTTCCAGCATTTCAAATGAATCGCTATTCGGTGATTCAGTAGCTGAAACAGGTTCTCGTGTCTCTGCTTCATATATAATTTTCTCTTCTACGGTTTTTGTGTGAGAAATATCACTTTTACTATCTGGAATTTGTTTATCTTCTGCTGGTTCTTCCAGTTCAGGTTCTTCAAGAATAACTTCGCTTGTGCCTGGGTCTTCTAAAACGTATTCTCTTCCTTGATCTGTGTCTTCAGAACTGCGACTTGATATTGAAGCTGGTGTTTGAGGTGCTGATCGTTGGGCTATTGCTTCTTTTTCTTCAAGTTCTAAGTCAGGGTAATGAAACTCTCTGTCTACTAGTGGGGTCATATGTTCAGTTACCATGATGTCAGGAATTGAACCCGGACTGGCATCTCTAATTATTTGTGCTCGGCGTTTTTCCATCTCTTTTTGTGCGCGTTCTCGAGTTTCTAATTCGTGTTTCTCAGCGTCTTCATCCTCCATGATTGGACATATTTCGGTTTTAGCTTTGTGTGCAGGAGAGATGTGAGCCACCATACTGAAAGCGGCTTCAGCTTCTCCTTCTTCTATGCTTGATTTCTCACTGATGCTCATTCTCATTTGTTTTTCGTATAATACTTCTTGTTTTTCGCTTCCATCAGAAAAGCTTTTTGGTGTTGTCGGTATTGACCAAATATCAAAATCGTCTAATGGTTCTGGTGTTAATGGACGATTAATTGAGTCGGGTTGAATATCTTCAGAATCTTGTTTCATTAATAATTCAGCAAGTTCTGAATCTGGTTTGTCGTCTGACAAAATTGTTGATATTACTTTCTGATCCACAGAATCTGATTTGCTTGTACGAGAATTAGGTCGAGAATCTTCTTTATCAGACTCGTTCTGTGCTGGTTGTTTTGCTGAAATATCATCATCTTCTGTTTCATCCACATCTTTCATTTCTTCATGATGCTCTTCTTTTAAAGTTAACTCAGTGGAAACAGTTTCTGTTGTCTTAAAGAATCCTGGTATCATGGAAGGTACAAATGTACTTTCAGTGCGTCGATGACCGCGCACTTTTTTAGTTTCTACAACGTCGTCATATTCGGGTACATAGTCAACTTGTGTTGGACCGTTGTAAACTTCTTCAGTTGAAGGTGCAGCTTGAGATGTGACTTGCGTGCTTACGCTTTGCGTTCCATTTTCATCAACAGTGGAAGTTGTTAACGTTACAGAACTCAATGATTCAGCCCCGTGTGACCCAGTTGAGGTTGATGAATCTATTGTATTTGAGAGTGGTGGTTGGATTTTATCTAACGACATGTTTGAGGCCGAAATGCTGTCATGTCCAGAGAAGGTTATGCTTGCATCTAATTTATCTGAATCTCTTCGAGATGTTTCAATAACTGTTCTTAAAGCAGTCATGTCAGACTGACTTGATAAACTCATGCTTAAAACACTGCCGTCTTCCAGACTGCTTCCGAATCGTTCATCCATTTCCATGGCATTCTCTGATTGTGGTGAGTCACCAATGACTGCTTTCGGGACTGGTTGGAATGTCATTTCTTGTGATCGTTTCATTTTTGATGGTACTTCACTTGGTAACAGTTTATCTCCGGCTGAATCTTCTTCTGATATATCCATGGATTCTCCATGAATATCAGAATCACTTATTGTATCGAAAGAGCTTTTCTTGTCTCTCATGGGATAATCACCACGGATGACATGTTCGGGAATGTCTCTATCGTATGGTTCAATTATACCATTTGATGTATCAGCTATTTCATCTTCCAGTAGCTGGCTAACAACGCCGTCTAAAATGTCACCTTCTAGTTCAAAAGTGGACGGTACTAGTGTTTCTGAGGCTTCGGACACTTCTATACTCGCCAGGTGGCCAGAACTTTCACTGTCTAAACTTTTCATACTTTCACGAGAGCTCAAACTGCTAACAGCCGTATGGTATTCAGTGGAAGTAATATGAGATCGCGATGAATGAGATCGCGATGAAACGTCTTGTGATGTTAAAGCACTTTCATATTCTGATGAACCAGCAGCCATAAGTCCTTCAACATCTGATGAGCATGGACGGCTTCTAGCACTATCTTGTTCAAAACTGTGATAATGGCTTTCACCAGAACTTGAATATGCTTCAAAATCGGTTCCAGAACGACGGTCAGTCTTTAGATTTCCGCTACTGCTGCTTGTATCCATTTCTTTATAGAATTTAGTTTTTCTGAATACCACTTCTGGTTTGTCAAAAGTATGAGAGAAGTCTGAATCATCTTTTCGTACTGATGAACTGGAAGATATTTGATCTTCAGGGGATTTAGCAGATTCGTAAGGACTGGATTTTGATTCGTCGCTCGGAATTTGTTTAGGTTCCTCGTATATGGTTGTTATAGGTTCGTCCATGATTTCTTGGACGAATGTTGTTACACTTGTTGTTTCTTGTCGTTTATGATCGTGAAATTCACTTGTGGTGACTGTTTTAGTGCTAGTCTTTTCTTTGATTTCTTCACTGATAGTTTCCGTTCCGTCCTCAGAAACTGAAGTTTCTTGTTTATGTTCTAACTTGTTTTCTGTTTCTTCGTCGAATTTTCCAAGTACTTCAGTTTTTTGTGTTGTACTTGTGTCTGCAAAACCACCGTTTATTTCTTCGTGTGTTGTAGCTGCAGAATCTCGTGTTCCGTCTAAAATGACAGTTTTCTTACTTGCTTCTTCAGTGATTAATTTTTCTACTTCTGATGTATCGGTGACTGTTTTTTCAGTGGTACTCTTTTCTGAAAATTCTTGTTTTTCATCGTCAAGAACCTTTGTTGCTACTGATTCCAAATGTGTAACTGTATCACTTTTTATATCTATTTCAGTGTGCAAGTCGACTTGTTCTTTGTCATGTTTTAATCCAGATTTTTCTTCTGTGTCTTTACTGATGATTTGTTGGTCATCAATTACTTGTTCTGTTTGTTTTAGAAAATCTTTTTCTTCATGGACTGTAGTTTTAACTGTTCCGCTTGTTTCTGTTTTTAATGAAAGAACAGTATCATCTATATGGATTTCACGATCTTGTTCTACATGAATATCTTGTAATTTTGTGTCCGATACTTTCTCTGAAAACTTCTCTTTGTCTACAATGTTTTCTTTCAAATCTATGAAAGCATTTTCATGTTCAAGTTGTTCTATTTGTTCTTCCAAAATATTTTCGTGGCTTTCACTAGGTGACAAGTCACATTCACCACCGCTATATTTCAAATCTTCGTCAGTAATTTCTATGCTCGAAGTTTGCGTGTCATGTCGTCCCAATTTAGATAGTTCATTTTGTTTTCGTGCTAAAACTGATTCAACAAGTTCAACTTCTTTCGCATCTAAACCTTTACTTTCTGCTAATTGCCGCAGATAGTCTGAAATTTGATTTCTAGCTACCTCTGGATGTGGCGCTGGTGGTTCGGATTCATCGCTTTCTACAGATAAATTTCTACGTTCGATTTCAGCTTCGATGTCATCGATTAGTTCTGATGCAATCTTTCGTGCATCATCTGGATGGATCTTTTGGTGATATAAACTTTCGAGGATAAGTTGTTCTACTTCACTGTGATCTGATTTTGCTTTTTCCGATTCGTTAGATTCGGAATGATCTTGATGGATTTCAGATCCGATATCTGATTCGTCTCTGACGCTTCCACTCAATTCTTCGTCTTTTTCAACAATTACTTGTCGTTCTATTGGAATTTCTGTGACGGATTCTACTATTTCGTTTAAGGATTGAGATTGGACAGATACTTCCCAAATTGTGTCTGTTACTTCTTCTTTATGTTCTCTAATCGGCGAGATTATTATTTGTGTAACAGGTTGTTCGTCTATGCTTATTGCTAACTCTTTATGATCTTTGAGTTCTTCAACTGTATGCACATCTACAATTTCTTCTTTTGCAAAACTTAATTCTTCTGGTTTAAAAATGAATTCCTCTTTTACTTCTTCAACGACTTCATCTAAATGTTCTTCGATAATATCGTCTATTACTTTTTCAGGTGCCGAGGCAATTCCGTTTTCTTTTATATGTTCTTCAATTTTATCTCCTGATTTTGTGTCCGATATATCCGATAAATATTCTTCTGCACCAAGTGATTTAACTTCGATGTCAGTACCGTCTTCTCCGATATCAGTTCCCTTTTCGGAATCTTCTATTTCACTTTTGTCAACGTGAACTTCCATGGAATCACTTGGTCTGGAAATGCTGTCTGACTTATAATGTAATACTTCAGCGACTTGGGATGCAAGTTCATCCGCTGATCCTAATTCTATGCTTCTTTCGGAAGAAATGCTTTGTTCTGATTCTGTAGATGATTGTTTCAATTTTGCTGGCACTTCTCTTTCCGTTCCGAAGCTCTCTTCGTCGGTGATTTCATCAGAATCTTTATGATTTAATTTTTGAGATTTTATTTCAGGATCTCTTGGTAACACAGCTTCACTCAGTAAGGAGGGTTGGAAATATTTTGTTAAATCTCGTACGCTTGTTGGAGTATATTGCGTAATGTCATCTTCAGTTTTTGTGTCTTGACTGCTTGATGACGAAATTGGAGATAACTTCTTTTCAGTTTCTTTAATGTCCTTTCCGAATTCTTTATCTTCTCTTGCGCTTGTAATAAGACTTTCAATTTTTAGTTTTTCATCTGGAGTCATTACTTTTGTGAGTTCTTCTGTACTAGTTAATGTTTTATATTCTTGTAATTCATCTTCTTCTAACTGTGTTGTCATTAGTTGATCTATAACCATTTCTTTTTTGAGCTGTTGTTCAAAGAATTGTTTACGTGCTCTAACACTTGTTTCATTTACGTCTTGTAAATCTTCAGTGGGAAGAGAAGCAGAACGTTCGAAGACTGTTTTTCTTGCAGCAGCAACTGGAGGTTGGCTTATGCTCATTTGGCGACGTTTAATTTGTGGCACGGTATCATGTTTTTCACTACTTTGAGATTCAGATTCTTGGTCGTCTGATAAGTACCCTGGATTTTCATAGGCTTGATGTTCGAATTTCAAATATTCTGATTCAGAATCAATACTTTCAGATTTTTCAGTTTTGACAGGTGTTGGAGACTCGGTTTCTCTAGTTTGTTCGGTTACTAAATTAGGATTTTTAAATGCTGCTCGGTATTCTGAAACAGGTGCTTCAGATTTTTCTATAACTGTTTCTTTGACTTCTTTAATTTCTTGAAGCTCTTCTGTTGATTGCACGTTTTCTTCCAAAGGAATTTGTGCTAATGTAGACCTTGGTTTTGGAACAGGAGGAACACCAATTTCGTGAACTGATGTTCGTTTCTTTGCTGTTATACTTTCCTGGCTCTGTTTATGTTCTTCATATAGACTCATGCGTTTCTTAACTGACACTTCTATCCGTTCTTCTTCTTTTTTCGAAGATACACTTTCCCAGAACTTTTTCCTATCAACATAAGCGATATCTTCAGCAACAACTTCAGATGTTTCTTCTTTGACAGGTACTTGTTCATCTGTTTTACTTGAGTCAGGAGTTTTGTCAATTCTAGGTTTGGGTTTAGGAATTTCAGTCGTTAGTTCATCGGATTTGTCTGAGTTAGTTGGATGAGTTGGGCCTTCAGTTGTTATTTTTGTTAGTGGTCCGCCGCTGGTTTCTAAAATAAATGGGGTTAGTGTGTTAGCAGGGAGCTAGCTATAGAAACACATATTATATAACGCTTTAAGCGTAGCAAGGATTATATTACAGTCAGAATGAAATCAGTTTAAAATTAAATCAAAATAACTGAAAAATCAAGGAAAATTAACTTAAATAACATGATATAACATTTATTAAAAAGAAATAGAATTAATAAAGAATAATAAAAAGATTGCGTGTGCTCAATCTTTTCATCAATCACTTACATGTTCAGAAGCAAATATTTGGTGTGTGGTTGTGGTGTCAGAGATAAACCAGTATTTATACACTGCATGCAAACTTACAAGGTAAAGTGTTAAGTCAAACATATCGGGACCTAAGTTAAAACGGCCATACGGCTTCTAACAAGAAATATAAAACGGACTAAGAACAACTAAACTATTTGGGGATTAAATTACCTCCTAATGAAAACTGATCAAGATTGTAATAGACTCTTTTCATTTGCGACGAAGTAGAAATTCGTACGTCATCACGTGCTTGTATGTCATGAAATTTGATTGTTTCGTATATATTCAAACCTGACATGTTATTGTCAGTAATTTGTATGTCAGGTATATGAGGATCAGATTTAGTACTCTCACTTTCTAACTGACAAGCACTGTCTGAATACATGTCTACAGAATCGTTATCATCGTCGTCAAATATTGAAATCGTATCTGCCAAGCTAATGGCATCAGTGCTGCGGATGTTGTCAGTAGACCCGAACGGTGTCGACCTTGCCATCCATTCTTTCACTGCACTGACAACGCTACCCCTTGTTAACGATTCTGTACTTTTTCTTCTGCCGAATTGATCAGTATCAAAAGTGTTAAAATACAAAGAACTAGTACTGGACTGTGGAGATTTTTCCTTTAGAATATCAGGTTGTACTTTCAGTATAGCTGACATAATAGAACCTTTTTGAATATCCAATTTATCATCTACTTTTCCGGTGTTTTGTAAGTCAGGTAGACTGCCTCGTTCCTCTACCTGTTTTTCTTTATAAAAACCCATGGCCGATCTAGCTCTACCCTTATTCTGCAACCTTTTTTTCGGCAATGGAGACGTGCAGGGGCTACGTTTAATAGGGATTACATCTACTTCAATTCCAGCTTTATTGATTAAATGATCTTTGTTAAGCGTTACAGGGCCCATGTAAACAACTTCTACAACTTCACCTACGACACAATATACGTCTCAATGCTGAGTAAAATGTTGTGTGAGTTCCCGATATGTTTGAAAGTGTTAGAATGTAAAGAAATCTGTACGATGTTAGGGAAATAAGAGACCGTGCATCACATTAAAATACCAATTACATCTATGTCATTTTAAATAGAACACTTGCAACTTAAAGTTCTATCGTGTGAGTTAAATTTATGAATTAATAAATTAATATAATGTACATTATATACCTTGTGGTAAATCTTGAATGTCATCAGGTTGACTGTCTGGAGTCTTTGAATCCCACTCTTCGCTAGGAGTGAATGTAATATCGTCCCAAAGTGTTGAGTATAACCTTTGACATTCTGACACTTCTTCTTGGCTCAATTGGGAAACCATTTTTCTAAATTCATCCTCTCGTTTAGCCTCAATCTCTGGCGAAGTCATTTTACTATCTTTTGCTTGTGCAACTTCTTTGTCCATTGTTTCTGACGCCATTCTTTCAAATCTACGTTCTACTCGGCGTAATTTATGTTCAATTTTATCATCTGTGTCATCTTGAGGCTCTAATTCTACATTTACTCTTTCTAAATCATCTAATGCTTTTCCCAATTCAGCCAATTTGCTTTCTATTACTTCTATATCTGATTGTGCTTCTGTTTTAAATATGTTAGTGTCAGACTGTGTTTTGGTTACATTCGAATGTATGTCAATTTCCTCAGATTTGTCCCCCCAGTCACTTTCATCTTTTGAGCCTATATGGAAAAGAGGTGCGCGTTTTTTACTATCATCTAAAGATAAAATAGAATCATGTTCTTGTTTAGCTTGTTCATCATCAAGAATATTTTCAATTATTAACGGCGAGCCACGTGAACTTATATCTATATCCTCAGTATGTATATCGTTCTGATCAAAAGGTTCTGTAACAATATATTCATCTTCATCACTAGATATATCAATAGGCATGTTGGAAACATCCATGAGTGCGGGTCTTTCTTCTCTGCTTAAACGTTGAGATCCTCCAATGCCTTTTCTTTGCATTGTTGGTGTTGTCACGAAGCAAATAAAGTCAGATTTTTTCATTTCGGATGGTTCTTTTTTAACACCTTCAACTTTTTCTGTTGATAACTCTGCTTTTGATTGTACTGCATCCTTTGTATCTTTAGCTGTACCTTTTATTTTTTGTCCTACGCCACTAAAGAAGCCACCAGTTTTCTCTGTTGCTTCTTTCGCAGCTTCCTTAACACTGGCAGCAGTTTCTTTTACTTTATCAGTAGTACTATCTTTAGTATCTTTAGCAACTTCTTTGATTTTATCACCAGTGTTACTAATTACTTCTCCTGTTTTATCAATAGCTTGTTTAGTAGCATCTTTTGCATCAGATACAGTTTCTTTTAATTTTTCTTTCGCATCTACTACAGACTCTTTAGCGTCTTGTGTTTTGTCTTTGATTTTATCGCCGATTTTACTAAAGTATGCTTCCGTTTTATCAGCTGATTCTTTTAAAGTCTCTTCAACTTTCTCTTGTCCAGATTTTGTTTTTGATGTAATTTCTTCTTTAGTATCCTTAGCTGTACCTTTGATTTTTTCCCCCAATCCACTAAAGAAGTCGTCAGTTTTCTCTAGAGCATCATGTGCAGCATCTTTTGCATCGGAAGCAGTTTCTTTCGCTTTGTCTGTAGCAGTGCCTTTGGCAGAAATTACACTGTGTTTTGTATCTTTAACTACTTCTTTTATAGAATCACCAGTGGCAGAAATTGCGGCTTCGGTTTTATCGGCAATATTTTTTCCAGCATCTTTTGCATCGGTCGCTGTTTCAACTATTTTTTGACTAGCGCTGTCTTTGGCTGCAACTACACTTTCTTTAGTGTCTTTTGCCGTCTCTGTGATTTTATTTTCTACTGTAGAAAAAAATGTTCCAGCTTTCTCAATAGATTCTTTTGCAACATCTGTAGTTTTATCTTTGGCGTTTGTAATTGATTCTTTTAAATCTTGTTTTTTGTCTTTACATTTATCACCAACTTTACTAAAGAGTGCCTCTGTTTTATCAGCTGAATCCTTTAATGATTCTTTAGATTCAGCTGCAACATGTTCAACTTTACCTTTTCCAGACTTTGCTGTATCTGCTACGATGTCTTTTGCATCTTTAACAGTATCTTTAATATTTGTTCCCAAACCACTAAAGAATTCACTTGTTTTCACCGCGGCATCCACAGCAGCTTCCTTAGTATCAGCAGCAGTTTCTTTTACTTTATCTGTAGCTGAATCTTTGGCAGCAGCAACATTATCTTTCGTATCTATAGCTGCTTCTTTGATTTTGTCACCAGTGTCTGCTATTTTTTGGCTAGCACTATCTTTAGCTGAGACTACACTTTCTTTTGCATCTACAGCAGTTTCTTTCAATTTGGTGCCAACCTCGGATAAAACTGCTCCCACTTTTTCTGTTTTATCCTTTGCAACAACCTTTACATCAGAAACTGTTCCTTTTATTTTATCAGCTGTTGTATCTTTCGCATCTGTGACAGTTTCTTTAGCGTCATGTGCCTTATCTTGAATTTTGTTTCCGATATCGCTAAAAAATATGCCTGTTTTTTCAGCAGATTCTTTTAATGATTCTTTAGTATCTGCGGCAACATCTTCAACTTTTTCTTTTCCCGATTTTACTTTTGAAGCAGCTTCGTTCTTTGCATCTTCAGCTGTACATTTAATTTTCTTTCCCAAACCACTGAAGAAGCCACCAGTTTTCTCTACAGCATCTTGGGCAACTTCTTTAGCATCGGAAGCAGTTTCTTTGACTTTATCTGTAGCAGTGTCTTTGGCTGCGATGGCACTGTCTTTAGTTTCTTTAGCAACCTCTTTAATTTTATCCCCAGTATCTGAAATGACTGCTCCTGTTTTATCTGCTGCTTGTATAGTAACCTCTTTTGCTTTAGATGCAGTGTCTTCTATTTTATGGCTGGCGTTATCCTTAACTGTAACAATGCCATCTTTTGTATCTTTAGCAGATTGTGTAATTTTGTCACCTATATTTGATAGAACAGCACCAGTTTTCTCTGTTTTATCTTTAGTTGCGTCTGTCACATCAGAGACGGTGTTCTTTATTTTTTCAGCAGATTTATCTTTTGCATCTACAATTAATTCTTTTGCTTCATGTGTTTTTTCTTTGATTTTGTCTCCGACGTCACTTAAAAATTCACCTGTCTTTTCAGCTGAAATTTTTACAGCCTCTGTTGTGTCCACTGTTACAGTCTCAACTTTTTCTTTTCCTAATTTTGCTTTTGTTGCTACTTCTTCCTTTGTATCTTTAGCAGTACCTTTAATCTTCTTACCTAATCCACTTAAGAAACCACCAGATTTTTCTGCAGTATTAGAAGCAGTTTCTTTAAGTTTGTCAGTAGCTGAATCTTTGGCAGTGGTAAGACTGACTTTGGTGTCTTTAGCAGATTCTTTAATTTTTTCACCAGTGTCAGTTACAGCAAGTTCTGCTCGATTAGCAGCATCTTTAGCTTGACAAGCAATTTCTTCTATTTTTTGGCCTGCACTGTCTTTAGCTACAATAATTTTTTCTTTAGTGTCTATTGCTGTCTCTGTCATTTTATCTCCTACATCTGATAAAACTGATCCTGCTTTTTGAGCTGATTCTTTAGCAGCATCTACAGTTTTGTCCTTCACATTTACAATAGATTCTTTACCGTCTTCTGTTTTAACAACTGAATCTTTTAATATGTCTTTAGTGTCAGCTGCAACATCTTCAATTATTTCTTTTCCTGATTTAGCTTTGGAGGAAATGTCATCCTTTGCGTCTTTAGCTGTACCTTTAATTTTCTTTCCTAATCCACTGAAGAAGCCACCAGTTTTCTCTGCAGCATCCTGTGCAACTTCTTTTGCATCGGAAGTAGTATCTTTTATTTTTTCCGCAACACTTTCTTTGGTGTCTTTCGCAGATTCTTTTATTTTAACTCCTACATCAGATATAGCTGTTCCAGTTTTTTCTACAGCATCTTTTGTTGCATTTTTAGAATCAGAAACGGTATCCTTTATTTTTTCTGTCGTTTTATCTTTCGCTTCTGTTACAGTTTCTTTGGTGTTTTGTGCTTTATCTTTGATTTGGTCTCCAACGTCACCAGCAAATGCTACTGTTTTTTTAGCCGAGTCTTTAATGACTTCCTTTGTGGTATCCGCAGCAACTTCAACTTTTTCTTTACCTGATTTAGTTTTTTCTGCTAATTCATCTTTTACGTCTTTAGTTGTACCTTTAATTTTCTTTCCTAGACCACTGAAGAAACCCTCAGATTTTTCAGCAATATCTTGAGCAGCTTCCTTTATATTCGAAGTGGTTTCTTTGACTTTCTCAGCAGTATTATCCTTGGCAATTTTAGCAGCATCTTTAACATCAGATGCAGTGTCTTTTACTTTTTGACTAGCTCCATCTTTAGCTTCAACTACACTTTCTTTGGTATCTTTGGCCGTCTCCTTCATTTTATCTCCTACTGCAGATAAAACTGTACCAGTTTTCTCAGCTGACTCTTTAGCAGCATCAACAGTTTTATCTTTTCCGCCTGTAATTGATTCTTTAGCGTCTTCTGACTTTTCTTTGATTTTATCACCGACTTTACTAAAGAATGCTTCTGTTTTGTCAGCTGAATCTTGTAAAGTTTCGTTTGTATCTGTTGCGGCCTCCTCAATTTTTTCTTTTCCTGATTTTGCTTTTACAGCAATATCTTCCTTTGCGTCTTTAGCTGTACCTTTAATTTTCTTTCCTAATCCGCTGAAGAATCCTCCAGTTTTCTCTGCGGAATCTTGAGCAGCATCTTTTACATCTGAAGCAGCGTCCATTATTTTCTGACTGGTAACATCTCTAGCTGCACCTACACTTTCCTTGGTATCTTTAGCAGTTTGTTTGATTTTATCTCCAACATTAGATAAAACTTCTCCGGCTTCATCAGCCTTATCTTTCGTAGCAACTTTTGCATCAGAAATAGTTTCCTTTATTTTCTCAGCAGTTTTATCTTTCGCGTTTATTACTGATTCTTTGGCATCATATGTTTTGTCTTTGATTTGATCGCCGACTTTACTGAACAATGCTTCAGTTTTCTCAGCAGAATCTATTAATGATTCTTTAGAATCAGTTGCAACATGTTCAGCTTTCTCTTTTCCTGACTTTGCTTTGGAGGCAATATCGTCCTTAATGTCTTTAGTTGTGCCTTCAATATTTTTTCCTAGTCCACCGAAGAAACCACCAGCTTTTTCTGTAGCATCCTGAGCCACTTCTTTGACATCAGAAGTAGTTTCTTTTACTTTTTCAGTAGCAGAGTCTTTGGCTGCAATAACTGCTCCTTTTACATTTTTAGCTGCTTCATTAATTTTATCATCTGTATCGGTAATTACGGATTCTGTTTTATCGATAACTACTTTAGCAGTATCGTTGACATCAGATGCAGTTTCTTTTATTTTTTGACTAGCGTTTTCTTCAGCTGCAATTACACTTTCTTTAGTGGTTTCGGCTTTATCTTTAATTTTGTTTCCTACATCAGATAATACTGCTCCTGCTAACTCTGCTTTATCATTCATTGCACTCTTTGCATCAGAAACTGTTTCTTTAATTTTATCAGTAGTTTTGTTTTTGGCATCATCTACTGATTCTTTGGTATCATTTGCCTTATTCTTTATTTTATCTTCAACGTCACTGAACATTATATGTGTTTGTTGAATAGAATCTTTTGTTGATTGTTTTATATCAGCAATAGATTTATCGACTTTATCTGTTTTATCTTTTGCATCTGACATTTTTTTATCTGCAATAGTATTAACGCCATCCTTAGTTTTTTCTTCTACTTCAGTCAAATACGCTCTAGTTTTATTTGAATAATCTTTTCTTGCGCCAGCCATGTTATCCATTAATTCTTGCGTTTTTATTCTAGATTTTGCTATGTTATCCTGAATTTCCTTAACTTGCTTTTTCTTCTTTTGTAATTTTACTGAATCTTTTGCAGCTTTAGCTGTTTCTTTTTCCTCATCAGAAAGTGAAGAGAATTTTTCTCCAATTTTGCTAAAGAATCCAGGTTTCTTATCTTTCTTCTTTGCAATGACATCATCTTTAGTATGCTGAGTAGTTTCTTTAATTTTATCACCAATAGAAGTAACTGCATCACCAGCTTTATCTGCAACCTTTTTAGTAGCATCTTTTGAATCAGACGCAGTATCCATTACTTTTTGACTAGCACTGTCTTTAGTTGCAACTACACTGTCTTTAGTGTATGTTGCCGTCTCTTTGATGTTATCTCCTACTTCGGATATAACTATACCAGTTTTTTGAGCTGCTTCATGAGTAGCATTTACAATTTTATCTTTTTCATCTATAACAGACTCTTTAGCATCTTGAATATTATCTTTAATTTTATCGCCGACTTTACTAAAGGCTGCTTGCGTTTTTTCAGCTGAATCTTTTAGTGTTTCCTTAGTAGCAACTGCAGTATCTTCAACTTTCTGTTTTTCTGATTTCGTTTTTGATGTAACGTCATCCTTTGCGTCTTTAGCTGAACCTTTAATTATTTTTCCTAGTCCACTAAAGAAGCCACTAGTTTTTTCTGCAACTTCTTTAGCAGATTCCTTAGCGTCCAAAGCAGACTCTTTAATCTTGTTTTCAGCAGAATCTTTTGCAGATACAACACTGTCATTAGTTTCTTTAGCTGATTCTTTAATTTTATCACCGGTGTCTGCAATTTTCTGACTGGCACTATCTTTAGCCCCGACTACAATTTCCTTTGCATCTATAGCAGTTTCTTTTAATGTATCTCCAACGTCAGATAAAATTGCTCCAGTTTTTTCTGCTTTATCTTTTGTGGCATCTTTCGCATCAGAAACTGTATCTTCTATTTTTTCAGCAGTTTTCTCTTTCACATCTTTGACAATTTCCTTAGCGTCATGTGCTTTATCTTCAATTTTATGTTCGACGTCACCGAAGAATGTAACGGTTTTTTCAGCTGAATGTTTTAACGATTCTTTAGTATCAGCCGCAACATTATCAATTTGATCTTTCCCTGACTTTGCTTTTGAGGCAACGTCATCTTTAGCGTCTTTAGCTGTACCTTTGATTTTCTTTCCTAGTCCACTAAAGAAGCCACCGGTTTTCTCTACAGCCTCTTGAGCTCCTTCTTTTGCACTGGACGCAGTTTCTTTGACTTTGTCAGTAGCAGTGTCTTTGGCTGCGATGACACTGTCTTTGGACTCATTTGCTACGTCTTTAATTTTTTCACCAGTGCTTGAGATTGCAGCTTCTGTGTTATCAACAGCTTTTTTAGCTATCTCTTTTGCATCAGAAGCAGTATCTGCCACTTTCTGGCTAGCACTGTCTTTAGCTGCTACCACACTTTCTTTAGTACTTTTTGCGGAATCTTTGATTTTATCTCCCACGTCCGATAAAACTACTTCGGCTTTCTCTGCTTTATCTTTTGTAGCATCTTTTGCATCAGAAGCTGTTTCTTTTATTTTCTCCGCAGTTTTGTCTTTCGTTTGTATAACGGAGTCTTTGGCATTATGTGCTTTATCCTCTATTTGATCTCCGACGTGACGAAAAAATTCAGCTGTCTTTTCTGTAGAATCTTTTACTGCTTCTTTTGTATCTGCAGCTACATTAACAACTGATTCTTTTCCCGATTTTGCTTTTGATGTAACATCATCTTTCGCGTCTTTTGCTGTACCTTTAATTATTTTTCCTAATCCACTAAAGAAGCCTCCGGTTTTCTCTGCAGCATCTTTAACAGTTTCTTTAGCGTCGGATGTAGTTTCTTTGACCTTATCTGTAGCAGTGTCTTTGGCAGCTATCACATTGTCTTTAGTATCTTTAGCACCTTCTTCAATTTTATCACCAGTCTCACAAATAGCTTCTTTTGTTTTATTTACCGTAGATTTAGTGATATCTTTTACATTAGATGCAGTATCTTTTAATTTCTGGCTAGCACTGTCCTTTGCCGCAACAACATTTTCTTTGGTCTCTGTTGTTTTTTCTGAGATTTGGTCTCCTACATTTGATAAAACTGATCCAGCAGTAAGAACAGATTCCTTAGCTGCTTCCACAGTTTTATCTTTCGCATCTATAGCAGATTCCTTGGTGTCATGTGTTTTGTCTTTAATTTTATCGCCGACGTCACTTAAGAAGTCGCCAGTTTTTTCAGCAGTATCTTTTACTGCTTCTTTCGTGTCGCTGGCTACAGCCACAACTGTTTCTTTTCCTGATTTTGCTTTTGCAGCAACGTCTTCTTTTGTATCTTTAGCTGTACCTTTGATTTTCTTTCCTAATCCACTAAAGAAACCGCCGGTTTTCTCTGCGGCATTTTTAGCAGTTTCCTTAGCATCAGAAGTAGTTTCTTTTACTTTATCTGTAGCTGATTCTTTGGCAGCAACAACATTATCTTTCGTATCTTTAGCAGCTTCTTTGATTTTGTCACCAGTGTCTGTAACTTTTTGGCTGGCACTGTCCTTAGTTAAAACTACACTTTCTTTTGTATCTACAACAGTTTCTTTTACTTTGGCGCCAACGTCAGATAAAACTACTTCAACTTTTTCTGTTTTATCCTTTGCTGCATCTTTTACACCAGAAACTGTAACTTTTATTTTCTCAGCTACTTTATCTTTCGCATCTGTTACAGTTTCTTTAGCGTCGTGTGCCTTATCTTCGATTTTGTGTCCGACGTCACTAAAGAATGCGCCGGTTTTTTCAGCCGATTCTCCTAATGTTTCTTTAGACTCAACTGCAACATGTTCAACTTTCTCTTTTCCTGTCTTTGCTTTGGAGGCAATATCGTCCTTTGCGTCTTTAGTTGTGCCTTTAATTTTCTTTCCTAGTCCACTGAAGAAACCTCCAGTTTTTTCTGTAGCATCCTGGGCCGCTTCTTTGACATCAGAAGCAGTTTCTTTTACTTTTTCAGTAGCAGAGTCTTTGGTTGAGATCACAGCGTCTTTTGCATTTTTAGCTGCTTCATTAATTTTGTCGTCAGTATCAATAATTACGGATTCTGTTTTATCAGTAGCTAGTTTAGCAGTATCTTTAAAATCAGATGTAGTGTCATTTATTTTTTTACTAGCGTTTTCTTCAACTGCAATTACACTTTCTTTGGTGGTTTCGACTTTATCTTTAATTTTGTTTCCTACATCAGATAAAACTGCTCCAGCTATTTCTGCTTTATCATTAATCGCACTCTTTGCATCAGAAACGGTTTCTTGAATTTTTTCAGTAGTTTTATTTTTGGTATCATTTACTGATTCTTTAGTGACATTTGCCTCTTCTTTAATTTTGTCTTCAACATCACTGAACATAATATGTGTTTGTTCAATTGAATCTTTTGTTGATTGCTTTATATCAGCAACAGATTTGTCGACTTTATCTGATGTTTTATCTTTTACTTCTGACATTTTATCTGTAATAGCATCTGCACCATCCTGAGCTTTTTCTTCTACTTGAGCAAAATATGCTTTGGTTTTATTTGAAGTATCTTTCCTTACACCAGCCATGTTATCCATTAATTCTTGTGTTTTTATTCTAGATTTATCAATGTTATCCTGAATATCCTGAACCTGTTTTATCTTGTTTTCTATTTTTACTGATTCTTTTGTAGGCTTAGCTGTTTCTCTTTCGTCATCTGAAAGCGAAGAGAATTTTTCTCCTATTTTGCTGAAGAATCCAGGTTTCTTTTCTTTCTTCTTTTTATTTTTATCTTTTGGTTCGTCTTTTTTATCAATGCTTTTGCCAAGTTTACCAAGCTTGCTGAAAAAGCCTGCTTTAGATTCAGTTTGTTCACTGCTTTCTTGCTTTTGAATTTTTTCCGGAGATTTCGGTTCTTTATGTTCAGAAATTTTTATTTTGACGTTAGTATTTACGGGTTTAACTTCAGTTGGAATTGTTGGTGAAGTTACAGTAGTCAATGTTTCATCTTTGCTTGGTTGTTTAACAGGTGAACGCGGTTTTACATCGTCAAATAATTCAACTTCTGTGTATAAAAAGTTAGCAGTATTTACTATTTGTTGTTGCACTTCATCTGAAATTGATATTTGTTTATCTTCATTGAGTTGTGCGAATTGTGTAGTTGTTTCTTTAACAATTTCTGGATTTTCTGTTTTGCAAATTGGTCGAACATCTTCAAAATTTTCAACTTCTCGTAAAAGGAAGTGTGCGGTATCTACTATTTGCTGTTGAACTTCGTCAGATAAAATTATATATTCTGGTTCAATTTTAGAACTTTCTTCTTTAGGTTTAGCATCTTGAATGCATAGTTCTTCTTTAACGATTTGTGGACGAATATCTTCGAAAAACTCTACTTCGTTTCTTAGAAAACGTGCCGAATCTATTATTTGCTGCCGTACTTCTTCTGATATTCCTATAACACCTGGATTTTCCTGTTTTGGTTCTGCATTTGTCAAATTCACTTCTTGTTTCTTTTCTTGCTGGACTTGAACTGGTTTGACATCTTCAAATAATTCAACTTCATTCATCAGGAAACTTGCTGAATCAATGATTTGTTGCTGAACTTCTGGGGAAAATTCAATCGGTTTTACTGATTCTTTCACTTCTTTTGAGACTTCTGGCTCTTCTTTCTTGACGTCAGGTTTTTCTTCAATAATCATATCGTCGTCCTTAGATTTTTTACTGAATAACCCGAAGAACACAGAACTTTTTCTGTGTTCTTCTGGTTTCTCTTCGCTTTTTGGCGCAGTTTGTTTGTGATCTTCAGTACGAGATTCGTCGTCAGATTCTTTCGAATCTTTTTTGCCGAACAGCTTAAGAAAACCTACTGATTTTCTTTTCAGTGTATCAGATTTATCTTCATCATCTGATTTTTCACTGGTTATTTTCTTAAAGTCCTTTTCTTTAATATCAGGATTTTGGATATCTTCATAATCGTCGTGTTTAGCGTTATAATTATTTGGTTCGATAACAACCAAAAATTCATCTTCGTTTATAATTATTGGTTCTGTTGATCGTCGCACTTCTTCTGGTGTAACAGTACCTTCTAAATTAAATTCATGAATTTTGCCTTCCAATAGTTTGGAAGCAGCTTTATGACTGTCATTAATTACATTGTCGACTATAGCTGTTGCTTTTATTTTTACATCGTCTGAAGTAAATGGTTCTGCGTCTAGATCTGTAACTTGTAAACCGTTTGATTCTATTTCATCTATAATTGGAATACTATCAAGTTCTTGTGATTCGTATAATGCTTTAGTTTTCTTTTCTAGTTTCGGTGATTGAGGTTTCGGTTTATCTGAAGATTTTGTTTGTTCTTCTTTGGAAGCTTTTTTATTCTTTTTCGGAGTGCCCTTTTCTTTTTTCTTTTTCTTTGGTGTTTTTTCTTCTTTCGATTCGGAGTCAGAACTATCTAGCGACCTACCTACCAAGGATTTTAGCGAACTAAAGAATCCTTTACTACCTTTACTCTTTTCCTTTTTATTATCTAACTCTTTACTAGCTTTATCCGGCGATTTTACATTTTGACTGGGGGTGTCACATACATTCGAAGTCTCGGGTTGGGACTCCATTCGTATAAACATTTTAGTTTGATCGAGAACGGGTTTAATATCTTTAGATAAAACATCGTGAATAATAGATTCTCCGGTTACAATTTTCGAAGGCGAAGTCGTAAGTCCTGAAATAACGTGCACTTTCGAGACAAAGCTTAGCTTATTATTACCTTTACCATTATTTTATCGCCCATACGGAGGAGTTTTACTGCAGTTGTAGGATGTATTTTAGTTAAAGAAAAACTTAAATAGTTAGTTCTGAACTAACTACAAAACAAAAACAGCACAATCCATGCGGATGAGTCTTCATGGATGTAAACATTTTACGTTACCTCCGCTTGGTTCATCCGGTTGCAAGAGCCAGTCACAGTAAGCCGTCGGGAAATTCTGATGGTTGTTAGGAGTTACGTTTTCCGTTTTCATGTATGAACCATAACACGGATAAAATGGGGTATTGGCGTATAAATCCACATTTTTATCTAAATTTTTATAACAATTTGGATCGTATTGTAACGGAAATTGAGTATTTGAAGTTGCTAATAATTCTGGATTGCTTTTGGACAATTCTTTAGAAAACGGTTTAACAAATCCAATACTTTCAGGATAACGAACAAATAATCGTTGCAACGTAAAACTAGGTTTTTTGGAAGATTTTTCTTTTTTTGGAAATGTGTGTGTTAAAGTTGGATATTTGGTGTCACTTTCAGAAAAATCGCGAACACTCCTAATTTCAATGTCTTCCCTACCTTTGTCTAAAGTTTTAACTAATAATTTGATTTCTGCCTTAACTGGTTTATTATTGGAAAGACTATGTTCCATATCTGAAGTGTCATATTCGTCTCCTGTTGTCTGAGAAACATCAGAACTACTGTGATGACTAATATTATCAGCATTATCTTCACTTATCTCTTTTTGAATAGTTAAAGTTTTAGGTATTTCGTATTTACAATCAATTGGATTTTTATTCTTATTAATGTATTGACTAACAACGCTAATATTATCTTCATCTTCTTCAGGGACAATACTCAAATCTCGATATGTTCCTTCCCACCAAATATCCTTATCCGTGTTGTATGGAGTTTGTATAGAGGAATAATTTTCCTTTGGTTCAACAATTTCATATACATGATCATCATCAGAATTTTTAGCATACAAACAATCCAAATCGTTTAAACTTTCACTAGAAGCTTTGTATTTATTAGCAATATTTTCTAAGAAATAAATTTCTGATATACTTTCAAAACTAAACAAACTATCAGTATCCTGACTTTTATTCAAAGTTGATAAACTCATTTCATCGTCTAAATCAGTAACTTGTTCATCATTTTCATCTTCTAATAAAATTTCGTGTTTTGTTTCAAATATTTTAGGACTTTTACTAAAATGCGATGCTGGAATTTCAATGACAGCGTCAGTAGAAGGAACTAACTTTAAGCTATTAATACAAACGGGTTTTAATTGATTTTGGGAGTAATCTAATTGTACTAGCTTTTCTTGTTCATCTACTTCTGCTAACATGTGGTCTAATATTTTGTCTAAGTGAGTGTATGAAGATATTTTTGGAGAATCAGGAATAAGAGCAGGTTCTGGCTTACTACAACTGGCTCTACTTGTAAAAGTTCTTTGGTTTCCATAATCCATACGTTCTGCTCCGGAATCTAATTGCAATATTTGGTTGTTACGGTAAATGTACATTACCCCGGTAACGTACGCTTCTACCACTATATTTATTAGGTAAGTGAGTCTTACTTTTATTTATGCACACGCAAAACGTAATCAAGTACCAAGCTTTAAATTTCATACTATATACATACATATTTCTCGCCTTAAAAGGTTTTTTATTGTAAGTAATTAGTTAGTACAAGTAACAAAAGTGATTATTTTTTTAAATACTGTTAAATATTGTAGAACAAGGCACAAGCCGTATCCTACAATCACAATAATCTGAGAGAATCACTTTTATTACATATTACCAGAGTGAGTATTCGATACAATAAAGCCGAAAACTAATACCTTTCTGTTATGTTTTATAGCTATACACTATAAGCACAAAAAATAACAGTTCAGAAAATTTGTTGGCTCATTTGAACAATCCAGGTCATAAACTTCAAAATGGTTTGGCTACAAAAGTTATGGTATTGTATGGTTTGTGTATGTATAATTAAAATAGGAACCAAAAATAGTTTTCCAAGTAAGACACATTTACCTAAGCTAGTGGTGCTCGTGCATATTCACCGGAAAATGTGTACATTTACCGAAGCATTATAATAAATAGTGACAATCGTACAAAAACTGCAGTAAAAAACCTCGTCAACTACGATATGCACTACATACTTCGGGCCAATGGTCATGAACGACAACTAAAAATAATAATTATTTGACTACTTCAAAGTACGCATCGTCCAGTCGTTTAAAACCAGGAATGCCAAGCTAAAGCTAATTTAAATAGGCCTTGAAAAGCGACAATCTGTGCTGGAGGTGATATATTAAGATTTGAAAAGTACTAAGCAACGTGTTTTGTTTTAAAACGTTAATAACTACATTTTGTAGAGCTGTATTAATTTATATTTTTGGTCAATTTCTTTCGAAATTGTTAGGCCGAATTAGCATGATTAGCATTACAATTATTTTTCACAATTTAAATCTCATGCTTCAAATTAAACCTATGCTAGTTGTCGTCGTAAGTTACACTTAGAGCCGATCATTTCTTTAAAACATACAGTACTTAACTTACTGTTGCCTGCTATCAAAAAAACACATGCTAAAATACTTAACATACATGCATTTAATGTGTTTTGTGTAATAATTTGTGATGATAAATTATTTTGAAGTATGTTGATTGACGAAACATTGTTTTATTGCCAGATCATTTATGTAAATAAATAAACTGGCAATGTGAATGACTTTGTTAATTGTTACATGATATTAGTAACAACAAAGATTGTTAATTTGCTTGCTGTTATTTTGTGAGCACACACAACATTACCTGGGCTTTAAACGAACATAATTAAATTTAATTGATATAAATGAATAAATAAAATAAACATTGAACTCAATCGTAAAATCATAATAATAATGGATATGCTCCTATTGTGTTGGATTGGTAAAAATCGTCTCTAAAATAATGTGCATTTTAGAGAGGTAAATACATATTTAAATGTACATGTCAATGATCAGGAGTTCGAGCTGTTTCTACAGCATTTTAGTCATTTACTGCACATTATTATAGTACACAAAAATTATTATTGTTGCAGAATCCTACCTTGAGGTGCCGCGTCCTTGGCTGTGGCTGCTGTTGGTGATTTGGTATCTGAAGGCTTTGTAGGGCCCCATTCTGAAAATACCCCAACAGGTAAATAAAACTTCACTACAGATTTTTCTCAGACAAGCAAGCATTTAGACCCTTTACCTTATTCATCGATGTGAGAGAGCTGAGTATATAAAAGCAACTTATATCTATGTTACTTACGTGTGATACTTATTCTATTCTGACTACTAGTGCAACTAACTACTACCATATAAAGCAGGCATTGGATTTGCTGGAGATACAGGGACACTTAAGTAATTTAAATGTATTCTAAATATTTTTTTGCTACAAAGTATACATTTTCCTTAACAAGCATCACATTACCCATTTATGTTATGCTGTTTCTCAGTTCTTGTTGAATTATGTTTTTAAAAAAGCGTACAAAGTAAATAAAAGATAAAAAAGTAATATGGATTCAATAAGATATTCATTAGATTTAGTTCTGCTTATTTTAAACAAAGCTCAATTTTTTGATAATTCTCAAAACGTTTAATTTTAAATCAATTGAACAAAATCCCAATAAATATTTTTAAATAACAGAAAATATAAAATTATTTTAAGGTAAACTTAGAATTGTGCCTACACCATTTATTTAGAGTTAAGTGAATATTATTAGCCCGTCACCTGCCGTAACCGTAGTTCAAAATAAAAATATACCTTTATTATTAATCACTTGTTTCAATATTCTTGTATTTATTTCTCCACCATTTTTCAGCAGCTTTTCAAATTGCTTCGCTTTTTCAATTACACGTTGCCTTGTGTTATTCTTCAATTCTATATACAACTTCACGCAAACCCTCTTCTTGGTTTCTTCCTTTTTCTGTTTACATTTCTTTAATTCTTCTGCAGCTGTGTCGTTATTAAAACGTTTCTTTATGACTTCAGGGGTGTGTTCATAATGTGTTATTAACTTGGTAACGCTTCCACTTCTAAATCGTAGAAGATACGGTATTCTTCCGGAGTTAGTGGTTCCGAAAGAAGATTTTGTGAGTTCGCCGTGGATTAGGGATTGAGAACGATTGGGTTTTACATTTGTTAGATCAGGATCATAGTTAATTTGGCCCATATTAAAAGTTGAAATTAAGTATGGATTAAATTCGATTGTTTTGTTGCAATTAGTATAGAATATTGTATAACTGGAAGGAATATTCTGAGGCACATGATAAAAACGAATTTCAGATTTATACCCGATTGGAGTTTTACTTATTTTTAAGATAACTAATAAAGTAGGATTCAGAACCTCTGTACTACTTTGGATAATATCTAGCGTACTTGTTCTACATACAATTTTAAATTTATTTTCAAATAAAATAATACTGTTTAGCCCAATAACACACATACCTTCATTTTGAAACTCTGCTGATACATTTATGTCATCTTGATTACCGAAAACGAAGCACTTTTTATTTTTCATCACTACATCATCACTTTTATCATTAGCTAAAAAGAATTCTTCTTCAGATATTCCCATTTCTTCTGTATCAGTGTATGCTTCAGGAAGATATCCGCCTCCTTTTAGATACATAACTTCATCTTCTGCTTCTAGATCGATCTTCTTGGTATTTTGACTATGTACTCTAACCGAAGAAGCATCGTCTAAGTCTTGTCTCATTTGTAGAGGTGTTGCAGTTTCAGCTCGAGAATAATATTCATCATCTGCTGATGTTATAAATTCGTCTGTGTTTGTAGGACTAGGACTTGTAGGTATAATAATAATATTATGTTTTTCGTTTTGTTTTTGTCGGTCTTGTTTGGTAAAATGGCCACTGCCTTCTTGGGAGCAGATGGTTTCTCCTCCCATCTGTCGTAAAATATCTGGAGTTCTTGGACACTCAGGAACGACCTTTTCAGGTTCATTATCTGAAGTGTCAAAATCTTCAACATCTGTTTTACTTGTTGGTATATTGTCTACTACTTGTAAATTGTTGAAGCGATCAATTTTTTCTGTTTCGTCTAATTCTAGATCTTCTACATCTGTCAATTTATCGGTATCATCTTGATTAATTTGTAAATATCGTTTAGATCTTGTTGATTTCTTTGTTGCTTTTACGTTTTCAATGTCTTCTACATCGGTTTCTTCATCATCTAGTTTTTCTTTAATAGGCAGTTTTAACGAATCTTTATATTCTGTGTTCTCATCATCAACAACATCTAATTCAATAGCAAAATTTTCATCAGTCTCTACTTCTGGTATTTCATCCCCTGACATGTTTTCTAAATCAGTTACGTTGCTTAAATTTAAAGTAACTGGATCTTCATCATCGTCAGGTAAAGAAGTTGAATGTATTTCAGAAATGTTGTCTTTATTTACTTTTTCGTATATTAGTTTTCGAGAAGAAGACGGTATAGCAATATCAGGAATGTCGTCAAATGCTTTGTATTCTATTTCACCTTCAACTGATTCTGTGTCTGTTAGATGACTGCCAAAATCATTAACTACTGTTACTGGAATTTCGTTTTTGTCGTCGTCATCATCATCAGATGAATTTAGATTCTCTACATCTGTCAGTGCACTATCATCTCCAGTAGGTATAAATAATGTATTGCATTTTTTGTCCACTTTCTCTTTGTTTCTACGAACAAACTGTAAATTTTCAACAGGTTTATTATATTTTGCTTCACTTATTTCAGAAGTATGTTGATCTTCTTCTTCATCTGTTTCATTTTCAGTTGAATTCCAGTTTTTATCATCTTCATTTTCCACGTATGATTCTTCTATTTTATACATTTTCATACTTTCTTTTGTAGAATATTTCTCTTCAGTTACATCATTAGTTTCAAGTTCATATATGATGTCATTATTGATATCTTCATTACAACTTTCTTCATCTACTTCAGAATCTCCTTCCATGTATTCAGTATCAGTAAGAGCACCCGTCTTTCCTTCAACTATTAAAAATTGAGTTTGATTCATTGCTTGTCTCATCATTTTGAACATTGGTATTTCTTCAGTATCACTATCTCCCTCATTACAACTTTTTGGAATTGTAATTAAAGATTGATCCATAATTTCATCAAAACTCATTTGTTGAATACCTATTTTAGGTATTTCTGCAACTGTAACACGTCTGTGTTTCATTTGTTCATTTTCAGAAACATCTAGATCTTCACTATCAGTTCCATCCTCATTTGATTTTCTAGGCAAAGTATGTCGTCTGACTTTATAATGTTTACACTTTTTAGTTTCATCGTTTGAATCACATTTCAACACTTCTGTATCTGTTAAGTCGTTCAAATTAGTCGATGCTGAAATAGGGCTTATATGACGTTTATTAATTTTACATTTTGGAAAAAGTTTCTTTGGTTTTTGATCCTCAAACTCATCATCTGATATTATATCTCCAACAGGTGTAACCATTGGTGAAGGAGTAGCTTGTAAGAATTTTTTTACACTATCAGAAATTGCAATCGTACCAGCATCATGTATTATTTCTTTTAATAAGTCAGTATCAGATGCCTCTCTTTCTGATACTTCATCTTCTTCATCAGAATCGTTAAAATCTTCTAAATCAGTTAAAACTTGATTCAATTCAACGTCATCAGGTTGCAAGTATTGTGTACTACTAGACACTGAAGCTTGAGATCGTAGTTTTGGTCTGGATTTAAAATCATCGATTTTAAAATTCTCTTCAACTGCTGGGATATCAGTATCAAGTACTTCATTTAATGAAATAGGACTGGAGTGTTTTATAATAGGTGATGAATAATCATCATCTGATCCGTCCATATCTTCGACGTCTGTAGCATACGCATCTTTCTTTGGTACATGTTTTCGGGTTTTCTTCTTTCGTTTTTCTGTTTGGAAATAGATGTCTTCAACATCTGTAGCGACTTCATCGATGTTGTTGCAAGGGTCGTAATCTGTGTTAGGTCCTTCATCGGGAGTAATTGCAATAACAGGGACATTTGAATTCATAAATGACATGTTGGTTTCTCACTAAAACCAAACATAAACTTAAAAAATACTTATAAATAAAAATAATAACTAAACAAAAATACGATATCACCACTAACTTATTGACTAGACTACTCGCTTTTCACTTTAATATTTATTTGACGGATATGTTCGCGACCTTATTAGTTAAGTAAACTTACCTTAAATATTTGATGATATACTCGACTGTATGTACAATTATTTGTGATGTGCGTGCATGGGGACTGTGATATACTTAGCATAATTATTTGTCAGAAAATAACATAAAAGTGCGCGTTCTGGCTCTTAAGTCATCGACCTTATGTAATACCGTGTGAGTGACTGTACCAATATTCTCGTGTACCTCATCAAGTAGATTTTCTAACTGAGAAGCCATGCTGTGAATAAACAACGCAGAGGTATCAGGCGACACTGATAGAGTGTTACCTGAACTAATTTCTATCTGCTTTGCTTTCATCTCGGCCGAGGAATCAACTTTTCCTGGAGATTCTTCACTTGCATGTTCTCTAGATATCTGGCGCACATGTGATGAACTGTCAGTTAAATTAACGTCTTTTAAAGAACTGTCTTTATCTTTTGATCCAGTTTCATGTTTAGTAACTTTCTCTTGCTTCATTTCACTAATAGATTTTTTCACTTGAACTTCACTTCTTGTTCCATAAGAAATTTCAGTTTCATTTTCGGGAACTATGGAACAGAGAACCAAATCAGACACTCTATATTTCGATTCGTGAATATAGTCAAGAGGTCGTTTACTTGGTTTTGGAGACGCTGGTGAACTGACGGTTTTCAGTTTTCCATTTGCTTCCGAACTGACGTCATGGTCGGAAGACGAACTTGGGAGTGCCACAGATTCGGATAAGCTCGAGTCGGTTGTGTCAATGAGCGACTGTTCCGTTTCCTTGAGAGCGACTTTTCTTAAGTTCTCTGATGGTTGTCGGTAAATGACTTCTATCGATCCACTGGAATCGACGGTGCGGGTGAACACTTCGGATGTAAGGACTTGTGTTCCGCCCTGAGTTGATCTGATTCGACTAGGACTGGAAGGAAGGGATGAAGGGGTAATACTTCTTTCTATTGTTTGATGTTCTGCTGTGCGTTCTCGACTTGACATCGGAACTACAGATTGGCTTCGTACACGGTCTGCAAATTGGACGGTTTTCTCTGTTTCTGACGGTTTACTGGACGGTTTGTCAGTAATTTTAGGAGAAACAGGAGGTTTTTTTTCTACGTTTAGTGTATCCATGTCTTCTTTAGTTGTTTCAATTAGTGGTATAGCTTGATCGGATGGTATGAGTTCTACTTTTTTCGCTGATACACCACTGATTTCACTGTGTGTTACAATTGGTTCTCCTTTATGTAATTTAATTACTGTCTTTGTGGCTGCAACCTTAGTAATGTTTGTTGATTCGGCGTGAGTAATATTGGATCTTGATTTATCAATTCGTGCTTGACGAGTTGAAGTTCGTTTTGTAACAGTTGCTGCTTTTGAAGTTTCCACTTTCATTTTAGATTTTTCAGTGGTTAGTTTACTAACTGATGCTCCTTTTCCAACTACAGATGTAGTTGTTACAACATATCTTTTAGTATCTTTTGCATCTTTTTGTTGTGTTACTTTAGATGTTGTTGATCTTTCAGATTTGGGAGATTTAGATACATCTCTTCGAATAGGAGTAGTATCTCTAGAACGAGTTCTACTTTCAACTGACGTACTGCTGACTGTTTTATGTACTTTAGTTTTACTAGATCTGTCTATTTTTGGAGATTTAGGAATTTCTCTTCTGATAGGGGTAGTATCACGTGATCGACCTCTACTTTCAACTGAAGTACTTCTCGATGTTTTGTTAGAAATATGCGAAATTATCTTTCGTTCTGATTTGTCACTCTCGGATACGTCAGATTTTCCTTTGTCGTGTTTTTCTGTAGTTTTAGATGATTTATGTTTTTCTTTGTGTTCCACTTTTCGACGATTAATACTATCTTTTGTAGCTTTTGTTTCATTCTTCTCTATTTTTAAATCTCGTGATAATGTTGACTGCATATAACCGAATGTTCTCTTGTCCGTTTTGATAAGTCTATGTGGTGGTGTGAATGGCCCTTCAGGCGGGATATCTACCTTGTCTCTTTTTCGTGTTTGTCCAGTCCATCGGTCGTCTATTCTCTTTGTAGCGCTGATTTTTTGTCGGCCATATCGCGGTATTTTTGACCCTTCTGATTCCTGTCTTACAACTGAATATTCACTACTTGTACTCGACGAAAACTTCGAATTCGATATCGCAGTTTTCTTGAATACTCTTGTTTTTGCTGATTTTTTTGTTAAGGTTCCTTTTATTTTTTCTTCATCTGAACTCACGTCTGCGTCACTATCAGTCTTAACAGTCATCAAACGTGGACTGGACAAAGACTGAGGAGCAGAATATCCAACTACCTTCTTAGATTTTCTTTTTAGACTGATTTTCTTATCTCGGTCATCTTTTATAGCCACTGACTTACGTACTTTTTCAGTTATGTTTTTCTCATCTGTTTGTATTGTTTCGTCAAATTGTGTAGTATATTTCGATAAATCGTTTACATCTTCTTTTTCGCTAACAGTTATTTCAAGAACATCATCTCTCATAACTATATCTTCTGAAGTAACTTCGTATTTTTTAAGACCCACCACAGACTCGGCTGACATTTCGATGTAAGATAATTCTTCGTCATTACCGAATGAAGTTTCTGCTGCTGATTCTCTCAAAGACATGCTGAACTCGGTTACATCGCTGTGTGGAGACTGCACTTCATATGATTCACTCTGCATTTGATGTCGTCCTATACTAACAACACTTCTGTCAGATGCAACATTAATATCAAAGCAATGAGACGAATCAGTTTCTGATGGCTCAATACTTTCTGATCCAGAATACCGCATATTATATTCATGTCTCGAAGAAGATTCAGGCGTCTTACTTTCTGAACCTGATGTAACAGATTTTTCACGATGTTGTACATAATAATCTTCTTTTGTGAATGTCTCATGCAAACGTTTGTCAATAATATCTTCAGTATCTGCTGTATAATTTTTTTCAATTGAAGTTGCTAACTCCTCTTCTTCAGTCTGTGCAATAGCATATGAATTATCAATTATTAAATCTGCCTCATCAGTTATTTCACGCGTTTCTGGTGAAATTAGTTCCTCCTTTTCTCCGTAACATACAGGTTCTTTCTTAGAAGTTAATTTACATACACTAACATTCTTTTCTGAGAAAATAATTTCCGAATCTTCTTCGCGTAACACTGATTCAAGATCAAGCTTTTTTATTTTATCGTCAATTTGTGTTTCCGTTCGCTGTTTTGTTTCAACAATTTCGAGTTCCTCAAGCGGTATAATAATTTCGCGTTCTACAATTGATGCAGGAGTTTTAACACTTACTTCTTCCTTTTCAGGTGACTTTAAATTTTCGTCTTTCACTTCAGGGGTTTGTTTTCTCTCAACTATTTCTTCAGGTGTCTTAATATTCTGGTACTCTTTTTCTGGAGATTTAATTTGCACATCTTTTACTTCTGGTATTTTTACTTTCTGAACCGGCGTAATAATTTCGTGTTCTACAATTGATTCAGGTGTTTCTGGTGATTTTAATATTTCATCATCTTTCGTTGAAGATTTTAATTTCTCATCTGCTTCTTCTGGTGTTTTTACTTTCCCAACCGTCGTAATAATTTTGCGTTCTACAACTGATTCTAGTGTTTGTGTTATTACTTCGTCCTTTTCGGTTGATTTTAATTTCTCATCCTCTTTCACTGGAGATTTTATTTTCTCATCTGCTTTTTCTAGAGTTATTCCTTCCTCAACCGGCGTAATAATTTCGCGTTCAAATATTTCTTCAGGTGTCTTAGCCTTCAGGTCCTCTTTCACTGGAGATTTTATTATCACATCTGCTTCTGGTGTTTTTACTTTCTCGAAAGGCGTTATTATTTCGCGTTCTACAATTGATTCAGGTGTTTGTATTTTTACATCGTCTTTTTCTGGTGACTTTAGTTTTTCATCCTCTTTCACTGGAGATTTAATTTTCTCATGTGCTTCTTCTGGCGTTTTTACTT
Source organism: Agonum fuliginosum (assembly GCA_947534325.1). Taxonomy (NCBI): domain Eukaryota; kingdom Metazoa; phylum Arthropoda; class Insecta; order Coleoptera; family Carabidae; genus Agonum; species Agonum fuliginosum. The sequence continues at coordinate 1,025,880 of OX384035.1, read as the reverse complement.
TCTCAACCGTCGTAATTATTTCGCGTTCTACAATTGATTCAGGAGTTTGTATTTTTACATCGTCGTTTTCTGGTGACTTTAGTTTTTCATCCTCTTTCACAGGTGATTTTATTTGCTCACCTGCTTCTTCTGGTGTTTTTACTTTAACTGCTTGTTCTGGTGTTTTAACTTTCTCGACCGGCGTAATTATTTCGCGTTCTACAATTGATTCAGGTGTTTGTATTTTTACATCGTCCTTTTCTGGTGACTTTAGTTTTTCATCCTCTTTCACTGGAGATTTTATTTTCTCATCTGGTTCTTCTGGTGTTTTTACTTTCTCGACCGGCGTAATTATTTCGCGTTCTACAATTGATTCAGCTATTTGTATTTTTACCTCGTCCTTTGCTGGTGACTTTAGGTTTTCATCCTCTTTCACTGGAGATTTTATTTTCTCATCTGCATCTTCTGGTGTTTTTACTTTATCGACCGGCGTAATTATTTCGCGTTCTACAATTGATTCAGGTGTTTGTATTTTTACATCGTTCTTTTCTGGTGACTTTAGTTTTTCATCATCTTTCACTGGAGATTTTATTTTATCATCTGCTTCTTCTGGTGTTTTTACTTTCTCGATCGGCGTAATTATTTCGCGTTCTACAATTGATTCAGGTGTTTGTATTTCTACATCTTCCTTTTCTGGGGACTTAAGTTTTTCATCCTCTTTCACTGGAGATTTTATTTTATCATCTGCTTTTTCTGGTGTTTTTACTTTCTCGACCGGCGTAATTATTTCGCGTTCTACAATTGATTCAGGTGTTTGTATTTTTACATCGTCTTTTTCTGGTGACTTTAGTTTTTCATCCTCTTTCACTGGAGATTTTATTTCCTCCTCTGCTTCTTCTGGTGTTTTCACTTTGTCTGCTGCTTCTGGTGTTTTTACTTTCTCGACCTGCGTAATTATTTCGCGTTCTACAATTGATTCAGGTGTTTGTATTTTTACATCGTCCTTTTCTGGGGACTTTAGTCTTTCATCCTCTTTCACAGGTGATTTTATTTCCTCATCTGCGTCTTCTGGTGTTTTTACTTTCTCAACCGTTGTAATTATTTCGCGTTCTACAATTGATTCAGGAGTTTGTATTTTTACATCGTCGTTTTCTGGTGACTTTAGTTTTTCATCCTCTTTCACAGGTGATTTTATTTGCTCACCTGCTTCTTCTGGTGTTTTTACTTTAACTGCTTGTTCTGGTGTTTTAACTTTCTCGACCGGCGTAATTATTTCGCGTTCTACAATTGATTCAGGTGTTTGTATTTTTACATCGTCCTTTTCTGGTGACTTTAGTTGTTCATCCTCTTTCACTGGAGATTTTATTTTCTCATCTGGTTCTTCTGGTGTTTTTACTTTCTCGACCGGCGTAATTATTTCGCGTTCTACAATTGATTCAGATGTTTGTATTTTTACATCGTCCTTTTCTGGTGACTTTAGTTTTTCATCCTCTTTTACTGGAGATTTTATTTTCTCATCTGTTTCTTCTGATGTTTTTACTTTCTCGATCGGCGTAATTATTTCGCGTTCTACAATTGATTCAGGTGTTTGTATTTCTACATCTTCCTTTTCCGGGGACTTTAGCTTTTCATCCTCTTTCACTGGAGATTTTATTTTATCATCTTCTTCTTCTGGTGTTTTTACTTTCTCGACCGGCGTAATTATTTCGCGTTCTACAATTGATTCAGGTGTTTGTATTTTTATATCGTCCTTTACTGGTGACTTTTGTTTTTCATCCTCTTTCACTGGAGATTTTATTTTATCAACTGCTTCTTCTGGTGTTTTTACTTTCTCAACCGACGTCATTATTTCGCGTTCTACAATTGATTCAAGAGTTTGTATTTTTACATCGTCCTTTTCTGGGGACTTAAGTTTTTCATCCTCTTTCACTGGAGATTTTATTTTATCATTTTCTTCTTCTGGTGTTTTTATTTTCTCGACCGGCGTAATTATTTCGCGTTCTACAATTGATTCAGGTGTTTGTATTTTTATATCGTCCTTTACTGGTGACTTTAGTTTTTCATCCTCTTTCACTGGAGATTTTATTTCCTCGTCTGCTTCTTCTGGTGTTTTCACTTTGTCTGCTGCTTCTGGTGTTTTTACTTTCTCGACCTGCGTAATTATTTCGCGTTCTACAATTGATTCAGGTGTTTGTATTTCTACATCTTCCTTTTCTGGGGACTTTAGTTTTTCATCCTCTTTCACTGCAGATTTTATTTTCTCATCTTCTTCTTCTGGTGTTTTTACTTTATCGACCGGCGTAATTATTTCGCGTTCTACAATTGATTCAGGTGTTTGTATTTTTACATCGTTCTTTTCTGGTGACTTTAGTTTTTCATCATCTTTCACTGGAGATTTTATTTTCTCATCTGTTTCTTCTGATGTTTTTACTTTCTCGATCGGCGTAATTATTTCGCGTTCTACAATTGATTCAGGTGTTTGTATTTCTACATCTTCCTTTTCCGGGGACTTTAGTTTTTCATCCTCTTTCACTGGAGATTTTATTTTATCATCTTCTTCTTCTGGTGTTTTTACTTTCTCGACCGGCGTAATTATTTCGCGTTCTACAATTAATTCAGGTGTTTGTATTTTTATATCGTCCTTTACTGGTGACTTTAGTTTTTCATCCTCTTTCACTGGAGATTTTATTTTATCATCTGCTTCTTCTGGTGTTTTTACTTTATCTGCTTGTTCTGGTGTTTTTACTTTCTCGACCGGCGTAATTATTTCGCGTTCTACAATTGATTCAAGTGTTTGTATTTTTACATCGTCCTTTTCTGGTGACTTTAGTTTTTCATCGTCTTTCACAGGTGATTTTATTTCCTCATCTGCTTTTTCTGGTGTTTTTACTTTCTCGACCGGCGTAATTATTTCGCGTTCTACAATTGATTCAGGTGTTTGTATTTCTACATCTTCCTTTTCTGGGGACTTAAGTGTTTCATCTTCTTTCACTGGAGATTTTATTTTCTCATCTTCTTCTGGTGTTTTTACTTTCTCGACCGGCGTAATTATTTCGCGTTCTACAATTGATTCAGGTGTTCGTATTTTTATATCGTCCTTTACTGGTGACTTTAGTTTTTCATCCTCTTTCACTGGAGATTTTATTTCCTCCTCTGCTTCTTCTGGTGTTTTCACTTTGTCTGCTGCTTCTGGTGTTTTTACTTTCTTGACCTGCGTAATTATTTCGCGTTCTACAATTGATTCAGGTGTTTGTATTTTTACATCTTCCTTTTCCGGGGACTTTAGTTTTTCATCCTCTTTCACTGGAGATTTTATTTTATCATCTTCTTCTTCTGGTGTTTTTACTTTCTCGACCGGCGTAATTATTTCGCGTTCTACAATTGATTCAGGTGTTTGTATTTTTATATCGTCCTTTACTGGTGACTTTAGTTTTTCATCCTCTTTCACTGGAGATTTTATTTTATCATCTGCTTCTTCTGGTGTTTTTACTTTCTCAACCGGCGTAATTATTTCGCGTTCTACAATTGATTCAAGTGTTTGTATTTTTACATCGTCCTTTTCTGGGGACTTTAGTTTTTCATCATCTTTCACTGGAGATTTTATTTTCTCATCTGTTTCTTCTGATGTTTTTACTTTCTCGATCGGCGTAATTATTTCGCGTTCTACAATTGATTCAGGTGTTTGTATTTCTACATCTTCCTTTTCCGGGGACTTTAGTTTTTCATCCTCTTTCACTAGAGATTTTATTTTATCATTTTCTTCTTCTGGTTTTTTTATTTTCTCGACCGGCGTAATTATTTCGCGTTCTACAATTGATTCAGGTGTTTGTATTTTTATATCGTCCTTTACTGGTGACTTTAGTTTTTCATCCTCTTTCACTGGAGATTTTATTTCCTCGTCTGCTTCTTCTGGTGTTTTCACTTTGTCTGCTGCTTCTGGTGTTTTTACTTTCTCGACCTGCGTAATTATTTCGCGTTCTACAATTGATTCAGGTGTTTGTATTTCTACATCTTCCTTTTCTGGGGACTTTAGTTTTTCATCCTCTTTCACTGCAGATTTTATTTTCTCATCTTCTTCTTCTGGTGTTTTTACTTTATCGACCGGCGTAATTATTTCGCGTTCTACAATTGATTCAGGTGTTTGTATTTTTATATCGTCCTTTACTGGTGACTTTAGTTTTTCATCCTCTTTCACTGGAGATTTTATTTCCTCATCTGCTTCTTCTGGTGTTTTCACTTTGTCTGCTGCTTCTGGTGTTTTTACTTTCTCGACCTGCATAATTATTTCGCGTTCTACAATTGATTCAGGTGTTTGTATTTTTACATCGTCCTTTTCTAGGGACTTAAGTCTTTCATCCTCTTTCACATGTGATTTTATTTCCTCATCTGCTTCTTCTGGTGTTTTTACTTTCTCAACCGTTGTAATTATTTCGCGTTCTACAATTGAATCAGGTGTTTGTATTTTTACTGGTGACTTTAGTTTTTCATCCTCTTTCACTGGAGATTTTATTTTCTCATCTGCTTCTTCTGGTGTTTTTACTTTATCTGCTTGTTCTGGTGTTTTTACTTTCTCGACCGGCGTAATTATTTCGCGTTCTACAATTGATTCAGGTGTTTGTATTTTTACATCGTCCTTTTCTGGTGACTTTAGTTTTTCATCCTCTTTTACTGGAGATTTTATTTTCTTATCTGTTTCTTCAGATGTTTTTACTTTCTCGATCGGCGTAATTATTTCGCGTTCTACAATTGATTCAGGTGTTTGTATTTCTACATCTTCCTTTTTCGGGGACTTAAGTTTTTCATCCTCTTTCACTGGAGATTTTATTTTATCATTTTCTTCTTCTGGTGTTTTTATTTTCTCGACCGGCGTAATTATTTCGCGTTCTACAATTGATTCAGGTGTTTGTATTTTTATATCGTCCTTTACTGGTGACTTTAGTTTTTCATCCTCTTTCACTGGAGATTTTATTTCCTCATCTGCTTCTTCTGGTGTTTTCACTTTGTCTGCTGCTTCTGGTGTTTTCACTTTGTCTGCTGCTTCTGGTGTTTTTACTTTCTCGACCTGCGTAATTATTTCGCGTTCTACAATTGATTCACGTGTTTGTATTTTTACATCGTCCTTTTCTGGGGACTTTATTCTTTCATCCTCTTTCACAGGTGATTTTATTGCCTCATCTGCTTCTTCTGGTGTTTTTACTTTCTCAACCGTTGTAATTATTTCGCGTTCTACAATTGATTCAGGTGTTTGTATTTTTACATCGTCTTTTTCTGGTGACTTTAGTTTTTCATCATCTTTCACTGGAGATTTTATTTTCTCATCTGTTTCTTCTGATGTTTTTACTTTCTCGATCGGCGTAATTATTTCGCGTTCTACAATTGATTCAGGTGTTTGTATTTCTACATCTTCCTTTTCCGGGGACTTTAGTTTTTCATCCTCTTTCACTGGAGATTTTATTTTATCATCTTCTTCTTCTGGTGTTTTTACTTTCTCGACCGGCGTAATTATTTCGCGTTCTACAATTGATTCAGGTGTTTGTATTTTTATATCGTCCTTTACTGGTGACTTTAGTTTTTCATCCTCTTTCACTGGAGATTTTATTTTATCATCTGCTTCTTCTGGTGTTTCTACTTTATCTGCTTGTTCTGGTGTTTTTACTTTCTCGACCGGCGTAATTATTTCGCGTTCAAGTGTTTGTATTTTTACATCGTCCTTTTCTGGTGACTTTAGTTTTTCATCGTCTTTCACAGGTGATTTTATTTCCTCATCTGCTTTTTCTGGTGTTTTTAATTTCTCGACCGGCGTAATTATTTCGCGTTCTACAATTGATTCAGGTGTTCGTATTTTTATATCGTCCTTTTCTGGGGACTTTAGTCTTTCATCCTCTTTCACAGATGATTTTATTTCCTCATCTGCTTCTTCTGGTGTTTTTACTTTCTCAACCGTTGTAATTATTTCGCGTACTACAATTGATTCAGGTGTTTGTATTTTTACATCGTCTTTTTCTGGTGACTTTAGTTTTTCATCCTCTTTCACTGGAGATTTTATTTTCTCATCTGCTTCTTCTGGTGTTTTTACTTTCTCGACCGGCCTAATTATTTCGCGTTCTACAATTAATTCAAGTGTTTGTAATTTTACATCGTCCTTTTCTGGTGACTTTAGTTTTTCATCCTCTTTCACTGGAGATTTTATTTCCTCATCTGCTTCTTCTGGTGTTTTCACTTTGTCTGCTGCTTCTGGTGTTTTTACTTTCTCGACCTGCGTAATTATTTCGCGTTCTACAATTGATTCAGGTGTTTGTATTTTTACATCGTCCTTTTCTGGGGACTTTAGTCTTTCATCCTCTTTCACTGGAGATTTTATTTTCTCATCTGCTTCTTCTGGTGTTTTTACTTTATCTGCTTGTTCTGGTGTTTTTACTTTCTCGACCGGCGTAATTATTTCGCGTTCTACAATTGATTCAGGTGTTTGTATTTTTACATCGTCCTTTTCTGGTGACTTTAATTTTTCATCCTCTTTTACTGGAGATTTTATTTTCTCATCTGTTTCTTCAGATGTTTTTACTTTCTCGATCGGCGTAATTATTTCGCGTTCTACAATTGATTCAGGTGTTTGTATTTCTACATCTTCCTTTTTCGGGGACTTAAGTTTTTCATCCTCTTTCACTGGAGATTTTATTTTATCATTTTCTTCTTCTGGTGTTTTTATTTTCTCGACCGGCGTAATTATTTCGCGTTCTACAATTGATTCAGGTGTTTGTATTTTTATATCGTCCTTTACTGGTGACTTTAGTTTTTCATCCTCTTTCACTGGAGATTTTATTTCCTCATCTGCTTCTTCTGGTGTTTTCACTTTGTCTGCTGCTTCTGGTGTTTTTACTTTCTCGACCTGCGTAATTATTTCGCGTTCTACAATTGATTCAGGTGTTTGTATTTTTAAATCGTCCTTTTCTGGGGACTTTAGTCTTTCATCCTCTTTCACAGGAGATTTTATTTCCTCATCTGCTTCTTCTGGTGTTTTTACTTTCTCAACCGTTGTAATTATTTCGCGTTCTACAATTGATTCAGGTGTTTGTATTTTTACATCGTCTTTTTCTGGTGACTTTAGTTTTTCATCCTCTTTCACTGGAGATTTTATTTTCTCATCTGCTTCTTCTGGTGTTTTTACTTTCTCGACCGGCGTAATTATTTCGCGTTCTACAATTGATTCAGGTGTTTGTATTTTTACATCGTTCTTTTCTGGTGACTTTAGTTTTTCATCATCTTTCACTGGAGATTTTATTTTCTCATCTGTTTCTTCTGATGTTTTTACTTTCTCGATCGGCGTAATTATTTCGCGTTCTACAATTGATTCAGGTGTTTGTATTTCTACATCTTCCTTTTCCGGGGACTTTAGTTTTTCATCCTCTTTCACTGGAGATTTTATTTTATCATCTTCTTCTTCTGGTGTTTTTACTTTCTCGACCGGCGTAATTATTTCGCGTTCTACAATTGATTCAGGTGTTTGTTTTTTTATATCGTCCTTTACTGGTGACTTTAGTTTTTCATCCTCTTTCACTGGAGATTTTATTTCCTCTTCTGCTTCTTCTGGTGTTTTTACTTTATCTGCTTGTTCTGGTGTTTTTACTTTCTCGACCGGCGTAATTATTTCGCGTTCTACAATTGATTCAAGTGTTTGTATTTTTACATCGTCCTTTTCTGGTGACTTTAGTTTTTCATCGTCTTTCACAGGTGATTTTATTTCCTCATCTGCTTTTTCTGGTGTTTTTACTTTCTCGACCGGCGTAATTATTTCGCGTTCTACAATTGATTCAGGTGTTTGTATTTCTACATCTTCCTTTTCTGGGGACTTAAGTGTTTCATCCTCTTTCACTGGAGATTTTATTTTCTCATCTTCTTCTGGTGTTTTTACTTTCTCGACCGGCGTAATTATTTCGCGTTCTACAATTGATTCAGGTGTTCGTATTTTTATATCGTCCTTTACTGGTGACTTTAGTTTTTCATCCTCTTTCACTGGAGATTTTATTTCCTCCTCTGCTTCTTCTGGTGTTTTCACTTTGTCTGCTGCTTCTGGTGTTTTTACTTTCTTGACCTGCGTAATTATTTCGCGTTCTACAATTGATTCAGGTGTTTGTATTTTTACATCGTCCTTTTCTGGGGACTTTAGTCTTTCATCCTCTTTCACAGATGATTTTATTTCCTCATCTGCTTCTTCTGGTGTTTTTACTTTCTCAACCGTTGTAATTATTTCGCGTCCTACAATTGATTCAGGTGTTTGTAGTTTTACATCGTCTTTTTCTGGTGACTTTAGTTTTTCATCCTCTTTCACTGGAGATTTTATTTTCTCATCTGCTTCTTCTGGTGTTTTTACTTTCTCGACCGGCCTAATTATTTCGCGTTCTACAATTAATTCAAGTGTTTGTAATTTTACATCGTCCTTTTCTGGTGACTTTAGTTTTTCATCCTCTTTCACTAGAGATTTTATTTTCTCATCTGCTACTTCTGGTGTTTTTACTTTATCTGCTTGTTCTGGTGTTTTTACTTTCTCAACCGTCGTAATTATTTCGCGTTCTACAATTGATTCAGGTGTTTGTATTATTACATCGTCCTTTTCTGGTGATTTTAGTTTTTCATCCTCTTTCACTGGAGATTTTATTTTATCATCTGCTTTTTCTGGTGTTTTTATTTTCTCGACCGGCGTAATTATTTCGCGTTCTACAATTGATTCAGGTGTTTGTATTTTTATATCGTCCTTTACTGGTGACTTTAGTTTTTCATCGTCTTTCACTGGAGATTTTATTTCCTCATCTGCTTCTTCTGGTGTTTTCACTTTGTCTGCTGCTTCTGGTGTTTTTACTTTCTCGACCTGCGTAATTATTTCGCGTTCTACAATTGATTCAGGTGTTTGTATTTTTAAATCGTCCTTTTCTGGGGACTTTAGTCTTTCATCCTCTTTCACAGGAGATTTTATTTCCTCATCTGCTTCTTCTGGTGTTTTTACTTTCTCAACCGTTGTAATTATTTCGCGTTCTACAATTGATTCAGGTGTTTGTATTTTTACATCGTCTTTTTCTGGTGACTTTAGTTTTTCATCCTCTTTCACTGGAGATTTTATTTTCTCAGCTGCTTCTTCTGGTGTTTTTACTTTCTCGACCGGCGTAATTATTTCGCGTTCTACAATTGATTCAGGTGTTTGTATTTTTACATCGTTCTTTTCTGGTGACTTTAGTTTTTCATCATCTTTCACTGGAGATTTTATTTTCTCATCTGTTTCTTCTGATGTTTTTACTTTCTCGATCGGCGTAATTATTTCGCGTTCTACAATTGATTCAGGTGTTTGTATTTCTACATCTTCCTTTTCCGGGGACTTTAGTTTTTCATCCTCTTTCACTGGAGATTTTATTTTATCATCTTCTTCTTCTGGTGTTTTTACTTTCTCGACCGGCGTAATTATTTCGCGTTCTACAATTGATTCAGGTGTTTGTATTTTTATATCGTCCTTTACTGGTGACTTTAGTTTTTCATCCTCTTTCACTGGAGATTTTATTTTATCATCTGCTTCTTCTGGTGTTTTTACTTTATCTGCTTGTTCTGGTGTTTTTACTTTCTCGACCGGCGTAATTATTTCGCGTTCTACAATTGATTCAAGTGTTTGTATTTTTACATCGTCCTTTTCTGGTGACTTTAGTTTTTCATCGTCTTTCACAGGTGATTTTATTTCCTCATCTGCTTTTTCTGGTGTTTTTACTTTCTCGACCGGCGTAATTATTTCGCGTTCTACAATTGATTCAGGTGTTTGTATTTCTACATCTTCCTTTTCTGGGGACTTAAGTGTTTCATCCTCTTTCACTGGAGATTTTATTTTCTCATCTTCTTCTGGTGTTTTTACTTTCTCGACCGGCGTAATTATTTCGCGTTCTACAATTGATTCAGGTGTTCGTATTTTTATATCGTCCTTTACTGGTGACTTTAGTTTTTCATCCTCTTTCACTGGAGATTTTATTTCCTCCTCTGCTTCTTCTGGTGTTTTCACTTTGTCTGCTGCTTCTGGTGTTTTTACTTTCTTGACCTGCGTAATTATTTCGCGTTCTACAATTGATTCAGGTGTTTGTATTTTTACATCGTCCTTTTCTGGGGACTTTAGTCTTTCATCCTCTTTCACAGATGATTTTATTTCCTCATCTGCTTCTTCTGGTGTTTTTACTTTCTCAACCGTTGTAATTATTTCGCGTCCTACAATTGATTCAGGTGTTTGCAGTTTTACATCGTCTTTTTCTGGTGACTTTAGTTTTTCATCCTCTTTCACTGGAGATTTTATTTTCTCATCTGCTTCTTCTGGTGTTTTTACTTTCTCGACCGGCCTAATTATTTCGCGTTCTACAATTAATTCAAGTGTTTGTAATTTTACATCGTCCTTTTCTGGTGACTTTAGTTTTTCATCCTCTTTCACTAGAGATTTTATTTTCTCATCTGCTACTTCTGGTGTTTTTACTTTATCTGCTTGTTCTGGTGTTTTTACTTTCTCAACCGTCGTAATTATTTCGCGTTCTACAATTGATTCAGGTGTTTGTATTATTACATCGTCCTTTTCTGGTGATTTTAGTTTTTCATCCTCTTTCACTGGAGATTTTATTTTATCATCTGCTTTTTCTGGTGTTTTTACTTTCTCGACCGGCGTAATTATTTCGCGTTCTACAATTGATTCAGGTGTTTGTATTTTTACATCGTCTTTTTCTGGTGACTTTAGTTTTTCATCCTCTTTCACTGGAGATTTTATTTTCTCATCTGCATTTTCTGGTGTTTTTACTTTCTCAACCGTTGTAATTATTTCGCGTTCTACAATTAATTCAGGTGTTTGTATTTTTACATCGTCCTTTTCTGGTGACTTTAGTTTTTCATCCTCTTTCACTAGAGATTTTATTTTCTCATCTGCTACTTCTGGTGTTTTTACTTTATCTGCTTGTTCTGGTGTTTTTACTTTCTCAACCGTCGTAATTATTTCGCGTTCTACAATTGATTCAGGTGTTTGTATTATTATATCGTCCTTTTCTGGTGACTTTAGTTTTTCATCCTCTTTCACTGGAGATTTTATTTTATCATCTGCTTTTTCTGGTGTTTTTACTTTCTCGACCGGCGTAATTATTTCGCGTTCCACAATTGATTCAGGTGTTTGTATTTTTATATCGTCCTTTACTGGTGACTTTAGTTTTTCATCCTCTTTCACTGGAGATTTTATTTCCTCCTCTGCTTCTTCTGGTGTTTTCACTTTGTCTGCTGCTTCTGGTGTTTTTACTTTCTCGACCTGCGTAATTACTTCGCGTTCTACAATTGATTCAGGTGTTTGTATTTTTACATCGTCATTTTCTGGGGACATTAGTCTTTCATCCTCTTTCACAGATGATTTTATATCCTCATCTGCTTCTTCTGGTGTTTTTACTTTCTCAACCGTTGTAATTATTTCGCGTTCTACAATTGATTCAGGTGTTTGTATTATTACATCGTCTTTTTCTGGTGACTTTAGTTTTTCATCCTCTTTCACTGGAGATTTTATTTTCTCATCTGCTTCTTCTGGTGTTTTTACTTTATCTGCTTGTTCTGGTGTTTTTACTTTCTCAACCGTCGTAATTATTTCGCGTTCTACAATTGATTCAGGTGTTTGTATTATTACATCGTCCTTTTCTGGTGATTTTAGTTTTTCATCCTCTTTCACTGGAGATTTTATTTTCTCATCTTCTTCTTCTGGTGTTTTTACTTTCTCGACCGGCGTAATTATTTCGCGTTCTACAACTGATTCAGGTGTTTGTATTTTTATATCGTCCTTTACTGGTGACTTTAGTTTTTCATCCGCTTTCACTGGAGATTTTATTTCCTCATCTGCTTCTTCTGGTGTTTTTACTTCAACTGCTTGTTCTGGTGTTTTTACTTTCTCGACCGGCGTAATTATTTCGCGTTCTACAATTGATTCAGGTGTTTGTATTTTTACATCGTCTTTTTCTGGTGACTTTAGTTTTTCATCCTCTTTCACTGGAGACTTTATTTTCTCATCTGCATTTTCTGGTGTTTTTACTTTCTCAACCGTTCTAATTATTTCGCGTTCTACAATTGATTCAGGTGTTTGTATTTTTACATCGTCCTTTTCTGGGGACTTTAGTCTTTCATCCTCTTTCACTGGTGATTTTATTTCCTCATCTGCGTCTTCTGGTGTTTTTACTTCAACTGCTTGTTCTGGTGTTTTTACTTTCTCGACCGGCGTAATTATTTCGCGTTCTACAATTGATTCAGGTGTTTGTATTTTTACATCGTCTTTTTCTGGTGACTTTAGTTTTTCATCCTCTTTCACTGGAGATTTTATTTTCACATCTGCATTTTCTGGTGGTTTTACTTTCTCAACCGTTCTAATTATTTCGCGTTCTACAATTGATTCAGGTGTTTGTATTTTTACATCGTCTTTTTCTGGTGACTTTAGTTTTTCATCCTCTTTCACTGGAGATTTTATTTTCTCATCTGCTTCTTCTGGTGTTTTTACTTTATCTGCTTGTTCTGGTGTTTTTACTTTCTCGACCGGCGTAATTATTTCGCGTTCTATAATTGATTCAATTGTTTGTATTTTTACATCGTCCTTTCCTGGTGACTTCAGTTTTTCATCGTCTTTCACAGGTGATTTTATTTCCTCATCTGCTTCTTCTGGTATTTTTACTTTCTCTTCGCGTTCTACAATTGATTCAATTTTTACATCGTCCTTTTCTGGTGATTTTAATTTTTCATCCTCTTTCACTGGAGATTTTATTTTATCTTCTGCTTCTTCTGGTGTTCTTACTTTATCTGCTTCTTCTAGTGTTTTTACTTTCTCGACCGGCGTAATTATTTCGCGTTCTACAATTGATTCAGATGTTTGTATTTTTACCTCGTCCTTTTCTGGTGACTTTAGTTTTTCATCCTCTTTTATTGGAGATTTTATTTTCTCATCTGCTTCTTTTGGTGTTTTTGCTTTCTCAACCGTCGTAATTATTTCGCGTTCTACAATTGATTCAGGTTTTTGTATTTTTACATCGTCCTTTTCTGGTGACTTTAGTTTTTCATCCTCTTTCACTGGAGATTTTATTTTCTCATCTGTTTCTTCTGATGTTTTTACTTTCTCGATCGGCGTAATTATTTCGCATTCTACAATTGATTCAGGTGCTTGTATTTCTACATCTTCCTTTTCTGGGGACTTTAGTTTTTCATCCTCTTTCACTGGAGATTTTATTTTCTCATCTTCTTCTTCTGGTGTTTTTACTTTCTCGACCGGCGTAATTATTTCGCGTTCTACAATTGATTCAGGTGTTTGTATTTTTATATCGTCCTTTACTGGTGATTTTAGTTTTTCATCCTCTTTCACTGGAGATTTTATTTTATCATCTGCATCTTCTGGTGTTTTTACTTTATCTGCTTGTTCTGGTGTTTTTACTTTCTCGACCGGCGTAATTATTTCGCGTTCTACAATTGATTCAAGTGTTTGTATTTTTACATCGTCCTTTTCTGGTGACTTTAGTTTTTCATCGTCTTTCACAGGTGATTTTATTTCCTCATCTGCTTTTTCTGGTGTTTTTACTTTCTCGACCGGCGTAATTATTTCGCGTTCTACAATTGATTCAGGTGTTTGTATTTCTACATCTTCCTTTTCTGGGGACTTAAGTTTTTCATCCTCTTTCACTGGAGATTTTATTTTCTCATCTTCTTCTTCTGGTGTTTTTACTTTCTCGACCGGCATAATTATTTCGCGTTCTACAATTGATTCAGGTGTTTGTATTTTTATATCGTCCTTTACTGGTGACTTTAGTTTTTCATCCCCTTTCACTGGAGATTTTATTTCCTCCTCTGCTTCTTCTGGTGTTTTCACTTTGTCTGCTTCTTCTGGTGTTTTTACTTTCTCAACCGTTGTAATTATTTCGCGTTCTACAATTGATTCAGGTGTTTGTATTTTTACATCGTCTTTTTCTGGTGACTTTAGTTTTTCATCCTCTTTCACTGGAGATTTTATTTTCTCATCTTCTTCTTCTGGTGTTTTTACTTTCTCGACCGGCGTAATTATTTCGCGTTCTACAACTGATTCAGGTGTTTGTATTTTTACATCGTCTTTTTCTGGTGACTTTAGTTTTTCATCCTCTTTCACTGGAGATTTTATTTTCTCATCTGCTTCTTCTGGTGTTTTTACTTTATCTGCTTGTTCTGGTGTTTTTACTTTCTCGACCGGCCTAATTATTTCGCGTTCTACAATTAATTCAAGTGTTTGTAATTTTACATCGTCCTTTTCTGGTGATTTTAGTTTTTCATCCTCTTTCACTGGAGATTTTATTTTCTCATCTTCTTCTGGTGTTTTTACTTTCTCGACCGGCGTAATTATTTCGCGTTCTACAACTGATTCAGGTGTTTGTATTTTTACATCGTCCTTTTCTGGGGCCTTTAGTCTTTCATCCTCTTTCACTGGTGATTTTATTTCCTCATCTGTGTCTTCTGGTGTTTTTACTTCAACTGCTTGTTCTGGTGTTTTTACTTTCTCGACCGGCGTAATTATTTCGCGTTCTACAATTGATTCAGGTGTTTGTATTTTTACATCGTCTTTTTCTGGTGACTTTAGTTTTTCATCCTCTTTCACTGGAGATTTTATTTTCTCATCTGCATTTTCTGGTGTTTTTACTTTCTCAACCGTTGTAATTATTTCGCGTTCTACAATTGATTCAGGTGTTTGTATTTTTACATCGTCTTTTTCTGGTGACTTTAGTTTTTCATCCTCTTTCACTGGAGATTTTATTTTCTCATCTGCTTCTTCTGGTGTTTTTACTTTATCTGCTTGTTCTGGTGTTTTTACTTTCTCGACCGGCGTAATTATTTCGCGTTCTATAATTGATTCAATTGTTTGTATTTTTACATCGTCCTTTTCTGGTGACTTCAGTTTTTCATCGTCTTTCACAGGTGATTTTATTTCCTCATCTGCTTCTTCTGGTGTTTTTACTTTCTCGACCGGCGTAATTATTTCGCGTTCTACAATTGATTCAGGTGTTTGTATTTTTACATCGTCCTTTTCTGGTGATTTTAATTTTTCATCCTCTTTCACTGGAGATTTTATTTTCTCATCTGCTTCTTCTGGTGTTCTTACTTTATCTGCTTCTTCTGATGTTTTTACTTTCTCGATCGGCGTAATTATTTCGCGTTCTACAATTGATTCAGGTGTTTGTATTTCTACATCTTCCTTTTCTGGGGACTTTAGTTTTTCATCCTCTTTCACTGGAGATTTTATTTTCTCATCTTCTTCTTCTGGTGTTTTTACTTTCTCGACCGGCGTAATTATTTCGCGTTCTACAACTGATTCAGGTGTTTGTATTTTTACATCGTCCTTTTCTGGGGACTTTAGTCTTTCATCCTCTTTCACTGGTGATTTTATTTCCTCATCTGCGTCTTCTGGTGTTTTTACTTCAACTGCTTGTTCTGGTGTTTTTACTTTCTCGACCGGCGTAATTATTTCGCGTTCTACAATTGATTCAGGTGTTTGTATTTTTACATCGTCTTTTTCTGGTGACTTTAGTTTTTCATCCTCTTTCACTGGAGATTTTATTTTCTCATCTGCATTTTCTGGTGTTTTTACTTTCTCAACCGTTGTAATTATTTCGCGTTCTACAATTGATTGAGGTGTTTGTATTTTTACATCGTCTTTTTCTGGTGACTTTAGTTTTTCATCCTCTTTCACTGGAGATTTTATTTTCTCATCTGCTTCTTCTGGTGTTTTTACTTTCTCAACCGTTGTAATTATTTCGCGTTCTACAATTGATTCAGGTGTTTGTATTTCTACATCTTCCTTTTCTGGGGACTTTAGTTTTTCATCCTCTTTCACTGGAGATTTTATTTTCTCATCTTCTTCTTCTGGTGTTTTTACTTTCTCGACCGGCGTAATTATTTCGCGTTCTACAATTAATTCAGGTGTTTGTATTTTTACATCGTCCTTTTCTGGGGACTTTAGTCTTTCATCCTCTTTCACAGGTGATTTTATTTCCTCATCTGCTTCTTCTGGTGTTTTTACTTTCTCAACCGTTGTAATTATTTCGCGTTTTACAATTGATTCAGGTGTTTGTATTTTTACATCGTCTTTTTCTGGTGACTTTAGTTTTTCATCCTCTTTCACTGGAGATTTTATTTTCTCATCAGCTTCTTCTGGTGTTTTTACTTTATCTGCTTGTTCTGGTGTTTTTACTTTCTCGACCGGCGTAATTATTTCGCGGTCTACAATTGATTCAGGTGTTTGTATTTTTACATCGTCCTTTTCTGGTGACTTTAGTTTTTCATCGTCTTTCACTGGAGATTTTATTTTCTCATCTGTTTCTTCTGATGTTTTTACTTTCTCGATCTGCGTAATTATTTCGCGTTCTACAATTGATTCAGGTGTTTGTATTTCTACATCTTCCTTTTCCGGGGACTTTAGTTTTTCATCCTCTTTCACTGGAGATTTTATTTTATCATTTTCTTCTTCTGGTGTTTTTACTTTCTCGACCGGCGTAATTATTTCGCGTTCTACAATTGATTCAGGTGTTTGTATTTTTATATCGTCCTTTACTGGTGACTTTAGTTTTTCATCCTCTTTCACCGGAGATTTTATTTCCTCATCTGCATCTTCTGGTGTTTTTACTTCAACTGCTTGTTCTGGTGTTTTTACTTTCTCGACCGGCGTAATTATTTCGCGTTCTACAATTGATTCAGGTGTTTGTATTTTTACATCGTCTTTTTCTGGTGACTTTAGTTTTTCATCCTCTTTCACTGGTGATTTTATTTCCTCATCTGCTTTTTCTGGTGTTTTTACTTTCTCGACCGGCGTAATTATTTCGCGTTCTACAATTGATTCAGGTGTTTGTATTTCTACATCTTCCTTTTCTGGGGACTTAAGTTTTTCATACTCTTTCACTGGAGATTTTATTTTCTCATCTTCTTCTTCTGGTGTTTTTACTTTCTCGACCGGCGTAATTATTTCGCGTTCTACAATTGATTCAGGTGTTTGTATTTTTACATCGTCCTTTTCTGGTGATTTTAATTTTTCATCCTCTTTCACTGGAGATTTTATTTTATTTTCTGCTTCTTCTGGTGTTCTTACTTTATCTGCTTCTTCTGGTGTTTTTACTTTCTCGACCGGCGTAATTATTTCGCGTTCTACAATTGATTCAGGTTTTTGTATTTTTACATCGTCCTTTTCTGGTGACTTTAGTTTTTCATCCTCTTTCACCGGAGATTTTATTTCCTCATCTGCGTCTTCTGGTGTTTTTACTTCAACTGCTTGTTCTGGTGTTTTTACTTTCTCGACTGGCGTAATTATTTCGCGTTCTACAATTGATTCAGGTTTTTGTATTTTTACATCGTCCTTTTCTGGTGACTTTAGTTTTTCATCCTCTTTCACTGGAGATTTTATTTTCTTATCTGTTTCTTCTGATGTTTTTACTTTCTCGATCGCCGTAATTATTTCGCGTTCTACAATTGATTCAGGTGTTTGTATTTTTACATCGTCCTTTTCTGGTGATTTTAATTTTTCATCCTCTTTCACTGGAGATTTTATTTTCTCATCTGCTTCTTCTGGTGTTTTTACTTTCTCGACCGGCGTAATTATTTCGCGTTCTGTAATTGATTCAATTGTTTGTATTTTTACATCGTACTTTTCTGGTGACTTCAGTTTTTCATCGTCTTTCAAAGGTGATTTTATTTCCTCATCTGCTTCTTCTGGTGTTTTTACTTTCTCGACCGGCGTAATTATTTCGCGTTCTACAATTGATTCAGGTGTTTGTATTTTTACATCGTCCTTTTCTGGTGATTTTAATTTTTCATCCTCTTTCACTGGAGATTTTATTTTCTCATCTGCTTCTTCTGGTGTTCTTACTTTATCTGCTTCTTCTGGTGTTTTTACTTTCTCGACCGGCGTAATTATTTCGCGTTCTACAATTGATTCAGGTTTTTGTATTTTTACATCGTCCTTTTCTGGTGACTTTAGTTTTTCATCCTCTTTCACTGGAGATTTTATTTTCTCATCTGTTTCTTCTGATGTTTTTACTTTCTCGATCGGCGTAATTATTTCGCGTTCTACAATTGATTCAGGTGTTTGTATTTCTACATCTTCCTTTTCTGGGGACTTTAGTCTTTCATCCTCCTTCACTGGAGATTTTATTTTATCATTTTCTTCTTCTGGTGTTTTTACTTTCTCGACCGGCGTAATTATTTCGCGTTCTACAATTGATTCAGGTGTTTGTATTTTTACATCGTCCTTTTCTGGGGACTTTAGTCTTTTATCCTCTTTCACAGGTGATTTTATTTCCTCATCTGCTTCTTCTGGTGTTTTTACTTTCTCAACCGTTGTAATTATTTCGCGTTCTACAATTGATTCAGGTGTTTGTATTTTTACATCGTCTTTTTCTAGTGACATTAGTTTTTCATCCTCTTTCACTGGAGATTTTATTTTCTCATCAGCTTCTTCTGGTGTTTTTACTTTATCTGCTTGTTCTGGTGTTTTTACTTTCTCGACCGGCGTAAGTATTTCGCGGTCTACAATTGATTCAGGTGTTTGTATTTTTACATCGTCCTTTTCTGGTGACTTTAGTTTTTCATCCTCTTTCACTGGAGATTTTATTTTCTCATCTGTTTCTTCTGATGTTTTTACTTTCTCGACCGGCGTAATTATTTCGCGTTTTACAATTGATTCAGGTGTTTGTATTTTTACATCGTCTTTTTCTGGTGACTTTAGTTTTTCATCCTCTTTCACTGGTGATTTTATTTCCTCATCTGCTTTTTCTGGTGTTTTTACTTTCTCGACCGGCGTAATTATTTCGCGTTCTACAATTGATTCAGGTGTTTGTATTTTTACATCGTCCTTTTCTGGGGACTTTAGTTTTTCATCCTCTTTCACTGGAGATTTTATTTTCTCATCTTCTTCTTCTGGTGTTTTTACTTTATCTGCTTGTTCTGCTGTTTTTACTTTCTCGACCGGCGTAATTATTTCGCGTTCTACAATTGATTCAAGTGTTTGTATTTTTACATCGTCCTTTTCTGGTGACTTTAGTTTTTCATCCTCTTTTACTGGAGATTTTATTTTCTCATCTGCTACTTCTGGTGTTTTTACTTTATCTGCTTGTTCTGGTGTTTTTACTTTTTTAACCGTCGTAATTATTTCGCGTTCTACAATTGATTCAAGTGTTTGTATTATTACATCGTCCTTTTCTGGTGATTTTAGTTTTTCATCCTCTTTCACTGGAGATTTTATTTTCTCATCTTCTTCTTCTGATGTTTTTACTTTCTCGACCGGCGTAATTATTTCGCGTTCTACAACTGATGCAGGTGTTTGTATTTTTATATCGTCCTTTACTGGTGACTTTAGTTTTTTATCCTCTTTCACTGGAGATTTTATTTCCTCATCTGCTTCTTCTGGTGTTTTTACTTTGTCTACTTCTTCTGGTGTTTTTACTTTCTCAACCGTTGTACTTATTTCGCGTTCTACAATTGATTCAGGTGTTTGTATTTTTACATCGTCTTTTTCTGGTGACTTTAGTTTTTCATCTTCTTTCACTGGAGATTTTATTTTCTCATCTGCTTCGTCTGATGTTTTTACTTTATCTGCTTGTTCTGGTGTTTTTACTTTCTCGACCGGCGTAATTATTTCGCGTTCTACAATTGATTCAAGTGTTTGTATTTTTACATCGTCCTTTTCTGGGGACTTAAGTTTTTCATCCTCTTTCACTGGAGATTTTATTTTCTCATCTTCTTCTTCTGGTGTTTTTACTTTCTCGATCGGCGTAATTATTTCGCGTTCTACAATTGATTCAGGTGTTTGTATTTGTATATCGTCCTTTACTGGTAACTTTAGTTTTTCATCCTCTTTCACTGGAGATTTTATTTCCTCCTCTGCTTCTTCTGGTGTTTTCACTTTGTCTGCTGCTTCTGGTGTTTTTACTTTCTCGACCTGCGTAATTATTTCGCGTTCTACAATTGATTCAGGTGTTTGTATTTTTACATCGTCCTTTTCTGGGGACTTTAGTCTTTCATCCTCTTTCACTGGTGATTTTATTTCCTCATCTGCTTCTTCTGGTGTTTTTACTTTAACTGCTTGTTCAGGTGTTTTTACTTTCTCGACCGGCGTAATTATTTCGCGTTCTACAATTGATTCAGGTGTTTGTATTTTTACATCGTCTTTTTCTGGTGACTTTAGTTTTTCATCCTCTTTCACTGGAGATTTTATTTTCTCATCTGCTTCTTCTGGTGTTTTTACTTTCTCAACCGTTGTAATTATTTCGCGATCTACAATTGATTCAGGTGTTTGTATTTTTACTTCGTCCTTTACTGGTGACTTTAGTTTTTCATCCTCTTTCACTGGAGATTTTATTTTCTCATCTGCTACTTCTGGTGTTTTTACTTTATCTGCTTGTTCTGGTGTTTTTACTTTCTCGACCGGCGTAATTATTTCGCGTTCTACAATTGATTCAAGTGTTTGTATTTTTACATCGTCCTTTTCTGGTGACTTTAGTTTTTCATCCTCTTTTACTGGAGATTTTATTTTCTCATCTGCTACTTCTGGTGTTTTTACTTTATCTGCTTGTTCTGGTGTTTTTACTTGCTCAACCGTCGTAATTATTTCGCGTTCTACAATTGATTCAGGTGTTTGTATTATTACATCGTCCTTTTCCGGTGATTTTAGTTTTTCATCCTCTTTCACTGGAGATTTTATTTTATCATCTTCTTCTTCTGATGTTTTTACTTTCTCGACCGGCGTAATTATTTCGCGTTCTACAATTGATTCAGGTGTTTGTATTTTTATATCGTCCTTTACTGGTGACTTTAGTTTTTCATCCTCTTTCACTGGAGATTTTATTTTCTCATCTGCTTCTTCTGGTGTTTTTACTTTATCTGCTTGTTCTGGTGTTTTTACTTTCTCGACCGGCGTAATTATTTCGCGTTCTACAATTGATTCAAGTGTTTGTATTTTTACATCGTCCTTTTCTGGGGACTTAAGTTTTTCATCCTCTTTCACTGGAGATTTTATTTTCTCATCTTCTTCTTCTGGTGTTTTTACTTTCTCGACCGGCGTAATTATTTCGCGTTCTACAATTGATTCAGGTGTTTGTATTTGTATATCGTCCTTTACTGGTGACTTTAGTTTTTCATCCTCTTTCACTGGAGATTTTATTTCCTCCTCTGTTTCTTCTGGTGTTTTCACTTTGTCTGCTGCTTCTGGTGTTTTTACTTTCTCGACCTGCGTAATTATTTCGCGTTCTACAATTGATTCAGGTGTTTGTATTTTTACATCGTCCTTTTCTGGGGACTTTAGTCTTTCATCCTCTTTCACTGGTGATTTTATTTCCTCATCTGCTTCTTCTGGTGTTTTTACTTCAACTGCTTGTTCAGGTGGTTTTACTTTCTCGACCGGCGTAATTATTTCGCGTTCTACAATTGATTCAGGTGTTTGTATTTTTACATCGTCTTTTTCTGGTGACTTTAGTTTTTCATCCTCTTTCACTGGAGATTTTATTTTCTCATCTGCTTCTTCTGGTGTTTTTACTTTCTCAACCGTTGTAATTATTTCGCGATCTACAATTGATTCAGGTGTTTGTATTTTTACTTCGTCCTTTACTGGTGACTTTAGTTTTTCATCCTCTTTCACTGGAGATTTTATTTTCTCATCTGCTACTTCTGGTGTTTTTACTTTATCTGCTTGTTCTGGTGGTTTTACTTTCTCAGCCGTCGTAATTATTTCGCGTTCTACAATTGATTCAGGTGTTTGTATTTCTACATCTTCCTTTGCTGGGGACTTTAATTTTTCATCCTCTTTCACTGGAGATTTTATTTTCTCATCTTCTTGTTCTGGTGTTTTTACTTTCTCGACCGGCGCAATTATTTTGCGTTCTACAATTGATTCAGGTGTTTGTATTTTTATATCGTCCTTTACTGGTGACTTTAGTTTTTCATCCTCTTTCACTGGAGATTTTATTTCCTCATCTGCTTCTTCTGGTGTTTTCACTTTGTCTGCTGCTTCTGGTGTTTTTACTTTCTCGACCTGAGTAATTATTTCGCGTTCTACAATTGATTCAGGTGTTTGTATTTTTACATCGTCCTTTTCTGGTGACTTTAGTTTTTCATCCTCTTTCACTGGAGATTTTATTTTCTCATCTGTTTCTTCTGATGTTTTTACTTTCTCGATCGGCGTAATTATTTCGCGTTCTACAATTGATTCAGGTGTTTGTATTTCTACATCTTCCTTTTCCGGGGACTTTAGTTTTTCATCCTCTTTCACTGGAGATTTTATTTTATCATCTTCTTCTTCTGGTGTTTTTACTTTTTCGACCGGCGTAATTATTTCGCGTTCTACAATTGATTCAGGTGTTTGTATTTTTATATCGTCCTTTACTGGTGACTTTAGTTTTTCATCCTCTTTCACTGGAGATTTTATTTTCTCATCTGCTTCTTCTGGTGTTTTTACTTTATCTGCTTGTTCTGGTGTTTTTACTTTCTCAACCGGCGTAATTATTTCGCGTTCTACAATTGATTCAAGTGTTTGTATTTTTACATCGTCCTTTTCTGGGGACTTAAGTTTTTCATCCTCTTTAACTGGAGATTTTATTTTCTCATCTTCTTCTTCTGGTGTTTTTACTTTCTCGACCGGCGTAATTATTTCGCGTTCTACAATTGATTCAGGTGTTTGTATTTTTATATCGTCCTTTACTGGTGACTTTAGTTTTTCATCCTCTTTCACTGGAGATTTTATTTCCTCTTCTGCTTCTTCTGGTGTTTTCACTTTGTCTGCTGCTTCTGGTGTTTTTACTTTTTCGACCTGCGTAATTATTTCGCGTTCTACAATTGATTCAGGTGTTTGTATTTTTACATCGTCCTTTTCTGGGGACTTTAGTCTTTCATCCTCTTTCACAGGTGATTTTATTTCCTCATCTGCTTCTTCTGGTGTTTTTACTTTCTTAACCGTTGTAATTATTTCGCGTTCTACAATTGATTCAGGTGTTTGTATTTTTACATCGTCTTTTTCTGGTGACATTAGTTTTTCATCCTCTTTCACTGGAGATTTTATTTTCTCATCTGCTTCTTCTGGTGTTTTTACTTTATCTGCTTGTTCTAGTGTTTTTCCTTTCTCGACCGGCGTAATTATTTCGCGTTCTACAATTGATTCAAGTGTTTGTAATTTTACATCGTCCTTTTCTTGTGACTTTAGTTTTTCATCCTCTTTCACTGGAGATTTTATTTTCTCATCTGCTTCTTCTGGTGTTTTTACTTTATCTGCTTGTTCTGGTGTTTTTACTTTCTCAACCGTCGTAATTATTTCGCGTTTTACAATTGATTCATGTGTTTGTATTATTACATCGTCCTTTTCTGGTGATTTTAGTTTTTCATCCTCTTTCACTGGAGATTTTATTTTCTCATCTTCTTCTTCTGGTGTTTTTACGTTCTCGACCGGCGTAATTATTTCGCGTTCTACAACTGATTCAGGTGTTTGTATTTTTATATCGTCCTTTACTGGTGACTTTAGTTTTTCATCCTCTTTCACTGGAGATTTTATTTCCTCATCTGCTTCTTCTGGTGTTTTTACTTTGTCTACTTCTTCTGGTGTTTTTACTTTCTCGACCTGCGTAATTATTTCGCGTTCTACAATTGATTCAGGTTTTTGTATTTTTACATCGTCCTTTTCTGGTGACTTTAGTTTTTCATCCTCTTTCACTGGAGATTTTATTTCCTCATCTGCTTCCTCTGGTGTTTTTACTTTCTCGACCTGCGTAATTACTTCGCGTTCTACAATTGATTCAGGTGTTTGTATTTTTACATCGTCCTTTTCTGGGGACTTTAGTCTTTCATCCTCTTTCACAGGTGATTTTATTTTCTCAGCTGCTTCTTCTGGTGTTTTTACTTTCTCAACCGTTGTAATTATTTCGCGTTCTACAATTGATTCAGGTGTTTGTATTTTTACATCGTCTTTTTCTGGTGACTTTAGTTTTTCATCCTCTTTCACTGGAGATTTTATTTTCTCATCTGTTTCTTCTGATGTTTTTACTTTCTCGATCCGCGTAATTATTTCGCGTTCTACAATTGATTCAGGTGTTTGTATTTCTACATCTTCCTTTTCCGGGGACTTAAGTTTTTCATCCTCTTTCACTGGAGATTTTATTTTATCATCTTCTTCTTCTGGTGTTTTTACTTTCTCGACCGGCGTAATTATTTCGTGTTCTACAATTGATTCAGGTGTTTGTATTTTAACATCGTCTTTTTCTGGTGACTTTAGTTTTTCATCCTCTTTCACAGGTGATTTTATTTCCTCATTTGCTTCTTCTTGTGTCTTTACTTTCTCGACCGGCGTAATTATTTCGCGTTTTACAATTGATTCAGGTGTTTGTATTTTTATATCGTCCTTTACTGGTGACTTTAGTTTTTCATCCTCTTTCACTGGAGATTTTATTTCCTCTTCTGCTTCTTCTGGTGTTTTCACTTTGTCTGCTGCTTCTGGTGTTTTTACTTTTTCGACCTGCGTAATTATTTCGCGTTCTACAATTGATTCAGGTGTTTGTATTTTTACATCGTCCTTTTCTGGGGACTTTAGTCTTTCATCCTCTTTCACAGGTGATTTTATTTCCTCATCTGCTTCTTCTGGTGTTTTTACTTTATCTGCTTGTTCTGGTGTTTTTACTTTCTCAACCGTCGTAATTATTTCGCGTTTTACAATTGATTCATGTGTTTGTATTATTACATCGTCCTTTTCTGGTGATTTTAGTTTTTCATCCTCTTTCACTGGAGATTTTATTTTCTCATCTTCTTCTTCTGGTGTTTTTACGTTCTCGACCGGCGTAATTATTTCGCGTTCTACAACTGATTCAGGTGTTTGTATTTTTATATCGTCCTTTACTGGTGACTTTAGTTTTTCATCCTCTTTCACTGGAGATTTTATTTCCTCATCTGCTTCTTCTGGTGTTTTTACTTTGTCTACTTCTTCTGGTGTTTTTACTTTCTCGACCTGCGTAATTATTTCGCGTTCTACAATTGATTCAGGTTTTTGTATTTTTACATCGTCCTTTTCTGGTGACTTTAGTTTTTCATCCTCTTTCACTGGAGATTTTATTTCCTCATCTGCTTCCTCTGGTGTTTTTACTTTCTCGACCTGCGTAATTACTTCGCGTTCTACAATTGATTCAGGTGTTTGTATTTTTACATCGTCCTTTTCTGGGGACTTTAGTCTTTCATCCTCTTTCACAGGTGATTTTATTTTCTCAGCTGCTTCTTCTGGTGTTTTTACTTTCTCAACCGTTGTAATTATTTCGCGTTCTACAATTGATTCAGGTGTTTGTATTTTTACATCGTCTTTTTCTGGTGACTTTAGTTTTTCATCCTCTTTCACTGGAGATTTTATTTTATCATCTGCTTTTTCTGGTGTTTTTACTTTCTCGACCGGCGTAATTATTTCGTGTTCTACAATTGATTCAGGTGTTTGTATTTCTACATCTTCCTTTTCTGGGGACTTAAGTTTTTCATCCTCTTTCACTGGAGATTTTATTTTATCATCTGCTTTTTCTGGTGTTTTTACTTTCTCGACCGGCGTAATTATTTCGTGTTCTACAATTGATTCAGGTGTTTGTATTTTAACATCGTCTTTTTCTGGTGACTTTAGTTTTTCATCCTCTTTCACAGGTGATTTTATTTCCTCATTTGCTTCTTCTTGTGTTTTTACTTTCTCGACCGGCGTAATTATTTCGCGTTTTACAATTGATTGAGGTGTTTGTATTTTTACATCGTCCTTTACTGGTGACTTTAGTTTTCCATCCTCTTTCACTGGAGATTTTATTTTCTCATCTGCTTCTTCTGGTGTTTTTACTTTATCTGCTTGTTCTGGTGTTTTTACTTTCTCGACCGGCGTAATTATTTCGCGTTCTACAATTGATTCAGATGTTTGTATTTTTACCTCGTCCTTTTCTGGTGACTCTAGTTTTTCATCCTCTTTCACTGGAGATTTTATTTTCTCATCTGCTTCTTCTGGTGTTTTTACTTTCTCGACCGGCGTAATTATTTCGCGTTCTACAATTGATTCAGGTGTTTGTATTTCTACATCTTCCTTTTCTGGGAACTTAAGTTTTTCATCCTCTTTCACTGGAGATTTTAATTTCTCATCTTCTTCTTCTGGTGTTTTTACTTTCTCGACCGGCGTAATTATTTCGCGTTCTACAATTGATTCAGGTGTTTGTATTTTTATATCGTCCTTTACTGGTGACTTTAGTTTTTCATCCTCTTTCACTGGAGATTTTATCTCCTCATCTGCTTCTTCTGGTGTTTTTACTTTGTCTGTTGCTTCTGGTATTTTTACTTTCTCGACCTGCGTAATTATTTCGCGTTCTACAATTGATTCAGGTGTTTGTATTTTTACATCTTCCTTTTCTGGGGACTTTAGTTTTTCATCCTCTTTCACTGGAGATTTTATTTTCTCATCTTCTTCTTCTGGTGTTTTTACTTTCTCGACCGGCGTAATTATTTCGCGTTCTACAATTGATTCAGGTGTTTGTATTTCTACATCTTCCTTTTCTGGGGACTTAAGTTTTTCATCCTCTTTCACTGGAGATTTTAATTTCTCATCTTCTTCTTCTGGTGTTTTTACTTTCTCGACCGGCGTAATTATTTCGCGTTCTACAATTGATTCAGGTGTTTGTATTTTTACATCGTCCTTTTCTGGTGACTTTAGTTTTTCATCGTCTTTCACAGGTGATTTTATTTCCTCATGTGCTTCTTCTGGTGTTTTTACTTTCTCGACCGGCGTAATTATTTCGCGTTCTACAATTGATTCAGGTGTTTGTATTTCTACATCTTCCTTTTCTGGGGACTTTAGTCTTTCATCCTCTTTCACTAGTGATTTTATTTCCTCATCAGCTTCTTCTGGTGTTTTTACTTTCTCAACCGTTGTAATTATTTCGCGTTCTAAAATTGATTCAAGTGTTTGTATTTTTACATCGTCCTTTTCTGGTGACTTTAGTTTTTCATCGTCTTTCACAGGTGATTTTATTGCCTTATCTGCTTCTTCTGGTGTTTTTACTGTCTCGACCGGCGTAATTATTTTGCGTTCTACAATTGATTCAGGTATTTGTATTTTTACCTCGTCCTTTGCTGGTGACTTTAGTTTTTCATCCTCTTTCACTGGAGATTTTATTTTCTTATCTGCTTCTTCTGGTGTTTTTACTTTCTCGACCAGCGTAATTGTTTCGCGTTCTACAATTGATTCAGATGTTTGTATTTTTACATCGTCCTTTTCTGGTGACTTTAGTTTTTCATCCTCTATCACTGGAGATTTTATTTTATTTTCTGCCTCTTCTGGTGTTTTTACTTTATCTGCTTGTTCTGGTGTTTTTACTTTCTCGACCGGCGTAATTATTTCGCGTTCTATAATTGATTCAATTGTTTGTATTTTTACATCGTCCTTTTCTGGTGACTTTAGTTTTTCATCGTCTTTCACAGGTGATTTTATTTCCTCATCTGCTTCTTCTGGTGTTTTTACTTTCTCGACCGGCGTAATTATTTCGCGTTCTACAATTGATTCAGGTGTTTGTATTTTTACATCGTCCTTTTCTGGTGACTTTAGTTTTTCATCCTCTTTCACTGGAGATTTTATTTTATCACCTGCCTCTTCTGGTGTTTTTACTTTATCAACCGTCGTAATTATTTCGCGTTCTACAATTGATTCAGGTGTTTGTATTATTACATCGTCCTTTTCTGGTGATTTTAGTTTTTCATCCTCTTTCACTGGAGATTTTATTTTCTCATCTTCTTCTTCTGGTGTTTTTACTTTCTCGACCGGCGTAATTATTTCGCGTTCTACAACTGATTTAGGTGTTTGTATTTTTATATCGTCCTTTACTGGTGACTTTAGTTTTTCATCCTCTTTCACTGGAGATTTTATTTTCTCATCTGCTTCTTCTGGTGTTTTTACTTTCTCAACCGTTGTAATTATTTCGCGTTCTACAATTGATTCAGGTGTTTGTATTTTTACATCGTCTTTTTCTGGTGACTTTAGTTTTTCATCCTCTTTCACTGGAGATTTTATTTTCTCATCTGCTTCTTCTGGTGTTTTTACTTTATCTGCTTGTTCTGGTGTTTTTACTTTCTCGACCGGCGTAATTATTTCGCGTTCTACAATTGATTCAGGTGTTTGTATTTTTACATCGTCCTTTTCTGGTGATTTTAGTTTTTCATCCTCTTTCACTGGAGATTTTATTTTATCTCCTGCTTCTTCTGGTGTTTTTACTTTATCTGCTTCTTCTGGTGTTTTTACTTTCTCGATCGGCGTAATTATTTCGCGTTCTACAATTGATTCAGGTGTTTGTATTTTTACATCGTCCTTTTCTGGTGACCTTAGGTTTTCATCCTCTATCACTGGAGATTTTATTTTATCATCTGCTTCTTCTGGTATTTTTACTTTATCTGCTTGTTCTGGTGTTTTTACTTTCTCCACCGGCGTAATTATTTCGCGTTCTACAATTGATTCAGGTGTTTGTATTTTTACATCGTCTTTTTCTGGGGACTTTAGTTTTTCATCCTCTTTCACTGGAGATTTTATTTTCTCATCTGCTTCTTCTGGTGTTTTTACTTTATCTGCTTGTTCTGGTGTTTTTACTTTCTCAACCGGCGTAATTATTTCGCGTTCTACAATTGATTCAGGTGTTTGTATTTTTACATCGTCCTTTTCTGGTGATTTTAGTTTTTCATCCTCTTTCACTGGAGATTTTATTTTATACTCTGCTTCTTCTGGTGTTTTTACTTTATCTGCTTCTTCTGGTGTTTTTACTTTCTCGATCGGCGTAATTATTTCGCGTTCTACAATTGATTCAGGTGTTTGTATTTTTACATCGTCCTTTTCTGGTGACCTTAGGTTTTCATCCTCTATCACTGGAGATTTTATTTTATCAGCTGCTTCTTCTGGTATTTTTACTTTATCTGCTTGTTCTGGTGTTTTTACTTTCTCCACCGGCGTAATTATTTCGCGTTCTATAATTGATTCAATTGTTTGTATTTTTACATCGTCCTTTTCTGGAGACTTTAGTTTTTCATCCTCTTTCACTGGAGATTTTATTTTATCATCTTCTACTTCTGGAGTTTTTACTTTCTCGACCGGCGTAATTATTTCGCGTTCTACAACTGATTCAGGTGTTTGTATTTTTATATCGTCCTTTACTGGTGACTTTAGTTTTTCATCCTCTTTCACTGGAGATTTTATTTCCTCATCTGCTTCTTCTGGTGTTTTTACTTCAACTGCTTGTTCTGGTGTTTTTACTTTCTCAACCGTTGTAATTATTTCGCGTTCTACAATTGATTCAGGTGTTTGTATTTTTAAATCGTCCTTTTCTGGTGACTTTAGTTTTTCATCCTCTTTCACTGGAGATTTTATTTTCTCATCTGCTTCTACTGGTGTTTTTACTTTCTCAACCGTTGTAATTATTTCGCGATCTACAATTGATTCAGGTGTTTGTATTTTTACATCTTCCTTTTCTGGGGACTTTAGTTTTTCATCCTCTTTCACTGGAGATTTTATTTTCTCATCTTCTTCTTCTGGTGTTTTTACTTTCTCGACCGGCGTAATTATTTCGCGTTCTACAATTGATTCAGGTGTTTGTATTTCTACATCTTCCTTTTCTGGGGACTTAAGTTTTTCATCCTCTTTCACTGGAGATTTTAATTTCTCATCTTCTTCTTCTGGTGTTTTTACTTTCTCGACCGGCGTAATTATTTCGCGTTCTACAATTGATTCAGGTGTTTGTATTTTTACATCGTCCTTTTCTGGTGACTTTAGTTTTTCATCGTCTTTCACAGGTGATTTTATTTCCTCATGTGCTTCTTCTGGTGTTTTTACTTTCTCGACCGGCGTAATTATTTCGCGTTCTACAATTGATTCAGGTGTTTGTATTTCTACATCTTCCTTTTCTGGGGACTTTAGTCTTTCATCCTCTTTCACTGGTGATTTTATTTCCTCATCAGCTTCTTCTGGTGTTTTTACTTTCTCAACCGTTGTAATTATTTCGCGTTCTACAATTGATTCAGGTGTTTGTATTTCTACATCTTCCTTTTCTGGGGACTTTAGTCTTTCATCCTCTTTCACTGGTGATTTTATTTCCTCATCAGCTTCTTCTGGTGGTTTTACTTTCTCAACCGTTGTAATTATTTCGCGTTCTACAATTGATTCAGGTGTTTGTATTTTTACATCGTCTTTTTCTGGTGACTTTAGTTTTTTATCCTCTTTCACTGGAGATTTTATTTTCTCATCTGCTTCTTCTGGTGTTTTTACTTTATCTGCTTGTTCTGGTGTTTTTACTTTCTCGACCGGCGTAATTATTTCGCGTTCTAAAATTGATTCAAGTGTTTGTATTTTTACATCGTCCTTTTCTGGTGACTTTAGTTTTTCATCGTCTTTCACAGGTGATTTTATTGCCTTATCTGCTTCTTCTGGTGTTTTTACTGTCTCGACCGGCGTAATTATTTTGCGTTCTACAATTGATTCAGGTATTTGTATTTTTACCCCGTCCTTTGCTGGTGACTTTAGTTTTTCATCCTCTTTCACTGGAGATTTTATTTTCTTATCTGCTTCTTCTGGTGTTTTTACTTTCTCGACCAGCGTAATTGTTTCGCGTTCTACAATTGATTCAGATGTTTGTATTTTTACATCGTCCATTTCTGGTGACTTTAGTTTTTCATCCTCTATCACTGGAGATTTTATTTTATTTTCTGCCTCTTCTGGTGTTTTTACTTTATCTGCTTGTTCTGGTGTTTTTACTTTCTCGACCGGCGTAATTATTTCGCGTTCTATAATTGATTCAATTGTTTGTATTTTTACATCGTCCTTTTCTGGTGACTTTAGTTTTTCATCGTCTTTCACAGGTGATTTTATTTCCTCATCTGCTTCTTCTGGTGTTTTTACTTTCTCGACCGGCGTAATTATTTCGCGTTCTACAACTGATTTAGGTGTTTGTATTTTTATATCGTCCTTTTCTGGTGACTTTAGTTTTTCATCCTCTTTCACTGGAGATTTTATTTTATCACCTGCCTCTTCTGGTGTTTTTACTTTATCAACCGTCGTAATTATTTCGCGTTCTACAATTGATTCAGGTGTTTGTATTATTACATCGTCCTTTTCTGGTGATTTTAGTTTTTCATCCTCTTTCACTGGAGATTTTATTTTCTCATCTTCTTCTTCTGGTGTTTTTACTTTCTCGACCGGCGTAATTATTTCGCGTTCTACAACTGATTTAGGTGTTTGTATTTTTATATCGTCCTTTACTGGTGACTTTAGTTTTTCATCCTCTTTCACTGGAGATTTTATTTTCTCATCTGCTTCTTCTGGTGTTTTTACTTTCTCAACCGTTGTAATTATTTCGCGTTCTACAATTGATTCAGGTGTTTGTATTTTTACATCGTCTTTTTCTGGTGACTTTAGTTTTTCATCCTCTTTCACTGGAGATTTTATTTTCTCATCTGCTTCTTCTGGTGTTTTTACTTTATCTGCTTGTTCTGGTGTTTTTACTTTCTCGACCGGCGTAATTATTTCGCGTTCTACAATTGATTCAGGTGTTTGTATTTTTACATCGTCCTTTTCTGGTGATTTTAGTTTTTCATCCTCTTTCACTGGAGATTTTATTTTATACTCTGCTTCTTCTGGTGTTTTTACTTTATCTGCTTCTTCTGGTGTTTTTACTTTCTCGATCGGCGTAATTATTTCGCGTTCTACAATTGATTCAGGTGTTTGTATTTTTACATCGTCCTTTTCTGGTGACCTTAGGTTTTCATCCTCTATCACTGGAGATTTTATTTTATCATCTGCTTCTTCTGGTATTTTTACTTTATCTGCTTGTTCTGGTGTTTTTACTTTCTCCACCGGCGTAATTATTTCGCGTTCTACAATTGATTCAGGTGTTTGTATTTTTACATCGTCTTTTTCTGGGGACTTTAGTTTTTCATCCTCTTTCACTGGAGATTTTATTTCCTCATCTGCTTCTTCTGGTGTTTTTACTTTGTCTGCTTCTTCTGGTGTTTTTACTTTCTCGACCTGCGTAATTATTTTGCATTCTACAATTGATTCAGGTGTTTGTATTTTTACATCGTCCTTTTCTGGTGACTTTAGTTTTTCATCCTCTTTCACTGGAGATTTTATTTTATCTTCTGGTTCTTCTGGTGTTTTTACTTTATCAGCTTGTTCTGGTGTTTTTATTTTCTCGACCGACGTAATTATTTCGCGTTCTACAATTGATTCAGGTGTTTGTATTTTTACATCTTCCTTTTCAGGGGACTTTAGTTTTCCATCCTCTTTCACTGGAGATTTTATTTTCTCATCTTCTTCGTCTGGTGTTTTTACTTTCTCGACCGGCGTAATTATTTCGCGTTCTACAATTGATTCAGGTGTTTGTATTTCTACATCTTCCTTTTCTGGGGACTTAAGTTTTTCATCCTCTTTCACTGGAGATTTTAATTTCTCATCTTCTTCTTCTGGTGTTTTTACTTTCTCGACCGGCGTAATTATTTCGCGTTCTACAATTGATTCAGGTGTTTGTATTTTTACATCGTCCTTTTCTGGTGACTTTAGTTTTTCATCGTCTTTCACAGGTGATTTTATTTCCTCATGTGCTTCTTCTGGTGTTTTTACTTTCTCGACCGGCGTAATTATTTCGCGTTCTACAATTGATTCAGGTGTTTGTATTTCTACATCTTCCTTTTCTGGGGACTTTAGTCTTTCATCCTCTTTCACTGGTGATTTTATTTCCTCATCAGCTTCTTCTGGTGTTTTTACTTTCTCAACCGTTGTAATTATTTCGCGTTCTACAATTGATTCAGGTGTTTGTATTTCTACATCTTCCTTTTCTGGGGACTTTAGTCTTTCATCCTCTTTCACTGGTGATTTTATTTCCTCATCAGCTTCTTCTGGTGGTTTTACTTTCTCAACCGTTGTAATTATTTCGCGTTCTACAATTGATTCAGGTGTTTGTATTTTTACATCGTCTTTTTCTGGTGACTTTAGTTTTTTATCCTCTTTCACTGGAGATTTTATTTTCTCATCTGCTTCTTCTGGTGTTTTTACTTTATCTGCTTGTTCTGGTGTTTTTACTTTCTCGACCGGCGTAATTATTTCGCGTTCTAAAATTGATTCAAGTGTTTGTATTTTTACATCGTCCTTTTCTGGTGACTTTAGTTTTTCATCGTCTTTCACAGGTGATTTTATTGCCTTATCTGCTTCTTCTGGTGTTTTTACTGTCTCGACCGGCGTAATTATTTTGCGTTCTACAATTGATTCAGGTATTTGTATTTTTACCCCGTCCTTTGCTGGTGACTTTAGTTTTTCATCCTCTTTCACTGGAGATTTTATTTTCTTATCTGCTTCTTCTGGTGTTTTTACTTTCTCGACCAGCGTAATTGTTTCGCGTTCTACAATTGATTCAGATGTTTGTATTTTTACATCGTCCATTTCTGGTGACTTTAGTTTTTCATCCTCTATCACTGGAGATTTTATTTTATTTTCTGCCTCTTCTGGTGTTTTTACTTTATCTGCTTGTTCTGGTGTTTTTACTTTCTCGACCGGCGTAATTATTTCGCGTTCTATAATTGATTCAATTGTTTGTATTTTTACATCGTCCTTTTCTGGTGACTTTAGTTTTTCATCGTCTTTCACAGGTGATTTTATTTCCTCATCTGCTTCTTCTGGTGTTTTTACTTTCTCGACCGGCGTAATTATTTCGCGTTCTACAACTGATTTAGGTGTTTGTATTTTTATATCGTCCTTTTCTGGTGACTTTAGTTTTTCATCCTCTTTCACTGGAGATTTTATTTTATCACCTGCCTCTTCTGGTGTTTTTACTTTATCAACCGTCGTAATTATTTCGCGTTCTACAATTGATTCAGGTGTTTGTATTATTACATCGTCCTTTTCTGGTGATTTTAGTTTTTCATCCTCTTTCACTGGAGATTTTATTTTCTCATCTTCTTCTTCTGGTGTTTTTACTTTCTCGACCGGCGTAATTATTTCGCGTTCTACAACTGATTTAGGTGTTTGTATTTTTATATCGTCCTTTACTGGTGACTTTAGTTTTTCATCCTCTTTCACTGGAGATTTTATTTTCTCATCTGCTTCTTCTGGTGTTTTTACTTTCTCAACCGTTGTAATTATTTCGCGTTCTACAATTGATTCAGGTGTTTGTATTTTTACATCGTCTTTTTCTGGTGACTTTAGTTTTTCATCCTCTTTCACTGGAGATTTTATTTTCTCATCTGCTTCTTCTGGTGTTTTTACTTTATCTGCTTGTTCTGGTGTTTTTACTTTCTCGACCGGCGTAATTATTTCGCGTTCTACAATTGATTCAGGTGTTTGTATTTTTACATCGTCCTTTTCTGGTGATTTTAGTTTTTCATCCTCTTTCACTGGAGATTTTATTTTATACTCTGCTTCTTCTGGTGTTTTTACTTTATCTGCTTCTTCTGGTGTTTTTACTTTCTCGATCGGCGTAATTATTTCGCGTTCTACAATTGATTCAGGTGTTTGTATTTTTACATCGTCCTTTTCTGGTGACCTTAGGTTTTCATCCTCTATCACTGGAGATTTTATTTTATCATCTGCTTCTTCTGGTATTTTTACTTTATCTGCTTGTTCTGGTGTTTTTACTTTCTCCACCGGCGTAATTATTTCGCGTTCTACAATTGATTCAGGTGTTTGTATTTTTACATCGTCTTTTTCTGGGGACTTTAGTTTTTCATCCTCTTTCACTGGAGATTTTATTTCCTCATCTGCTTCTTCTGGTGTTTTTACTTTGTCTGCTTCTTCTGGTGTTTTTACTTTCTCGACCTGCGTAATTATTTTGCATTCTACAATTGATTCAGGTGTTTGTATTTTTACATCGTCCTTTTCTGGTGACTTTAGTTTTTCATCCTCTTTCACTGGAGATTTTATTTTATCTTCTGGTTCTTCTGGTGTTTTTACTTTATCAGCTTGTTCTGGTGTTTTTATTTTCTCGACCGACGTAATTATTTCGCGTTCTACAATTGATTCAGGTGTTTGTATTTTTACATCTTCCTTTTCAGGGGACTTTAGTTTTCCATCCTCTTTCACTGGAGATTTTATTTTCTCATCTTCTTCGTCTGGTGTTTTTACTTTCTCGACCGGCGTAATTATTTCGCGTTCTACAATTGATTCAGGTGTTTGTATTTTTATATCGTCCTTTACTGGTGACTTTAGTTTTTCATCCTCTTTCACTGGAGATTTTATTTCCACATCTGCTTCTTCTGGTGTTTTTACTTTGTCTGCTTCTTCTGGTGTTTTTACTTTCTCGACCGGCGTAATTATTTCGCGTTCTACTATTGATTCAGGTGTTTGTATTTTTACATCGTCCTTTTCTGGTGACTTTAGTTTTTCATTCTCTTTCACTGGAGATTTTATTTTATCTTCTGTTTCTTCTGGTGTTTTTACTTTATCTGCTTGTTCTGGTGTTTTTACTTTCTCGGCCGGCGTAATTATTTCGCGTTCTACAATTGATTGAGGTGTTTGTATTTTTACATCGTCCTTTACTGGTGATTTTAGTTTTTCATCCTCTTTCACTGGAGATTTTATTTTCTCATCTGCTTCTTCCGGTGTTTTTAATTTGTCTGCTTCTTCTGGTGTTTTTACTTTCTCGATCGGCGTAATTATTTCGCATTCTACAATTGATTCAGGTGTTTGTATTTTAACATCGTCCTTTTCTGGTGACTTTAGTTTTTCATCCTCTTTCACTGGGGATTTTATTTTCTCATCTGCTGCTTCTGGCGTTTTTACTTTCTCGACCGGCGTAATTATTTCGCGTTCTACAATTGATTCAGGTGTTTGTATTTTTACCTCGTCCTTTTCTGGTGACTTTAGTTTTTCATTCTCTTTCGCTGGAGATTTTATTTTCTCATCTGCTCCTTCTGGTGTTTTTGCTTTCTCAACCATCGTTATTCTTTCGCATTCTACAATTGATTCAGGTGTTTGTATTTTTACATCGTCCTTTTCTGGTGACTTTAGTTTTTCATCCTCTTTCACTGGGGATTTTATTTTCTCATCTGCTCCTTCTGATGTTTTTACTTTCTCAACCGGCGTAATTATATCGCGTTCTACAATTGATTCAGGTGTTTGTATTTTTATATCGTCCTTTTCTGGTGACTTTAGTTTTTCATCCTCTTTCATTGGAGATTTTATTTTCTCATCTGCTTCTTCTGGTGTTTTTACTTTCTCGACCGGCGCAAATATTTCGCGTTCTACAATTGATTCAGGTGTTTGTATTTTTACCTCGTCCTTTTCTGGTGACTTTAGTTTTTCATCCTCTTTCACTGGGTATTTTATTTTCTCATCTGCTTCTTCTGGTGTTTTTACTTTCTCGACCGGCGTAATTATTTCGCGTTCTATAATTGATTCAATTGTTTGTATTTTTACATCGTCATTTTCTGGTGATTTTAGTTTTTCATCCTCTTTCATTGGAGATTTTATTTTCTCATCTGCTTCTTCTGGTGTTTTTACTTTCTCGACCGGCGTAATTATTTCGCGTTCTACAATTGATTTAGGTGTTTGTATTTTTACCTCGTCCTTTTCTGGTGACTTTAGTTTTTTATCCTCTTTCACCGGAGATTTTATTTTCTCAACTTCTTCTTCTGGTGTTTTTACTTTCTCGACCGGCGTAATTATTTCGCGTTCTACAATTGATTCAGGTGTTTGTATTTTGGCTTCTTCCTTTTCGGATAATTTGAATTTAACATCTTGTTTTCCAAGTATTTTTATATTCTCTATGAGCGTAATATTTAGCTCTACTATTTCTGGAGATTTTAATTTTATATCTTTTTCATCTTGGATTTTTCTTATGTCAACTGTTAGCGCAATATTTTGATCATCCCCTTTAACAATATTATCATTTAATTTATCTTGCTTTGTTGTATCCTCAATTTCTTCAGCAATTTCTTGTAGATCAATCTGCTCACTTGAAATACAGGGTAATATTGTCATTAGTTGGCCTTCAGGTGTTGGTGTTAAGTCTGGTTTTAATTCTTTTACATCTGCTCTAATTTGCATTGTTGCTTCTAAAACTTCTGACATTAGTTTGTTGACGTCGTCTTCGGATAATTGCGATAATTTTAAACTTTGTTTAATTGCAGTTGAGTCTGTTACAGATATTTCTGCTGGTTTAATAATAATATCTTTTGAAATAGTTTCTGTTATATCTGTGATATCAGTGAGATCTGTCATTTTATCTGTTATGTCAGACAGTGCTGATGAAACTTCGGATGAAATTAATCCTTCTTTTTCGGGAATATTTTGGTCTAATTCTAAATTCAAATCCCTTTGACTGATTCTTTCATGAGTAGTTATTAGGGCAGCACTTGGCAAAGCAATGCTTGAAACAATTGCGGTATGAGCTGCTATTACTTTTTGAATAACATTTATCTTTGGTTCAACAGTATCATAAATATTTTGTTGTTCGTCTTCAGGTGTTTTAGGTACAATTTCTATTTCAACAGGAGATTTAATTTTTTCTTCAACTACTACTTCTTCTGGTGCTTTTACTTCTTCAGCCTCGTCATGTTGTTTTCCAGGTGTTACTATTTCTACTGCAGTTTCTTTAGCTACAGTATCTTCAGGTGTTTTGTCTTTTTCTTCTGTTTTAAGCGTTTTTATTGTACCTTCTTCTGACACTTTAAGTTTTGTTTCAGCTGCTTCAAGTTCAGTTTTTAAAGATGATTTCATTATTTCTTTAACTACAACTTCATGTGTTATTATTGTAGCACCGACTTGTTCGGGTATTTTTAATATCTTCTTCTCCTTTTCAACTTCAGCCTCTTCAGATGTTTTTACTTTGACTTGAATGTCTTCAGGTGTTTTAAGTACAATTTCAATAGGTGATTTTACCTTCTCTTCAACTACAGATTCTTCCGAGCTTTTAACATTGATATCTTCCGGTGTTTTTGCCTTGACGTCACCCATGTCTTTCTCAATTACTTCAGATTCAATTTTAGTTTCATCAATAGATGTAATTTTTTGTTGTAGAATAATATCTTTTTTCTTTACAAATAGATCATGAGAAATTTCCTTTATATCAGATTTAATTTCTAAACTTTTAACCATCTCTTGTACACTAATAGGTTTAGTTTCAGGTGTTTTAACTTGTTCTCCGATTTCATCATCTGGTATCTTTGCTTTTACTTCATCCTCGTCACAAATTTTAACCTTTAGTTCAGCTTCTTCAGGTAATTTTACCTTCATTTTAACTGTAGGTGCTGTTTCAAGTTTAATTTCTGATTCAATCGGAGATTTTGTTCCATCTTCTACTGCTATATCTTTTTGAGATTGTTCGTGCGTCTGAACAAAGGATTTAACAATTTTGTGTTCTTCGGTTATTTCTTTTATTTGAGATTTAGTTTCTAAACTTTGAATCATTTCTCGTACAGTTTTTATTTCTAGAGCATTTTCCTGTAACGTTTTTGTTTGAATTTGAGTAAAAACTGTTTCTACAGGTGATTTAAGTTTCTCCTGATCTAAAATAACTTCTTGTGTTTCAGCCTTGATGTCTATTTCTTCAGGAGTTTTAACCTTTATTTCAGCTTTAATACTTGCTTCAGGTTCCACAGGTAACTTTACTTTTTTGTGTTGCAAAATTTCTTTCTGTACAACAGCTTGTGTTTTTACAATCATTTCTTCGACAACTTCCTTTGTTTCTGTTTTAATTTCTGAAGTCGAAATCACATCCTGTTTCACTAAAACAGTTTTTACATCTTTTTCAGCTTTTTCAGGTGTTTTCTCTTGTATCTCAGCATCTTCAAATGTCTTAGATACAATTTCTGTTTCAATTGGTGGTTTTATTTTATCCCCAACTGCAACTTCTTGAAGTATTTTTGGTTTTACTTCAACTTCGTCAGGTGTTTTAGGTACAATTTCTGATTCAACATGTAACTTTACTTTTTTGTGTTGCAAAATTTCTTTCTGTAAAACAGCTTGAGTTTTTACAATCATTTCTTCGGCAACTTCCTTTGTTTCTGTTTTAATTTCTGAAGTCGAAATAACATCCTGTTTCACTACAACAGTTTTTACTTCTTTTTCAGCTTTTACAATTTCTTTTTCTTCTTGTGATTTTACCTTCTCCTCAGCTATAACGTCTTGAGATGTTGTTAATATATCAATCTCCTCTGGTGTCTTAACTTTTACTTCAGTCACTTCAAGTGTTTTTACTTTTAGGTCAGCTTCTTCAGGTGTTTTGAGAACAATTTTAGTTTTAATAGGTGATTCCACCTTCGCTGTAACTACAACTTCTTCAGGTGTTTTTAATTTTACTTCCTCCGGAGTTTTTACTTTTGTTTCAGCTTCCTCAATTGTTTTAGGTAGAATTTCAGTTTCAACTGGTGATTTTATCTTCGCCTCAGTTACAACTTCTTCAAGTGTTTTTACTTTTACTTCGATTTCTTCAGGTGTTTTAGATAAAATTTCTTCTTCAAGGTGTGATTTCACCACCTGCTCAACTATGACGTCTTGAGATGTTGTTACTATATCAACCTCCTCTGGTGTCTTAACTTTTACTTCAGCCACTTCAAGTGTTTTTACTTTTACGTCAGCTTCTTCAGGTGTTTTTATTACAATTTCAGTTTTAATAGGTGATTCCACCTTCGCCGCAACTACAACTTCTTCAGGTGTTTTTAATTTGACTTCCTCCAATGTCTTTACTTTCACTTCAGCTTCCTCAGTTGTTCTAGGTAAAATTTCAGATTCAACTTGTGATTTAATCTTCTCTTCAACTAAAACGTCTTGAGATGTTGTTACTATATCAACTTCTTCCGGTGTTCTAACTTTTACGTCACTAATTTCTTCAGGTGTTTTTACTTTAACTTCAAGCTCTTCCGGTGTTGATACTTTCACTGCAGCTTCTTCAGGTGTTTTAGGTACACGTTCAGTTTCAACTGGTGATTTCACTTTCTCTTCAGTTAAGATTTCTTCAAAGGTTTTTACTTGTACTTCATCCACTTCAAGTGTTTTTACTTCAGCTTCTTCTGGTGTTTTCAATACAATTTCAGTTTCAACGGGTGATTCAACTTTCGCCGCTACTACTTCTTCACATGTTTTTACTTTAACTTCAATCTCCTCCGGTGTTTTTACTTTTACTACGGCTTCTTCAGGAGTTTTAGGTACATGTTCAGTTTCAACTGGTGATTTCAGTTTTTCCTCAGTTAAAATTTCTTCAATGGTTTTTACTTGTTCTTCGGCCACGTCAAGTGTACTTATTTTTGTTTCAGCTTCTTCAGGTGTTTTAACTACAACTTCTGTT
This sequence comes from Agonum fuliginosum, assembly GCA_947534325.1. Taxonomy (NCBI): domain Eukaryota; kingdom Metazoa; phylum Arthropoda; class Insecta; order Coleoptera; family Carabidae; genus Agonum; species Agonum fuliginosum. The sequence continues at coordinate 985,600 of OX384035.1, read as the reverse complement.
TCAATTGGTGACTTAACCTTTTTGTGTAGTAGTATTTCTTTTTGTGCAGCCGCTTGTTTTCTTACAAAAATTTCTTCAGATATTTCTTTTAATTCGCTTTCAATTTCCAAAATTTCTTGTTGTTCTTTTGTTTTAGCTTTTACGACAATATTTTCTGCTATCACTGGCTTAGAAATAGTTTCAGTTATCTTAGATACAACTAGTGATTCATCTTTTTGCTCCATTTCAAGCTCTTCCGATGTTATTACTTTAACTTCTTTAATAGTTATTGAAGCAATTTCTGTTTCAACTGGCGATTTAACCTTTTTATGTAATAAAATTTCTTTTTGTGGTACAGCTTGTTTTTTTACAAAAAGTTCTTTCAATTCAGATTCAATTTCTTGAGTTTCTTCTTTTTCTATCGTTTTTGTTTTAATCTCTTCTGGTGTTTTAGGCTTCAAATCACTATCAACAGGCGATTTAACTTCTAATTCAGATGTTATTTGAACACCCTCAACATCTCTTAAGATATCAATTTCCGTTAACTGAGATGAATACTCCGTGCTAGAATCTTCTTTCTTGTCACTAACTGGCGATACATCTTCAGCAGATATTTCTACACTTTCATCGAGTAATTTTTTCTCTACAACATCTTTAATACAAGGTTGTTGTACTTCATCATCTGTTATAGTTGTTTCTATTTTTGTCGCATCTATTAATGTTTCAACTCTCTTTTCTATAACAACTCTCACACAAGGTTGTTCCACTTCGTCATCAGAGAAAGTTTCACCAACTCCTTCTATTTTTTTTACGACATAATCATGTTTATCTATTAATGATTCAAGTTTTTGTAGACATGGTTCTGCTTTTTCTTCAGGAGTGTGTTCCCTCGTTGGAATTCTATCTGCTTCATATTTTTCATTGCATATAATCTGACATTCTATACCGTTGAGAACTTTTTCCATATCAATATCTTTTTCTGGTGTTTCAGTTCTGTCTAGCATGGTTTCTTGATCGTCAATTTCTGTAAATACTTGTTTAACTTTAGTTTTTTGTATAAACGGTTCTTCAGCTTTTATTTCAGTATCCATTACTGTAATTGTTTCTTTTTCGTCAAGAGCTTCGTGAGTTGGTTGCATTAAATATTGTTTAACTTTTTCTATAGATTCAAAAGTTTCCATTTCTCCTTTTTCTAATTGTTTAACGAATTTTTCTTCAATTTGAGTTTTTGATATTTTTGCCTCAAATTCTGTGACACCCTTTTCTAATTTTTTTAGTTTTTGCAGATTTTCTTTAACTTTATAGTTTTTACTATCATTGTCTTCTTTTACTTTAGTTGTCATTTCTTCAAACATTCTCTTAGTGTCTCTCACAGACGGAATTTTTTCTACTTCTTCTACATCTTTTGTAACGGTTATCTCTTCTTTTACTAATTTGTCTTCAGTAATTTTAGATTTTATTGGAGAACTAGTAATTGTAGGTTTATATGTAACACTTTCAGTTTTAAGTCGTTTTTCAATAGATTCAATTACTTCCGACATATGTGGTATTATAATTGGAGATATTACGTTTGTCTCTGTAGTTTTTGTTACTTCAGTTTCCGTGCGATCGATAATTTCTTTTTTATCTTCTATTTGTGTAGTTTGTACAGATTTTTTAGTTATTTTTTGTTTTATTTTTATTCTCTTTATATCTTCATCTTCACTGTCGTCTAAATCGGAAGACTGAGAAAATCTCTTCTGCAATTCTGCAACTTTTGGTGCAATGTATTTAGCGTGTGTTGGAGTAACGTGTACTACTTTCTTTTCTGTTATTTCTTCTTTTAGTTTAGGTACTTTCGGTACAGATGCTTTTCCTTCAAAATCTTCAGATTTGAAAACGTAATCGTCTTCAATTTCATCCGCAGCTTGAGATTCCTTTATCATTCTTATTTCGTCTTCAATTTGTGCTAACGTTTCTGTAGAACCTGCATATTCTTCTTCTTTTAAGCTAGAAATTTCATCTTCTGAATCTACTACTACTTCATGTTTCTTTTTTAGTTTATCTAAGTGTGACGGTGATTTTGTAGAACTTTCTTCAATAAGTTTAATTTTAGCCCGCACATCTCCTGATCCTCGTCGTTGATATAATAATTCATCATCTTGTTTAATAATATCTGCAGTTGAAACTGGAAGACTTACTTCTGGTTTAATAGGACTTACTGAAGCATCTTTCGTATCAATTTGATCGGTTATTGTACCAGCATCCGAAGTATCTACTTGAGAAATTGGTATAGAACCTGAATCAACAAAATCAATTGGACTTGTTCCAATGTCAGTGAATTGCGTTATTGCAGTTTCTTCTTCCAAGAATATTAGTTCGGTTTGAGGTAGTTCGTCGGCTTGAATCGGACTTAAACCAGCATCTGTAAGTTCTAGTTCTTCAGCTTCTACATCAACAGCGGTGTCTGAAATAAAACCTGTAGTGTTTAGCCCCGTTAATACCCCAGGAGGTTGTCTGTGAGGACTAGTTAAAGTATCAGTTATTGTTCCTCTGGTTAGAGAAATACCCGTATCAGTAATATGATGAGAAACGCTTTCTTCTGTCGTTGGAGATTCAAAGTTCTCGTTTGGAGCCTCAGAGCTTTCGTAGCGGTACACTTTTTTCTTGCCACTAAAATTAACTGTATCTTCTCGTTTTTTGTGTGTCACTTCAGTAACGCTTTCGTCGGGGACTGTACTTGGAGGGGGGATAATGTAGACATCTTTTCGTTCTGATAAACTGGACACCATGTCATCTGGACTTCGCGAGCCGCCGGTACCAGCAGTTGCTGTCATTCCGACATCAACTCTTTCTGAAGTTTCATTTCCTGAGACATCTTTACGCGTTGTTGTTACGGATATGTGAGATTGTGATCGTATAGATATTTCTACATCTCTTGTGCCGTATAAGGTAAGACGACTTTCAGCTGTTGCTGATGCTTCTTTTGTTCGGACTTCTTTGCGACCTATAACTAACTCCAAAGTTGGAGGAAGTTTTCCCCCTGATGTCACTGGTGTTGTTAGAGGATCTGGTGATTCAATTAAATCTTTTTTATCTAGAGGTGACGTTCCTCTTGTCACGTGTTTTCCATCTGATGAATTAATTTGGTAACTTAGTTTTGTTGGAATATCTGGAAATTGTTTTCCTGAAGGTATGTGATCTTTTTCATCTGCTCCATCTTTTAAGTCATGTATGTCTTCTGGTACTTTTGTAGGTATTCCTGTAAATTTATGTATTTCTGTTTTGTATACGGTACTAGGAGTGAGTTCAATTCCCTTGTAGCTTGTAAGTTCCTGTCTCATTTGTATGACGTTAGATCTTTCTTCTTTTTCTACAACTTTTTCCTCTTCGAAATTAAAAGTTAATTTCTTTTCAGGCTCCTTCGTAGTTTTCACATATACTTTATCGCGCTCATCTTCGCCGTCTTTAGTTTTTCCTGCACCTCCATGTAATCTTTCTACGTTACGTTCTTCTTTCCTTACCCAATCTTCAGGTCGTTTTGAATCCTTTGTTCCTTTTTCTTCAGGTGACGACGATATTTTCCTTATGCGTAGTTCCTCCGGACGCATAGGATCCGCTTCAATCACTTTGTAAGATTCCAAACCTGTCCTAACAATACCTGTAAGTTTATCTAAATCTTTCGTTTCGTCAGACGGCGCGGTTTTGTTTTTCTCGTGTTCCTGTTTATTAGGTTCGGGGGTTGGTACGCTGCTTTCAGCGTCCAAGTCTTCAGTCGACGCAAGTCGTTTCCGGTTTCCGGAGAACAGTTTAGCCTGCTGCTGATAATATTGCTGAACATTATCATGGACATTAATGTGCGCCACATCTAGATTGTCAACATGCATTTCGCCCGAGCGACGTTGTTGGTACCCGCCGATATACTCCGTGTGATCGTCGCCGGGTGTTGGCGTTTCCAGGAGGTACTGGTCCTCCCGGAAGCCGTCCGTATCGAGCGAGTCATCGTCGTCTTGCGGCGAGGCGCTGGCTGCGGGCGTAAGGAACAACACGTGTAAAAGGAAGCATGACAATTGTCATGTGTGTTTAATTGTATTGATATTGTATTGTGCAACAACACAATAAATAAATAACAGTATACCGCGATTTGATTGGCTACAGGAGTCACTTAGATTTGGACCCTTGCACACTCTCTCTGTCTCTCTCGCTCTCAATAAAAATGATATATAAAATCATAACATGATCCAGCGATGTTACAGTAGAAAGAAAGAATGATTCCAACGTCGTGTTTGATGGTTGGAAAGTGATGAGGTTTGTTCCATCGATGGAAATGGGAAATGGTTGCAGCCACGTTTGTAATACAATATAAGAAGCCAACTAGAGGCATTCCGCATAGGGCATAGAACCAGAGTAAGAAGCATTTCTACTAGATGCGAGCACAACGTGTCGCATACACCGCCCCCACGCGCCAACTTTGTACACATGAGTCATTTACAACGTGAACGCGGTTCTCTAATGCAGCGGTTTTCTCTACGGGTAAAGGATATTGCATAGTCAATTGGCGAGCCCGGCTTGTGAAAAGCGAGTAGGTAGTAATTACAACTGTCAGCTTAGGAAAAAGTAACCATGCAACGTTAGCAACGGATCACGTTCATTTTTACATTATTACATACACGAACACTGTACACCGAACCAATCGATATTACAAATTATATATGAACAGGTTGCATTGAATTTATCACGCGGTCAAACGTTTCAGTGTTACTTTTCCCTCCGAGCGCTAAGATTATTACTGACCTTTTTATAGCCTTTGCTATATGAAGATACGACCGTGACCCACTGAAATTAACCCAACCCACAGAAGTTATACTCAACTATGTAATTATTTACAATTTACAGCAAATCTACTGATCAACCAAACCATTTAAATTTATTACAAAATGAAACATATCCCCTGTGGGCTGGGTACGCATGCACATTCTTCAGAAATATTTACAAAAAACCAAAACGAAATATTATTTTTGCCTCAATATGGAGTTTGCATTACTTATCACCAAGCAGCGTGAAATAATAAAAACAAATATTTAACCAAATATGAAGCAAGTTCTCCCACCTTAGGAAAAATTTATCAAAACGATATCTCGAAAAATATTTTCTTATATATTATTTTTTACGTTAGCAATTTATTGGGGAACGGGATTTCTGGAGCATGATTAGTGTTCTATGAATGTTAATGTACGTTAAAATAAAAAATAACATCAAACACGCAACTTTCGCACACATAATTACAATTTATATAATGCGAAATGACATTTGATGCAAACATTCTTACATTACATTCAAGCACAACGCGAAGTTGTGGCACAACACTGACACCATGATCAAGCATACGATAATGACACTGACACTTCAGCAAGGCAGAGACAGAAGAACGAACCACGGAGAAGATTGGTCATCTCACATGCTTTCAAACACACATCCGACATCATGGAAAATATCTTAAATCTGAAATCAGTGCACTGCAAACAAGCTCGGTACATGTGAAAAGCGTTATGTTAGCTGGACGCTCGCAAAGAAACTACATAGCCATGCTAGTGAACTGCGACTTTGAAATTTTAGGCAGAGCAGTTGGTAAGCCTGGTTATACACACTGCTTCTTATTGTGCAGGTGTGCAATGTTTTCCAAATATTTATGGTATAAGAGAAGTGCAAGGGCGCCAAGTGACTCCTTTTGCACTAGATTTACCACTGCATATTGTTACATTTGTGTAGATACATTTATTAATCGGTACATTTTCATGAAAAGATTAACAAGTTTACATTGAAATTGTTAATGTTTTCATGTTAAACATTGAAAGCTAAAGTAATACATTTAAATCTGCCACTTCAACTTTATAAATCCTGAATTTATTGCGCAAATGTTAACATAATAATCAATCGAAAGGACTAAAGAAATATTGGTCCTAATAATAAAATTCCTTTAGTTCGTTCGGTTTATTGGAAAACAATGCTCTTCGACGAATCGCTCAAATCAAAATCAAATTAGTCACAACGCGTTTCGAGCATTAAATAAGATTAATTCTCAAATGGTTTCAAGTCCATTTGTAAAAAAAGCATGTTGCACATTGATTCCGTGTTAGTTTGTATTTGGACAACAGGACTAAAGTGGTTACATGGATTCGGTTAGGTTCAATCACAAAGTGATCTTCATTAAACTTAACTAACTGTCCACATATATAAAATTGTGTACACATGTATTGTATTGATAATTTACAAACTATTACTATACTAATTATTTCATAATACTACTTGCTTCACCGCAATGCAAACCCCATGTTTGTATGACATATCATTGTTCCTAACCGGTTCGCGAAATGGTGATATCGCAATATTCAATAATTCTACTGTAAATATGGATCTTACCAATCAAGAAGTTAAATTTGTCCAGAGAAATAAATCAGCGTCCACTCGTAACACTACACAACACGATACTGCGACATAATTCTGCTTTAGTCGTCGCGCATAATTCCGTGTAAGATAATAGCATTATACCTTCACGGAAGCCATATGATATCTTATTTTCAAGAAGAAAAAATTAACTTTGTTCTTTAGCACGTTTTGTTCATTGTTGACTGCACTCGTTTCTATACAAATACATCTACTTGATTACATCCATATTTAGTTCATTGGCAAACTGCAAATTAATTATTATACAGTAGATACTAAAAAAATTTAATTTACTCATAAGTTCATTATTGATATTATACGTACTCCTACATTGGAAATTATTTTTTCTAATGTCACAAATTGTGACCAAACTATTGTAAATGAGACCAATTTTTTTTTAATTGTATTGTTAATTAACATTACTTATGCCATAAGCCGCATTTCTGATAAATAATACTTAATAAATTGCATACAAATTATTGAATACTTATAGTAAAAGAAAAGTATAGAATTTTAATTTAATTTTAAAAATTAGGTACGACATTCGCTTGTGTCTCATACTTGAGAACCATCTTTTCGCGCTTGTTGAATAAATGTTTAGGTACATTTAGCGGCAAATAGAGTAATATTCTTTGATCTGTTGGTGCAAAATATTAAATGTTATGAAATATTTTCACAATGTAAACCGATGCGTCATTCATGATATATCTAGAACGCATGTGAAAAAGGAATTATAAAGCTACTTCTATGGTATCTTTTGACCTTCTCACAAATAGATTTTCAATATTATTTTAATGTCGCCACGAAGCTAGAAATGTAATCCATACAATGATATGCCATACATTAGAACACTCAAAATACTCAATTCAATTGCTATTGGAATTATGTACATTGGAAGACCAACGTTACTCAAGTATTATCTCTACTTTTGAGAGTTCTATTTTAAGCTTTTTCGGTAAACCAAAATAACTAAAACGCAAGCTCTATAATAAGTGTAATAGTAATTTTTTCATGGTTCCTACCTTGGATGGTGGCCGCCTGCTCCCGTAGAATAAAATCTGCTGGGCTGGGTGGTGGTGTTTTTGACAGTTTTGGTGATTTCAGGTCTGGCAAAATATTGAAAATTAAGTAACAGTTCATTAAGATTTACGTTCATTATTTTGTACATTTTTAATGTATGAACTAGTCACAGCTATTTCCCATTATTTAGTTTTACTTCTTTATTTATTTTTTCAGTTTTAACATAAGTACGAGTAATATAGCCATTATTTCTTATTTAAAGCGTTTCATTTTTATTTGAATAACATGAAATCGTACAATAATGAATTACTTTAGCTCCGGAAAATCGTAGTGAAAAGTACAACTTTAGCTTCACACTCGAAAAATAATATTCCACATTCGTAATAAAAAAATCCTTCCTTACAGCTTAGATCTAGATATACAGGTGTAGCCCAACCGGTATATCAAAATTGAAGGGTGTATATAGTATTGGACGCACTGATCATGTAAATTTACATTTGTAAATTTACATTTGTAACCGTTTTAGTTTCCCTGATGAAGCACCAAAATTGGTAGCGAAATATTGGAATAAATACAATTAACAACTACATATGAGTATTTTTTAATATCTCATGCCCTTTCTTGCCGATTAATCCGTTAATAAATTTATCAAAAAGAATTTTGTTGAAATTCGCAAATTAAAAAATGGGCAAATGAGACATTCTGTAAGTACCTACAAATTTCATTTTGCCCGTTTGTATAATTATTATTACATTAATGTAATTACGCTAATAAATACTGAATAATTATTGTTTAACTTTTTTTTATTTAAATGTGACAACCAGTGCTATCCAAAATGATATTGTTTTGCAAACTACTGTTACTTTTACGAATTTCAACTAAATCCTTTGTGATTCATGATCAGTGCGACCAATATACTATACACCCTTACATTTTGTTATCTACACAGGTTGGATAAATAACTATTCCAAAATTTAGAACTCAAAATGCCATTATCAATTTCTTCTGTTGATGTTTCATTTGTTTCTCCGAGCATCATCTGCGCATCGAATTCGCGCATTCGTGTACATCATTATTATTTGTTATTAGAAACATTTGAGTGAGGTGAGGTGACATGTAGGTACTACATACTATCAAATTTGATTAATATTTTAATAATCTAATTAGTACTCGGGTAAATTACGTTTTAATAATAAAAATAAACGTTGTGTTCATTTCATGTTAACAGTTTTTGTGTTGTTGCAATATTCATTTGAAGTTTAAGTTTGGTTATGATCGTTATGATGTACAATACAAATTCGTTCGTTATCGTTATTGTTTTGTTTGAAACAGTATGCAGATCAGTCGGTTGTGATTTGTGTTAGTATCAAAACTTGTGAACAAAGTGTAAATCAGAAATCACTGACTGCTTGGTCAAGACATGGGATGAACGCCAGTCCAGGAACAGAAAAGGTAGGTGAATTTTTTCTTCAAATATCTACGTGACGTGTAATATTAATGCATTATTTCATAATATAAAACCTCACAAGTTTCAAAGATGGGACTCTAATAATACCTAAATTTTAATACAAAAATGCAATATGCTGTCCATTAAAAATGTACAAAAGCATTGAACGTGTGAACTAGAAATAGTGAAATAATTAGTAACTTACCCTCGCTGGCATTGGGCATCGGCGCGGTCTTCTTTGTGGTTTCCAACCGCTCCAACTCATGGGACACTCCTTCGAACAATTCTGAATCTCTTCTCTTGTCCAGCTCACTGGGTTCGGGAATTGTGTGCGTTTTAGGTTCGGGTGAAACTTCGTTTGTGCGTGTTTCGACTATTGTAGTGGTTTCTGTGCGTTCTGCAGTTTCAATTTTCTCTTTTTGAGCAGCTAACTTCTTCTCCAGCTCCGTTGGAGATGTTGGAACTGGAATCGGAACTTTCTCAATGGTCTTGGTAATTTTGACTGTCTCCACTGTGGTTTTTGTGGTTTCTGGTTGTTTAGTTGATGTGGTTACAGTCTTTACTGTGGTGGTTATTGTCGCTGGTTCGACTTTGATGGTCTCTGTGGTTGATGTTATTTGTGGTTGTGGTTTTTCTTCTGGTTTTAATTTATCGTCGGTTAGACTTTGACGTTTTATTGAACTTATTTCTTGTACTATTTCCACTCTTTGAGTAGATGCTGGTACTTTTCTTTCTACGGACAGTCTCTTTTCTATTTCTTTTTTCCTTTCTTGGACAGATTTGTTAAAGTCTTCTTCTTCGTCCTGCGACGTTATTTCTTTCTCTTCGGCAGAGTATTTGCTTTCATCTCTCTCCCGAATGTTTTGTATTCTATGTACTGAAAAATCAAATTGTGTTAGAAAATTACTGGAGATCTAGATGTAAATAAATAAATAAATATTATTTAGATATCTGTTAATTTAATATTTGAAATAAGTTTAAAATTATGTTCTAATAAAAAATGAAAAGATAATGTAGACTACTTCGCTTTGTTGAGGTATTACAACGAGTCTGTCGGAGTCGCCAAGACTTATGCATCGTTTTCATGTATCCGGAATCCGCTGATTTCTTGCGGAATAAAATGGCCGCCACGAATTCCGCAAAACTCCCGTTTTCATTTGTCCGGATATTTTTACGAGATTATGCGGAATTTTTTAGGAAAATTGGTATTAGTTTTGAAAATGTTGGTATCAGTGAGAGCGCCAAAATGAAATGTGTACCATATGAAATAGATATCATACTGTCACCAGACTCTAAAAATCTGCAATTACATTAAAAAATTTATTATGCAACTAATTTTTTTCAAAAAAAATAAACTCAATACCGGATTACCTCAAAGTAATAGCTAATTTTTCAGCTGGTGAAATTGGTTCTTATAAAAAACCTTTTCAAAATCTTCGGATGTATTATTTCATTTCTAATAATGTATCAAAACATTTTAGAATCCATGCGAAAATAATTAAAATGCATTTCTGTATATTTTAATCTTAGTTCTTGAACAAGATTGTGATAGTTTTTTCTATTTTTGTAAATATCTCTTTTCTTTTTTAAATCTTTGTTTATTTGATAAATTACATACTATATCATTTTTATATAATATCGACAGTACTCCAAGTAATAATTATAATTTTCAATTTCCATCTCCATATTCAACATAAACAAACATATATTTGAGGTTATAACAACTGACAGTTTAAACTACTACTGACGGAATTCGTGGCGGCCATTTTATTCCGCAAGAAATCTGCGGATTCCGCATACATGAAAACGAGGCATTAGACGAACTGTGCACAATTTACGTCACAATGTTTGTACCGCGAACTTTATTTATGGAAATTATGAACGAAAAGATGTAAATTTAGAAATTATTTTTACGTAAACATGTTCAGAATTGGCCAAAGTTTCATAATTTATCAAAAAATCAACAACTTTTTCACAACTACCCCATTTTATTTTTAAAATCACAAATATGAAATTACGTTACTACAAAAGAATAGCTTTTAGTTAATTTTGTTAACCAAGGTGTGACGTTTGTAATTCATATGATCAAGTTACGAATACTTACTTTCTAATGGATCTTTCTTGTCTGCTTGTACTAACGATTCCACGGATTCAGAGTCCTTCATGATATCTCTCTCATACACCGCGGCATCTAAACTAATATCTCTTCGCAATGAAGCGTCTCTGGAAGGTCCTAATTCTTCTTTAAGAGTATCAAAACCTTCTTGGTCCCTTGTAACCTTAGCTACAGCATGATCTAACGCGTCTACGTTGAGACATTGCGGAATAATGTCTTCTCTTCCTATCCTTCGTAACGCCTCTTCCAACGTTTCTCCTAGAAAAGAATACAATACAGATATAAAAACGAATTATTATTGCAAACGAAACGAGAGATGTAAGATAGAATGGAATATTTTATTTGTAAAGTTTAAAGTGTAAAGATTGTTCATTGGTGGTAAATTGTTACTCTGCTTGTTGGACGTCAGCATAGTAACGATTAAAGACCGGACTAAAAGGCACAAAAAACCAGAATAGGACAAAATGTTGATACACAAAGAATTATACTTCACACGTGGGCAAAAGTATTGACCCACTGGAGAAAATTATCTCACTCAGCCCTTCGGCCTCGTGAGTTAAGATTTCTTTCGTGGGTAATTCCGTACTTTGTCCACTAATAAAGTAAATAACTACAACAAATTTATTTATAGTGAATATTAAATTAGTATTTCACCTATAAAATTTTATCAAATGAAATAAATGATATACAGAGTGTTCCACAACTTTGAACAAAAATTGAAGGGGTATATACTGTACGACGTGCTGATCATGAAATAAAAAGAATTTTTTTTAAATCGCAAAGTTAAGGGTAGTTTACTTGACGTGTGTACATTTTAAATATCACTGTTTTGATGGTACCTATATTTGACAATTTGACATTTTTTAGTATTAGATATTAAGTAAACAGTTACTTAATGTAGAAGATTTGTTAAAAATTATTAAAAATAACTACTGATCAGTGGCAAAAAATGTTTGCTTGAAATACGATGCAATTGTTTTGCGAATTAAAAAAAAGTTTCATGTTCAGCACGTCCTACAGTATAATTATACCCTTTAATTTATTGTCCTAAGTCGTGGAACACTCTGTATACAGATTTATGATATATTTTCATGTATTTCACTTCTAAACCTTGTATTTTTTTTAAAAATATATCAATAAATGCAATAATGCAAAATCTAAACGACCAAAAAATGAGTTTTAAGTTAAAATTAAGAATTATCTATTTTATGGCACTAATACTAATAAAGAAACCAAGAAATTTTAAAACTTAAACAAAGAGTAGACGAGCTTTGTCAGGGATTTATGTGAATCTTGTTCCGATGAGTTTGTAATGTCGTAACTCACTTTGCGCTTTGTTTCCGGATTCAGCTCTCCACATTCTCAACATGGATTGAGCTTGTTTGGCTACGCTGTCAGGATATTCGGACTTAATTACATTAATTTCCGAAGTAGAGAGTCCCAACTCAGCCGCTAAAGGCACCCAGTCTTCTCCCAACAAATTACTCATGTCGGATAATCTTGTTCGTTGGTAGAAATCGTCTTTGAAGAAACCGTGTTTCTTCAGAGATTCAGGATCGGTTAATGATATTGTTTCGGTTACAATGTCATCAGGTAAGACTATATTCAATATACAAATCGGCTGTTGAGGAGGTTCTCCTTTTGCCACCTAGAATACAAATATACACCAGATTAAATATTAATCCAATCATAACAGTTTTAAAAACCAGATACATTGATTTATGAGTTTACAATGGTTTACACAAATCCGGGTAGGGATACTACCATCATTTGAAGTGACGTTACTGTACTAATATCAATTTAACTAAACGTCAGTACTACAAAACTGTCTGTGATTGATATTTGTATCACAATGACGTTATACCACTCCGTTTTAGTAAAAAGCATAAAAATGTGTAATCCATGTTTTTCACACAAAACAGGCTTAACTGGATCCAATAAAAATGACGTGCCGAGAGGTAAATCCTTCTCAGAGCAACCGTCGAGAAAATACTTCTCAAAAAACCAGTTAATACAGTTTTGTGTTAACATGATTCATATACTACTTAGTAATACCGTAAAACCGGATTTTAGTGTCTAGTAATAAATTATTTCAGAAATAACGTTATAAACATACGTTTTTTAAACCTATTTCAGCTTAAGGCCTGGTTTAGGTGTAATTTTTACATTAGCCTTAACTTTACGAACATAAACTTTTTTGATTCAGCATTAGCCTTATTATTCAGTCAAAAATTTGGTAAATTCTTATATTTTAGGGTTTTAGCACAATGTATGTGAATACGCAGATGCGTTAGTAATGTGACAAGTGTTTTTGTAAAGAAATCTCAATGTTAAGGCAAATGCAAAAGTTACACCTTATATAAACCAGGCCTGACATATTAGTATATAATAAAAAGTATAAACCTTAGGTTCTCGCATGAAAAGACATCGTCCAACGGTGTCAGCATGCTGGTCTTTTACCCTTACAGAGAAAGGTAACCGGTTTTCCCTAAATGCTCTAAATGCAAATTGTAGTTGTTCACCAGATTTTGTAATAGGCACTAAATTTCCTGCAAATTCGATATATTGTGGTTTCCCTTCTAAAACCTAAAAGATAATCAACAGTTAAACACATATCGGTTGGATGAATTTGTAAACATACTTCAACGTCTCTACTTTTCGCTACTTCTGTAAAATGTTCCTGATGTTCCAAAGTCTTATCTTCTTTGTCATCAGTCATACAAAATACTCTCAGTCTTGCTTCTAATGGATCAACTCTTTTCGCAAAAACTACAAATTTTGCCATAAAAGGAACATGAATGGCTTCCCTGTCAACGAATATCAATATTAGAGTTTGGTCACAGGTTTTGTCACTTTGAAGCAGATCCTTTTGCTATGAATAAATAAACAGCTTCGGCCATACATAGGTATAGACAGATAACACTCAATGCTGTAGTATACAATGTTGTGGAAGCAAGAAGTACGGTAGCGGGGAGCAGCAGCTATAGGTGAGGACATAATAGAGTGTTGCACATTGCTGACTTCTGGTTTGTTGCCATGGAACAGAGAATGAAAATAGGCAACTGCAACACTTCAAGGTGTCTGCAGGTCATACTCCTCTTCACACCGCTACGCTAGTTCTTTGCTTCACAACAAAGGCTTGCGTTGTTTGTCTATATATGGTCGAAGATAAACAGTAATTTTGGGGATAAACTATTTGGATCTGATTCAAAATAGAGCAAGAATGTACTAGGTAAAATGTGTACCTATATAACTCGGTAGCCATTTTAGTGGCATCCCCAATATTTCTGCAGTCCATAAGCCAGAACCTGGCGGAAACGGTAGTCGTAAAGGAGACACAGTCGTTAACGAAAGTAAGGGGGGTAGATCCGGTGACGTCCTCCCATTGGGCTCTAGTTGTGCCACCTTAGCACAACACAACCTCGTCAGTACAATCACAATAATCCTTTGTCAAACTGACAACACTAAATACTTACATTTCGTAACCCAAAGAGATAATGAAAATTACTTTGATATAAGCTGATCAAGCAGTTAATATGTTCATAGCAAAACAAACAAGTTACTAAGATAATTCTTTGATTATAATCTACAAGCAACTGACTCGAATATGGATGAACTGTTTTGAAACTGATCTGACTTGGACGCGAGTTATTTATACAAGAATACACGCGACTTTAGTAGAAGGAAGTAGAGAGATAGATTATAGATACAGAAAGGGAGATCATCAAAATAACGGTTGTAATTCGTAAGTGAGTGAAACGAATATTGGTCGTATTTTGAGGATTTCCTTGGATGAAAGCTGAGAGTAGCATGTGGCAAGCTTATGCAGTGACAGTTAGTAAGCACAGGCAGCAAGCAAGTAAAGCAGCAACGGTTTCAGAAAAGACCAGTCGCGGGGCAACTAACTTTGTTCTTTTGAGAAGTTTACATGACGACTGATCGTTAACTCTATAATTTGTTAGCAGTGCTTCTGTTTCCTCGGTAACAAGTCATAGAGCAAAATTAAATGCTAGTTTAATCATAATAATAATAATAATAATAATTTGTTTTTGTTCATTTTTGTCATAATGAAACAAAAATCAAATAAACTGAAACTTATGCAGCAAATCTATTAACGAGGTGAATTATTGCAAGTGTCTTTGTAGTGATTTTCATTTTATATATAAAATAAAAACTAAATGACTAAAGGCGTAAATAAAATATCGTATATAAAATCGAATCAATGTGGAAAATAATTATTCTTATAATATAATATAGAGAAACATTCTAAAAGGGGCAGCCCACAAATTATTGTTAGTTACCTTTGAGAGATCTTTTCCGAAACACCCCTGGTACGCACGTGAAAATGATCAATGCAGCGCATTAGTATCACAGGTCAATCAACTAACGATAGGGGTCGACTAGGCCAACAAACTATCAATTTTATATTGACTGAATATCGAAACCCTCACTAGACAAGATTGTATAGGAAAAGCGCGAGGCTGGCAAACTTAATCAGTTAATTAGTGAGCATTTACCCCGGGTCACATCAAAAGCTTTTCAATTTTGCCTTTGCGTTCTCTAACACTCAAAATTTCATTTGCTGCCTACTAAATAATGAAATTTTAATGATTTCAGCAACAGGACCTACCTATGTGGTTCACGAAAACGTCGACATTATACGAAGAAAATCAGACATTCCTTGCACCTACGTCACCAAATAATGGCTAATCATTGTGATTTTGTATAAACAAATTATTTTTTTCACGACATGCTAGTTTTTCCTCCGGGAAACACAATTTTCTTCTCGCGAAATAGTTAGGAAAGTAGGGTTTCTCTCTCTAGAGAGGAAAGTAAGCAGTGTTACCACCAGTTATTTTACGATGAAATATTTTAAAAATTGTAAGTAAATTTATTATTGAAAATTCTGATTTTATAGTGATATACTGTAAACTATTATTTTACAATTATTATGTTCTATACTGTCTTTTTCTACTATTTCACGATTTTACAACTTAAATTTAATTTGGCATATTGGCTGCATTTCGTTGTTTTCAAACGGCATTCTGACAAATGGCAGTTATAACCTAACTTCTAGTTATGTGTTTCTTCTACATTTACATTTTTTTTAAAAATGTTGTGTCTAACACGAGAGGAAAGCTCTTTTTCCACTCTTGCTCGATTGCCTCACTCGCTTCGCTCGTGATACAAACTTCGAGCTCGAGTGAGAAAAAGAAGCGCTTTCCTCTCTAGTCGGACAAATAACTATTGTTGCTTTAGAAACACATCAACTGTTATGATTTATAATAAATACTAAAATACTTGGCAGGCTCCGTATTCTTAACCTTTTCCCATGTATGTGCGAGTATCATTTATTCGAATAAACCAATAAAAAAATTTGGATAGTTAACTTAACGGCCAAGTTTCTCCATTTAAAAGCAACATTTTTTAGATTTTGTCGAATTTTTATTAGATGCAGAATTTGATTCTTAATATCCAAACGTATTTAAGGGTATCGACTCCACGTAGCTCAACACCGCGTTTGTCCTATGTTAATGCATAGAAACGCTCGCTAAAAATACGGAAACGCAGGCTGGCAATTTCTACAATGCTCACGAAGTTTTATAGATAAAGCTAAATTTCATAAATTTATTTACAGACGCAGAATGCAACTAGGATTATGCCGAGTTACATTTTCAAATAAATCTCTTAATAATAAGAAAAAGCATGTAAAAAATTGCGTAAAATACACTTTTTCATTAATTTTGTATATGGATTTCAAAGATTTTTTCAGAATTCTAACTGGGCATAATCCTAGATTAATTCTTTCACAAAAATCTAGTACCTGTTTTTCCTTCAAATTTTTAATATGCAATGAGTAGAGCAGAAACTGCTATACCTCTAAACACGCAATATTTTGTTACGGAGACGAGACCCTTAAGGCATTTTTATATAGTAGGCACGTAATATAATTTTGTAGCGTGCAAGGAAATACTTATTTTCTAGTATGAATGTCCATGTAACCGTTTTCGTGGTTTAGCCGGAATAACAATTAAATAAACTTGAAAGCAATTAGCAAAATGAATAAAAGTGATGTTCTGATGACAGTGAATACGCGGAAAAATTATTTGTTTCGTTGATTAAATAGTCATTGTTTAAAATGTTCGTTTACCCATAAAACATACATTACTGTTTAAATTCTAAGACACAATGGATAATCTACAATGTACAGCATTTTTCAATACAAATAAATAATGAGTAAGACACATCTTAATAGTCAAAATACTTCTGAGAACTACTCGTAGAATATTAGGTACTAAACTGCACACTAATATTTAACCAAGTTTATATGATAATGTTTACGGAGCATGATATGGGAGTACTGCATTTGATCCAACCGTAATACAATCAAACCAAACAACGATAAACCAACTTTTTGTTCTTCGATGTAAAGATGTAACCAAATACGAAAAACTCCAAAATGTATTTTTCTTTCATGCTGTAGTTACAACTTATGGCATATACAAGAATGATAATAGACCAAATTCAATTTATTCCAAACTTGTGTGTTAATTTTTTAATTTTTCCAAATTAAGATCTGAATTAAATTTAAAGATAGTAATGATTTTATTTTATTAAGACGATCCTCTACCGTGCCAGAAAACAGCCAAAAACATGGATTTCGCGCGCCACTCCACAGCGTTTATTGTTTTGTTAAATATAATAATCTAAAGATATTGTTGAAGATAAAAGTACAATCTACAAAATAGTCGATGTAAAATTTTAAAATTTTGCTTTAAAATCGAAATGAGTAATGTAAATTTGAATTACAATTTTTTAAATTTTTAAACACAAATGTCTTATATATTAAAACGAATTTTAAAAATTCGATCGGTTATTTCGCAGATCCAAGCTTTGTTGTCAACATATTAAAATTTGAAGTGAATTCACTTATAAATAAAAGCTGTACAGTGGCGCGCGAAAACCCTCTTTTTTACAAATATTGCAGTTTTTTACAAATATGGATGCCAAAATTATTTTCCCCCTCACACATAAATTATTTGTTATTTTTATGTTCAACAAAACAATAAACGCTATAGAATAGCGTGCGGAATCAATGTTTTTGACTGTTTTCTGCCATGGGTAGAGGATCACCTTAAGCAAAACATTTTCTTTCAAACCCTATATTCGGAGTGGAAAAGCATAATACTCTTGTATTATTGCAAATTTTACAGTTACACTATTATGAAGTAGGTATTAAAACATTAATAATTTCTACTGCTATACCATCTTCAATGAACAGTTTGCAATATCAGTTTGTTATCTTTTTATTAATGAAATGCTTTCCTATATCAGTCTTCTAAATTTTGTAAGCGATTCCAACTAGGTACTTAGTGAGTACACGTGAGTACACTAATAAAGCTAGATTCAGACCTACCCAATTATAAGTATAAGTGCTAAATTAACCAACCAGCGCTTCCACAAAATTCCATTTTCAATTATAAGTGCGAACGTTGAGCGCTTGTTGGTTAAATTAGCTCTTTACACTTATAATTTAGTAGATCTTAATCTAGCTTAAAAATCCAGACAGAATATAGGATGTGATGTTTAAATGGTTTGACAATTTAAACCTTTCACAATATTCTTCTTAAAGAAAATAACAGACTGGAATAATTGGTCAAAGTATGGTTTGATTGTAATATAGTTGGTCAAATTGCCGAATCCCTTACAGTATAAATAATCTTATCATGCTCTGTATACAATTATCGAATTTTTTAGATATCTATCTACGAAATAATTTATAAATGATTACAATGGTTCTATGACTATATTATCCAAAAACGTTACTGTCCGACTATTATTCTACTTCTATGAAATATTTTACAGGCTATAGGCTACAAATCGCTACCGCCAAACAAAAAGCTTGCCAACCCCTTAATGAAAGAAAAATAACCACTCGCTAAATTGTAGATAAAAACACAACACAACATCAAAAGTTGATCCACCAAAAAGTAGAACCAGCTGAAAACCAAACAGTGGGCAATGACAATTGAAAATTGCTAGTTGTACCTTTGAGGAAGGATTCACCAACAATTTTCAATTATATGAATGTGGTCAACGTTCGTTTGTGATTTTTCTTTTTCGAAATTAAAAACACCAATTTTTATCGTCTACCATATTAGTGGTGCTCAATGCAACGATGTTTTCTTCTGCACAAAATGCCCATCAAAATCTTAGACATAGGAAAATAACTAGGAAACCAGTTTTTCTGAGACTGCTTTATAAAATGTAATATTCTTTTTTAAAACTTAAATTCACATTTGTTAGTTAGTACTTTATCAACGACTATGAAATAATACAATCTTTAGGTATATTATGTATTATTCTTTTCAATGAGTATTGTTATACTTATATTATACCGTGAGTTTATTTTAACATGAAACATACAGTTTTTATATCCATGGATACGAATTTGACAGCAATGTATTAGAGTGTCCTTTTTAAAATGAAACATAGGGAATCAATTTAAATGTATTATTCGTGAACAATATAAGATATTTGAGCAGCTCCAATAGTTCCAAGGAACGCTTTCAACATAAACTTTTAATTGTTCAAAGAATAAATCGTATTTCCAGGTAGCAGCAATGTGACAGCAATTAACAAATTCAAATTTATTCCCTATGTTTCATTTTAAAAAGGACACTCTAATACATTGCTGTCAAATTCGTAACCATGGATATGATATACCCATGTTTCACGTTAAAATAAACTCACGGTATTACCCACTATTGAGTTTTAAATTTTTGTACAGTACTCAACTCGACTCAACTGGTTTATGAATAATAATACTTCTTTTATTATGTTCTTTGACTATTAAAACATAAATACGAGTATGTTAAATAATTTCAAAATAAAATATTTGTAGAAGCTGTTATTCAAAATTTACATTCGAAATACTCGAGTTATTTAATTTAATCGTAAAAAGTACAGTATTCTACTCGAGTTCAAATGGAAATTATTACTCAAGAATGACTTTAGTTTTATAGCTTGTCATTATTTTTTAAATTTTTTTCACTATTACTAAGAAACTGATTTCCCATGACTGCATTACTGTATTACATCTCAAGATTTAGATAGACATATCGTCAGTCGAGAATTATATTGTTCTAACTAGCATTTTAGTAAAACTGAGATATTAGAGTTTTAAAAAAATGGTTGTAGTATCTCTCTTTCTATTGTTTATAGATTGTGTCTCAATGATTATTCTTATAAAACACATTAAGACTATCTTATGTATAAATTTTTGTTTTTAAAAAATACATAGAAAAAAAGTTACACGATAATAATTTTTTTTTAAATTTGCAGATAGAACATTTTGCTAAAATATTGATTGAAAATTTTTGGTTACTGTAATCATTTGTTCTATCTGATTATAGTTCAAAAAACAAAAATTAGTATAATCATTGTTAAAATATAATTTTATTCTAAAACTCATGTTTTTGTGTCTTATTACTCTATTCCGGTTGTTGCTTTAGATTTCTTAAATTTTTATAGTTCTTATATCAAACAATAATGTATTGAACGATTTTTTATCACCTTGTGGCATGAATTTAAATAAACTATTGAAGTCTAATACTTTTTCTTGAGAAATTAATCATATTTTTATGACAGGACAAATTTGTACGAAGGAAAATTAAATATTTTGCGGGTTTTTTTTCTGCGATGAATTTCCAAGTAGTTAAAAATGCTACCTACTTAAATTAACAAACTCATTTTTACTGAATAATACAAAAAATTCATAAATACACACAGAATCTGTAAATGAACTTATAAATTGCTTAAATTTTATAATGTTCTATCTACAATTTTCTAGCAATATGATTGGCTAGAACGCACATACACTATTATAGCATTAACGTTTGTGCTTGGAAAGCAGATAGAACAAACTAGTATTGGCTTTATTTCAGCTATAAGTTCAGTTTTTGTAGATATTGTCATGTAGATAGAACAAAATAATACCGACAAAAAATTTAGGCATATAATCCCGAAAACGAGAAAAATGTAGATAGAACAATATAATACTCGACCGACGATATGTGGATGTCTCAAACATGGGATTCGTGATTCTTAACATCAATAAGAAGACCGGCTAAATTTATTTTTCTTTTAATAATAAGTAAACCATCCTGAAATTCCTTTCGCCAGATCACCATGTTTGAGACATCATTCTATAATGTTAGATGTTCCTCTTTCGTTCGTAATCCAATTTCTAACGGTGACACAAACACTTCCATGTGCTTACACAAATTCAAAACCAAGTGATGGATCAAGAACCAAAGTCATTACATTCAGCACCAGCAAACAGTGATAAAACCACGAAGTATAATACACGACAGGAGTGGACACTAGGGCGGATGAAGTGTGGCCCTACTGTTTACCTTGTTAGGGAGAGACAGCATGTACGGGCCAGATATTCTATAGCTGCGTTCGGTAAATCCAACATCGTTCGGTTATTTTTATAGTCAAAAGTGTTTCGGAGTTGTGTGTTCGGAAAATGCAGTGAGGAGCGAAAAGAGTTAACTCTATTAAACGGAGTGATGTCAGTTTTGCTTGTTGCATTCGAAGTTTATATTTGACAGTGAAATAATAATTCAATACAAGGAATATCAATTTTGTTACAACCGTCAAAAAATAATTATTTTGAAAATTTAATAGCATTAACGTTTAGATTATTTCATAATTTCAGACCAACCTAATCTCGTTTAAAAACACTTTACTTTAGTTCTGCTAATCAAAAATTTTAGGTTCACTCCAACTCCAACACCCTTCTAGTCCCACTTCAACATTTCTCCATAAGCTCCACATGATTTACCGAACGCACCTAATGGCGATAAACAACGGCAACGATGGTAACGTACAGGGTAAACAGAAATGCTACGAATCTTCCGCATTGCTACGGAGCACGGTATAATATAAGACAGGTATACGTACGCTACTTGAGCGTAAGAATATTGATGCCAAAACTTCACCATAATTAAAAGCAAAAAACTAATATTAGCCCAGTAAAATAAGTAAAAAAACTGCAAAAATTGGGAGCGAACATTTTATTGTTTTAACAAATAAGTATTGACATCTTCAAGAATAGCCAACATCTCGAACTCTACCCCCTGAGCTTTGCCCCCACTGCCCCTTTTAGGGCATGAAAATCACATTATTTAATTAACCCTTTTCCTTTAAGGTTTAATGAAAAATTTTCTAAATTTTGTATTTAACCAACTGTACCTGCTAAACGGATAGAGATATCGACTTCCGGTTTTGAAAATTCACTTGTTTAGACATTTTTCTATAAGAAATATTATTTTTTAAATTTTGGAAGCTGTGGGTTAACCAAAATTTAAAGATTTCCTCCGAAAAAAATTTGGACATTATAGTATTTTTTCTAAATTTTGTATCAACTGTAACTTCTTAACGAATTAGGATATTTCCTGCCGGTTTTCAGCATTAGATTCCTCGAACATTTTTCTATTTGATACATAATTGACTCCGCAAGTGTGACGTCATGACCCCCAGGTTACTATGGTTACGATTTGGTTTGCGTTCCAAACAAACGCAGCTGAACGTGTTATTTTAAGTGTAGCTCAGTTTAAAAAGTCATTTATTTCTTTATTAATGCTATATATTGTGTAAGGTAAGTACATTAATGTTTTAATACAGATATGTTCAACTTGCATTCATCAAATTTCTCGTATTTAAGCAATATCTGTCAAATAAACACTAAAGTAAAGTTTGTTGATAGGTTACACTTTCCTATTAGTTTAAATATTTACTAAACTTCAAAATAAACTGAATTTTGTAATTAAATATGATATTT
Organism: Agonum fuliginosum; assembly: GCA_947534325.1. NCBI lineage: Eukaryota > Metazoa > Arthropoda > Insecta > Coleoptera > Carabidae > Agonum > Agonum fuliginosum. Next base: position 962,764 of record OX384035.1, on the reverse strand, counting down.
TCATACTAACTTATGCTCTTTATCATGCTTATAATGGTTTGTTTGGAACGTAAACCGTAACCTACTACAATAACATGGCGGTCGTGACGTCACAACTTGTGGAGTCAATTCATTAAATTAAATTAATTGAGGTTGATTAAACACAAAAATTTTAATAAATTACATTTCTCTCGAAGAAGATCTTCAAAGTTTAGCTAATCCACAGCTTCCAAAACTATAAAATAATGTAAAAATGCAAAAACTTTCTGGATTTGTCGCTGCAGTCATCTGTATAGCTGTCTTATCGTATACCTTGCTACGTCGTTCCCACTCCTATGTATATTACACTCCTAGGCTGAAACCACCCACACGTTTCCCACACAAAGATGAATGAGTGTTGCCAACGATAACGGGACACAAAGAAGGAGTCTCACAGAGACCAGTCTTACCGGTGATGGAGCACAGCAGCCGGAGCGTTGGGGCGGAGCTGGTGTACTGGTTGATCATGCCCTGCGAGTGCGCCCTGGGCGCCGGCATGCTCAGCGTGATGGCCTTGTGGAACTTCCGGCGCCGGGGCTCCACCGTCACCACGGGGGAGACGGCCACCCCGTGACCCAGGAGCTTAGCGGCGAGCTCGGGGTCGATTGGCTGCGCCTAGTGAGAAGACAAAGCCCGAGAACGTCAGAATTACTCTAGGAGGTTGTCAAGGACTAGTTTTGTGGGCTCGTGACTCATGTGATATTCAAGAAAATAATTTTAATTTTTGTGTTGGACTTCTCGACTGTTAAATTTATTTGAGGTAACAATTACTCGGCATCAGTCATAAAAAAGAGAGATTTCGGCTGCACAACAGCCATCATCATTACTTTGTATCTCTTAAGTTTTGTAGCACTGATGATCACATGCGAGCTATTAACAAAATACGGAGCTGAATGTATATTGTCTGACGTCACGAATTAAAAATTATGTTTCTATATATATTTAGAACTTATAAAAGCTGAAGATTCATTTTAAAAATATATTTAAAATATGGTAAACAACCAAATTCAAGGTATTGCTTTACTACTAAAATCCGAATCTGCCCAGCTAAGTAGATACACGTCAAATCACAGTTTAGAGAAATTTGTTGACTATGCAATACTGAATAGACGGCTGAAAACGGAATCACGAAAACACAAAGTAGACCTGAACGATAATAACTACGTTTTGTTCTTGTTTTCATCCGAAACTCTATTTTCTGCATTAATATTGAACCCTCAGCTAAAGTGCTTATTATTGTCACAGAAATTGTACTTAATTATGATTTTTATAAATAATATACAAAATAGTAGATAGATCAGTTTAAATAAATAATGCTTCTGATCTGAATACGTTTATAAATTATTGTATCGTTCCATTTGTTTCAATAAATTTAGTCCGATTGATATAAAAGAAGTCCAAGGATGTGAAATCGCACAATCTCGGCGGCCAATTGACCTCGCTGTTTTGCGAGATAATCTGTCCCTTCCTCCTTCCACCAATATGCCTTATTACCTCGTTCTTTAGATCTTAAATGGTTGCTGGCTTATTGGCTAAACCTTACTTTTGAGATAACTTCAAAGAAAGAAGTCCAAGGGTGTCAAATCGCGATCTCAGCTGTTTCGCGAGATGATGCATCCCGGGAACTTTTCGTGCAATAAAGCCATTGTAGCCGATATTATATTTCATACATAATTGAAGCGGTGAGATGAAAAAGGAAAAGATTCCGTTAATGTCGGATTTCGAGAAATCAATAAAAACTGATTAACGAGTAAAGTAAGCATTTTACATGAAAACTTACAATAATTAACCATTTGTAACTCTAAGTGAGCTGAATATTTCCTTATATCGTTTTAGTATTTTGAAAGTACTATAAGTAAGTTACGCTTAAACAAAGTTGGTGGAATCTTTTCCTTTTACATCTCAACTGGAATGATTACTGAAAATTAGTAACAAATAAACACTTTTATTATATAAACTATTTGTACGTTCAATACGTACGTCCGTAGTACACAATCTTCAAGTTTTTTAGAGTTAATAGGGAGCAGCGCGTTTGCGATCATTTAGGATAACTACTAACTTCAGCTAAATTGAGTGCAAGAAAGAAAATATTCCTGGAATCTTTTCCTTTTACATCTCATTGGCTTTGTAATAGGCATTTGCCATATTTTCTTTTTTTAAGTCATTTGACGCGGCTTTGAGATATATGAAGAATGGCTATCTCAGTTTGAAATGCTCAGAATATGGAATCTTTTCCTTTTTCATCTCACCGCTTCAATTGTTATCGATCAATAAGCGTAGAAATCAAAACTATTCCAACGCAATAGTTTTTTATGTTCAGATGATGAAACTCTTATTGGCCCAGTTTTCAACCTTTGTTTAATTACAATAATTTGTTTAAACTACTTAAAAAATCTAAAAACATTAATTTTATATCTAAGCAAATACTATTTTACGTCTACACTGTAATGTAGGTACAAAGATATTAGTACTAATACAATTTATGAACTACTCTGAAATTTCTAAAAATTTAAGAATTCATTTTATATTAGTAATTCATGTGCTAAATGAAAAATAATAAATTATACATTTGTAAAGAACTAATGAATTTCACGTATGTATGTACAAATACTTATTTAACGTATAAACAATTTAAAGAAATAATTTCCGCATGCATTAGTACATCTATTCTAAATAAAGCAACTAGAGGAAGTTCATTCCCATTCCTGACGAGACAGATGACTTAAAATACTTCATGCAAATAAAGCAAAATGATGAAAAAAACCGTAACAAAGCAAAAATGCTACTTACCTTTGTTGGCGAACTGCAATACTGCAAATGCATGGGGCGGAGCGGGGTAGGACTCAGGGTAGGTTATGCATGAAGTGACAACACAAAGCAAGGTTCGATGCACACAGAAAATAAAAACATGAATACAAAATTAGTGCAAAATAAAATGTATAAGAAAATGATATATTCATGAACAAGCTTGAAGCTTGGAATTGAGCCGAGTGCCCAGTAACAGTTAGTTAAACTATATCTCACTTTTTATTATTTATCACAATTAAGTATTATATTTTCGAACCATGCTTTGCATCTAAATGGTATTCATAGTGTCAGCATTTAGCCGGCATTTAGTATTTTTAGTATATTTTAGACAGGAAATATGAACACAACAAAAAGGTTTTTTCACGACAGCAATAATCACTACGCAAAAAATATAGCACGGCAAAAGTTAAATGTAAATTTATTTTTAATTAAATTCGTGTTAAACGGTTAATGTTTCGTCATATAGTTGATTTCTTAATTAAACGGAGCAATCTGAAGTTGGAATGCTAAAACTGATCGTTTTTGATTGGCTGATGTCAGTTTTACACCACACAAACTTTGTAATGTAAACAAACGAATGTTCTCTATCTTGTCTCGTCAGCAGTTGTCAGTGACTGTATCGAGTTCGCCCGCTGATAGGTCAAACTTAATTTTGCCGCAAAAAAAATCTAGTGATATTTTTCTCAGTGTAAATACGGCTCAGCGAGACAACTTCAGATTGCTCCGTTTAATTAAGAAATCAACTATAGTATGTGAGAATATTTAAATATGAACACTTAATAAATCTATTTTCTGCCATGCGATGTATTTAAGAGGATCTCGTCAGATATAGAAAAATATGACTCATATTTTACAATAAACTCAACTGTACTATCATTATTTTTGTATTTTATTTTGCTGATAACCATTTAACAAGATTTACTTCCAATTATAGAACGGTAGATGTTATTATAGTGGAATCCAGCCACTTCTGAATCAATTCGTTTTGGCGCAATCAGAATCTAAATTATAGGTACAGTCTTATAATTTGGAATAAAGTTTTATCCTCTTGGATTTTAAGTTTGTCATTAAATATAAACATTCAGGAACATTAATTATATTAACAGCTAGACGATCCAATCAAAGTGAAACGTGTTTTCTATTGTGTGGTGTGAAATATTGTACTAAACGTGTCTATCGTGCTAAAACCTTTCTGTCGTTATTGATAATCGAACCTTTTTGATAATAAAAGCACTACTCGTAAATGATTGTGCCCGTTAGTCTATGAATACCATAGTCAGTAGAGAATTTAAATGAAAAATGTTAGTACTTTTAGTTTGTTTAACTACTTTTTATTGGGCACTCATAAGTAAGAGTACAGTTAGTGTAGTGCAATTTCAACTAGTGTTGTGAATACAATCTTGAACACATTATGAAGAACTAAACATAAATTATGATTATATTTACATTAAATAAGTACTATGTGAACATACAACGAAATTTCGTAACTTACGAATGTGACATACAATAGTGACTAGATAAGTACGCCCTGCGCACTTCAAATGAATGTGAAATTACATGTTGACAAACCAACAGATTTGATAATTATTTACATGATGTTAATACTCATTTTGTACTGGATTGTGTCCAAAAATTATTTGTTTGTATACTTATTGTCCAATGCGAAAAAATATGCACGCTACACAAATTTACGTATATAAAGTATAAAAATATTTTTCGCAAAAATATTAGTTTCTGAAATTTTTGTTCATTTTTACAGACTTAAATAACCTAAACAGCAATACATTTCGGACACCTAATTTCTTACACCAATGAGTAGTAAAAGCTATTTTGATACGAATATTTGTACTGCAGTAATACACAAATTAGATTTTTAAAAGTATCCTATAGGCCTTAATTTAAAATATATTTAGCCAACAATAAATTAATGGACGTAAAATTGAACATATACTGCTAATAAATATTTAATATTATAAACTTTTAATATTTACCATGAATACTGATATTTTGTTATTATTTAAATAAATATATCGCTATGAACAACAGTTTTAACCAAATTTGTAGATATTTATTTTTAATATCGGTCTGAACTATCTAAGTTCGCTTAAAACGAACCATATACAGACTTCGGGATGTACAGTACCAAATTTAAAAACAAAACATTCTGGCACCGAAATTCTGTCATTCAAATAGGATCAGGAATTTGTTTCTATATCATCATGAATCTTGTAATGAATTATGTACCACAATTATCTATACCTATTTTATACCAGCAGTTTTTAGTGGTTTTTAAACTGGGACAAGAAAAGATTTTTCAATAATCTCGTTTTTAATATTAATAAAACTTGTAGTCATAAAAGCGGTAGCATTTTGCCACCACAAAAAAAAATTACGTCATTTTAAATGTTATATTGTTCTAGTATTGAATGATTATCCTACGGATAGAAATTAGAAACAGTTCAAATTGTTTTTTCCGTTAAATTCGAATTAGTTCTAACTTTGAGCAACTTTGATTCTGGCGCTGGCGCGCACATCAAAACGTACTGACGCGTCACTGTCATGGTTGTGTTAGACATGAGATAATAGTTACAACTATTTTGTTTATTGTTTAAGTTAACTGTTGTTGTGAGTTACTGTATCTTTCAAAGTGCCTTTAATACGAGTGTACATAATTTAATGAAAAGCCTCTAAAAACTTGTTCCACAATGGTCAACATTTTGAAGAGTAAATTTTAACCTCAATAATTGAGAATGGTAAGCAATTTTAACTGCTTTATTCTTGTAGCATGCAGGTATTATAGAACAAAAGTTTTGTTTACCAACAAATAATATTTACAATTTAAGTAATATATCGTTGTATCTTAGTACTTACATTACTCGTTTGTTCAATGAATATTAGATGTAGGGTACACAATTTAATTCATTAAGATTTTTGAATTTGATGATATGCAGAAATCATTTTGCAGACCATGGTTCGCACAATGTACTTTATGTTTATGCAAGCTGCTCTATGAACAAAGGATTTTAAGGTTATATGCCTATAGTTCAACAGAATACATCTATTATGACTTAAGCTTTTAAACATAAAGAGTAGAATTTCTGGCTAGGAATTCGATTCCAGATTATAGTTGCAGTTTTCGAATTTGGTTACTGTACACATTTGATAACTACGTTTAGGCATCAGTCATGCATTTAATTTAAATTCCAAAACATTCAAAATTGTGAAAAATACAACTAGAATGTTTGAAATCCAAAACTCGCCGGTGCTACCATGCAGAAGCTTTTTCCGTCATTAACTGCCACTACAAATTGTTAAAAAAGTTGCTAAGCGAAACGGGAACGTCTTCAACACTAGAATATAATGTAACACCCAAATAGAAAATTGGATGTTTTATGAGTCTGCGCAAGAATTTTCTTGTTCTATTTCATATTCCAGACTTTATAAACCTATCGTTAAACGCAACAATAGCATAAACCACAGATGGCAGAATAAATAAGATCTTAGACTCTACTTCAAATTGATAGGTACCTATATTTAATTATTGCCCTACAAAAATAGGTGACAAAATATTATTTTATACTTTTCAGAGGTGGGAATTTAGAGTCGTACTGATGAGGCCTAAAAGGCCGAAACAGCTGTCTACGACTTTGCTCTATCTGTTAGTTTTCTGAGATGAACTGTAAAATACGTTACTAAATTAAATATGATTTATATTATATCATTTAATTCGAAATAACGCAAGTACGGTTCTTGCAACTACAGATAGACAAGTCTAAGAAATCCTAAATTTTTCAGATAGATTCGTAGGAACCCATCTTGTACAAGCAATTATACGTTTCCTTTAAAACAACCAGCGCTTTTTTGAGCAAACCAATGACTTCAGAGCAAAATGTTATACACAAAAAATGACCAACCAAAGGGGCTTCATTTAATAGGAATAACAAACAAAAAATTCAACCAGTGGTTCTCAAACAGCAAAATAAATTAATATTTTGAGAAAAATGGTATTAAAAATCGGAAATAATTTTACAATATTGAAGTAGGCTATGCAATAAACAACTATTAATACAACTATTGCCTAGGTTACAATAGTATTATTTTTATGTCTTAAGCTTGAATTACATTATACTTTTTTCGGCTAGAAAAACGAACTTTTTTAGATACTTAATTCGGCTAGAATCTAGTTTTAAAATTTGTTCTTGCTGACAACTGAAATTTAAAAAAAATGTAATTGTCATTGTCAGTTGTTGAGTTTTTAATACCCTGGTAAAGTACTGGTTGCATTTCATACAATTGTACAAGAGTTTTTGTTATTTCAGGAGTTCATTTATACCTCATTACGATTCAAGACTTTACTTTTACTTTTGATTCTGCTGTCACTCAACTTGATTATTTTTGAGGTTATATACAGAAGGTTGGTAATATGAAAATTGGACAGTTCTAGTATGAAACTTGGATCTAAATTTTCTTGATTTACATTATCCAAGTGAGCATTCTAGAATTAAGTATGAAAATTGTCAAAGTTTCTAGCCGAAAAAAGTATAATGTAATTCAAGCTTAAAATAACGTGTATTGTTAAGAAATTAATAATAACAAAAAAGCGCTGGTTGATTTAAAGGAAACATCCTGTATACCCGATGTATACCTTAGGTTATGTAAGTTAGAAGCATTTTCCTTCTGTTGTTTAAGCTATTGTTATTTAACTCGTGTTTATAAAGTCAGGAATATGAAGTAGAATTTTCTAGCGTTCCTCATCCCTTTACCAAATCAGCGACCACCGTTTCTTTTTCGAAACATGATTGACAGTAATTTTCCGTAACTTTTCGGCTGCGATGCCGTTTCTCGGTTTGAAGAGATTTACCTGTAGTCCGACTTTGATTTTCTTGGTGAGCGCTCCCTGCGGGAAGACGGCTTGGACCTGGGGCACGACGATGCTGGACACCATGCCGCCCTCGGGGCCGATGGCGTGCACCTCCTGCCGGATGCGCGACACCACCGCGAAGTACTGCGGGAAGTCCTGCGTCAGGATGCGGGTTATTCGCCCGGAGGAGATGTCTTCCAGTTGGGATAAGTCTACAAACAACGTTCTAATCAGAAAACTATCTACACGGATCTACATGACTGATAGACAAAAATCTAACTGTTGTGTGTCCGGAATCGTTTTAGTGAAGAGTTCTTTAAAGAATAATTTCAGTTCTTTTAACAAATATTTTTCGATCCAGTGCAGCTCCTAGTAGGAAATGAAACTGTTCTGGTACATTATTTAAATAATGTCAATAATAGTTATTTACTTTACCAGTGGGCAAAGGAAGGAATTATCCACGAGGGAAATCTTAATTCACGAGGCCGAAGGCAGAGTGAGATAATTTTCTCGAGTGGGTCATTCCTTTTTGCCCACGTGTGAAGTATAACGTTTTATCCAACACCTCTTAATCAGTGTTGTAACTTATCTAGATAATTTTATCTAGATAAATCATCTAGATAATATATTTTTATCTATTATCTTATCTAGATAATTTTTTTCTTATTTATCTATTATCTTATCTAGATAAAATTACAAATTATCTTTATCTATTTTTAAAAAATCATCTAGATAATAATTTTTGCAAAATTAGAACCAATTTTTTTTATTTATTAATTTTAATCGAATTCAAATGTAATCAAACTGTGCAAGCATACAACGCACAAGCTTGCAACGCTGTCGGCTCCCTAGCTGGTACCGCTTATACTTTAGAACATGTCATTTATATTTTTTGAATTATCTATGAATTATCTAATAATTATCTAGATAATAATGATTTATCTTTTATCTATTATCTAGATAATTTCTTCAATGATTATCTAATATCTTATCTAGATAAATAAAAAGTAAGTTATCTTTATCTTTATCTAGATAAAAATATTGTTATCTATTACAACACTGCTCTTAATAAGTGCTTAAATATTTTAAAAATATTAAGTTTCAACCTAAAACATCGTTTCTATGGTGACTTCCAACAAGCAAAGTAACAATTTACCTACAAGTGAGTCAAATTTTAATCAAAGCCACTTGTGGATAATTTTTTTACTTTGATTGTTTAAAATTACCATAGTTATGATGCTTTTATTAAGAGGTGTTGAATAAACAACATTATCTGTCTATCCATCAAATATATCTAGTAATTTAAACATTTGCGCCTATTGGTGATACTTTGACGCGACGTGAGTCAACGCAATACTCATTTTCGTTCTATGGTACAGGAGCTGCTTTGCAAGCAGCACCCGAACTTAGGTAGAAGTATGAGTGCGCGGTGACGGGAATGTGTCGGTTATAGAGTGAACATCGGGGCTGCTTTGTACGCAGCTCTATCACTCACGGTGAACATAAATACGTGTAGTTTAAAGGTACAAAATAGTTTGCGTTGAAATTATAAGGAGTACAACTGTACATTTTTAAAGGTATATTGATAATTTATTAAAATTGATTGTGATATTTGATATAATTATGTTTATAATTAAATTTTTTTTATTTTTGTACAAAACTGGGATAAACTGTGAAGTTTCTCTTCCCTAATAAATATTAACTTTAAATATGAAGGTATTTAACCTTTGTTCCAAAAAATCCGTGGAAATTATAGGAATAGGGATTATTGGCAATCATTTTATTCCTCGTTTTATTCTTACTTGTGTAAAAGTATATTACGGCAAATGGGTGTAGGTATTTAAAAAAATTATGTATAAAAACAAGTATCGTACCTTCAGCTTCAAAGCTCTCGTTAAGAACATCATTGACAATTTCTTCAGAAGCTTCAATAGTGTGTTCTCTCCAGGTTTCACCATTGTCTGATCGGAGGATTACAATTTCACGTTCTTTTCCACGAAGGGCAGCAAAATGTGGCACTTCCAGAATCACTGGCCTATACGCATTGGAAACATTTAATATCAATACATGCAAAAATGAAATAGTATTAGTGTAGTACAACAGAACATTGTAGGTAAATTAAACAGAAAAAATAAGCAAGAGCACGTAGAATAAAGAAATTGAGGGGAATGGATTCAATACCAGAAAATACAAATCTAGAATAAAGTTATAAAATACCGGCAGCCAAAGAATCATTCTCACGAAAATTTAAATCTAGAATTTTAGATTTGGTATATATACAAGCACAGAAACATGCAAATTTAAAAAAAGTTATAGTCAAAACCGAGTATAGAGGCTCAAGAATGGCACTGGGTTGTTCATTTAGTTCAGGTCAACTTGTGAATGAATCTTTTTTATTTTTTGTGTTGAATGGGCCACTGCATTGAGACTGCCTAAATAATTTAATTGAAGTATGTAAAAAAAATAATAATATGCAAGATATGACCTCAACAGTGAAGAATACCTTATAAGAAAATCTTGGAAAGATTCTGTAAACGGATATAAGAAACATTAGAGGTACCTATAAGACGAAATAAAAAATAAAACATTGAAACAAACTAACAGCAATAAATGAAAACACTAAACGATTAAGAGTGTCGTTTACCTAAATGACAAAAACATGCTTCACACAAGTTTGTGATTTAGTTAACAACAAGACCAATGGTCATTCACTAGTTTAGAATTATCTTGTTTTAATAAACACATTTAGTTTAGCATAGTCTTCGATAAATCAGACATGAAAGAATGGTATTTGTTGTTAAATAAATCACGAACTTGTGTGAAGCACTCTTAGAGAGAAATCTTTCCACTCACCCGAGGAACTTAGCACCAACGGGCCCCAGCTCCAGTACCCTGCTGGCCAGGGCTTCGCCCTCCATGAGGGGCGGCGGGTGCGGCGTGCGTTGCGGTTTGACGTATCGACACGTGATGCGAGTGGGGCTTGCGGCGCAGCGCGGTGGGACAATCACACGCACGCCCGAGTGTCTGCAGCCGCGCATCGCGCCTCCACGTGCGTCCACAAGGAACGATACCAAGAAGCTAAAGGAAAAGATATGTGAGAATGATGGATAGTACTTGGTTGGTGATTGGTGTCAGTAATACCAATTCAATTACTAGAGTAAAATTCATATATCTAGGACACTGAGCTGCGCGAGAAGGCAGAGCTTGTCATGTACTGTCCGTTTTACAAAAGTGGAGCGAGTATATGCTACGCTGCACTTCACTTAATATTCAAAGAAAACTAAAATATAACTCAATCACAATCTATCACAGCGTTACACGAAGCAAAACACTACGAACGTCAACATGAGAATAACAGATGTTCTGTAGAACAGACAGTAGCGTAGTTTATCATCTATGCCTCTCTTTCTAAGACGAGAATTCATACTTCGCGCAGGGTTCTGCTTAAATGAATTTACCTCTAACAAATATACCTAGTAAGACCGCCTATCCCAGTGTGCGAGATCTTTTGTTCTTGTCAAATCCATTTAGCAGAACTGCACATGAATGGTTTGAAACAGACCCACGCGGGTCAAGCATCAACCAATGAAATTCAGGCTTGTGAACTGGACATGACAAGGATACAAGATCCCTTATGTCAGAGAGCTAAGTCGTCCGTATATAAGATCGTATGTCTTTGATCTTGAAGGTTCCGTACCTATGTATAATTTTGAATACTCGGTATTATACGATAATAAAAAATATACATAATGTATTTTTACCTCTCGCCTAGAGAGGTATAGGGATCGTGAAAAAATTCGATGTCGAGATTTTTGCCAATTGGCACGTTTTAGCACCTTTAGAACCTATTTTGACTATTTTCACGATGATGTCTGTGTGTGTGTGTGTGTGTGTGTGTGTGTGTGTGTGTGTGTGTGTGTGTGTGTGTGTGTGTGTGTGTGTGTGTGTGTGTGTGTGTGTGTATGAAAGTCTGTATGTACGCCTACTATAGCCTTTCGTCCCGGTTCATTATCTCAAATTCTACTGAACATAAAATTCTAATATTTTGCATTATACATTTATATATGTTAATGAAGAGCTGAAAAGATTTTGGGAAAAATCCACCAACCGGAAATGGTACTTTTCTTGTAGCACTATAACATTTTTTGCAAAAATTGTATAAAATAATGCGATTGTTACAATTTAACATACCACACATGAAAGAAGAAATTACATTGTACAATATTTAATCTTACTTGTTTCTATATCTTTAACCAATAAAGAAATATAATTTTTTTAAATATATAATTTTACCTACCACGATTTGTGAATCCCGAAATAGAAATAAAATTTAAAACAAAAATAAAATTGTCAATGTGACAGATAAACAGAAATAATATAATGTATGATTATTTTATATTATTATATCAAATGTTATACGGTGTTGTTGTATGTTATTTAAATTAAATCTTAATATTTGGTTAAATACGAGGTTAAATAATAATACTTCAATGTCAAGGCGAGAGGTATTGTAACGGCCACGTCAGATTTTTTTAAATTTTATCATTCCTGGTGCAACTAGCCAAAAGTTTTCACCCATTACCTGCATTAATTTTTTTATTTTCATTTACACAGTAATATCCAGTTTAAATATTCCAATTTAATCAATTATTTATTATTATCGATCACAATGTGTATCGTGTAGAAATGGCAATAAAATTCAAACTTTAAAATGTATAGGCAATAACTTAAGCAGATCAATCAGATATTCTTTTTATTAAAAGTAATTTCGTGCAATTCAAATTAGGTATTTTAAAATATTTTCTTGACCAAAGCTGGATACTATTTAAGTTAATTTGTACCTAACTGTTACAGTAAAACTAAATATTAAATATAATCGGTAGGAAAATCTATAATTTTATAATGGTGATTGATATAACTTTATAGATTGATAGACATTTTCAGAACTCATAGTAATTAATAAATTATTTTGTTTGGGTTTAGTTCTGAATATTTATTTCACTTGTTACCTGATGAAGGGATCGCAAAGTTCTCAAAACATCGTATAAATGAATAAATATAGTACAGGATCCAAGCGCGTCTATCGTGTCAAAAAATTGTCGAACGTCCCAAGAAAAGGTGAATCGATAAAACCTATATATCCCGATTCAGAATTTTCTGCTCTATCGATTTCCAGAGGGTTGAATTCGATTTTGGTCTGGGCCAACCCCTAAATTGCAATTTTCACCCTTTTTCAGAAATTAAAATTTTTGCGTAATTTTATTCTTATCTTGTAATATCTCGTCAACTATTGGAGATATAGAGTTCAAATTTTGACCAGAGGTAGGTTTAAGTATCTTGTTTGATAATATTTTATTGAAACCATTAAATTGTTCATAACAATTGAGATAATAAATTAATTACACCGTAGCGCAAATTTTGTGTAGTGGAAAATGTCGTCTGCTGCAAAATCGCGTACGGTTGAGAATTGTGGTATACATTGAGCGAGTGAAAGTTTAAGGAAGGTTCAAAATTATTTTTAGTGAAGAAATCACGGCTTTATGTTTATCAGTACAAAAGTTACGAATTTTTAAATTTAACTAACGCGCGGCTATTGGCATGGCTCCACGCGCTCTCCGAAACTGGACTTAAACTACGCAACATCGTTTGAACACAGATTGCATTATTATACACATAACGTAAATACATTGTATATTATAGAAGCGTTGTTTACAAAGTATTTTTTAAATATATCATTTACATTTTCCTAAACAGTAACAAGTTATCATACACATTATTGTGATTTTCACTTACTTCTAGTAACTTTTATTATTAGTTTTTTATGCATCACTAATAAATTTTGTCGAAGATACAAAATCAATGACTATTGAAGAATTTACGGAAGGAGCTCGTATTTTCTTAAAACATATACATACAGGCTGGTTGATTTTTCATTGTCCAGCTTATATCTTCTGAAATGTTAAAGATACAAGAAAAAGATAAATACAAAAGTTGTTTAATACAACCTGATCTATAATTTAGCATAAACAATTTTTTTCCACGGCTTACTAATTTTCCAAAAAAATGTTGAACTTTGATTTTTTAAATGGAACATCCTGTATATTTTTACGAAATAAAATTCTAAATAAATTTCTCTTTACAATGATGTGTAACAAGTAAGGATTTACCTTTAAATTATGTTCAATAAAGCAAATAGGAATACGATAAAAGTAGGCTATGATATTCTATTGTTTATACTGATTTATAATTTATAATACTGATTGTAGGTAATAGTGAGAAACTACTTGTTACACATCATTGTAAAGATAAATTTATTTAGAATTTTATTTCGCAAAAATCTGTATATTTTTACGAAATTCCATTTAAAAAATCAAAGTTAAATATTTTTCTGCAAAATTAGTAAGCCTTGGAAAAAATTGTTTATGCTAAATTATAGATCAGGTTGTATTAAACAACTTTTGTATTTATCTTTTTCTTGTATTCTTCAATAGTTATTGATTTTGTATCTTCAACAAAATTTATTAGTGATGCATAAAAAACTAATAATAAAAGTTACTAGGGGTAAGTGAAAATCACAATAATGTGTATGATAACTTGTTACTATTTAGGAAAATGTAAATGATATATTTAAAAAATACTTTGTAAAAAACGCTTGAATAATATACAATGTATTTACGTTATGTGTATAATAATGCAATCTGTGTTCAAACGTTGTTGCGTAGTTTAAGTCCAGTTTCGGAGAGCGCGTGGAGCCATGCCAATAGCCGCGCGTTAGTTAAATTTAAAAATTCGTAACTTTTGTACTGATAAACATAAAGCCGTGATTTCTTCACTAAAAATAATTTTGAACCTTCCTTAAACTTTCACTCGCTCAATGTATACCACAATTCTCAACCGTACGCGATTTTACAGCAGACGACATTTTCCACTACACAAAATTTGCGATACGGCGTAATTAATTTATTATCTCAATTGTTATGAACAATTTAATGGTTTCAATAAAATGTTATCAAACAAGATACTTAAACCTACCTCTGGTCAAAATTTGAACTCTATATCTCCAATAGTTGACGAGATATTACAAGATAAGAATAAAATTACGCAAAAATTTTAATTTCTCAAAAAGGGTGAAAATTGCAATTTAGGGGTTGGCCCAGACCAAAATCGAATTCAACCCTCTGGAAATCGATAGAGCAGAAAATTCTGAATCGGGATATATAGGTTTTATCGATTCACCTTTTCTTGGGACGTTCGACAATTTTTTGACACGATAGACGCGCTTGGATCCTGTACTAATAACCAAATCCAAATAAAATAATTTATTAATGATATATGTATAACAGAATTCCGTAATAGCTTAGTAGTCTTCAAAATTGTCACTTACTTTTTCCAATGTAGCTTTCTGAGCAGCATTAAATAACAACCAACAGCATTAATCAATTTCACCACAAGAACCTAAACTATAACTTACCCGACATTGATGGGATGTTTGCCAATATCGATATTGTCTGCCATGTACTTATTCGAATGGAACTCAGAGTAATTCTGAGTGACATGTTGCGGACTGATGTTGTCCTCGATGGCTTGTGGAGGAAGCATGGTGATGTCACCGCTGGATGCCATGCGGTTTGAGTCGACACGTTCGTCGCGGGTTACGTCTATGGGGAGAGAGTCATCTCCAAGAGATTTCATTTCGTCTACGGTTAGGTACCGGTAGGGTTGGTCTGCTAGCATTGTGTCTTCACCTAGTGCAAGCAAATATAATTAGTATTTGAGGGATGATGAAAAGGATTACAAATTGGTTGTCTTATTGATGAACAGGGGCCCGTATTGACACTGCGATTATGGGGGATATGGTTTTTCTTCTAAAGTTGATAAAGCAATTTTTAAACGTCGTCGAATACTTAGTTGTGATGTCGATCTAGCAATTATCTATAGATCCACATCACTATCTTGCCGCATAAAAAATTATACAAAAGGAAAACGTGTTTATTTTATTATGAATTTTGTGTCTTATTATATTATTGCATATTTTTGTCTATGATACGAGTTATATAATATAGTCGCTTATACCCTTAGGTCTAGGCGTCTAGTGCTGAAATTATTATTTTATTTTATTTTGATGATAACCGTTCAACTACATTTACTCCTAATTATAAAATGGTAGATAAGTGGAATGGAATCCAACTACTTCTAGACCGATTCGTCTAGGTTCAGTCATAATCTCAATCTCATTGAAAGCGCCAACGGAGATATAGTAATTCGTTACCTAATTTTTAGCGGTAATATCATAATAGATGATAATTTTTTGAGAATTGTTTTGTCGTTTCCACGGCAACTTATTTCTAACAATTTCACGATACAAAACATCATCTGACAATTTCCCGAAACGTAGTTTCCGTGATGTTTTGTGGAGTGAAATTGCAATAAGTTGTCGTGGAATAGACAAAAATTCTCTCAAAAAATTATTATCCCGAATGGTATTTAAGAAGAATATTTTTCTTCTTAAAAACACTAGGTACCAAAATGACGCATTTTGCAAAACATTTTTGACGTTTGACAAATTTATTTATTTATTGTAACTAACGTAACTAAATAAAATCTAATCTACCTACATAATATGTAGACAGATACATCATGTTACATTTTCAGTTTAATTGGTTGCATTACGTCATCCAACGTCATCATTACGCAATATGATTGGTTAAACCTGTCAAAAATATTCTCTAAAAGATACTAAATTTTCTCTCCGGATGCAGAAAACATTAAAATATAATTTGAGCCTTCACAGTGAAATATTACGATAGTATAAAATAGTATATTATGGCACAAGTACGTATAAGTAAGATTTTAAAGCAAGTACAACGGGTTTAAGAGCACGACGCGAAGCGGAGTGATTTTAACGTCGCTAGTGCTTAAAAAGCACTTACACACAAATGTGATACGCTGTTTTATTATTACACCAGCATCTAAATTTGAAAAATAGAGCTGGAAACAGCAATTTTGATTCATATAAAGTTGTCTTTGTAATGTGTCAAAATATCTTTACCTAGGAGATTTAATAATAGTTAATAAATCATTCACCAATTTGTAATAAAAAGCAGTGTTAATACGGCCCACAGTTTTGTCCATGAATAAGGCAATCATATCCATATGGTTTGTGTTATTTGTAACAACCAACGGTACTGTCCATGCATACAAATAAACCTTCATGCGCAAATAAAAAAAAATACACATGTTAAAAATCGGTCTTAGTAGTAAACAATTTGTGTTAATATGAAAGTGAGTGTGCTATGAAATGATAGCTTATATTCAAAAATCAAAAATATTTTCAGTAAAGTCTGCCAATTGATTGCCGATTCTGTTGGAGTTGGTTGGTGTGTTTGTATTGTTTAAGTGTCGAGAGAAAAACTTACGCGTAAGGAGCGAATTTCCGTTGAAATAGGGGAGATAGACATGACGGGCGTATGGGGGTTGACCGTACCCCTCCAGAATATCCTCACCTGTCACATCATACCACCCTTTCATTACGCGAGTCTGTCAGACACAACTTATATCTCCTTCATCAGCGGCTATTCTAACTAGACATACACCTGAACTTCATATTTACAAAGCGCGAGTCTACGACCTTCTCCATAACTGCGTCTTTACGGACTCTAACTAGGGAACACCGCTTTGCTTAAAATTTTACTTCATTTCACATGGAATCTACGAAACTCTACTCTAGATCTGGTTCCTATTGAAATATTAACTCGAACTCGTCTGTGTTTAAATGTTTTGAAAATGTTCTTCAGTATACAGTGTGTCCCAATTACGGTACCAATGCATTGGGATCTCAAGAAGGTTGATTAAATTAGACAAAATTTGCCCCATTAGGGGGCCAATTCAGAAATGTTTTTCTGTTTTCCTACAAAAATGCATAGGTGACTAGAAGGGAGCGAAAATGTAAATTTTGTCAATTTTGTTTTTCACCTATAACTTTATATAACAAATTTTTAACGAGAAACTCACAGATGTCCCCAATTTTTTTTCTCGTACATATTTTGAGAAATTCAAACCAAATACAAACTTTCATATGGTGCTCATAGTAGACTATAACCCGTCTTAATAAACGAATAAAAAACACAAGTACCTACATTGAAATTTTGAAAATGTCTGAAATTACATAATAATTATTTGTTTATTGTTTTCGAGATCATAATGTATTGGTACCTTAAATGAGACACACATAATTATGATTAAAATTGAGTTAAAATAAGCTAAAGGTTAAAGAAATTTAAAATTTTGTGAGTCAAACAATCTAAATTTGAACTACAGTCCGTCCACTGGAACTGTGAAATTATGCACTTATTAGTTATTTTAAGAAGCTCTATTAGTCGATATTAACATTTCAAGATCATACCATCGGAACAATTATGCAATTTTGGATGTTATTGAAGGTTGGCTTTAAATGTATTAATTTATAATTTAATCACAGTTCCTTTGTACTGGAAATGGTTATCTATTTCGTAACTCATCTATTAGCTATTATCTAGTGAACTAAACTAGTATAAATTCTAACTGCTAGCAGTTGAACAATTCTAAGTCTCTCTAATTGCTCTATAAATTATTAATGAATGCTTTATTTACGATTTGTAGAAATAAATTATGAGATGACATGAATGAGCACATGCAGTGAGACTACAAGCTGACAGAAGCATGCCTAATTCACACATCTTAAACGTAGCACATTCTTTCTGATTTTCTTTAGTCTTCACCTTTGATTATCAACAATGGGGAGATTGGGCACGGAACTTGTGCACTATGCATGCGATTTTCGACCATACATCAGACACCTGAAGATGATCGAAAGATCGAAACGCGTCGTGATCAACCTAGTGTCGAGTCTTGTATCCCAGTTAGTGTTGTGTTTGGTATTTTGCATTGAATCATACATTTTATCGATCTTTGTATCAAACCTTACACCATACACTAATCTGGATACATTACTCATTGACGAGTTCATAAACGGAACGATTTTGTTTTATATAAATCGTTGGCATGAAGGTTCCTTATAAACTTAATGTAAGTGGTGTATATCCACACTGTTGATAATCAAAGGTCTTCATTCTTTCCATAGTTAAACTGATTTATAACTCAAGCTTGATAAAGAAAATCAGCTCTTTAACGTTAACAGTGTAAGCTATTATTCTAAGCACAGTACCTCCTTCTTCTTCTGAGTCGGACATGAATGTTTCATGCATAGCTTCGGGAGCGACGACTCTGTACTTCTCTTCGGAGATGATTGGAGTTGTCGATGGTTTTGTGACAACTTTTAAGGTTTCGATTACGCTGATGTAACCCAGCTTTTGGGCAATTTGAAGGGGAGTTTGTCCGTTCTATAAACAAAACAAATATATGAAACACGAAAACGAACAAGATTGTTTCTTCTGCAGAACTCATCAAAACAGATCGAATGTGAAATAAATTGGTGTATGAAACGTTTCGATATTTGAAGAATATGGTAGTTATTTATTCGAAAATTTAAACACAATCCATTATTTAAAGGAAATTCAAAGTGGATAATGGATTATATTTAAACAAAATTTAAAAAATGAAAATAGGAATATACAATTATAATTTTTGACCCTTTACTTTAAGAGATGACCATTCAACAGGATTAACTCCCAATTGTAGAATGGTAGATGTTATTATAGTAAAATCTAACCACTTCTTGACCGATTCATCTTGATGCCGCCAGATTGTCAATTCGTGCGACGATGTTTGAAAGCCAAAGTGGCATCGGAGAGATGTTTATGCAATCAGAACTAAATTTAAGACGGTCAAATGGTCAACTTGAAACGTCCGAGTGCATTAATTTGCAAGATGTGTTAAAAATTTAACGACAATCACACTACTGAACGAGAGAAAATAATTTGACATGATTTATAATTTGTTGGGTAACAAAATAGTATATTATATATTGAGGGACTAAAGTGCATGATTTAATCCTGAGGGTGAAGTTTATTTCACGAGCCGAAGGTGAAGGAAATAATCACCTGAGGGATTAAAGGTACTTTAGTCCTGTGGTATATACGCTATTTTTTGCACTTCATCCTCAAACGAATGCAAAATAGTTAAAAAGAATACACATTTTGTAATTTTGACAGTAAATTTTATGACAAATATTTATATTGTTACCATAGATACTCTGTAACAAATAGCACGTATTTACTTGACAACGGGATTAATTAATTCAATTCGTTGTTGACAACGGGATTAAATATGAAAAATAATCCCTTGGGATCAAATTTAGAACCTTAATCTCTAAAAATAAAGATTAAGGAACAGTTTTAGTCCCGGAAGTGCAAAAATACATTTACTTAACTGATGCTCTTTTACATCGCATATAGTGGAATCAGTTTAGTGTATACATAACTACATTTGTAACATTTTTAAAGATTTTTGATCGAAATTATGAAAAAAGTGGTGTAACTTGTTCTATTTACTTACATTCGTGGTGGCGTTAGGCTGTGCAGAATTCTCAAGCAACAAACTGACCACATTGGCATGTCCCTGCTGTGCAGCTTGATGCAACGGAGTATACCCAATATTAGTAGTCGACTTAACATCAGCTCCATTCTGGAGCAAAAACCGCACCATATTGATCTGTCCAAAATGCGCCGCAACGTGTAACGGAGTATAGCCAGCTTTAGTAACCGCGTCGATTTCAGCACCGTTCTTAACCAAAGTGTGTGCGACATCTACACGGTCTTCTTGCGCACACAGATGCAGAGGTGTTAAGCCGTTCTTGGCCTGGTGGTTTGTGTCTGCCTGGTGTTCAATCAAAAGAGAAGACATGTCTGTGTGGCCTTCTTGAGCGCTTAGATGCAAAGGAGTGAACCCTGCTTTGCTTTCTGCGTTCGCGTCCGCTCCATATTCTAGTAAAGTGGTTGCAATGTCCATTTGGTTTTTCTTCGCTGCAATGTGCAAAGGTGTGTGGCCGTTCTTAGCTGTAGCGTGGGGAGATGCTCCTTTGTCCAACAGCAACAAAGCTACGTTTTGGTGGTCGTAGTGACTTGCAACATGTAAAGGAGTGACTCCATTCTTCCCCTGAGCGTCAACGGGTGCTTCTTTTTGTAACAACAGCTTGGCCACTTTCATGTTGCCGTACTTTGCTGCCAGATGAAGCGGAGTAAAACCTTTTTTGGTTGTGGCGGTCAAGGATGCTCCATGGTCGAGCAACACTGCTGCAACCTGGAATTGAAGCAAATTTTAATTAGTAATATTGGTACCTGTGTGGATGTAATACTAACCTATGAAGAATTTGGCGAACTTAAGAAGTGCTTAAGAGGGCAAGGAGTAAAGAAAATAGTGTGGATAACAAAAAGGGAAACCCTAATACTATATTTCTAAATTGCATGCTTTTAATAAATGTTTGATGTGATTAGATTTTCCCCTTTGTTGAAAGAAAATAGAATAGTCCTAGATCTAAATATTTTATTGAACATTCCGATAAAAATATAACGTCAAGGACGGGAAATACAGTGAGTTACAGTAGGATGTACCCTGGAGAGACTACGAGGTATATCATATTACTGTAGTATTCATACTATCGAGTATAGAACAATCAAACTGCTTTACTTGGAGTTTATTTTATAATATTTGGTTCATTATTGCTTACTATTTGTTTTAATGCTAAAAAGTCAGTACCAGTGCCGAAAAAATCATAGTCACTAGTAGTGGTATCATAAGTGAAATTTTTTCATTCAAATTATTACGTCAATTAAAAAAAATACTTCGAGACTAAAAGACGAGTAATATTTGAGATTTGATTTGAGAACTTAACTATTAGTCTATTTAAATTTATTATTTTCTACGGAATTTAAAAATGTACTTGATTGAAGGTAGAAAATATTTGAAATAAATAGTATTAAATGAGAAATAAATTAAATATTTAGCTGTAAAACTTATAGTATATTGTGCAACTAGGGACGAAAGTGGCGTTTTTGTCCACACGATATTTTTTCAATACCTGCACCGAAAAGCAATTAGAAGTTGAAGAAAGGGATGAACCGGTGTTGATAACATTGGAAAAATGTATAATTCCATAATATAAATTAGAATAATCTAAATAATCAATTTTGGAATCTCGCATAAAGCGGAAGAAAAAGTACGTTTCCTCCCTGGGAAGGAAGAAATTAAATGAAGGGAGGAAAAGTACTGATCCGATCAGAAATACCTCACTTTCGTCCCTAATAATAGGTGACGTTTTCGGTGCAGGTATTGAAAAATAAATATTTATTTCAGCTAGCACCATCACCGTGCTTTGCAGTGCAGTGCAACCATTACGTAAAGTTCGATAATTGTTCTTGTACGAAAATTTGATTTTCCTGCCATGCATGCACAAAGAATTTAATTATTGAACAGAATTATATGATAAATAAAACACAAAAACTTTCATTTTTACCTCGATTTTTACCGTCCATTGAGGTGCACGATTTTTTAATTTCTAAACTTTTTAATGTTTTAATTATCTATTTATTTTTTATATATAATGACATACTTTTGTAATTTTTTATGACATATCACCTCCTGAAGATGACCCACATGGGGCCGAAACCGGTCGAGGTTGATTAAATTTTTAATAAATTGACTGCATCCCAGAATTGTGTTTTATTTATCTTATAATAATCCTTCAGTCAAGAAGCTTCCATTATTGAATTGAACAGAATGTTTAGCATGGTGCACTATTAAAATCTACTCATTTATCTGGCTTTTTTCATATAAATAAGTAAGCATTATTGACCACACCTTCAATCAATCACCATTTAACACATCTCCAGAACACACCCACCACCCCACCGACAAACTCAACCCATCTACCCCTAAATAAAGTGCTCTTCGTGTCTCATCCAGAACACCTGCACGAGATTATCGGAGTTAATGTGCTCCAGCATTTGCCTAGCCGCTCGCTTTACCTCGTCTTGGCCCTCCTTGGCAGCGATGTGCAGCGCCGTGTACATGTCCTTGGTGGTGGTGTCCACTTGGGCCCCGTGCTGCAGCAGCAGCATCACGATGTCGACGTTGCCAAGTCGTGACGCGATGTGAAGTGGAGTTTGTTGTTCTCTGGCCCGGGCGTCCACTTGGGCGCCGTTGCGCAGGAGGATGCGGATTATATCCGTCTGGAAATGGAATAAGATTTAATTATTATTTTTTTAAGTGTTCTTATCAAGAAAGACTACGAATATCGATAAAATAATAATAATTATTATTATAACACATTGAATTCTTCGAAATTAATTTGAATTATCCGCTAATTTTAAAAAAAAAAATTCAGCCAAACAAATGGCAAGTTTTGCGATTTTTGGACCTCGTATCTCGGAAACTAAAAAAGATTTTTAATTGCGGTTTGCGCCATTCCTCGTAGTGTAGTTAGCATAATTTGAAACTTTTTAGAAAAATCAATATTCGCGATCTCCCTTAATAAAAACAGTTCAAAAATATTATTATTAAATTTCTGCCTCGTTCAAAAGAGAAAAAAAATCTGTATTAAGACGGGTCATAGCCAACTATGAACTCCAGATGAAAATTTGATTTTAGGGAGACCACGAATATTACTTCAAAACGCATATATCTTATGGCGTGAGATACCACAAGGTTCTATTTGTAGCCCTTAATAAGTTTTGTTTTTTAATTTTGATCTGTATAAATTTGTATGTAGATTTTGCAAACTACATTGATAACAGTTTTTCGATCAGTCATTACCTAATATTATGCAATTCAAATAAAATTAAAAAACAAATTTCAGATGGTTTTTCCAAATAGTGAAATTGTCTATATACATAAAAAAACATTGCATTCTAATAGGTATACAATTAAAATCTTTGAATACTTACTACTCAGATTAAATTATTTTAAAATCATTGTTAAATAATTACAATCCTATTTATAACTTTATAGTATCTGTTAAAAACGAATAATTGTTAACCTCAATAAAATCCTTGAAAAGTTTCTTAAAGCTTTGATATACGTAAAATGTATTGGTACAGTTTCATTTTATTTTCTTATAATTTGATAATCCTTGACAATATTTCTAAATAGGTATATAAAATTATAGTCATAAAATCTTTTTGCAATTAATATTAAGTGCTTTATTTCTCGTACAAATTTTGATATTTCAAGTCGTTCTCGTGTTCCAAAATTGAGAAACTAGCTTTGGAAGTAGCGCTACTTTAAAAAAAATATTGACAAAAAGCTATTGGACGTCTTCCCAATATTAAATTGAATGAAAACATGTTTACACCACCAATTAATAGCTATAATGTTCCAAAGCTGTTTACATTTAATTAGCCTAAGAACAAATCTGGCACATTTAGACCCACCTGATTGGCTCTGGCTGCCAAATGTAAAGGTGTTTCACCTCGAATGGTAGGAACATCCGGATTTGCCTCATGTTGCAAGAGATAAATAACAATGTTCATGCACCCCATGAAGCTTGCCACGTGCAGTGGGGTAAGGCCACTCTCCGTTGTAGCGCCAATGCCTTTAACAGAGAAATCAGATTAGAACTTCAAAGACAATTTATGTTAAGCATAAGAAAATTTATTGGAGAATATTAGTCAGTGAAGTGCAAATAGATATTTTATTACTACCAGTGCTACATTTTAAAAATAAAAGCTAATGTTTATTACGACGTATTGTACTGAGAGATAGGTACTACAAACAAGTACATAAATTTGACTTCAAGAACGATACTAGCTTTGTATGGTGATAGTAATTTTGCACGATAGTTACTATACTTTTATCAAAAACTAAACTAATTACAACAGCTGATAAATAAATAAACAGTAATTATTTTAAAGCGTACTATTAAAATATACAGAGTGTCTGCACGAAGCTTTAATAGGTTATATATTTAAATAAATTGATTACAGAAAAAAAGGTATTAGGAGGGTTGCTGACCATTTATAAAAATTGTGAGAGGCTGGAATTTATATTTATTACATTACTGAGATTCTAAAGATTATTGGACTCTTTTTGTTTTGCATGCTTTAAACTATGTGATAAAATGAGGAAATAGTATATTGTACAACAAGAGTGGATGTGATGCCTATATCTCACGAGAACGCGTTTGCAGTCACGACCCCATAGGGGGAGTGTCTGCAAATGTTCGCGTGAGATATAGGCAATCCACTCGAGTTGTCCAGCCTATTTTTTCTACGAAATATGGTTTTTGCAATAAAATGCACTCAATATGATACCAAAAATTATTTAAAAGTAGGGTTACTTCAATTATTTTGTGACATATGACATTTGAATAATTGTTGCCAACGTAAAATCTCTAAATTTTATTTGCTTTTTTAGCAATAAAATAATGCTTTAAACATAATTAATTATTAAATAACAGTTGATTTAATGTTTTTAGTAATTATTTGTCATAATAAAAACATAATTTGCACGCATTAACAATTTTTTGACGTATTTGACTTTGAATTTCATATCCACACCTGGTGTGGATATGACATCCCTATCCACACATGATAGTATGAAGATATGTTGCCAATATCCAGTAGGGAGTAGAAAAAAATGTATTAATTGTTAGTGAAAGTGTTTTCTTGGCTGGAAGGTTAATAAATCAAACAACAGCTTTCTTGGGTATCAGCCTAAACAATATATTTGGGAACTACCCTCTTCTTAAGAAGAGGGTAGTTCTTAAGAAGAGGGTAGTTCTTAGGAAGAGGGTAGTTCTTAAGAAGAGGGTAGTTCTTAAGAAGAGTGTAGTGCTTAAGAAGAGGGTAGTTCTTAAAAACAGGGTAGTTCTTAAGAAGAGGGTAGTTCTTAAGAAGAGGGTAGTTCTTAAGAAGAGGGTAGTTCCCAAATATATTGTTTAGGCTGATACCGAAGAAAGCTGTTATTTGATTTATCAACCTTCCAGCCAAGAAAACACTTTCACTAACAATTAATACATTTTTCATCATTTTATCACATAGTTTAAAGCATGCAAAACAAAAAGAGTCCAATTTTTTTAGAATCTCAGTAATGTAATAAAGACACTATAAATTCCAGCATCTCACATTTTCAACCTCTGCTTGCATATAGACTGTACTTACTAGCACCATGCTTCAGCAGCAGCTCAACGACTTTGATCCTGTTCTTCTTGCATGCGATGTGCAGCGGCGTGAAGCCGTTGAGCGCGCGCGCGTTGGCGTCGGCCTGGCGGTCCAGCAGCAGCTTGGCGACGCGCGCGTGACCGCAGTGTGCCGCGACGTGCAGCGCCGTCAGGTAGTCCACCGTCACCTCGTCCACCGGCGCGCGGTGGTACAGCAGGATGCGCGCCGCGTCCACGTGGTCGCCTTGGGCTGACATGTGCAGCGGGGCTAGACCGTTCTAGAGAAGAGGAAGTATTGTTTGTAGATGCATTAGCTCGTGTACAAGTTAAAATGTGACAGTTTTACTAGCAAATGTCAACAGTGCTAGCAAAAAACTGCTGCCTTTGCTGCGCTATCGATGTTAAAAAAGATAGACAAACCATAGTAACAATATTAAATTTACACTGTTACACCAATCTGCAGAAAGAAACTTGCTAGCTTCATTGAACGCAGCTATTTACTTATGTAGCATATAGTAATAGTATATTATTTAAGGGGGTGAATAAACTTTCATTCTCTTGAATTATAGCCATTATTTGCGAGTCAAATACGACGTTTTATCTACGACTTTTTAACTGAATGTACCTAATACTAATATAGCTGTGATAGCAGTTTGACAGTTCGAAAGAATAAAGTACTCATTAAAGTGCTCTACAATTTGTTATTAACTGTTTTTTTCATAATATTAATTATTTACGAGATAAAAATTAAAAACCATAGGCAGCGGCCATTTTTTCAAAATGGCGGACAAAGCTCCAATTCAATCAATAGAGACTTATAGTATGTTGTTGATAAAGGTACTGGAAAGGTGTATACCTAAATCTAGCTTTCTACTAATATCTTCCACTAAAAATTTTTATTTGACTGGACTACGAGTTTGGTGTCAATTTAAATCTCTCGGGGAGTAGTAAAAATGTAAAAAATGGCATTTATGCGATTTTCAATTGTTTCCTCAAAAATTAGTTTTCATGTAAATTATTAAATTAAAGCTCTCTAGAAAAAAATCTATTTAAAAAAAATCAGATTATGACCTACAATAAAATTTTGACAATTATCGGATTAAAAAATTACTTTTACAGACTTCGTGTTACGGTTTTTTCACTTTTAAGCGCGCCCTTAAATAGCACGGGAAAAAAGAAAAATTTATTTAAATTTTACTGAATAAAGCATACAATTAAAGTCTTTACAAAAGCAAGTTATTAAAACTTATACTCGGGGAAGTACTGTAGTGACCACATCAGATTTTAACATGTTATTCAAATAATGCCGTAGTTGGTATCAACTTAAATAGTTCGGGAAAAAAGATACATTTATTTAAATTTTGCTGAATAAAGCATACAATTAAAGTCTTTACAAAAGCAAGTTATTAAAACTTATACTCGGGGAAGTACTGTGCTGGCCACAGCAGAATTTTTCACATGTTATTAAAATTATGCCATAGTTGCTATCAACTTAAATAGTTCAGGGAAAAAGATAATTTATTAATAATAATTATGCAATCAAAGTCTTTACGAAAGCAAGTTATTAAAACTTACTGAGTAGGCCACATCAGATTATTCAATATATAAAGTCACCTTAGTCTTGGAGCTAATGGGCGCTCCGCGCTCCAGCAACATATCCACCACCTGCTCATGGCCGGACCTCGCCGCACAGTGCAGCGGGGTCAGACCATCCCTGGTCTTGGACTCGATGTTGGCGCCCTTCTCCAGCAGCAGCGCCACCATGTTGGTCTTGCCCCACTTGGCGGCCACGTGCAGCGGCGTGATGTGGTGCTTAGCCGCGTAGTTCACGTCGGCCCCCTTCTGGATGAGGAGGTTGGCGATGGACTCGTTTCCGTAGTGGGACGCGATGTGCAGAGGCGTGAAGCCTGATTTGGAGGTGACGTCGGGGTTGTGCTCGTTCTAGAGAAATGGATTGTGTTAGAGTAAAATTCAAATAGCTAGGACCCTGAGCTGCTCGAGAAGGCAGAGCTTGTCATGTACTGCCCGTTTTACAAAAATGGAGCTAGCTGCACTTCACTTAATTTTCAAAGAAAACTAAAATATAACTCAATCAAAATCAATTACAAAATTGACAGCGTTACCCGAAGCAAAACACTACGAACGTCAACATTAGAATAATAGATATTGAAGCTAATGTTCTGTAGAACAGACAGTAGCGTAGTTTCCTCGTGTTTATCATCTATGCCTCTCTTTCTAAGACGAGAATTCGTACTTCGCACAGGGTTCTGCTTAAATGAATTTACCTCTATCAAGCTCCTTTTAAACGAAATAGATTGAACAGTGGGGGTGTACATGGAAGCAAAGGAATCACTGCTTCCCTTGTCTTTTATATGTTTTTACCTCTCGCCTCATATTCTATAAGAGAGGTATTGTAATGGGTCAAAATTTTCGAGTATGAGTTTTTGGTGGATAGGCACGTTTCAGGGTCTCTACAATACGAATTTACTATTTTCCCGATGATGTCTGTATGTGTATGCGTATGTATGTATGGACGTAAAATTTGACAAATTTTGCCTTTTTCATATTTTTTTGGAGTATTTTCCGGCCTATTTTTGCCCTTAAATAGCATTTTTATCATATTTTTAATGTAAATTGCCGGATTAAAAAATTTCAGTTATCATAGTGTAGTGTAAGTATTTTAAACTGACTTTTGCATATTTCTTTTTACCAAAATTTCAAATAATTAATTCATTATCAAATAGATAACATAAAAAAATATCAATAAAATATATTATTTAAATGCTTTTTCTATAGTCCATTTTAAAAAGTTGTGGTTTATTTTCAATATTTTTTTATCTATTTACTCTGCCTTTTTTGTTTTTTGTGTGCCTTAAAATCCTCAGCCTAGTGATTCCACGAAAGAATGTAAAAAAGAAATTAATATTATCAATCCCAACACAATATTCATTTAAAAACAGTTTGGGAATCACTGATTTATTCAACAGCACGATATTCTTATAGAGACATAAACTAAACCTGTCGGAACCTTGTTTGTTTTGAATTAGGAACTGATGTTCAGTATACTGTGAATTGTCGTAGTGCATGTTTCAATGTTTATAAAGTAAAATTAAAAGTTTTGTATACATATATATTTTGATATATTTAAATGTAAAAATGTCTATAAATTGCGTGTAATTGAACTTTTTAATGCGTAAAATGATATAAAACTAAGAACGACTGTTTAATATTGAAAGTGTAGTGCCATAAACAATTTAAAGACATTCTGGGACACCTATTTATATAGGATCCACCATCGCCAGAGTACACCAAAGGTTAGCATTTTTATTCATATTATAAGCTATCAAACCATATGGAAATTAAAAGGCTAATATAATTAACTATCTTATTGCCGAATTTGAGGCTCTATAATAAATAAATAAAATAATAAGGTAAAACTAGATCATTAGTCATAGATTTTTAAAAACAATTAAAGTGTTTCGTTCTTCAAATCAAAGAAAAACTATAAAACTGGAATGCCCTTAGCAAATTTTGATAGTAAGCAATTTTCTATTTCAGTAGATAAAATATAATTAAATAAACATACATACATACATATTTTTCGTACGTTTGTTTGCTTCTAATAATAATCACGATTTAATATTTACAGAGTTGTTATAATAATTACTTAATTATGAGCTGAATAAATAATTGAAATTTGGTTTTACTAAACGTTAGTATCACTACGATTTCTCAATAGTTAAAATAATTATTATGCAAATTTTATACTATGATCTACGGCTAGACAGAAACCATGTATTAGATTTATAATTAAAGACATAAATTTTTGCAACTTAAATTAAACTTCTAGCAGTTTGATTTATACAAAGTAATATTAGTATGGGGTTGTAATTACTTCAAGTAAAAGTTTAGCTGCTTTGACGTCATCCTTCTTAGCGGCAATGTGTAAAGCTGGCAAGCGAACTTTCCCTCTTGTGTCGTTTTCCAGCAGCACGGCCACTACTTTGTCGTGGCCTTGCTGCATTGCGACTGCCAGTGGCGTAAACCCGTCCTGGAAACAACCAAATAAATTACTTCCTTAAACTTACTTTTAAAACTTGAATTCTTTTAGACCGGTTGATAAATGACGCTCAAGGATCTGGGTTTACTTTCATTAAAAGATTTCGTTTCATTCAGAAGTACCACCAACGGGGAACTACGTGCTAGAGTCAAAATTACTGAATAAGGGTTTACAAGAAAATTTCAGGGACTTTGCTTTTTTAAATTTTATACCTTAAATTTAAAGTTAAACGTAGGCAGGTCCGATGCCACTTTCGTTTTTAAATAAATGAATATTTGAACCACGAAGTATAGTACAAACACAGGATTGGACACTATCTTAGCAAAACTGTAGATTCGTGGCTTTTCTGTTTACCCTGTGCGAAAGAGAAAGATCACTATTGTGCCCGTGAGTTAGCATCATCAATGCATGCTCCGAGCTGGCCCGTATTTTCTGTCTCTCTCTAAATGGTAAACGGAAAGGCCACACTTCATCTGCCCTAGTGTTCACTTCTGTCAAATATTATATCGTACTTCGTGGTTTGAACAATGCATTTTGCAGATTTTTTTTCTTAATTAAATTTGTAATTTGGATTGGAGTTGGTAATTTTGAAGCTAAAATATTAATGGAGTTACAATAATTAGTCAGCTGTCTTCTATTCAAAGTTGAAGCAAAAGTATCGCAATAACGACAAATTTAATTGTAATTGTAATGTAACGAAAAATTGTTCTTGATCCTGATAAGGACTAGATTCTAGTCGAATGACAAAAAGAAAAACTTGTTAGTTTTCTTTCAAAACTGACCGCAATACCAAAGAAATTTTCCTTATAAGTAATAAAATTTTAATATGATTAGTGAAAATGGATCATTTGATTATCATAAAACATAAATTGCTTTTAGATCACTCAAATTTTAAAACCAAGTAGAAGAATCTGTCAAAACTAATTTCCATTATAA
The DNA here is from genome assembly GCA_947534325.1 of Agonum fuliginosum. Classification (NCBI taxonomy): domain Eukaryota; kingdom Metazoa; phylum Arthropoda; class Insecta; order Coleoptera; family Carabidae; genus Agonum; species Agonum fuliginosum. Next base: position 931,990 of record OX384035.1, on the reverse strand, counting down.
AACTGGTCAGAATCAATTATTTCTGGGGAAATTTTTTATAATAATCACAAAAAATATCATATTTGTTATGAATAAAATCCACAATGAGATCTGCAGGGCTGACATTGCCCGGGCCATGTCACCATGTCCGCATACAACTACATTAGTTATATTTGTGTATTAAGAGCGTAAAGTGCCTATTTGTTACTCGCGCACGGTAATTACAGCGAGAGTAACAAAGACACTTTACGCTCGTAATTCACACATAATTTTATCTACGACTGAAATTATTTGTTATTAAAAATAATGATATTCAATTAGTTCAATATACGTTCAACCAATTTGTTTTATTTGTAACCATGACGATAGCAATAATACCGAAATAAATAAAAACAAAATTTTGTTTGATTCTGTAATTTTCATTTATTTTATGCAAACAATAAAATAGTTTATCGCGCGTTGTCATAGGAGACAACCCAGTAACAATCAATTTTACGATGACAATTGAAAGCATAAATATTAACTTTTCATAGTAATCGTAGATAAAATATTTGATATAATTGGAAGGTACAATTTGAAATATGACAATTACCTCTGTGGCGAGGCTCTGGTTAGCGCCATTAGCCAATAAGTACTTAACCACAGAGTCGTGGTTCTCCTGTGCAGCCATGTACAAAGGGGTGAACCCATTCTGAGACTGTACGTTAACTGAGGCTCCATGCTGGACCAATAGCTTGACTACGTCTTCCTGGCCAGCTGTGAAGCAAGATTACATTGTTGTTATGTTGCATGAAGTGTTGTTTGCTTAATACTGTACCTAATGAAGCAATGTGTAAGGCTGTATTTCCCTTTTTCGTTGCAGAATCAACCACAGCACCTCTTTTGAGCAACTCTGTAACCACCTCGACGTGTCCATCTTTTGATGCCAAGTGAAGCGCGTTTAGACCATTCTGTAACAAGGTAGGAACATTAGTATTTTCTCGAAGTATCTTTTACATGACATGAATATCAATGGAAATCATTTCATTTAAACGGAGACAGTGGATGTCTACGAAAATATGAACATAGATGGAATGATTGAAATAGGACTTTTTACCTCTCGCCTCATATTCTATAAGAGAGGTATTGTAATGGGTCAAAATTTTCGAGTATGAGTTTTTGGTGGATAAGCACGTTTCAGGGTCTCTAGAATACGAATTTAATATTTTCACGATGATGTCTGTGTGTGTGCGTATGGATGTATGGACGTATGTGACGATTTTTCATCCACGATAACTTAAAAGGTATCAAACCTTTAATAACCAAATTTCATATTTAAAATTTTAATAAGGATCTTAACACCGGATAAGATTTTGGTAGAAATCCGCAAACCGGAATAGAAGTCAATAGAAGTCAATAGAATTTTAAAAAACCCCAAAATTGGAGTAGATGAATTTAAATAACCATCGAAATAAAAAATTATCGCTTGGTAACGAAAACATGTGTTTCAAGGGACAACAGCGAGGAAAGTGATCGATGGACACTTTCCTGAGAGTTGTGTACACTATTTTATTCGTGAATTTGATTTAACTGTCACTGTCATAATTTTTTAAACAATAAAAATATAAATTCTATTTAAATTTTTAAATTGTACTAGATACAGCTAAAGTACTGCTTTAATTTATGTGGATAAATCACTATTAATAAAATGTATCACAAAATACTTAATATCAAATCAAAAAGGCAATTTTTATTTCTATATTTTATTTTATTTGAATTTGACTCGCATAGATATTAGTGGAGAGTCACCACAGGAGAGATTTTTGTGTATAAATATTATTTAAATGCATTATTAAAATCATCATTGAAAACCTCATCTAAATATCTGATATAGTTCTTGAAATATCTACAACACCCTAAAATGGGTGGATGTATCTATATTTTAAAAATAAATATAATTCTTTAGGTACTACAAGAATTTATAGCTTTTCTCTATATCCAATATTTAAAAAATAAATGTTACACCCAAAATGGGTGTAGTAAACTCAGTTTAAGGTTCAAAAATGGGTTTCTCATATTTTAAAACATAAGTATACAAATTTACAGCTTATTTCTATGCGTAGTAATAAAGATATATATTTTGCACCCAAAATGGGTGTACCGATTTTAAATTTGGGTTCATAACTGGATTTTTCAGATTTTTTTACATCAGTATACTAATTTTCAGAATTTTCCGATTCCTAGAATCAAAGTTATTGTTAAATTAATTAAATGTTCGCTATAAACGAGGTCGTATAACGAATGTTCGTTATAGCCGTATAGTCCAAATGAAGCCTATTTCATGCCTGATCCACTGCTGCAAACCGCGCATCGATATCTGGTCCCGTTTACGAGAAATTAATTTTTAAAATAAAAGTCGTCATTGTTTTCATCCCTTAGTTCTGTAATTAAAATTTTGGAACGGAGTATACATTGGCTTTTTGAAATTATATAATAAAAATTGGCCTAACCCAACCAATAACCTCACAAAAAATTTCAAAATGCAATAACTTTATTAATAAAATGCTTTTCGAGGATTGTTTGGGGTTGAAAATCTCTTTACCGTCCTCAAGTTTGTATCCCCCCCCTGTTTCCAGTTGGAGCCAGTCTAATAAGCCCGGAAAAAATTCTCAAAATTTGAATTATTTTAAATTATAAGAAAATAAGCCGTCCAACAGTATAATTTTGACGTTTATAAATTTTGAAAATTGCTATAGTTTGTTCCATTAAAATCCAAATTTTGGAATGTGAATTTATCTGTTATAAAAATTTTAAAAATTATTTTCTCTGCTATTAATTGTAGAAAACCGGATGAAAACAATGACGACTTTTATTTAAAAAATTAATTTCTCGTAAACGGGACCAGATATCGATGCTCGGTTTTCAGCAGTGGATCAAGCATGAAATAGGCTTCATTTGGACTAGCACGGCTATAACGAACATTCGATATACGACCTCGTTTATAGCGAACATTTAATTAATTTAACAATAACTTTGATTCTAGGAATCGGAAAATTCTGAAAATTAGTATACTGATGTAAAAAAATCTGAAAAATCCAGTTATGAACCCAAATTTAAAATCGGTACACCCATTTTGGGTGCAAAATATATATCTTTATTACTACGCATAGAAATAAGCTGTAAATTTGTATACTTATGTTTTAAAATATGAGAAACCCATTTTTGAACCTTAAACTGAGTTTACTACACCCATTTTGGGTGTAACATTTATTTTTTAAATATTGGATATAGAGAAAAGCTATAAATTCTTGTAGTACCTAAAGAATTATATTTATTTTTAAAATATAGATACATCCACCCATTTTAGGGTGTTGTAGATATTTCAAGAACTATATCAGATATTTAGATGAGGTTTTCAATGATGATTTTAATAATGCATTTAAATAATATTTATACACAAAAATCTCTCCTGTGGTGACTCTCCACTAATATCTATGCGAGTCAAATTCAAATAAAATAAAATATAGAAATAAAAATTGCCTTTTTGATTTGATATTAAGTATTTTGTGATAAATTTTATTAATAGTGATTTATCCAGATAAATTAAAGCAGTACTTTAGCTGTATCTAGTACAATTTAAAAATTTAAATAGAATTTATATTTTTATTGTTTAAAAAATTATGACAGTGATAAAATAGTGTACACAACTCTCAGGAAAGTGTCCATCGATCACTTTCCTCGCTCATTAAGTTGTCCCTTGAAACACATGTTTTCGTTACCAAGCGATAATTTTTTATTCCGATGGTTATTTAAATTCATCTACTCCAATTTTGGGGTTTTTTAAAATTCTATTGACTACCATCAGTTTTCGTTGTTCTTTACAAAACTTTGTAAGTATATTTTTTCTATTTTTGACTTTGTTTGTAAAATAATTTTTTTCCAAATTATTTGGACTTGTTCTTTTATATTATTTTAATTATTTACTTTGTTCAATTATGTAATTTTTAAAAAATTATTTGGTTTTTACCTCTCGCCTCATATTCAATAAGAGAGGAATAATTGTAATGGGTCAAAATTTTCGAGTATGAGTTTTTGGTGGATAAGCACGTTTCAGGGTCTCTACATTACGAATTTACTATTTTCACGATGATGTCTGTGTGTGTGTGTGTGTGTGTTTGTATGGACGTATGTATGTATGTATGGACTGACGATTTTTCGTCCACGATAACTGAAAAAGTATCAAACCTTTAATAACCAAATTTCATATTTAAGGTTTTAATAAGTATCTTAACACCGGATAACATTTTGGTAGAAATCCGCAAACCGGAAGTAAAACTTTTTGAAGTTTGATAAAGTTTTCGTTAAATATATTGTTACATTATTTATTTATGACAATTTTTGCTATTAAAAATAAAAGAAAATATAATTATCTATGGGTACAGTTAAGTATAAATACAATTTGCTGAATCTGGTAGTATTTAACAATAAAATACAATTAATATTCTATCTTGTTGTCCATGATATGAAATTTGTTTCTACATAAAATTTGAATGATTATGACAGTGACAGTACAGTTTGCATCTTTTGCTTGCATCTTGGTTTACATTATCGTTTACATATTACATGAACATGAAACTATTAAAATGTAAGTAAAACTATTTATTAGATTAGTCTCGAGATTAATAGAATAAGCAGAATTAGGCGAGAGGTCGTGTACTGGCCACAGCAGATTTTTTTGTTTACTTTTGTTACAATCATTGAAATTCATAGAATTTCCATATAAAATAGTTCTGTACTATACAGTAAACTGAAAAACTTAAGTTGTGTGCATGAACTTTGTGTTTTTATCCTCTTAATAAAAACATCATTACTTTGGTGATTTTAAACAAGTCAAGTAAATGATTGAATACTAGTGTCTTTGCTTTATTATACCGATTAGTGGATAAATAATTGTTATACTTTGCTTGTTGGAATTCACCATAGTAACGATGTTTTAGGTTGGAACATAATATTTTTTAAATATAAAGCTTGAATTACATTATACTTTTTTCGGCTAGAAAAAAGAACTTTTATTTAGATACTTAATTCGGCTAGAATCTAGTTTTAAAATTTGTTCTTGCTGCCAACTGAAATTTAAAAAAAATGTAATTGTCATTGTCAGTTGTTGAGTTTTTAATACCCTGGTAAAGTACTGGTTGCATTTCATACAATTGTACAAGAGTTTTTGTTATTTCAGGAGTTCATTTATACCTCATTACGGTTCAAGACTTTACTTTTACTTTTGATTCTGCTGTCACTCAACTTATTATTTTTGAGGTTATATACAGAAGGTTGGTAATATGAAAATTCGACAGTTCTAGTATGCAACTTGGATCGAAATTTTCTTGATTTACATTATCCAAGTGAGCATTCTAGAATTAAGTATGAAAATTGTCAAAGTTTCTAGCCGAAAAAAGTATAATGTAATTCAACCCTTAAAACAGTTATTACGAGGTGTTGGATAATACTTCACACGTGGACAAAAAGAAATGACCCACTCGAAGAAATTATATTGATGATGTTAATTGACCATTCAGTAATTGACGACCAAGTTCCAAAAAACCCTAAAAAAATTTCTGGGTCCGAAACGTACTTTATAATAAAAAACTACACTAATGGATCCTATAAACCTTTTATTTTTACAAACAAATATTACCAAGGATCTTTCCACATACCAAAAACCTAAAACAAATAGGTGATTAAATATCTTATATAAATAGAACTTCAAAAGATATAAATTTATAATTCAATTTAGTCAATTTACACATAACGATGAAATATTATTATAATATTTACATATTTACACTTAAAGATGAAATATTTATTATTTGGTCATAAAACATACATTGTTTACAATGCCACAAATTTTATTTTATGTTATAAATTTTTTATATACAATAATTTCCAATTATAAGGCTCAACTAATTTTCGTACTAAAAGTTCCATCTTTTTCGCAATTTCAACATTAAAGAATTGAAGTAATGGATTTATCTGCAAGTTAAAGTAATTAATTTCGGACGAATCTAATTTACTGACAAAAAAAAGGTACTCGAAACTTTATATTCTAGTAAAAATTCTAAAACTTACGATGTATCTACGAAATACACACACAAAATTTCTATTCTAACAAGGCTGTGTATGAAATTTATGATATTTTCGTTGAAATGCGTCAACATAAATGAAATGATTTTATAAACACGGCTTCAACTTCTGTGTGTGTATGTTTTTTGTGAACGTTTGCATCATCGCACAATGTTTAAAGACTAAAGCTTGATTTCTGGTGGTTTTTGGCGGTGCTCCAAGTGTGTGAGTCTGTTTAGAGAACCTAATATTAAATACACACGCCATCTGCAATGGAATCTTTAGAAGAAGCCATTGATTTTATATAAATACTCTCTAATCAATCAATAGAATGTGCGCTATTCACGACCCCATTACCTAGATAATATGAATATATGTTTAATGTTTGATTATAATTGGAAGACAGGTTTTGAGTGGCAGGGCATTATTTATTTATTTGGTACTTGCATTGAGGTTGGTCGATGATATATTATTTAAAGCTTCTTTTATATCTATCATTTCCATCAATTTCATTATAAATAAATTCATAGGGCAGGTAATAATAATATATTGTTTACTACTCAAATATACTATCAATGAATTCATAAAAAATTCATGAATCATCTCTTTAGTTTTAAGATTATACTATTACAACTACATAATGTATCTCCTATATTATTATTTATTATTAATAATATAGTTAGGTACTACTCAAACGGAATATTATCACATTTTGTTGGATGAATCTTCGAGTTCTGAAAAACGTTCAAGTCTTATCTTTAATGTGATGATAGCTAATTTGACAAAAAATCCACTCCACCCTCACCCACCCCCCTAAGAAAAAAAATGTACCTGATGTCCAAAAAGGTCCAACTTTGGCAGCTCATACGCAGTGCCAAAAAAGCGTGGACCTTATTGGCCAACAGGGTAATAAAGATCAGACTTTTTCCTTCAAGAACCTACGATGATTTGGTGCGAAGTTATGAATTTTTGAAAAAAAGTTTTCGGAACTCGAAGATTCATCCAATTTCGTCGAAATGCAACTGAGATATCGCACTTTGAATTTGCAATTTTTGGTGCGTTTTTTTCCTCGAGTGTATTTTTCATACTCAATGGAAATTGCGAATGTAGCCTAGTGTACGTTAAATAGGTCAATAGGCTATAGATATCTTATATTCTGCAGACTCTGTTTCTATGTATGTTGTGAAACTTACTGCATTGCTGGTGTTGATGTCGATGTTTGATTGAAGATGTTCGAGGACTTTGTCTAGGTGTCCAGCACGTGCGGCCCTCAAGAACGAGGTATTGCCGTCAGACTGAAACAAAATTCACATTCATTAGTTATATAGTTCTATAGAAAACGCCAAAAGTTTATATAATGTAACAGGAGGGTTGTATCAATTGATTCCATTGATAATACCGGATGTAGTTTTAAATTTTGCTGTTATTTTCTTTCGATCATATATTTATATTTGGTTTGCTATTTGAGTTAAAATAATTATTTGTATTATTAGTGAAAATAATAAAATCAAATAAGTAAATGTTTTTGTTAAGGGCACGCTTAAAACTTTAAAAACCGTAACATGAAGTCTGTAATAGTAATGTTTTTAACACGATAATAGTCAACTTTTACATGGCTCATTTTGCACATGTTTTCTGCATTTTCGGATAAACGATGTAACCTACAATGAAAATTATGTTACACAATGAAAATATATACATTCCTAATTGCCTTATTCTAAAAATTATATCCGTAATAATATAGTTCATTTTGCACAAAATTCATTGCAATTTGATGAATTTTGCCCCTTGTTCATTCATTTCTATTGCAAATTATTATTATTTTCACATTTTCAGGCATTCTTATGGCAATCTACAAACTTTAATGATTCTATTGATATATTATTTATGCCTATTGCTTGTTCCTATTTGCAGACTATCTGAAAACGGTTTCGAGCGCGGCCTTAAATCTCCTCAAGAACTTAGTTTCAAAGTTAATTGAATACTTAAATTTTATTTTGTATTGACAGTTTATATTTTGTAGTAGGTATTATGTGTCAAAACCTTATATCAATGAACTATTTATTAAACTCATGGAAAACTTCAATCATCATTGAAAATGTAGTGTAAAAAATTTAAAATCTGGTAATGTCATATATACTCGCTTTATTCCAGTAGTTCAAAAATTAATATTCCGTGTGCTATAAATAATTTGTAGAGCGCTTTTTAATCAATACGCTTAATTTTCCATACAGTATCTAATAAAAATAAAATAAAATTGAATGAGAGTAAAAATTAAATTCGGGCTATGCTTCATTTCAGTAGCTGGATCAAAAATTAATTTACCATGTGCTATACAACTTCTATTGCGCTTTTTAATCAATACGCTTAATTTTCCATGCACTACTTGATAAAAATAAAATTGGACGACAATCCAATTATAAAAGTATAATGCTGTTCGCAGTACCACAGATTTAGCAAATATTTCACGCTCCGAAAAAAAATCCTTCACTCCAATTAAGCAAATTACACCGCAGCAGAATAATTTACATATTTCGTCCTTAATTACGCAAAAAATCCCACTACAAAACAAAACCATTATTTAATTACCCTAAAAAATTCAGTTTTCTTATCACTCAGCTGTACCCGGGCGAACGACCCTGTTTATTATTAATCTAATTAAAAAATTATCACAGTGCGTAATCTCCCTCAGATGTGTGATGTGTCAGTGCGGACATAACGTAACGTAACATTATACACCCGTATGCCGAGGGATTTCACGTAACGTTAGCTACATAGGCGTCCAAACGGGGCAAGAGGGTTGTATTCCCTCCCATCACTGAATAGAATCAATCATTATTCTGTTTTTGTGGCAATGAAATTTTGAAATTCAGTAAAAATACCTACGTAACATTGCAAGTTTTTTTATTTTGTAATGACGTATTGGCTACAAAATGGCCGAAAGTAGCCTACACAAATAAATATTAAAGAAATACTGAATAATGAATATTTTTGTGTATTTTGTTATTGACCCCAGAAGAAGGTTATTTTAATAAAAATCGAGTTTTCCAATAATTTTATACTTTGACTGCTATTCCATCTATTTTTTTCTAACGTAGAAAAACAGAAATGTTTAAAGATGGCCATTATACATGCAAAGACATAAATATTAAGAAGTGGAATAATCGATTACTATCAAATTCGGAATTAGTCAGTTAGGTTTAAAGATGAATAAGTTGCTAAAAAATTATCCAAAAAATTTGAACCAAACTTTATACTAAAGTATGCACATTTCTACGTTATTATATAAAGTTTCCAATTTTTAAATGTATTTGTGTAGTAATAGCAACAATTTATAGCAAATATGAGCTATGATTTTGACACATTCTTAGAAACTGTTAACTCCGTCCCGGGACTTTTGGAAAACTCTGTATAATAATAGAGGTAATTTTAATGGCCTAAAATCTGATTACTCAAAACATCATCAGTTAGGTAGTTTTAAAATACTCACTAATTAATAATATATAATTCTTTCGCCAAAGAAAGCGTAGTACAATGGTTCGTAGCTATATTATAACATTTATAGAAAATATTATTGACATGAGAATTGCAAATAAAAATGTTTATATTGGGATCGCTCCACTCTCCACAAATCATCAAAAATTTATTAAATCCCATTTCTCCCCTATCCCAAAACCGAACCCAAAACTATAATTTTAAATTTAAAGTAATTCGAAAGTTTGAACCAAAATCAGACAAAATTGCCTGTAATACTTTCCTCCATTAAGTAAGTTTCACCCTCCCCTGAACATATTTATGTGGACGCCTATGTAAGGTCATTCTACTTGCACTATAGAGTGTAATATAGGGTGAGGGGTAAACCTCTTTAGCCGTACTGTGCCACGTGGCTGTTGTTTCCCTAGATCGCATAAATTTGAGGGTGAAATCCCTCATTACAAATGCACTTGTTTGCGTCACTTTTGTGAATTGTGAACAGCAGCAGAAGGTGCATGCGTGCGCTAGTTACGTCATCGATGACCAATCAATAGTTATAGAGATGTGTATCTGAAAGCTCACACAAAAATAGCTCTTTCTGTCATCCTTTATGTAACTTTCATTCGCAGGACTAAACTGCAGTTCATAACAGACCATTTGTTTAAAAAACTGCAAAAAACACTGCTTCTTACTGACAGATATTTGTATGTGTTGTTGACATTACGAATTGGTATATAAACGATTATCGGAAAATAAACAATACATACATAATAATAATTATTATTTTCTTTATTTCCGTGGACACATTGTACATGCGTATAGAAAGTGTCAATACATCATAGAGAAAAATACAAAACTTTATTTACAGAATTCATTAATATGATAAAAGTTTTATTATAAAGAAAAAGTTTTAGTTTAGATTTAAAAATCTTAGAACTATATTGAATAAACCAATCCTGTTAGGAGATTCTCGTATGCATAGTAAAATTAGGCGTTTTATAAAAAAGTCTGGGAATGTCACAACATTTTATTTACCTCAAGAAGGGTATTACGTTATTTATTTAATAAGAAATGAGGTTAAGTGTTAAGTTAAGTTACTTTATAATAGGCCTTAGGAATCCTTGTTTCCTAAGGCCTATTATAAAGTCACTTAGTTATTTTTTTAGTTCAGTTCAATCAACCAAAACTGAGTGTATGGGACTCACTCTTGTTTATTTAGTACAGTTCAATCAGGGTTTGTACCAAAATCGAATATTTAAGACTCAAGAAGGGTAAAGTGTCTACCAAAACCGAGTCTGTGGGATTCAAGTAGTGTAGAGTTTATAGCAAAAGCCTCGGTATATTTGTGTAATAAAATGATATGGCATCATATGCCGAGTTATTTAGAAAAAGATTAGGCGTTTTATAAAACGACTGATTTTATAACTAGCCTGCGACAAGTATACTATATCCGAAAAGAAGGTATATACGATTCACAGGATTACAGCACTCGCCCACGACTCGCGCCTTATTTTATAAATTATAAAAGAACAATTGATTGATAATTGAAAATAAACATTCCTTAAGCTTTGGCTCGCTTCGCTTAAACTTTTAAATCCACAAAGCCGTTACCAATATTTGTTTTAAAATAAATTACAAGAACATTTTTATTATATTAATCTACCGCAAAGATCCTTCGAATTATTTACTAAAATTTTATTAATATACCTGACCTGCCGATCTAATTATTTATGATTTATAGCTTTTCCAAATGTAAACTTATTTTAAACTTTATGGTAAAGATAATATATACAACCGTAACCGTAAATCTTGTATAAAACAAGGTAGCACAGATAACAGCTCATATTTCAAAGATAAGTTGGAATTTAATGATCCCAAGAGTGAAAATGTATTGTATTCATTTTCAGATTTAGATTGCAAGGATTTACTGCTCGTAATTTCGTTCTCTTTGACATTATTACAGCAATATTTTGAGCGGTCTTCTCGCAATGTTTTTGTTTAGCATTCTGAAAATTTTTGTCACTTTAAAAATTCGCTCGCTATTTTTGGCGTGCAAACAACAAAACTGAATTAAGTATATTCAAGTTTTTCACAATATGTTTTTCGTAGATAATTTCTTCATGGACCTGCTTTAACTAAAAATAATTACCAATATAAAAGTAAATTTAATCCCATAGAAAGAATACAAATTTACTAAATTATAGTAAGTTAAGAATTTTTATAATTTGGGTTGGATCGATAATTGTTACTGACTGTGACAATATGTGAGGGTGCTACACCCAAATTTGATATGTAAAATATTGAATATTATAATTAGTTTTTGCGTTTACTTCGTCAATGTCAAAGTTACCTGTCCCACTTGACAAAAATCGTCCATGAAATGTTTAAAAATATCTTATTCTAGTACTTTAAGGCGCTACACTTTTAAATCCAGAAGATTAACAATTTGAAGGATTCTGACTGTATTATAAAAAATTTCAAATTGAAATTTAACATGAAGAATCATGACTCATTACTGAATCAATACATGCAAATTATTAATTGCTGTGACAGTGACATCAATTAGCAAAACTTGGAGCTAATTTTTATCATTTAATAAACCATATTATACGTTGATTAATGCACAAAAATAAAAAATTTCTTTTGAAATCGATAATATACATTAGTCGGAAGACGAGTATAGAGAGATTTTTTAAAACAGTTATCCCATTGACTGTATTTATATAAAACTCGCATTTTAGTAATTTTTAAATATGATTTAACAAAATATGGCAAGGTTTTTTGTAAATTTCATTCTATAGTCATGTTAGCACAACCTCTATAAGTACATGTAAAATATGAGGTCATCGATTTTAAAACCAGTCACAAAATGATTTATTGTAACATGCTTTTCTGCTATGCATTTGATAGCAAGAGATGGGCCTTAAGTGATATTACGTAAGTCTTTCCTAGCCACATCCTGAGTACGATCAAAAATTACATACTCATAATAAAACATCTCAGAGAATTACATGGGACATATAATGATTGGGACATTATTACCAAATTACTACATTGGGACGTTAGGCAGATAATGTTAATAAGGGCGGACATTAGCAATCGCTAGAATATTAATAGGATGTTGATAGACAAATATAGCAAGTAACAAGCGGGATGTTCACATTCTTGAAATGTTCTGAGAATTTTATTTTGTCAAGTGGGGTAGTATTTTGAAATTAAAAACTAGGAAAACAAATTGTGCTAATTAGTTTACATGGTCCGAAACAAATATTTGATGAGAAACAAAGCAAATAAACAGAACATTTGACAATATCACATATCATACATCCCTCACCAATTAAATTATTCTCTGAGGTCACAACAAAAACAGCTCATCTATATTTTGTTAGGAACTCAAACTATTTACATTTATTTGAAAGTCGTTATAAATAAATGTGATCTGATCTATTTCGAGTAATTTTTCACTGTAGATTTATTATAAAAATCTTCACGAATAGTAGCCTTCTGGCGCATACGCTGTAAATATAAAAATAAACGTGGGGATCTGTCAATAGAAGAACTATTTATGGCTCCGAATACTGATCAATATTGCCGGATATCTGCGTTTCGTTTCGGAGAAAAACTTGGAGGTATGAACGGAGAAATATAGTTGAGATTCTGAGAACACTTGTTAGATTTAAAATTTATAACCTTTCCGATTCAAGGGTAAAAGGGATGTTGGAAAATCAATACCCACCTGAAAAGCTGGAATGCGGAAACGGTGAAAGAGGATCCAAAAACATAAAAACTAAATGTTCTCTGCAAAAATTCTATACAGCGGCCTTATATGAAATTAAATTTTTCTTCATATACCTAAGTACGAGTCAAAAGATATTGGGTATTCTCTCTCTACAAAAATGGGTTTCTTCTCTTATTTGAGGTAGTAGGATAGTACCAGTACGACCATTGACGTCTTTACGTAGAGATAATAAAATTCTAGTTTAGAAATATCCGCCTGGCTCTATTTTTCTATTCGAGATTCGTACTAGATTTCTACGTTAAATTCAGTAGGTACGTTAAATTCAGTACGTTAAGACGATCCTCTACCGCACCAGAAAACAGCCAAAAAATGGATTACGCGCGCCACTCCACAGCGTTTATTGTTTTGTTAAATATAATAATCTAAAGATATTGTTGAAGATAAAAGTACAATCTACAAAATGCAAGATGCAGAATTTTAAAATTTTGCTTTAAAATCGAAATATGTTAATTTGAATTTTGACAATTTTTGTTATTTTTTGAACACAAACATCTACTTTAAAACAAATTTAAAAAATTTTATGGATTATTTCGCAGATCCAAGCTTGACAACATATTAAAATTTGAAGTTAATTCACTTATAAATAAAAGCTGTACAGTGGAGCGCGAAAACCCTCATTTTTACAAATAGCAGTTTTTTTTACAAATATGGGTGCCAAAATCATTTTTTCCCTCAAACATAAATTATTTGTTATTTATGTTTAACAAAACAATAACCGCTATAGAATAGCGTGCGGAATCAATGTTTTTGACAGGTTTCTGCCATGGGTAGAGGAGCACCTTAAATTCAGTAGACACCACTAACATGACATGCTGTGATATGTACTACTTTTGTCAATAAACATAGATTTTTAATCATTCTTCGTGATATGTTGTCATGTTTTCGTTAACATGTCTACACATTTCACAATATTTACTTCCTTTAAAATTACGTAATCGCCTTTGCTAGCCAACTAAAATATTAACGTGTGTTTATATTCATAAACGGTTCACGGTTCCTTTTATTCTTAAAATGAACTCAAATAAGTTCTCCACAGAAAAAACAGTAGGCTATTAAACACACATCTCAATGTCCAACAATAACATCTTCATAGCTGAAAAGAATTGATATCGTGATAGTGATAACGTGTCTGTCTGTACAGCACGTGCCGTGAGGCCATTCACAGGGTGTGATGCGAACAGAACTTCGAAGGTTGAGAGCCACTCCAAAATGCACCCTTCGTGCTTTTGTACTATCCCTTACACCAGTGTTTCTCAACTAATATTTACGAGATTTTATCAAAGACATGTATCTCTCACGTCTTCCACCTAATTTGGGTGTGGCAGCCCCACATATTGTAAGTCGTCGCTATAAATATGTTATATTGTGTGCGGTTACTCAGATGATTTTTGTGCAGGTAAATTGGAATGTGTTACTGATTAAATTCTAACCTATAAAACGTATTAAACACCAATAACTTAATTTAAATTCTACTGATCAAATGGAATAACAATAAATAATTAAAGTTGTGTTATAAAATATGAAAAATAGTCAATATCAAATCAACACTACACTGCTCTTTTCCCTGTTCAAACGAGTAAAGTTTTAACTAAAAAGTTTTTTGAAAGTAAAACAAGTGCTAGGAGCTGTCATAAATAATAACTGTCAATGCTGTTTATACGGAGAATGTAATTATTTTTATTAAATATTTTAAGATCACTAGCTTTAATATATTTTAAAGAAATAATTTTCCTCCACGGTTTCCCTGTATGACCGGTATTGACAGATTATTATATGACATCTCCTAGCACTTGTTTTATTTTCAAGAAATTTTTTGTAAAAACTTTATTCGTGTGAACAGGCCATTACGGATATATTTGGATTATTTGTGTTTTTTATATATTTAACAAAAAAGTTTAAGAATCAGTGATGCTAACAACAAACAAAAATAGAAGAAATGAATTGCGTAATGTGGATTAGCCTTGCTTCGCTTGCTTTTAATTTAAAATATAAGCAGATCTCAACTTCTCCAAACACAAGTATAAAATCTATATCGACATAAGTGTAGCGCAAATCGAACAATATATTTAAGAATCTTTTATGGTTCAAACTTTTTGGTTACAAGTAAAAACACGAATAAAAGGAAAATAATTATTATAATGTACAATGACGAGATGAAAGATATAATTTCTGTTATCCTTTGAAGACTGATTTTCAATCTCTTTAATTTATTTTTTGAACACCACTCTATAGAATTCAACCACCTTCTCGACACATAACTTTACTGATTGGTAGACCTTATTTTAAAGTAGTGTGACAAAATAAAATCCCCAGAACGTTTCAAGAATGTGAACATCCCGGATTGATACTTGCTATTTTTGCCCATTAACCTCCTAATAATATTCTAGCGATTGCTAATGTCCGCCGTTAGTAACATTATCTATGATACATCCCAATTAAGTAGGTATCCCATGTAATTCGCTGAGATGTTTGTACTGAGTATGTAATTTTTGATCGTACTGAGGATGTGGCTAGGATAGACTTACGTAACATCCCTTAAAGTACAAGAATATTTTTAAAATCCTATTGACGATTCATTGTAAATGTCAACTGGGGTAGTAGAATTATTTTGTCGACAACTGGAATCAAATTCGAGATCTCTTGTAGGTAGTACGTTTTATAGTCCAGTCAGGAGAGTCAAAAATTAACTGAAACCCAAAACTAATACATAACCAAATGAAATTTGGCATGTGAGTAGTTAAGAACATACAGAAACAAAAAAAAATTCGCTCCACCTCGGTATGCTCCGCTTCCCACAAAAATTTTCAGTTGAAACTCAAAATTTTCTTGTAACGCATTTTCCTCGAAAACTATCAAAGATTTTGGAAAACTGTTTTTTGACAGGATGAAAGCTGAGGAAGTTTCTCGGTATAAAAGGGGTCGGAAATTCAAATGTTATTAGTGCAATTGAAAGTGGAAGCCTCGACGAATAAAATTCAATTTTTATCTTTACAAAATGATGTTCTTTAACGAAGTTATACCACATTTATTCTGTAGCGGCGAATTTATTACGTCATTCGCAATGTAGCGCCTACTATACAGAAAATTCTCAAGTCATTAAACGGCTGAAGCCTACACGGTGCTACTTATGAACAATTTTCAAAGACCATTTTGGTAGCAAATTTCCTCAGCTTTCATCCTGTCAAAACAGTTTTCCAAAATCTTTGATAGTTTTCGAGGAAAATGCGTTACAAGAAAATTTTGAGTTTCAACTGAAAATTTTTGTGGGAAGCGGAGCATACCGAGGTGGAGCGAATTTTTTTTTTGTTTCTGTATGTTCTTAACTACTCACATGCCAAATTTCATTTGGTTATGTAATAGTCTTCAGTCAAAACCTCTCCTGACTGGACTATTAACGACTCAGCAAAATCACGAGCAAAAAATCAAACCTTTTATGTAATCCTTATAAATAAATATATCAAACTTCATTGTAATTCAAGCAGTAGTAGGTACTGACAAAATAAAAGCAATTTGCGTTGCAATTAAAGAGCTTGAGAACCACTGCTCCATATCTTCCCTTCCCTTGTGGTAAACAGACAAAGATGCAAGATCTGCTATTTCGTACATCCTCCCCTTCGCAGTGACAGCAACAGAGTAAAGTTATTGAACAAAACGTTGCACGAGGGAATTGTAGACACAATTTGAAAGAGAAACAAAATTTTAATGTCTTTGTTTGGCCAATAGCAATCGTTTTTGCAGAGAAGCTGCGACACTCGAGCATCGGGCATTACCCTTTGTTGGGGTAAATCGGGAAATGGAGCTCTGGAACTGTTACAAGGGGTTGAAATGTAATGAAGATATTAATAATAATTCGACAACTTGATTCAGTTTGAATACTTGATCATATTACCAATTAAAGTTCTCAATTAATTCATAAACTTGATAGGTTCTGGTAAAAGAAAAATTTGTATGTTATATTTATATTTATTATCAAGTTTGTAGAATCAAATGGTTGGTTACTGGAAGAATGACAATTTCCCATTTTTGTTATTTATTTGTAGTTCTAAAGTAAAATAACCAATATTCTTAAATGTAAGAAAATTACCTATTTATTAATTATTTTAAGGTACCGTCATGTAGGTATCTTTCACTTGTTCCATTTTTGTTCTGTAGCTATTATAAAGTAAATTATAATAATTAAAGTTGAAAATCGTATCCAGTAAAGTAGATCAATTGGATGAGTATTCGGAAGTTGGATAAGAAAGGATTAAATAAATTCAATCTCTTAAATGCATACGTTTCGGATTATATTCGTCCTTCATCAGTGCTAAAAATTGAAGAAACCAGACCAATATAAAAATCACAAGGATTGTTACACTTATTAATTTGTATAAACATTGTGATATTTATATTGGTCTGGTTTCTTCAATTTTTAGCACTGACGAAGGATGAATATAATCCGAAACGTATGCATTTAAGATATTTAATTTATTTAATTCTTTCTTATCCAACTTCCGAATACCCATCCAATTGATTATAATAATTGTTCGCTTTTATTTATCTTGTTATAAAATCAGAAACAAAAATAAACTAAATTTTGGATCATAAAAAAACCTGTATCGATAGAAACGCTTCGCTTAGACTTCTACTAAACAACTAAATCTATGCTAAGCCCATTTACATAAGCATTTAGTTTGAAGGTTTACATTTATACTTAAATTTAAAAAACATAGCATTCACATAATGTACTTAAAATAGCCTAAGTAAGTGGTAAACATAAACATAAGGTTTAGAGGTTCCAAACTTTAGTGCTTAAAAGTGCGAATGCTCTTATAGTTAAGTAGGTACATGAATGTAAAACTTGTTAAACGTAAACATAAATGTAATCTTTAAATCTAAATGCTTAATATGTGAATGAGACTTAAATCTGTATTCAGAATTATTAAATTAAAAATTACTGTTAGTTAAAGAATGTAATAAATTATGATTTTCTTCGTTGTTTCGCTGTGCACGCTATCATTATTTCCCATGAAGTTATAAATTATTTGTTATAATTTATAAGTAATAATTTGGTAGCTTTGAATACAATCAGAGGCGGACTGGTAACGTGTCGGCCCAGTGGGAAATAAATTTCACCGGCCCAGCCGCAATTTTGTAAGAAAAGTTCCGAAGTGTTGTTTTACGAAAAAAGAAAAAAAGCGCCGCAGGCGAATTTTTTTTGGGTTCAAGGTCAATGGCTGTTTCATTAAAAGTTTAGTTTTTCCCATAGAGGAAAAATTAAACACAATTTAGAATTTACCCTCATTTACGTAGCGATGCCGTGAGACGAGAAATTTAAGTAATCTCGTCTTGGTCATTTCTCGGCTGTTCAATTATCGTGTCGTCCCAATTTCTCGAATAAAATTTGTTGCCATCTATTTGTAAAGCTAGATGTGACACTAAGAACTTTTTTGTACATTTCTGTTAAATTTGCACACAATTCTTATTTTTTAAATAAAAAATATTTATATCAAAACAATAAAATGCTACGAACAAAGTATAATCAAATGTATTTTGACATTTTCGAAGAGAATAATATCAAATATTTTTCAGTTTTTATTTCGAGAATTCTCGATTTCTCGAGAACTATTTCTCGTCTCGTTATATTGAATTCTTTTCTCATCTCTCAATCCGAGACGAGAAAATTATTGGTTTTCGTCTAGTAATTTTGAGACGAGACGAGAATGAGCTGAGATTTCTCGTCTCGCCGGCATCACTACTTTTATGAGTAGAAATCAAAATAAATAACAAAAAAAATAAATGTAATGAAAATTGGGAAATTTATGAATATGTAATTAGTCTAGCGTTTTCTTAAACTTGTTAAGAACAAAACCGAGCCGAACAGCCGATTCTAAATTAATGACTGACCAATACAAATCATGAATACAAAACTTAGTTTCGTTTGTTTATTTGTATACAATATTGCAAATAATTGTGAATTTTAATACAGAAAAACTCAGATTTGGGTTGTTTGCGTTATTTATATAAAAAAATTATTATCCTTATCGATAATCGGCCCTATCGTGTCGGCAGTCGGCCCAAATTCATCGCGGCCCAGTGGGAAATATCCCACCATCCCATCTGAATACAATCCACTGAATTAAGCACAACATAACTTAATCCTCTATTTCAGATTAGTTTGTATTATTCTAAAGTGGAAACATTTATCATGAATCTAGTTCAGCGACTACTTAAAATTCCTGCTCTTGTTGAACTTTATGCAAAAGACATAAATATTTGCAGTTATTGCAGTATCGATCTTGGTCTTATCAACCTTGCATGAACATTTATATTATGTAGAAACTATTTAAATTATGCAGAATAGCGGTACATTTTACGAGTTTCGGAATTGTTACACTGACATCACGTTTATTTATAAACTTAATCCATAATCATTTCAGAAGAGGAGTACCAGCATAACAAATAATATGTATAATGCACAATCAAAAATGAGATACATCAAATTGTAGTTAATTATAAAACAAATACATATAAAGAAAGAAAATAAAACAGAACTAAAACAATTTAATATAGGTTTAACGATGATAATAAAATTGTAACAATATTATAAACCTACTCGGTTCGCTTAAACAATATACATTTAGAAGGTAATTGAAAAAAATAATTGACTGAAAAAATTAATCAACCAGGACTGCAGTCAATAGACTATTGTCTATATCTATAGTCAATAGACTACAGTCTATTGACTGCAGTCCTGGTTGATTAATTTTTTTCAGTCAATTATTTTTTTTCAATTACCTTCTAAATGTATTGTTTAAGCGAACCGAGTAGGTTTTTTCCGAATTCCTAGAATACTCTCGATATTACTTTTTTTCTATTCCACTCTTTTTCCCACTACTACGAGTACCTGAACCCAGCCCGAAACTCGTACTTTGCCGCATCCTAGCAATGCAATGTCATTTTGAAGTTGAAAAATACTGTAAAAGTGTTTTCGTTGCGAGTAAACTGTTAGTTTATTATTGACTTCAAGGTAATGTTTTTATAAACATTTAATAGAAAAAGAATGGATCTATACAGATGTGCCTTATTGAAAATCAGGAGATATAACCGTGTAAAGTTTGCATAAATTGGATATATTTATGAATTTTTAGAATTTTCAGGCACAACTGTTAATTGATCCTTTAAGTAAATAATTCTTACTGAAATACAATTTGAACATTTTTGTACTGGCCACAAAATACTGGCTACGTTAGTACGTTTTATGCTGGCTTTTAGGAGGTAGACGGGCCTCTTAAGGGCAAAAAAAATGCAATAAGAAAATGAAAATACAGTAGAAATTTGAAATCTCGAAAACAAACATCGAACTTACCATCCTTCTCAAGCATTTAAAGCATCCTGGCATTATTTTTTTATTTATTCTCTTCATTCGCACCCAAAGGCATACTACGTTTATATAAAAAACGAGCCATTTTATGAAGCAGCCATTTTGTTTAACCCTGTGTACTCAACAGGTGTTCCAATTTTTATTTAATAAAGTAATAATTAGTTTATTAAAAAGCTACGCTAACAATAACTTGGAGGTTATATTTGGGGGTTATTGCAGAAGCGTAAACACTAGTCACGACGAAGAAATTGTACAACAAGCACTGGGAACAATATCAATAAAACTATGCAGGGTACAACTATTCGTAATTAAATTACGATGTATATTTATATTAAAATTGGAAGAATATAGTAAACAATTATTAAAAACTTGTAAATATCAATATTAAAACTGTATAATAATCACAATTGCAAGTACACTCCGTGATCTTGAATTCCGCTCGCTGCGCGCTCAGTTGGGGAACTGTGCACCGGACGGCGTTGGCAGCGGCGTCCACGCTTTCCGGCGACGCCTAGTGACGTCACCGCTCAATACGAGCGTCGCGGCGCATGCACCCCGTCTAGCAGAGGTCTGAGCTGAGTGCACGAGAGAGAGACAGAGAGAGAGAGAGGATGCACCCTGCTGGCTGGTGGAACACTAACTGACAGAGAAGGTTAGCGGAACGGTGACCACAGGATGGGTGACCTTTTGCCTAAGTGCACTTGTTGCAGGAGTTCGTAAGAGGAATATCTGGTCATGTAGTTACAGCAAGTCTATACCACTTTGAGTTAGATTAGAGTACTACCGATTTTACTTTTTTTCTATCCCGCTACTACGGCTGCCTGAAACTATACAATGTCATTTTGAAGTTGAAAAATACTGTAAAAGCGTTTTTGTACTCAACCTAGGAAATGACATATTAAACACGCAATTGACAATCGGAAATGTCAATTTTCCAGTGTAGTCAATCAGGAAAAATGCAAAAAACACTGGCTTTTCTAAACATTTTAGAGTAAAATCATCTTAAAAATAATTAAATTTAGTTTATAAAGTGTTACTTCAAGAGATTATAATTAGTGAAGACCACCGAAAACTGCCAATATTTAAAACTAAAACTTGTGTGCAGCGCTCCATCCGTCAGTAGTAGTGAGTAGAAAAAACATCATAACCTCAAATTTAATGATCAGATCAAAATCTTCCTGCATTTGGTTCGTAAATAACTATTTTGTACCCATCATCTAGGAAATGACGCAATTGACAATCGGAAATGTCAATTTCCCAGTGTAGTCAATCGGGAAAAATGCAAAGAATACTGGCTTTCTTGAGCATTCTACAATAAAATCATCTTCAAAATATCAATATTTATTTTTCCTCACAGTGAGGAAAAATATCGTACTTCACATGTGGGAGAAGTAAAATGCTGCTCTAACTCGTGTTCTCACGACAGAGGAATTTTACTTCTCCCACTAGTAAAATAATATACTATTAATGAATGTTACTATCCACGATTTTAATGTATTAAAACCCACAAACACCATCGATATATAATAATTTTGAAATAAATATGTGCCATATATCGGTAGTAGTGCGTAGAGAAAAAAAACATCGTATAACCTCAAACTTAATGATCAAACTGCAACTACAATGAATACGAAAATTACTATTTCGTACTAAACAATTGTACAAAAGTACAAATCAACAAATTGCTTAGCAACTGGTGTGACACGTGTATCACTTTCTATATAATTTATTATATTATCGTAACTTGAATGAATTTGATTATAGTTTTATTCGTTACAAAAAACATTGTACAAACCTCTTGCGGGAAGAATGTTTTAAGCTAAGTAATTCAACACATTTTTTTACTCTCTCATCTTACTCGTCGTAATCTCATTCTTGTAATCTTGTAAATATTAAATTAGACTTGTACCTCGGCTCGTATTAAGTATAAAATTAATGAAAAGAAAGCGAAAAGGTTAAGAGACTATATAAATAGTTCAATATGATGTTCGTTTAAGATTAGATTCATGCCTACAGGTAATAAAAGAACAAATTAGCCTTGAACTTTAACCTTAAGTTCGTAAAAATACAGTTTGGATTTAATTAAGTTATGTCAGTAGAGAACAGGAAAGAGTGCATTAAAAACGCGATATTGAATCTATGTTTCTATTCTTATTATGAAGATTTTTTCTAAAATTACCTACCGAAAAAATATCAACTTAAATCTAGTGGACGGAGACCACACATTTTATTAAAAATGTATATTATTACGACCGTAACTTTCAATTTGATTTTGATAGTAGCAACGATTGATCTCAAAATAACCAATGCTGAAATATGAAAATTTTAGCTTCTTATGTAAGGTTTCGTTTGCTTATAAATAATAGCAAACATTCATCTCTATTCTCTATTGCATTTGTGCTTTAAAGTCAGTATTTGAATATTATTAAGTAGGCTATATGTGCTGCTGAAACCACCCAAAACAGAGTAATTGAATTTAAATTTTTTGTACATATCTCATATTGATTTTAATTTTCTCACCCTTTTCTAAAACTGAGTCCAATCCAATTACAATCCAACTACAATTTCCAAATTTTCATACATCTCAATTTCCACTTTCTCGGCCCTTTTTATAAAAATTAACTGTTCATTCAGTTTGAAATATAATTCTAAGAACTATGTCATTTGTGCTTTAAAATCTGTACTTAAATATTATTATGTAGGCTATATGTGCTGCCAAAACCACCCAAAACAGAGTAATTGAATTTAAAGTTTTTGTACGTATATCTCATATTGAAAAATCTATAAATACAGTAATAAAATTTTCTCACCCTGTTCTAAAACTGAGTTAGTAAACTCCGTTACAATCCAATTACAAATTCCAAATTTTCATACATTTCAACGCAGAAAAATCTAAAAATACACCTATATAATTTTTCTCATCGCTCAAACATAATTATAAAAATGCCATTAAAAATTTCCTCTTGAGAGCTTTTGTATGTTCTCTTTAATTTTTCCGGAAAAATTAAATTTCCCATTTTCCCTTGACCTTTACTAACTAATTGCACCGAACAATGGCACTCCAATTTAGTACGTGGGACGACCACAGAAATCGCAGCCAACTTTATATCCTGAGCAAATCTGCATCTGACGCCAGCGGTAGCATTCTTCACGTGTTTTGTCATTGTCAACAGTAAACATTGCGACGTTGCGAGTGTTGGTGGTTATACAGTGTTGACACTAATAATCCTGTAATTTATATTCTAAATTACATTATTTTTGCTTGTGTACTTTTGTAATGCAAATTCAGCGAACAGAATTTGGAGGGTTGGAGTTGAAGTAGGGTTAGAGTTTAAGGGTAGGTTTATTAAAACTCTACCCCTATTCTTGTTAGGTGAAGATTAATTTGAATTCATGAATTATTATTTTTGGTCTGTGAGTTGCGTTGATTGCCTAAGTTTCTTAATTAAAGGTATATTGGCGTTTACGAAATTGTGATTTCTATTTGAGGTCTTAATTTTAAGGAACACGTTTGGATAAAGTCACGGTTAACAACTATTCATAGAATAACGAATCATCAAAATTATTGCACTAATAAGAAATATTTATAGTATTAGTCATACTAGTATACCTAGGTTCAGATTCTTATTTTCACGAATTATAAACTATAAATACAAATGTCAAATTTGACAGTTATGTACAGCTAACGTCAATGTAGTGTCAATATGTTAAGAGCGACGTTAAATAATTAGAGGTATGATTTGAAATCCAATTGATTTCTTTCTGGCATTTCTACTTTTTACCTCCCGCCTCATATTCTATAAGGGAGATTTTGTGATGGGTCAAAATTTTTGTGAATTTTTAGTGGATAAGCACGTTTTAGGTATTTTAAGTATTTTCGAGATGATGTCTGTGTGTGTATGTATGTTAGGTTGTATGTCACATTTTTTCCGGCTTCTACTCGTATAACTCAAAAAGATACAAACAATTAACAACCAAATTTTGTATATAATGGCGTAATACAAATCTTAAGAACCCAGTTATTTTTGGAAACAATCCCTAAACCTAAAATAGTACTTTTCTGAAATATTTTGATAAATAATTAATTTATCGCAATATTTTTTATTTCAAATGAAAGATTATATATTATTATCTACAATTTTTAGCTTTTTGTAAAGTGGTCTGTCCTAGTACTTTAGGAATTAAAGTATTATTATTTCACCTGAAGATGATCGAAAGATCGAAACGCGTCGTGATCAACCTAGTGTCGAGTCTTGTATCCCAGTTAGTGTTGTGTTTGGTTTTTTGCATTGAATCATACATTTTATCGATCTTGTATCAAACCTTACACCATACACTAATCTGGATACATTACTCATTGACGAGTTCATAAACGGAACGATTTTGTTTTATATTATTATTTATAATTTAGAGTACGAATCTTCAGTATCTTATTATTCATGAACCATGATTGTTTAACAATTACTACGAAAAATTTAATTGATAATGACAGTGTCAGAGTGACAGTACCTATATATTTGTATAATAGTAAATGAGTAAGGTATGGCTGGCCACATCAGATTTTTTCTATTTTATTTTTATTAAAAATATGAAATAAATTACTTAAAACAACGCTCTAGTTTAAAAGTTGTATGTTAACAATTAACAAATAAGACATCACACTAACCTAAGAATAATGATCTATACTTATATCAAAACGTCGAAGCGATTTTTTCACTTTAACCGTAGCCAGGTTGAGGCTATTAAATTGAATGAGCTCTGAGCCCACCAACAAAAAATTTATGTTCTAAATCTTGTGATATATTTCACGTTAAAGGTACTCGAGCGTAATAATTTATGGAAAGGTTTCGCACAAGCTTAACTTGTTGCACAAAATGGTGAAAGGTGGAACTCTGGGAATCCATCTAATTCGGTAGCTGGTCAATCAGTGGGAGCAGAAACATGTTAGCTGATAGCCGACTATTTCCGACCTTTTCCACTTTCTCGACCCTTTTTATAAAAATTAACTGTTCACTCAGTTTGTGAAATATAATTCTGAGAATCCTTTTAAACGATCATACAATTTCAAACAAATAATGAATATTTCATATCATAATTTTCTTGAAATTTAGGGTACTCAACGATTTACTTTTAGCATTAATTATTTAACTTTACGATGACAATTCACATAGCGATCACAATATTTCCCGGATTTAGGAAAGTCACATAATTGCACTAATACCAATAATCACAATTAGTTAAAAAAAATTTTCGCTATTTGAACACAAATCAATGGCATTATGGTATTATTCAACTCATAGCTAATTTTCCTTATTTAATTTTAATTAGATCATTCTTATTCGTTGCTTTAAGCCCTGTTCAGATACGGATTGTTTGGAGATTCTTTCAAGATTTTGAATCTTAGAATTTTTGAAGCAATCAATCTTCTGTATATATAAAAATAAATGCCTGTTTTGCTGGTCACGCCATAACTTGAGAACGACTTGACCGATTTGAATATTTCTTTTTTGTTTTGTTCGCTCTAATACAGGGATGGTTTTTTTAAAATTGAGAAACCCCAAAAGAATAGCTAAAAAATAGAAAAATTCAAAATTGTTTCTTCTTGACAAAAATGTACAGTGATTTGTCATTTAATTGAACAAAATAACAGATTAGATAACCAGACATTTAATTAATCTACTATGTATTAGTTGTTGAATAGGAATTTCGAATTCAGTTGGTCTAAGTGTTTTGAAACACCTCAGTTGTGGATTGTTAGTATTGGTTAGTATTAAGTTTTTTTATTTATTTGATGTTTATAACGATGTCAAATTGCAACGTTGTTTATAACAATGTGTTGTGTACCAAAAAGCATTACAGTAAACAATATGTTTTTGAAATAGTTTTTTTTATTTGATGTTTATAACGATGTCAAATTGCATTGTTGTTTATAAGTTTACTGCACCGATTGAGTTCAAATTTGGTATGGTAATAACTAAAAATCTAACTTAACACATGAGCATACTAAAATATCAGTCCGCCATCTTTAAACAAAATATGTATGGCAATAACTCAGAATTCTTATAACGAGATTCCGTTAAATTCGAGTTGGAGGCGTAGCAACGCGCGCCAGGTCCGCTAGTAAATTATAAATTCTTCTTTTCCAAGACTCATTGAAGATTAAATTTAGCAGCACCGCAATTTGACAGGTAATTCTCA
This sequence comes from Agonum fuliginosum, assembly GCA_947534325.1. Lineage (NCBI taxonomy): Eukaryota > Metazoa > Arthropoda > Insecta > Coleoptera > Carabidae > Agonum > Agonum fuliginosum. Next base: position 905,078 of record OX384035.1, on the reverse strand, counting down.
CTAGAATTATTTTTCCAAAATTTTGAAACGAACGAATCTTCAAATAATCTTATTGTGAACAGGGCCTTAGAAACTACTCTCGTACTAAGTGAACTTTTAATTTTATCAACCACACTTAACAACTACCTCTGATTTGATTGCCAATTTAAACTTACACAACCATCCAAAGTGTACAATCTGAACCACCCGATCGATTACCCCGGCTTTGTTTTAATCAAACCGTAGTCGGATGTTAGTCTGGCCCACTCGGAAACTTAATCAAAGGCTCTGTCGCATTTGTGTTGCAGAACAACGCAACATTCCGGTTTGGAGTTCAATTTGGGGCTTCAGGACTCAAGGATTCGAGAAAAATTGCGGCTGAAAGGACGGAAAATGCGCAGAAAGAAGAAACTGACCATTAACCCACGGGTCACCGGTAAGTCGTTCTTTGGCGTTTTATCTTTTAAAAGGTTTACGCGAGTAAATCTTATTTAACGAACGGTGAATGCTCTCTTACCAGAGAAAACATGAAACATGAATTGAGTTTTTAAAAACGTTGTTTTATAAACATGCTATACAGTACCCACTTGGTATGAATTTTCAAAATATCTTATTCTTGTACTTTAAATGATATTACGTAAGTCTATCCTAGCCACATCCTGAGTACGATCTTAAATTTTCTACTCAGTACAAACATCTCAGACCATTGCATAGGATACATAATAATTGGTATATTATTACCCAATTATTAACTTTGGGATGTTGCATAGATAATGTTATTACGGGCGGACATTAGCAATCTCTAGGATATTAATAGGATGTTAATAGGCAAACATAGCAAGTACCAAAGCGGGTACTGTACCCACTTGACATGAATCGTCCATAGGATCTTCAAAATATCTTATTCTTGTACTTTAAATGATATTACGTAAGTCTGTCCTAGCTACATCGTGAGTACGATCTTAAATTACCTACTCAATACAAACATCTAAGAGCATTACATAAGATACATAATAATTGGTATATTATTACCCAATTATTAACTTTGGGATGTTACATAGATAATGTTATTAAGAGCGGACATTTACAATCATCATTAATGGGAAAACATAGCAAGTAACAAAGCGAGATGTTCACATTCTTGAAATATTCTGGGTATTTTATTTTGTCAAGTGGGTTAATTAGTATAGTATGTAAAATTTACTAGAAACTATAAAAACATATAAAACAACCAACGAATACATGAAGGATAATACCTATACTATTTTAAATACAGTAAATACACAAAGAATGACAAAATTTACACAAATAAAATTTCTACTAATTAGAGATACCTTTAGATCATTTCAAAAATTTATTTTAATTAGATTTTGTATAAAAAGGACCAATATCAACATTATTACAGTTTGAAATGCAGTATAAGAAATCGACAGCTAATACTTAAATTCAATTTCATCGTCCAACCAGCTTATGGGTATGAAGTATAAATACTATTTAGTCTCTTAAATTTCTAACGATCTATTGTTTCATTTGTATACCTTTAAACGCTTTTAGAATTCTTTATAAACTTAATTTGTTCAGTTAGCAAAAGCAACTAACATAACCTAAACGTTACGCGAGAAGCCATTTTGTAACATAATTCTCATTACCTATTCTAATGTTCCACTAATTTTATGTAACCACTATCAGAAAAATCTTTATTATTCTCATACAGATAATTTTCGTAGTTTACCATCTAATTACTTGCCATAAAAGCTACTTTAAAATGGAAATAAGGTCAGAATTTTATACTGAGAGAATTTTACACGAAGATAAAATTCATAATTTTATACTTTACGGTTATTTTACGAGATTAAAGTACGTAATGTTATACATTTTGATAAAAAATGTTCGTATTTCAATCTATTACTTAGGTAATTTAAAAAGAGAAGTTTGTAAGATTTTTTATTCAATTTTGACGTTTTAAACTGCTGTTATTAACTTAATAGCAAGAACTTTAAACAACTGTTTATGCGGAAGTAATTTTTTTTAAATCACTCAACACTGTCATTATTTCGTCAAAAATGCATGTCACTATAATGACTATTTGGATTAGTTTTTGTTGTTGTGTCAAAATAAATTTATAATATTCAGTTATGAAAATAGTGTCGTCAAAATGGAATAAAATATTGTATAAACCACGTTATATTCGAAGAAATTATCCCACTCGCCCTTCGGGCTCGGGGGCTAAACTATCTTTTCTTGAATAAACATTCATGTATCTCACTTGGTGTATAAATATCTATAACTAATATAAATAATAAAGTTAATCAATTTATGAAATCTTCTCTTTCCTAATAATTAAATACACCAGAATAAATGTTCCATTAATTTTAGGACAATTTGAATAAAGCAACGGGGCCATATGCTCGTGAATCATACACATTACACATCATAGGTCAAGGGTGAATGTTAATTCACGTAAATGTAACATGCAATTAAAACTTCCTGGATTTTATGAAACCTGGTTCCTTTATGAACGAGGAAATGAAATAAAATTCATGCGGGATGGCAAAATTACTTAAAATTAATGTTTGTTCGACAACGATAAATTGATTCAGTTATGAACATATTTGACCTTTCCAGGATTCAAATTTTATTCAAACAAACTAACATTATATTAGTCAACTTGCATATTTTGTAGTTGAACATTTCTATAAACTGAATTAGAATTTCAAGCTGCTCATATCATAAAATATGATACTGAGATTGATTTTAATCTGAAGTAAACGGTTCGCTTAAATATTTAATATATTAGGGAGCACCTAATTTGATGACATTTGATCCAGGATCAATATTTTTATATTTATCAGATAAAGATAGCGACTTCCGGTTTTAAGCATTCGATGCCTGTAACATTTTTCTATAAAAAGTATAATTTTCAAAATTTTGGAGACTCTGGTGTAGCCACAATTTAATTATATAATACGTGAAAACACAATCAATATTAATCATTTTTGTGTTTATTCATCTGTCATTTCTAAACGGATGATAATATCGACTTCCGGTTTTCAACATTCGCAAGATAATCGCAGAAAAAGTAAACTAAGAGGACAATTTTTCAAAAATGGCTGCTGACGCGGACACTTCCGGTGATGCCTCCACCCCTTAAAATACACAATAAGGTGTGTTAAATGAGAAAAAAAAATGCTTTTGGCTGGAAGTGCATAATTCATATTATATATTACAGTAATCCGCCGGACTAGTATACAAATCTAATCTATAAAATGCTTAATTCTTATTTAGAGTGTTAAATCATTTTCATAGAATATACAGGTTGGTGGAGGTGAAATGCGAACATAGGGAAATATATGACAATGGAGTTATCATGCTAGGCATCTTGATGTGGAATAAGTACTGTCAATGTCAAAGTACCTGTCATATTATTCAAATTTTTATTTTCTTTAAAATATTTTCTTTGCATAATGTATGTGTACGAGCAGAACGAGAAAGTTTACATGCACTTTTAGATTTTATTATTATTTCTGTTATCGGTTACTCTTTTTGCCACACAAATTCACATTACTTCGTTTTGTGACACTACTACAAAATATATCAAGATACCTGGCATGGAAGTTCGATTGTCATGTATGTTCCCTATGTTCGTATTTCACCTCCACCAACCTGTATAGTGTATAAGTCAAAAAACCTTCATCAAATTAGTTTGATGTTGTGCATTAAGACTTTTAATCTATGAATATTCAAATATATAAACATTCTTTTTCCATTTCCTGTATTGTCACATTCACATAATTTCAATTTGAAGCTCTTCAGTATACCACACCCTCGCGTTTAAGATACAACTTACAAGAAATCAATCTTCATATTGCGTGCCTGTAACCGTGCCTTTTAATCATTTTCTAATGAGCATTTTTCGTTTCTGCTTGTGTTCAGTCCGAATTTCATTTACGAATTACATTGAGGAGTAATCGATATTAGCATTGCTGCGGCGTTATGGAATTTGCCTTGCATTATTGGAATGTCGGTTGAATGATTGGCATATCGATTGATTCAGTCCGCTCTACTACCGCAAAGTTATGCTAAACTGCATGGATTGAATTACTTGCTAACGAGACTACTGTAATTCGATACTGAAGGCATTTCATGGGGATATATCCCATAGTAGAGACACCACCATGCTTTATATTACAGAAATCAAGGTAATACGCTGTTTACGCATGAAAAAGTAAATGCTTTATGTGTGAAACTTATTTAATGATATTTATTTAAGTGTTTTGTAACATACTTTTGCATTAAGCGGTCCCGAATTCCTAGAATATTCCCGATTTTACTTTTTTTAATTCATTGTAATATTGCACTACTGCAGCTGCCCAAACTCAGCCCGAAACTTGTACTGTTCTGCCTTCTAGCTATAAAATGTCATTTGAAATTGAAAAATACTGAAAAAATGTTTTCATTGCGAGTACACTGTCAGTTTATTTCAAGATAATGCGTTTCTAAACATTTAATAGAGAAAGAATGGAACTACAGATATGCCGTTTTAATATTTTAAAAATTAATTTCTATCATGAGATACATATAAGAACCATGTAAAGTTTGCATAAACTGGAATTTTTATAATCATGTACAATTTTTACCTTCCGCTTACCTGTAAAGGAAGGTATTGGAATCATGCAAAAAATCGGGTGGTGAAATTTTAGTGGATGAGCACGAATTAGGGTCCTTACAACTCATTTTTGATAGTTTCACGATGATGTCTGTGTGTATGTGTGTATGTATGTATGTGTGTGTGTGTGTGTGTGTGTGTGTGTGTGTGTGTGTGTGTGTGTGTGTGTGTGTGTGGTCAAGGGTTGTTAGTCGCATAACTCAAATACGAATTACCCGAAAATTTTGATATTTGGTATTTAACATTTGTATATAAATTGGAAGAGCTCCCTAGATTTTGGTACAAATATTCTCATCGGAAGTGATATTTTTTAAAGATTGAAAAGGTTAATTGTCAAAATTGTATATAAATTTGGAAAAATATAGTATTTATTTGTAATGAGAATAAGAGGAAAAGTTATTTGCAACTTACGTTATAAAAAAATTGTCTTTATCTGGTAGCATTAAAGAACTGCAGTAAAATTTAAAAAATAAATTTATCAAATAAAACGTTGATATCTTGTAATCCATGATCGATTGATTTTTGTTTCTGCGTAAAAAATATTGACAGGTGAGACGGGTGACAAGTTGGCATACTAGCGCTATATAAGTCCTAAGTAAGATATTAAATGTAGTAATTGAACGGAGAATGGCTTCAACACAGCAGAGTTTTCCTGTGAATGAATCTTTTTATTCAGGTGATGCAAATTTCTGTGTTTGAATATTTGAGATTTTTATTTGTATATTTTAAATGGGCACCGGATTGCACGTATACATTTCTGTTTAAAGTCTAGATATGGCGGAAGGTTGTGTGATGGCCACGTCAGATTTTTTAATTAAAATTTTAAAAAGGCACATCGGTGAATCCATTCTTTCTCTATTAAATCCTTGTTGAAATAAAATTTTACTATTCTTGTACTGGCCACAAAACACTCGCTACGTTAGTACATTGTATGCTGGATTTTAGGAGGTAGACGGTCCTCTTAAACCTCACAAAACGAATGTTTATCAGACCTTAGAAGAGGACATTTATGTTGATGTTGATTAGAAGTTTGTTTGACTTGAAAACGGGAAAGCTTCCGATTTCCGACGACATGTTTAAAGTCAAAAAATATAATGGTTCATTTGAAGATTATTTTCAGCGCGATTAACAAAATTATTAGTTCCTAATAAGCGGCTAAAGGCAGCATAAAATATACACAGTATATAAATAATAACACACATAAATTGTAGTTACTACAATTATTCATAGTTCATATAGGCGCATGTCTGCTATTTTGTGTAAAATAATTTTTGAAGTCCAGCATCCTACTAAATAATTTATATAACCAATTTTACTTTTATTCACTTGTAAACGTCATTTAATCAATCCCTATACTACCTTTGAAAATGAGTCTTTACAAGTTACTAACTTGTAAAATTGAAGTAAAATGTTGTATAATGTGTTATAAAAACCTCTCATCGAGCTTTTACATTGTTATGGTCCTGTAACTTTATTAATTGAAAAATAATGTAAAGTTAATCTGTTTTAAAACAAACTTTTGTTTATACCAGCCTTCAAATGTACGCTCAAAAATATGTAAATATTTATTTGAATAATGTAGAACGTTGTAACGTACTCCAAATTTACATTTTATTTTTAGAGAACAAATATGCTATTTTCAAAACAAACAAATTTCACATAAAATACGCACATATTTTATTGTGAGGAATTTCGTCTGCATTTTGCTTCTGACTCGATACGTGGAAATTCAACATTAAACATAAAATACATTAATTCTATTTCCTTAGATTAGACATTATATTAAATTGCGTTTTAACACGAAGATTGATAAATCATTATATGCATTTCTTTGCCATCAATTATATATAATTAGTTTTTGTATTTATTGTTCCAAATTGTTTCTTTATTATTGTTCCAAAAATCAATTGTGGTGACAAAAATATTATTTTATTCTTAAATGAACCTTTTTGTAGGTATTTTCAAAATACTCTTGGGACAATCTTAAAGCTTTATATGCAAAATTAATTTTTTTAGATTTAAAAAAGATTTACAACTTGCTGACAAAATTCTTTGAAACAAGTAGTTTAGAAACTTTTAATATTTATATGAAATACCTACAGAACTGAAAATAATATGCCATATACCTACAAAAATGTTAATATAAAAGTGATGTTTAATACAGCGAGAAATATGCAAGCCTTATTGATTTTACCCACAAAATTTCTACTTTTTATCGCACTTTTCCATCGAAATATAACTATAACTCATTTACATACCTCATGTATATTAATAAGCAGATAAAATTAAATTATTATGTCAATACTTATATTTATATTAATGAAGTAGAAAAAACTATAGCGTAACTTTGTATTGTTTATGGGTAAATGACACGAATAAATAATTATATACGTAATTATTACATTGTAAAAGCAAATCAATAAGTGTAAACAAAGTAAATTAGATAGGATGTCATATCATTCTAATGACGATTGTGTTATAAATGAATATTATTTCACTTGCGTTCTGCAACGATTGACATCAGGACGTAAAATTATATCACGTACTACGTGTACTACCTACATCCTACAGTCACGATTATAAATATCTCTATTAAGTCAAATATTTCTATAATTGTTCATCACCAATATTAGGAGATGGTATCAATTATAATACATTGAATGTGTGTACTCGTAACTAAAATGAAAATACCTTTTTTACACTTTCATTGCATCGTACAATTTATTTAGAACGGTCAAACGTATACAGGTTGGTGGAGGTGAAATGCGAACATAGGGAACATACATGACAATCGAACTTTCATGCCAGGTATCTTGATATATTTTGTAGTAGTGTCACAAAACGAAGTAATGTGAATTTGTGTGGCAAAAAGAGTAATCAATAACAGAAATAATAATAAAATCTAAAAGTGCATGTAAACTTTCTCGTTCTGCTCGTACACATACATTATTATGCAAAGAAAATATTTTAATGAAAATAAAAATTTCAATAATATGACAGGTACTGTGACATTGACAGTACTTATTCCACGTATATCAAGATAGCATGATAACTCCATTGTCATATATTTCCCTATGTTCGCATTTCACCTCCACCAACCTGTATATGGGTTTGCTGCGTCAAGTAAATTGACTTAATATAAGACAAAAAAAATCCCAATGACTACGAGAGTGTTCGAGTACATAGGTAGTCATCCGTGTCATAAGGTGTATGCACGTATAGGTAATGCAGGGTTCTAGTATTGAAATGCTACAGAAAATACGTAACAATTATTTAATATTATTATATTATATCATTCAACTTTGCAATAATAAAGTTCATCAAGAATAACTTATCTTTTTGGTAAAATATATCGATATCGTTACTTGACAGTATGTGCTACGATTTCGATCCATAGTTTATATAACGATTAAGTAAATGCGGTACAAAATAAGTAAGTACAACAGGAATTAATGTAAACTAGAACAAAAGATCACTGCACTAAACAGGAAGGAAGAATAGACTGAATTAACCAAATATTTACAGGATTATAATTGTTTCCCTTTGAATCTAGAATACAGGAGATATCGAAATACTCTATGCTGATCGTAGTTTTAGTTAGTTAGTTCTACAAAAGTAGAAAAAATAATTATCAATACCTTAAATAGTACAAATTTTTTGGAACACTATTTTTACCTTTCGCCTCATATTCTATAAGAGAGGTATTGTGACGGATCTAAATTTTCGAGTGTGAGTTTTAGGCAGATAAGCACGTTTTAGGTACACATAGGTATTTGAGATTCATGCGTTCGTTCGTTCGTGCGTTCGTTCGTGCGTTCGTTTGTGTGTTACAATTTTTTCGGAAACGATAACTCCAAAAATTTCAAACATTTAAATACCAAATTTTATATCTAAGTTTTAAATACGATTTTCAATAGACCAATTGTATTTTGGTAGGTACCAATTCATAAACCGGATGTAAGACTTTTGATATAGAGCAATATGATTTTTTTTTAATTATCTCGATAAATAAAGCATTCATGATAATATATGTTTCATTAAATATAACAGAAAATTTTATGTACCATTCATAAACTATAGGACTATTTAAATCTATTTTTTGATATTCCAGCATCTGTTGTCCATGATATGAAATTTGTTTGTACACAAAATTTGAATTATTATGACAGTGACAGCACAGTTGACACATTTTGCTTGCATCATGGTTTACATTATCGTTTACATATTACATGAACATGAAATTATTAAAATGTAAAGCAAAACGATTTATTAGATTAGTAGAATAAGCAGAATTAGGCGAGAGGTCGTGTGCTGGCCACAGCAAGTACTAAAAACACTATTTTTACTGTCATCTAGGTACATTTTGGGCATCTGTCAGAATAGAAAAAATATTGCACCAAAATTATAACACAAATTGAATCAAACATCATTGATTGTTCTATTTTTTCTCATATAACACAAAAAATAACGGAGTATTTAATAAACCAGGTAGGAACTATTATTCCTGAAAATTTCAATCTCAAAATGTCCTCGCCACTAGCGCAATTACGTAACAGGTGCAACTATGCCGCAGTGGCGACTCACCTGTCCAGAGTTTTCCGTAACCATGGCGGAGATCCGCAGTGCACCTGGGGCTCTTCGTCGACTGTCGAACGCGCCACTAACTAACCGTCCACTACCCGGAAACCGTATTCAGAGACGCCGCATAGTCTGCTACTGACTCAACAGAGACATCGCGATTGCGGTACCGCGAGCCCTCGTATCGAGCGGAAGGTGGTTTTGATAGCTTGGGGGTGGTGGCGGCGCCACCGTCGCAGGAGGGTGTACTGTGTGATTATGCCAAATTATAGTGTATAGCTCTGGTAGTGTTGAGAATTTTAGACCAAAGGAAATTTAAGTTTTTTGTTGAGGAATCGAATGATCCAAGTGGAAGATGTATTTGAGTGACTTATTTTATAGTCTATATAACAGGGTAATAATAAATTTAGTGTCTATACGACCTTGCAATTTAAAATAATATTTTTGAACTTCCCGGACTAAAATTCTTCCTTAGTCTACTAAGGGATTATTTTTCATATTAAATCCCTTTGTAAAGGAATTGGATTAATTAATCCCGTTGTCAAGTAAATATGTGCTATTTGTTAGAGAGAATCTATGGGAACAATATAAATATTTGTCATGAAGTTGACTGTCAAAATTACAAAATGTGTATTCTTTTAAACTATTTGCATTCGTCTGAGGATGAAGTGCAAAAAATAGCATATATACCACAGGACTAAAGTACCTTTAATCCCTCAGGTGATTATTTCCCTCACCTTCGGCTCGTGAAATAAACTTCACCCTCAGGATTAAATCATGCACGTTGGTCCTTTTATAATATTTTTTTCTCGATTTGTTAATATCGCAGGAAAATAAGTAATAATTATTTGTCCAACTAGAGAGGAAAACGCTTGTTTTTCCTATTCGAAATTTGTGTCACCACCAACACTGGTGGGAATTCTGTTTACTTTTCTCTCTAGAGAGGGAAAACTTACTTTCCTCACTATTTCGCGAGAAGATAATTGTGTTTTTTTCGTATGCCTTAAAAAACTAATTATACCTACTTCTATTGGGTGAAGCTCAACTTAGTATAGTTCACCCAGCGAATCAACCAATTCAGTCACAATTGGTTGATTCGCTGAATGAACTATAGTCTCGATTTTGCTTGAATAGGTACATCGAATCCTAAACCATCTGAACTCAAGCGTATTTAATTTAGTAGAACTCATATTGTCATATTATTAAACGTATTTGGCTGATCCCAAGCAAAAGCTTTTGTCGATATGTTTAAGCTTTTGGCAGACATTTGTATGTACCAATAAGCTCAACAATTAATTTAGTGAATTACTTATTTTAAATGTTCTAAAACACGGTTTGAAAATGCCTTATAAAAATTCCTATTATTCTAATTAGCTTAGTATTATTAACAATTTTTAAACATATTTTCAACAGTACCTATATTATACCGGCAGACAAGAAAATAAATATTATATGAGCCAATTTTTGGTTGATTTACAAACAATTTGTAACGTTATCAAATATTAAATCTTTTATGTTTCTTAGAGAAAACATCAGATTATAGTTATATCAGGTACTAGTTATTTCCAGAGTAATTTTGTTTACGCATAATAAAAAGATAATAAGTATTTAATTTATTGAACATCATTAACATTAGATTCACAAGTAAAAATCATTATGGTGAATGTGCTGGCAAATTGCATCCCTTGATATGTAATAGTTGTCCTTATATTAATTATTATTATTAATTGTAAACAATATATTAGAATTAGTGGTACAAAGTACAGAATATACGACATACCCTCAATAACCTCTTAACTCAGAAACATAGAGATGCTGACGGATTGTGCGAAACATACTAGTCTAGATTCTAAGAAGGATGTCTCGTGATTTACATACCTCTACTACTCATGAAATGAATCTAAATGCCAAGGGAGATTACTTCGCAGCTGTGCTCATTTTCTAGATTAATATGACAATGTACTTTAACCACAGTATTACCATCCCTTAGGACGATTGTAATGTTGTTACATAGTTTCAAATACTTAATTAGGTTTCTACTCACGTTCTAGCAAGAATATTAAATGAGTTAAATTACTGCATATAGTGGAAATGTATGTTCAAATTATACTACTTTCAGAAACAAAATTAATTTAAGGATTCTAGGATACAAACCTAAAACAATGTGAAACCTTTTACCATCTAAAAATTGAGTTCACCAATAGGTCACTACTTATTTTGTTATATTTTTTAGACATTACAATGGTAAACATCCTTATAACGTCGTCATGTAGATTTTACAATAAATAAAACATTTCTCCAGCCTTTAGGCAAATATCATTATAAAGGGTCTATTCTGTTTTGTATGCATTAGGTTTATTTTGGGTAAAGGTCAAAATTTACATTGTACCTAAACTATAGTTGGGTAATAATTTCTATTTGAGTTAAATTATCAAAGTTATAGTAATACGCGTAATTTCTTTCATGTAATTGGATCTGGTTCTGACAACTTACATTCTAATCCGAAGTCAGATGAGCACATTTTAATTAAATTATAGCACACATGGTAAAATATACAGGTTGTGTCATAACGTCGAACATATACGTTAGAGGTATATTATTTATTAATAATCTTTCCAACAGGATACGAAGATCTCAATTACAGGACAGTAGGTAGTGTAAAAATATATGCTGATTACAGATCGAACAGAATTTTAAAAAAATTCCAGCCACTGAAATAATAGTTATTTTAACATGATTTCTAATAAACTAATGGGCTACTTGCATGAGATTTTTTACTATAAATCTAATATTAGGTCTAAAAATACTTAGGAAGATTGATTTCTCGACTGGATGTTGAATAAAAAGAAAATTTGTTGAAGAGGCAGTCAACTTAATAAAATCCAATAAAACTCTCGGTGTTTTATTGGATTTTATTAAATTGACTGCTTCTCAAACAAATCTTCTTTTCAAAAATACAAATTTTATTTAAAATGAAAAGTTATTTGTTTTTTAGTAAATCATTAAAGTCTCCCACACATGTACCGTTGACACCGTAAAAACGTTTGCCGTTAACGCCGTTCTGTGATTTGATTCGTTAACAATCAATGACGCAGTTTGACAGCTGTCATTTAGTTGGTTGTCAACGAATCAAATCATAGAACGGCGTCAACGGCCGCGACGTTTGCCGGTGCCAACGGTACATGTAAACTTAGCTTTAGTCATTATTTTGTATAGGAGATATGGCAGCATTCTACGTCACATCACATTATTCAATTTTTATTAATTATTTTTGAGCTTGTTGATAAAAATATTGCTAAAATAAAAAATAAGGGTCACAAGTTTGTATTTATTCTTCCAAAATATTTAATTTAAAAAAAATCATGCAAGTAACCCATTCTAAATGAATGTAATTTTATTTAGAAGTACAAATAGAATAAAACGAAATTATTTTGACATATTTGTCATGAAATAAAATTAGTTATTCTCCAAATTAAAAATGTATGATCAACAGAAAAATATTGTAACTAACTCATGTGTTAATAGGCGATTAATAATGTCTCAATTATTAATCGCCCTCATTAACACACTAGATAGTTAAATAACTATTTAATAGCAATTATGCTGCCACATTCAATTTAGGTAAAACGCGTGTTAGATAATGCATATATCTCTTTTATTCTAACCGCAATTTCTTTATGACAACAATATCGTATAACTTTGTAGGCTCCTACAGAAATTTGACTCTGACACATTCAAGTTTAGAATTATGTACAAAAGAAAATAAATATTTTTGCTGCATTCAACTTGTGCAAAATGCGTGATATATTCGTATATTAATTAATAATATTTTTTTTATTTTTTGATGTTTCGAAAATTCTATTTAGCAACAGCTTTTATTGCATAAAGTAATTGGGTAAAAAAAACATATTCTGTTCAATTTGAATAATTTACCAAGCCGAGTATTACAATATTTCAAACAAAAACTCAAATCTCATTTACATGAAAAGTTTTCCATATTATTTGCAGTTATCCCGGTATTAAATTCCAATACAAATAACGAAAGGTGAAAGATCAAGAGAAGCAATCCCCTCGTGCGGCATGCGCTGGGGCGCTGATCAATACTCCGGGGTGGCAGTGGCAGTGGCCCAGTGCATCGACGACTTGGCTGTGCGGCTGTACCGCACCGCGGTGCTAGCCGCAGCGGCGCCGCCGCCTGCCTACCCCACACGCCTTCGTGCCTACATTTGCATTTTCCTCTCCTTTTTATAGGAAATCAACTCTGCTCTGGGCCACTCTAACGATATCAATTCATATTTTATGTTCGCGCATGGAACGGAATTTTGAATGCTTGCCAATTTTCGACCTGTTTCATGTTAACCTGATTTAGATGTTGCTGTGGTTGTGAGTTTTGGATTGCTGCAGTGGAAATGTTATTTTTATTATTTATATTTTCTTTTAAAGGTGTAAGAGATTATAGTTGTCGGTAATTTTATTTAGACCAAGGATTGTAAAGAGATATAAAAAACTAATATTATTATTCAAATACCATTGATTTGATTAATAGATACTTATACACCAAGTGAGATACATGAATGTTTATTCAAGAGAAGAAAGTTTAGCTCCCGAGCCCGAAGGGCGAGTGGGATAATTTCTTCGAGTGAATAAACATTCGTATCTCACGTGGTTTATACAATATTTTATTCAATTTTGACGAAATTATTTCAAATATATGAATTATTTTATTTTGACATAACAAAAAGAAAATCAAAGTAGTCGTCAGTGGCAAGTTGTCATTGTTTTTATGCATTTTTGACGAAATAATGACATCAGAGTGATTTAAAAATGTGTTGAGTGATTTAAAAAATGAACCCGTAAAAACAAAGTTTTTGAATATAAATCCTTTATATATGAGACTCGATCGATATTTATTTATATTTTTGTTTTCATTGTAACTGTTTCTTAGATAGTGTGTTTCAAGAAAGAGTTAAAAAGCGTAGTGTATAGCGGGAGGTCTTGTGGTGGCCACATCAGATTTTTTCTTGTGCCAAAGTAAATGTTTGGTCACAACGAGTCTATGTACCAAATATCAGATTGATTGGATATGGGGAAATGGGTTTGGGGTATGGCGGGAGGTCTTGTGCTGGCCACATCAGATTTTTTCTTGTGCCAAAGTAAATGTTTGGTCACAACGAGTCTATGTACCAAATTTCAGATTGATTGGATATGGGAAAATGGGTTTGGGGTATGGCGGGAGGTCTTGTGCTGGCCACATCAGATTTTTTCTTGTGCCAAAGTGCATTGTTAGGTGACAAAAGTCTATTTGCAAAACTTCAGCTTGATATGATCACGGGAAGTGGGTCATTTTTGACTATTGTTTTTTGCCGTACGTCCGTACCTACGTACGCACGACGATGAAGTTAATATAAAGGATTTAAAAAGATTGTTTCACTTGTGAATAAAAATTTATTAAAGTTGTTGCTATGGAGTTAATAATAGCAGTTTAAAACGTCAAAATTTAATTTAAAAAATTATTACAAAATTTTGTACAATTTACGTCGCAAACCCGTTACCCCAATGTTAAATGTAGTCTACGTTGGGCGCCATATTTAACATTAGGTTAACAGGTTTGTCGAAGTAAATTGTACATATTATAAAATTGAATAATGCTAATAATTTTTAGACCAAGTGCCAGGTAGTTTTCATTCCTAATAAATTTATACCAAAAAAAGACGAAAACCTAAAATACTAGATTGTCCAAACCCTGAGAAAAAAATGCTTCAATATCTCGAAAATAGTACAAGAAACGGACATGATTTAATATCGAATTTCATAGATCTACAAATTTCCTACCTACATTTTTTAATTCTGATAAAATTGCAATGGGCATACCCTTCATAGTTTTTCGCTAAAATTGTATATACTTGTGCTAATAATTCAACAGCGAAAAGATATCTATTATCTCTTACCATTTCCAAAAATCGAGGGTAGATATTTCATTATTAGGAATCCGTATTCATAATAGTTTATAGTTCATTATTGATTCTATTTTCTGTTAGCCCAAAAAAACAAGGAATACCTATAAAATTAATTGAAATAATACCTGTTTCAGGAGATTAACAGTTTTTTATAAAAAGCAGTGAAATGTTTTTGATATTTTGCTATTTTCAGTTATTAATTCTATACAATTTATTTGTGCACTGTCAAAAGCTTTCAGAAAAATTAATTGAATAAATAATTTGCAAATAGCGACCTATCCATCTATAATAACAAATCAAATCAAATTATTTTAACTGTATAAATATTGGTTTAATTATTCGAATAAATATTTTTGTATATAACATGCCAGAAATATAAATATTTATAATGAAAATATATTATAATTTTCCACCGCATATAATTCATAAGAATTAGTAAAATGTCATATTTTTATATTTTCTTATCGTGCCAAACATATTTTTTGAATTCCTATCCTGATTATGTTCAAGAACAAAAAAGTACAAAAAATGCAGAACACATCGGTGGTTCCAGGTTGCGTGATTGTTTGAACTTATCGTATTTTCATATCAATAGTTATAACTTTCTTTATGCTTTATGGTAAATAAAATGCATAGTCACAACGTTACAAGCTGTGCGATACTGTATTTGGAAGTATTCATGCAATTATTTTGAACTCTACATGGGTTCTTCGAGTTTCACATGCAATTAATGTATTAAATATGAAGTTGCTTTAAAATATCTAACAAAAAATTAATGCTAACACCATTTTTATAAGCTATTTATATTATTACGTATTATAGAGAGATAGAAATGATGTTAAATAAATATTTATAAATAGTCCTGTGTTCAATTTGTATTCAATCCAATCTCCACGTCTCAAATGAAATAAAGACATGACGTATCTTATAAGAAAACATATATCAAGTTTATTGTCATATAAATTCATAAGCCGGGATATTTTTAGGCGAACGAGGCATCTCCGATACGCAATATGAAATATTAAAGAGTTTTCCTGAAATTCGGAATGTGACGTGTCCACCATTTAGACCATGTGGCCATGTCCAAGGGGAGAAACATACAGCGCCGGAGTAAAAAATTTTCAAAAAACCTATATAACAATTGTACGTTAAGTTAGAATTTTTTTAAATGCCAAACACTGTCAAATTATATGTTATTGGGACAATGTTGTTAATTATTTTTTATTGCTGTTTTTTTTAAATTTATAGTAAAATGTGTGTTAATACATTGATAAAACAAAAATTGGTGGTATACAATTATAGAAAGAGACAAAACTTCTATTCAAATCAAATTCTGATTGAAATTAAGAAAATAAGTGATCTAATTGTAGTTTACTTAAGTAAAGTAAACACAAATTACTTTCAAATAGAAGACGAATACAAATTATAAATTATGTATTAATAATTCATTGCATCAGATGCTCCATATTTATGAATAATGTATAAACATGAACATTAGTAAGTTAAAAATAGAACGCCAGTGTGTGAAAATATTCATGGCACATCAATTTTTTATTCATTTTATATTTTATACTCAAAATTAAAATACGTGTAGTACCTATCTAGCATACACAAGGTATTGAGGTGATATTAAAATAATATGTTGTTTATTTTGAAACAACTCCACAAGCAAATGGAGGCTAATGCCCTGTTCACACGAGGAAAATTTTTACTAAAATGTTTCTTGAATCCAGACTTATTTGTTGGAACATTTAGCAACGTCACATTATTTAAACTTGGTTTTGTTGTGCCTTTTATTTTTATGAGAAAATTTATCATAAATTTTTCCACAGGAATTCTCCGGAAAATTTCTGCAGAAATTTTTCAGAAAATTCTTTAAAAAACTTCCCGGGACATATCCTGGGAAATTTTCCGAAATATTCTTTCCCGCGAATTTACCACTAGAGCTCATGCCAAATAGAAATGGGAATGAGATTCGATGCGCAGAAGACGCATTTGCGTTTGCTCCACCCTCCTTACTTGACCGGGCCAATGCTATTTCTTTGTACGCTGCTGGTGTGAGACAGTAGATGCGCGAGGAATGATTGACATTCCCATTTCTATTTGGCATGAGCTCTAATGTGGAGAGTGCCGTGACAGCCTCACACATTTCGTGTCATCAGTAAATATATATTTTATACCGGGTGTGCGGAAATAAGTAAATTAACTGGTACTCATGGTTGTTAGTTGAGATATTAAGTAGGTAGGTAATCATATTTATGTGTTTTAGTTTTTACAAAACAAATGCCGCCACTCCGCCCCTGCGTTCCCACTGACACAGCACCTCCGCCACTTGTTTCAAGCGCGTGTGTAGTTCTATAAACCACCACCGGCGTCGGCTCCGGCAGGTCGCAAGCACCTGAACCACCTTGCAGTACCGACGCTGCCGTCCCCTTCTTTACCGGCGTCTAGACGTTCATTTATTTATACACAATCAGCTATTTGCACTGCCGCACCCCACCCGCGAACGCAGAGACAAATAAGAAAGAATTTGTTTCGGTTTTTGGTGGTGGGGTCGTGGGGTATCACACGCACGATCTGAGAGGATTGGATTAGGGTAGGGGTGGATTTAGGGGGAAATTTACTACTGACAAATTTTAAAGTAATTGAAATTATGAGTAGGTACTACTTTTTTATCAAGAGATATTTTTCAATTACAGCACTATTGAAATTAAAAATTAAGGTTAGAACTTACAAACCGCGAATATATATTTTCAAAATTAACTTATAACTGAATATTTGTGTCACAAAAAATTTGCCATATAAATGCAGCCAATTTAAATAGTATATTAAGTATCAAGGGCGGTATGTGCGGTTTACCGGTTGAGGATAATGTTTGCAGACCAAGACGTAGACCGGTACAAAATGCACATAACGTCCGTGTTGTTAATAATATTTTTTGCCCGATCGATACAATAATAATAAATTTGAAAATAATGTTTATTTTTGGTTATATAGGTTTCTGTTGTTGTTCTTGTTTGTATTTTACATTTATCTTTAAGGAAGCAAGTTAGTAATGGTATTGGAATCTAAATCTACTTATGACTCTTATTGAAAATTGATTAAAATATCATTTCTCCTAAAATTTTACGTTCCATCAAAAAAATATTCTAAATCTTATAGGTATATTACGTATTAAATATCTTGAATTTTTTTACTATAATTTATAAGTGATTAGTTTAGTTTCTTAAATATAAGTATTCAATATACTTTCTAGGGTACTTAAGTAAAACGAAGATCTTTTTGTATGATCATTATAGAGCTATAAAGTTCAGCAGTAAAAATATTTTGACAGTCTTGTAATTAATACGATACTAATTTTCTTAACTAAAACAACAATAATAAATTAAAATTGATTAATAAATTAGTATTTGAAAAGCTAATCCTTTGTTGCCCTAAGGATAATTATAGTAAAATTTATTACTTGGCATTTTACGTCTAAACTTCCTTTGACGCTTTGACAGAGCTAAAATTAATTTAAATAAGTATTTGACGCTTCGGATTTCACACACATTTCCTGCATTCCATGTCCGAACTAATTTTGTAAACTTTGCACACATGTTACGAGTACATTAACTAAATGTAATACAGAAAACAAAGAAACAAACGTTAAGTTGTACGAAAACGAGGAACAGCCATGGAAGACAAAAATAGGTACTACATCATAGAGCCTTTCTAAACAAACGATACCATCATTTCAACTTTTAACAAAGTTTTTACAGAATTCGTAAGTGCTTGTAATTGTAATAAAAAATCAGACGTGGACACCACATGACTTCCTTGTACTGTTCATATTTTTCTTAATAACTAAAATGTAGAATAATATAAAAAATCTGACGTGGCCGGTGGCCACCACAAGACCTCCCGCCATACCTACTTTATTCTTTTAACTTATTATACAAATATATTAATATATAAGTACTACTACTACTGCTACTATACTCACAAATATATTTTAGTCATTTTATTTAAACTGCAGAAGAAGATATAAAGCATATTTTATGTCATAATCATTTAAATTTTACATAGTAACAAATGTTAATCGATCATGGACTATACAAGATACCGAAATACTAAATTATAAATATATACTTTAATTATTCTTAAATGATACCAGATACAAAAATATTTATAAAATTTTTTTTTCGCGATTACAAACTTCCTTTTTACTCTGTACAAGGAAGTAAAAATTGTACATGATAAATAATATACCAAAATATTCTTAAAATTTCCAATTTATGCAAACTTTACAATGTTATATTTCCTGATAGAAAATTTTAAAAAGGCACATCTGTAGAGTGTAGATCCATTCTATCTATATTAAATGTTTATAAAAACATTACCTTGAAGTCAATAATAACCTAACAGTTTACTCGCAACGAAAACACTTTTACTTCAAAATGACATTACATTGCTAGGATGCGGTAAAGTACGAGTTTCGGGCTGGTTTTAGGCAGTCGTGAGAAAAAGAGTTGATTAGAAAAAAAAAGTAAAATCGAGAGTATTTTAGGAAGTCGAGCAAAACTTAGACGGGCCGCTTAATTGTAAAGTTTCAATTATTATATCGTTTATAAACAGCGTTTTGATGTTAGTAATAAATAAGAGTAGCTCAGCATTTGATATCTTACCCCTAAACTTGTCATAGAAGGACACTTTTTCTTAAACATTTTGCACAAATTTAGTCACCACTATAAAAATATAAAAATACACCACACACTTGCAGTTCACAAATCTTCCACACGATATTTTATTTCTGGATTTCTGTAACACATTTACATTGAATCAGAATCAGACGAGTTTCTTTGAATTGGATAAATCGGAATCATATGATCACATCACGTTTGAAAATGAATTTATGTTTATATTTAGACGCGCAGATTAATTTTAACTTGACTTGGAATATATTTACCAAATTGCGAAATATAGTTTATAAGTAGGCACTTAAGTAAAGAATATTAAAAGGGGCTAGAACTACTGTAATATATTTTAAATGAGAACTGTTAGAAGCCGAGAAGAATTGAGAAATGTAAACATATTTTATTTATGTTATTCAGATGCTTCCAAAATTTAGATAAATATTTACTGAACATTGGATCCGCAATGTCTAATTTTATATCCGATGAAGATTTATGTTTAAAATTTATTTTTAGTGAACAATATTTAAATTAATAGTTCAAACATTATAGTAATAGGTATACCAGTTCAGTTACTATGTTTATTATTATAATATTATTCATATTTATAAATAGTTCTTAACTGTGAACTATTTTGCTCGCTTTCATAATATACAGTACAGAATATTCCAATTCTAATAAATACAGCGTGATCCTTGAATTGCATAGGAATTTTTAATAAGTTTGAAGTAGACTAAAATTGTCAAATTAAAGATGTTTTCTCAAAAAATGCATAAATCATTTTCACTTTTTACTAGAAATCGATGATAATACAAATTTTGTTTTGAAGTAGGTATCTCTAAACTTGTTGAATAATAGAAATGCGAAAAGTTAAAATAAAAGTTTTGAACAAGAATTGGCAAATCATCGAATACTTATAGTTTCTTGTGGACAGTAGGTAGGTACACCATATGGAAGATTTTTATACAATTATTAATTACTACCGAAGATTATATTTACATTTTCATCGATACCAATGGTTTTTTTTAAATTTAAACGTCATAAATTTAGCACTAGTGGTACGCGAGTGAAGCAACTTTGATTTATTATAATCGACTTCGCATATCTCTTAGCAGCCTTTGAGACCCTCCATAGTATGTAAAGATTTGTTCATACATAGATTCTTTGAGGGTTCTTTCATGAGAAAAAGAATCCTAGAATCGTAGAAAATAACTAAAGACTGGTTTATAATAGATGTAATCGGCTACTTTTTCTGTATTCTGTAAGATGTGTGATGTGAATGAGAAGTGTGTTCTTTAATTAAATTTGTTCATTACACAATATAAGCGTTGGATTAGATAATTACGTGCGTTGTTAATATTTGAATAAAACAATACAAACAGCTATGAAACCAGTGGCACTCAACATGTTTCCTTTAAGTAAACCACCCTTAATTTTGCAAATTTTCTTTTTGTTCCGTTATCAGTAGAACGTGTTACATATACCCTTAAAGTTTGATCCATAAGTACAGAAGCTGTCTGCGAGAAAAGAATAGATTTATACAGATTTAGTGAGTCGAACAAAAACAGCAATAGGAAACGCGCTCTCGTAGAGGGATTAAAATTGGTCCTAAATTTGAGCGTATCATCACAAACAAGGGTTCATTTGAAAGATAAAAGTTCAATCTAGAAATCCGTCTAGTGTTGAAATTTGCAATTTTTGTTGATATATTGAGTAACAGTCATGTGAAGTTAAGCAAGTTATGACAAGTTTAGCGCATTGTAAAATTGAAACAAAAAATAAAACTAAAATTTCAACACTAAGCGGATGTGGAGTTCATCTTTATCTTTAAATGAAAAAAAAAATTAAATCGAGCCGACCAAAATTAGTCTCAATTTCATTCCCCATTCAAAAGCATGTTTTCGCTGCGCGCAACTTCACTACATTAGGCTCTTAAATATTGGCGAAATAGGTAAACGTCAAATCCCGTGTCATTATGAACCGTAACATAGAAATCCCTAGCTCATGTGAACAGAACACAGAAGAAATCACCAGTTACATCCATTACAAACCAGCCTTAACAATCTAATTCCAATTAAAAGAAACTCTTCGTCAAGCACTCGGCACAATCAAGGTTCGATCGATCGTTTCCACTCACTATCCCACTATTCCCGCAATTCCCGTGTATTTCCGGCAGATAGAAGTGCAAGCGTCGGGATACCGGCACGCGTAGTGGCTTGCACCAGATCCTCGTGAAAACTAACGCGAAATAGCCGCGTGGTATAAATAGCAATGTGCACACCGGGCTATTTTTGAGACGCGGACGGTGCCGTAGCGTAGGATCGGAGGACGGACACAGCGCGAAGCGGTGGCCGATGCTCTAGTTAGAGAGCGTCTGTTGTGATGGTAAATTTAAGCTAGAGATGGTGCGGGTGGCTAAGACGTTTGTTTTATGCTGCGGTGTCAACCTATACAACACATCGATCGTATTAACGTCTGTAAAGGCGTACATTGGAGGAGTAACTGAGACAGTTACTGGTACAAGTAGCGGGCTATACTAGTATACTCAACTAAGCGCTAGACTAGTAGGTGTTTACACCAGAAATACTATTTAGTCGACTAGCTATAGTTCTAGTACCAGTACAAGTTGTTCTGTAGGTGACAAAATGAATTTTTTTCGTGGTTGTATATCATCTCGAACAAAATCTATTATTAAACGAAATAAAGTAAAGATAACAAAATTTATTAACATCCCGCAAACACTCATGATCACGATATATTTCTACAAACTTTATTGTCTCCGATTCAGGCCACTTTTTCATTTTAATAATGTAAAAATACCGAATTTAACTATAAAACAATTATCTTTAAAATGAGACGTCAAAACACATTATTATATCCCTAATCACCAGTGACTGTTTATATTGGTATAGTGCAGAGGTGAGTGTAGTGGATAGTGCAGAATGTATGTGCTAGTAGGTGAGTAGCTAACCCTGGAGGTTAGTTACTTCACTACCCCAACTACTTGTACTAGTACTAGTACTAGCTTCTGTTGGCTACATTGGATGAGTAGCGGTCTGGCGAGCTAATAGTACTAGTAACTAACCCATACACGACCAATGTAAACCCGCCTTAAGACGTACATCTTGCTACTGTATTATAGACGTCATAAGGAGACTAGTATTGGCCGATGCTCTAGTTAGAGAGAGCGTCTGTTGTGATGGTAAATTTAAGCTAGAGATGGTGCGGGTGGCCAAGACGTTTGTTTTAGTTTTCTTGATTTTATGCTGCGGTGTCGACCTATACAACACATCGATCGTATTAACGTCTGTAAGACGTACATCTTGCTACTGTCTTATAGACGTCATAATGAGACAAGTATTTTAGACGTCTTATGCGGTAGTCTTTAAGTCGTCATTATGTTGTCCAGTTTCAAATCTCCTGCTTACAATATATAGGAGTCATCTTGGTTATGACACAGAAATCCTATGTTGATCAAAATTAAGTCGTATATTGATCATAATTTTATTAAATAGGACATCATTTGACTGTCGAAAAGGTATTAAATAGACGCCATTTGGATGGAAGAAAATAACATCTTTAAAACATCCAGAATTGAGGACATAAGGCACGTATGTGACGTCTTTGTGATTACATTTGGATCAGACGTTTTAAAGACATGGATATTATACATAATACATAAAACATAAAATTTAAACTTGCATTGGACCAAATGCTTCTAAAACAGCTTAATTTCTTTCGAGAGATTTTAGTTCTGTGAACATAGTGAATTAACTATTGGTGATGACAGCGTTCATTTGCACAGGTGGCACTGCTGTGCTGCTGTGCATTTTAGCAGCTCCTATTTACTGTTTTGTTGATTTATTTTCGTTGATACTGTAATTGAAGTTGATTGTATCGTGTAGTTAGTCATGTACTGTCTGCTGTCTCCTGTCTGCATGTTCTACCTATTGATTAGTTGGACATTGAATACAAACATGAAGTTTGGGCTGATAGTTTTTGTATAAGAAGACTAGTCTGGTTATAGTTAATCAACTACAATAATAAATGGATAATATATAGTTTATTATTAGCCCAACTTAGGTGTGAATCATAGGTATATTTTACCATGTGAGTGCGATTACCTGCCGCCAACTCACGGGTACTTGTTAATAAAGAATACATAACAAGGGAAACTTCTGTGCAGTTAAACTGAAACGTGAACCTAGCAACAGTCAAAGAGTTTAGTAATTTTTGGTAATTTGAACAAGTAAATTAAATTACCTAATTAATTTATTAGAAAATATTCAACCGTGCTTAAAATTGGGTATGTACCACTTGCTTTTATGGCTCTTGACGTGTCTTTAGCCCTCGGCTCAAAATCACATCTCATACCATAATATGTTCCTTACACCTTTAATACATAAATAACTATTATATTAGCATCGTCTGTAATAAAACTTAAAAGTAATTCCTAAAACAATCCGTTTTATTTTTTCTCCAATTTGAATTAAACAAGAATTTGCGAGCTAGTCTTTACTTTAATCCTCTATTCACATGAGGAAAGTTTTCACTAAAAAGTTTCTCAAAAGTAAAACAAGTGTCATATCAAAAATGTCAATACCATTCATACGTGGAATGAAATTATTTATATTAAATATATTTAAGATCACTAGCTGCAATATATTTTAAAGAAATAATTATTAGTTTTCTCTACTGTTTCCCCGTTTGACCGGCATTGACAGTTTATTTATGACAGCTCCTAGCACTTCTTTTACTTTCAAGAAACTTTTTAGTAAAAACTTTACTCGTGTGAACAGGGCATTAAACAATAATTATATTTTTCCGAAGAAGGCTTTTCACCATTTGTGGAAACAATAAGTCAATAAGGAAATAGAACCTAGTAAAAATCCAATGAACTCTTATTGATCAAATATGTTTCTATGTATCAAAAGCCATTCAACCAATTGTGTATAAAAAAATAAGTAGAATAAAGAGTTGAAAGTAAAAAGTAAATGTCGGTTATTGATTTTATACAGAAATACCCCAAAAATAACCTAATTACACATTTACAAATATAATCCTTTAATATTCATGTCGAAAGTAGAGCACATAAAACTAATACACCAATAAAAAGACTTTGAAATATAATACTCTTTAGTACCAATAACAATAAAGGTTTACGTTTCATTCGACATTTTATTCGTTGTAAATTGTGAATAGCGTTTTAGTTACAAACACATTTTCTATACAATAATAAAGGAAGCATGTTCCTCATTAATAAGAATCTATTCTCGGAAACAAAATGACTGCATTCGCGTTCGCATCTATTTCAAGTTTGCATATTACGAGATTGAACTAAAACAGGAACTATGCACGTTGCAGTGTGTACACAATTTATCTTCACAGTTCAGTGGCGACACATGCGCTGTTTCGAAATTAAAACTTGTAACTTTAAATTTAATTTCAAACTTTTCTTATTTATCGAGTTTCCATTAATAATAAAGTCGTGCTACAAACTTTGATAAAATGTTAATCAATATTGGAGCGCTTTGCTTTTCGTCGCGTGACATACTAATAAGTACGAGTTTATAATTTTCAATTGCCTGCCATATTTTAAAATTGTATTCAATTATTCCGTACTACATAGTAGCTCATTTTCCATTCATAAAATTGATGTACATTTATAGAAAATAATTGTACAGTCTATTTTTTAGAATCACAAATATGTTGTTTTACAAGTTAAATCCAACTTTGGACACAAATATCGTAAGATCAGTTAATATGGATTAGTAAATGAAGACCATTAAATGAGGAAAAGGGCCAATTATTATCATAATATTTAAAAATCTGCTGTGGCCACCACAGTACTTCCTCGACCATAAATTAACGTAGGCGATGTCAAAGTGACACACGTAAATGTCAAAGTGACAGTTGTCAATGTCAAAGTGACATCTCTCAATGTCAAAGTACAGCAATCATTGAGTGACGTTTAAAATTCGAAATTTTAATAATAATAATATTGAAAGTTCAAATGTTTACAATATTTTCATCAATTCAAGTACGAATTATTATAAAAAATAATTAATACAGTTGGTACTATACTAGTTGGATAAGCTCATTAATGAATTTAAAACTACCTTTTTTGTAAATATCTTAAATATAAAATTTTAGTCAAAAATTCGAACGCGTTCTCAAGTTATCGACATACAGACTTTTTTTTAAATTTCGTTTATGTTGTAGTAGGGTCTAAAACGTGATGATTCGTCAAAATCTCGAACTGTCAAAAAATCATGATTACAATACTTCCCCTACTATATAGGCCGGAGAAGTACAAAAATTAAAATAATATTTGCACTTATTGAATCAGCTAAGCCATCTAAACTTAAGCCCAAAAAACTAAAGCGACGTTATATAATATTAGCAATACAACTAATGTCGCAATGTAAGATGATCTCAGTGTCCGAAGGAAGAACAAATTTTATCTGTAATTGTAATGTCCAAAGCAGGAAGACATTATGATTACGTACCACCCAAGTTACGTATTATACTCGTATATAATGTCGTAATTTAAAGAAAGGTGGTACGAAGTAGATTTAAAATAGTTACTAAAAACTAAATATACAACTTAGATTTAAAAGCATTAAAAATTAGCTGTAATCTCAATCTCAGAATAAACATTTATCAATCATTTCTCTTTGGCTTTGCTTCTGAACGTTTTATGATTAATTTCTTTGAAGTATAAAAATGTAAGTAATTAAATGCAAATATTTTTAAAAAAATTTCTCTAAGGTGTGCTGCTAAGCAAACTTACCAGGTTCGGGCTCAGGCTGTCGCTCATAGTTGGCGAATTCTTCTAAAGACTAACATTTCGAAAACTGTACAAGTAAAATATTTTTATCAGAGTCTCTTTTCAAAATTTTATACATTTTAATTCTAAGTTCTAGTATCAATAATTTGAGCATATTGGCAAAAGTGGAGGTACGTGTTTCTTGAGCAGTGCACTAAGCAGTAATCCAATTGCAATTAATTAATAATTCAATCGCACAGCCTTGTTGAGTGTCTATGTCACTAGCGTTCATATTTTAAAAGAAAACTTCATTTTGTATAACCGTCACTGACGAATTCTCGGTGCGTTGCTGTCTAGAGCGGGCACCATACTGACTATAACCTCACCTAACCTCAAATATCCGGTTCGAATCCCGGTTGGTGCAATGCGGAACAGACCTTATTGCTTATTTTTACCGTTAGCGCCAACAATTTTCCCCGACGCGCGCGATTGGCTGCTTTCTCCGTAACCACGCCCCGCGGAATGGTCACGTGACCCTCGCGACAACTTATCAGTGGCCAAGCGGTAATCGATGTTGAAACAAGGTGATTTTTTTTCACGGTTTGTCAGAAACGGTCTGTTGGCGGAGTATGGATCACGAAAAGTTAAAAATTATTATAATTAATCTAATGTTTGTAGTAGTTTCGGTTGAGTAAGTGCAGGATTCCGGCGCCTTGGGGGCAGGATATCCGGGAGATAGATGGCGGGCATGCGCAGACGTGTCCTGCATTTGAATTTAAATTTATGTGTTCTAATATTTTAAATATTATATATTTTTGTTTCATTGATTTTATGGATACTGCATATGCGGGTAATTGCAGAATATCAATAACTTTTTGTGGGTACAATATAGTTCAGGACAACAATATCAAAAATTAAAAGCACTCAGAATTAATTAATGTTTCATTCAAATTAAAAACTTGATTGAATATTTTGCATAAAAGTATCTACCGTTTAATTATTACACACGAGGAAATTTTTAATTAAAAATTTGTTTTTCAAAAACAAAACTTCTCACGAATTAACATTTTTCTAAAATATAATGTTGATATTATGTATTTTCTCTCGTGTTTGCTGAATATATAATCTTAATTTAAATTCACCATTATTTAGATATTTCTCAATTATTTTATGCACTATCTACCGTTTCAACATTTTATTCAAATAATTTTTACAAATAAATTCGAATGATTTTTTAACTGAAATAATAATTTTAGTTGCAATTTAAATTTTTGTATTACTACCATTTTGAAACATTATTTATATTTTATATTTTTGCTTATCTCAATTATTTTAAAACTTTATTATACTTCATGAGACTTATTTATATTATTTTTTCTTTTGTAAATTACTACCTATTTATAATTTTATTTATCTACAACAATAGAATAATGTATTCATTATATACGTGAAAGTAGTATAATAAACCATTCCATAAGGACACATTATGAAATAATGAATTCATTATTTCACACTGTTAAATAATGAGTACTTTATTCTTCCGAACTGTCAAAATTACTCGAATGAATTGTCAATTTTTTGAGGTTAGGTTAATATGAATACAAATTTGTAAATAAAAAAGTCGTAGATAAAACGTCGTATTTGACTCGCAAATAATGGCTATAATTCACTCGTATGAATTATTAACTCGCCTTCGGCTCGTGAATAAACTTTCATCCTCTTGAATTATAGCCTACATTATTTGCTCGTTAAATAATATACTATTATCCACGTCAGTGATATAATAGTTATATTATTTTTATCATTTGAGTTAGGTAATTAGTTATATTATCTCATTAGTGAAGTAATATGATGTGCTTTTGTCTATTATCTCTCGTCAGGTAAGCATTATTACAGCACTCATGCAATTCTTCACATTCAACTGCTGTAATAATGCTTTTATCAAACTTATAATATAAATAACTACTATTTTGCAATATTTTGAAAAGAAAGAAGGACGCAAAATTTACAGTTGAACAAATTTAATATGAAATTTATTTCAATTCTTAGGATATCACTAGCAAAATTTCTTTATAGGTACCTCATATTTTTTAGAGTCTTTAAAATGTGACAAAATAGAACTATTAAAGAAAAACACTGGGCCATTTATTAAAATTCAAGCTATAAAATAAAATAATCAATTTATTTTAAATTATAAAACCATTAAATTTTATTATACTTATGTTGTATACCTAACCAAATAAAAAAATTAATTTAGCTTCATATAATTTATGTTCAGTCACTTAATATAGTTCGGTTCAGCCAAAAACTTTTCTCAATAAAAAGGGAAAAAACAACTCTACCTTATCTCCAATCTGATCGTCAATTTATTCTCTCAATTTATTTCCCGTTCTAATACCAAAAAATACAATAACAAACAACCACATTGAAAGTCTTCCAACTTCCAACATTTAGAATTTAGATGTTTCCCCTGACAAAAACCAGATAACTTTAATTCCATGTAATTCTATGTGACGACCACCCTGACCTAGTATCTCTAGAGTGGTGATGTTCGTTTTCGACTCGTGCGTTTTCGACCCAACTTAAGAGGGCCGAAGGATCTGACCCAGAGTCATTTTACCTTTACCTCTCGCCTCATCTGTATATAAAAATGAATGTTTTTTCTGGTCACGCCATAACTTGAGAACGACTTGACCGATTTGAATATTTCTTTTTTGTTTTCTTCGCTCTAATATAGGCGTGGTTTTTAAAAAAATGAGAAAACCCAAAAGAATACCTAGCTGAAAAATCGAAAAATTAAAAATTGTTTCTTCTTATGATGAAAATGTACAGTGATTTGTCACTTAATTGAACAAAATAACAAACAGATTAGATAAGCAGACATTTAATTAAACTACTATGTATTAGTTGTTGAATAGAAATTTCGAATTCAGTTGGTCTAGGTGTTTTGAATTCGTTAACCAGAATTTGAATCATATAAGATTACCAGTAAACAAAATTTTATATGTTCATTTATTTGATTATTATAAACAAAATATAAACATTTAAAAAAAATTACGTTAACAAATGAATTTACAAGGTTATGACTACACTATACCAAACTATTAAATTTTTTTGATAAAGTATATTGACAGTAGACGTCATTGAATTAACTAGTCTCAAAAATTGTTCAAAATCATAGCTCATTTTTACTATAAATTGTTGTTATTTCTACACAAACAAATTTAAAAATTTGAAACTTTACATAATAACGTAGAAATATGCATACTTTAGTATAAAGTTTTGTTCAATTTTTTCGTATAATTTTTTAACAAGTTATTCATCTTTAAACCCAACTGACTATAATTCTGAATCCAATAGTAGTCTATATTCGCACTACCCTTCGACCATATATAGGAATAGACAAACAACGCAAGCCTTTGTTGTGAAGCAAAGAACTAGCGTTGCGGTGTGAAGAGGATTATGACCTGCAGACACCTTGAAGTGTTGCAGTTTGCCTTTTATCATTCTCTGTTCCATGACAACAAACCAGAAGTCAGCAATGTCACCTCCTTTCCCCGCCTATAGCTGCTGCTCCCCGCTACCGTACTTCTTGCCTTCACAACATTGTATACTACAGCATTGAGTGTTATCTGTCTATACCTATATATGGATTTTGTCTGTAATAAGTCAGTCTAAATAAATATATTATTATTATTATTATTATTATATGGTCGAAGGCACTACCTCAATACTCGGTACGAAATCGTACAAAACGAATCTGGTCCGAAACCGCACGGGCCGATTCTTCGCCGCCTGTCTACAATGCGACTGGGGCGCCGCGACGTCACTTGGCGGCTCGGGTAACCTTGGGCGCCGCCGTCGCAATGTCGCAAGCGGTGCCGCAGTGGCTGGGGATCCCCGCCAAGGGTTCCGGAACACGCCGGAGTGCGGAGTGGCGCTGCGAGACGGCGGTAGCTTGAGAATTAGGTTGTGAGCGGAAAATTAAGCAGGAGAGTGTTGGTTGCGAGATGTTTTAATTGGATTGTACCTACTTTTGGGGAGAGGAAATTTGTTTTTTGGTTAGGGTTTGTTTATTAAAAGGGCGGTGAAGGAATTATTAAAAATAATGTTATTTAAAAACAAGTTAATTTGTAACAAAGTTTCGAACAGTTTTGTTTTATTTCTAACGTAGTTAAACAATTTTGCTAGTACAAAATTAAACTAATTTTATTGTTAAACTTTTTATTTCGCTTTATGGTATATAGGATTCTGTGTAAATCTGTAAATTTTACAAATTTGTAAATCTTTAAATATTGAACAAAATCACATCAATGTTTGTTGACAAATATAAAAATGTTCATATGATTATAAATTTCATTGCGATTTTGTTTAATATTTACAATTTTATAGATCTGTAGCAACAACAGATTTTCACAGAATCCCACAATTAGTTCTATATATTTTTATTTATTTCCCAAACGTCGTAAATATAGTATTAAAGGATTAAAGGTACTTTAGTCCTGTACGAGCCCAGGCTCACATTAGTTTTTTTTGTTCAAAAGTTGAATAAAATTTAAAATAGAAGTAATATGTAATGTTTCTTATATTTATTAAAAACTGCAATACATTTTATACAATCTCAAATGAAATCAGCAATGGAAACATTATGTAACCGAATAAAAAAAAATAATTAGATTAATCGTTCTGCAAGGATAATCAAAAAATTGTGAATAAGACTTTTTTCTTCAGGAAAGTATGTTTAGGACTTGTAGATGCTATGTCACAACGAATTGAAGCATTCATTATAGCGAGTTTTATACTGTACTTTATCTACGACTAATTTATTTCTTACAAAATTTTAACAAAATAAATATCACTACTACAAATTTTTGACATTTTCAAATGTTATTTATAAAAACAGTTCGGGTATCACTGATTTGCTAAACTAAAATCAAATAAAATTTTGAGCACAATATTCTTGTAGAGGAATAACTAAACCTGTCGAAACATTGTTTGCGCTAACCTAGGAACCTAAATTTCAAGTCAGTTCAGTTTACTGCGGTTTGTTGTAGTGCGTGAATCAATGTTTATAAGATAAAATTAATAGTTTTCTGTATTCTGTATATTTTGTTGCATTCAAATGTAGAAATGTCTATAAAGTACGTGTAATTAAAGTTTTTAATGCGTAAAATAATATAAAAATAATATCGACTCTTTGAAATTTAAAGTGTAGTGCCAGATGCAAATAAAAGACTTTCTGGGACACCTAATCATCGTCAGAGTGGACCAAAGGTTAGAATTTTTATTTATATTATAAAATATTGTCGCATATCCTGCTAATGAAAGTTGTCATATTAAATTTGGTACAAGAGAAGACAATAATGTTACTAAGTTAAAAGTGTGGTTATAATTTTAAATTATAAATATTGAATAAGTTTATCATGCAGTAGAATTTTATTGTTTGAGTTCTAGTATACATACCATTGCCAAAGTGCTAATAAAACAAGAACAAAAACCGTGCAAACAAAAAGCAATGGTAAGGTAATAAATTTTCTGCATGTTTCCAGCACGGCAATAACGTATTGCTGGATGCATTTTTGATAAATGGGTTTAGTTTTACAAATGTAATGTAGTTTAGTGACCTTTCACATTTTGTGGTTGTTTGTATAGCCTTTGACAGTTGATATTTTTGTCACATCGTTAACGTAATTGATAATCAATATAACATGCCCCACAAAAACAACGATAATACAGAAAAATGTTCTGTTATCTTTTAGAATTGGCAAATCAACACGGAAATATAGAAAACAATATTTTAAATGCGATATTTATGTTCGAAAAATATAAACAAACATAAAATATAATTATTATTTTTTAGTTAGTTTTTAGAAAACTAGTCTGGAACCCTCTGAGACAAATAATTTGCAAGTGTTAAAATTTTTTCTAAACATGTCAAATGATAACAGTAATTTTACTCAATAAACTAAAAAGTAAAATCAGTGTAAATTTATTATTTATTTATTATGAATATGATAGCTAGCTAGTGTTATTTGTTAGTAGGTATATATTTGTTAGTATTATTTTTTTATTCTTCTAATATGTTTTTACACTATTATTATATTATATTATTATTATATTTTAAACAAGTATTTTAACATGTACTAAGTGACCTATTTTACTACTTCTGATACTTGATGTATGTACATAATAAGAAGCATTTAAAGAAGTTATTAAGCACTACGCCAGAAAAAAATACCGGTTTATTTATTATATTATTTTCTTTAGTGATCCCCAAATTTTCAATTTTTTTTCTTTACTAGTTCAAAACTTTTGGGTCATACTGAATACGTATTTTTTTATTTTACGATACAATGCTCCGTTCATCTAAAAAAAATATAAATAAAGTTGAAAGATACTAAAAAGTATCTTAGCTACTAAAAAAGTAGCTTAGCTACCGAAAAATTAGTTTAGCTACTGAAAAATTAGCTTATAGCTACCATGTAGTACCTTAGATTATTAACGTAGCACTACAAATGAATGGAAATTTCAATTTTGACCGCGCATAATAATAAAGGGAAGTAGCTATAAAAAATAGCTTAATATTCTTTAAAAGCTACTTCAGTAGCTACATTTTTGGTGAAGTAGCTAAGCTATTCAGTAGCTTCAACTACTGTTTTGCAAAGTATCTTAGCTAAGCTATTTTCCAAGTATCTTGCCAGCTCTATTATGCCTATGGCACACCGGTCGAGGAGCATCGAGGACCATCGAGTAACTCCTCGATGAAACGAAAGAACGCACCCGTCCGCGATGGATTTCTATTTCATCGGTGACAAATACATCAAAGTTTTGCGTGAAATCAAATACAAAAGATACGTCTGAAATGAGATACATTCGTTTCATCGAGGAACAACTCGATGAAAATAGCGGCGCCCCTATTTTTCGTCGAGGACGGGGTGCGTTCTATCGTTTCATCGAGGAGTTACTCGATGCTCCTCGACCGGTGGCATTAAAACCATCGAATCCACTAAACAATTTCTCATTTGCCAGCAACTAGCCCACCTCCTGGCCTGAGAATTCAGTCAATCTCGACTTCCCTGTCACCCGACACCGGCATTGCGTATCTGTCTCGGTCCAGTCGCTGTGTACAACACACAACCGCCGACGTCGTATGGCATTCGTGACGCATAGAGGCGCATTGCTACCGGCAATGGAGCTGCCACATAGCGGCTGGGAATCTATCAACACTCGAACTCAACACCGGGTTATGTGACGAGGTCACGCTACGACGAAGATATGATTCGATGCGAGTGCCGGCCATGGCGTTTAAAATCACGGTGTCGACATGGCCACGACTTAAGCCTGTTTTATATTATACTTTTTTCGTTTAGATTCTAGTTCGAGATTCATCCGAGAGGAACCTAGTAGTCCGGGAGCTGGCGTCAAATTTTCAGGGGTAATTGCAGCAAAATTTTTATTATAATGTAGGTGGCATATTTTGTTGGTTTAACCACTTAAACATGTGTTAGCTGGCACGACCGTGTGACCTTTAGATATAAGGGGCTGCGAAACTTGCAAATTTTCAAGTGAAACCAGCAAAGCTAAAATTTTGTGTAATGATAATTTACCAATTATATTTAACAAAAAAATATGTTAGCTGGACAGGGCAAGTGGATATCCTTCTTAGCTGCCCAGGTGAACAGTGACAGTGGCAGTGTCAAAATAGTGGTTACACTTGAAAATCATTTATTTTTTGCAAGATTCCACAGCCTCTTAAAATCTTGAGCCACGCTTTCGGACCAGCCAACACTGCAATTCTTAACTAGTTATTATAGAACTAATTATATTACAAAAATCAGCTTTGCTGAAATGGTCCGGTCAAATTTGATGCCTGCTCCCGGACTATAGCCATTTCTAGTACAATGTAAATCAGAAATTCCCATCCGAGTTCCGTTCGATGTCTATACTTTTTTCTAGTATAGAAATATACGTCTAGCTCTAGTTTTCTATTCAAGATTCATACTAGATTTGTCTACGCATGCGTAGTTCAATTTGACAAACTTTTAGAAGTTTTGATATTTTAATTTGTTCACGTTGCTGTGCTAATATTTTCCCATTATAAATTCTAACCTCAAATCTTAAGTTGCCACATGTCAGAATAAGTAAGAATATTATTTATTATTTTGAAGTTGCCTAACTTTCCATTTCGGAAAAAATCTAAGTATTCCGATTGTATACGAATTGTTTGATGTAATCCAGGCTTTAGAGAATACAAGTTTATAGAGGGAACATAGGAACAAAACAGTGAAGCAACGTTGGATAAAGCTATCCGCCATTTTGATATGCTCTATTTGCACATTTGTACATAGTGATACATCATTTATATCTTCTCCTACGATTCTACAGTTGACTAAATGACTAAAATATATTTGTATGTACCTATATATTTGTAGTAGTAAAAAGAGTAGTGTATGACGGTAGGTTTTGTGCTGGCTACATCAGATTTTTTATATAAAGATCTACGAAGTTGGTTAAATGAGCGAAAGTGGGCCACTTTAAATAAGAATTGATAATGTTTATCAGCGTTCTTCAGTAAAATTTATTACCTACTTATTATACTCCTCTTAATTAAAAACGTTTCGAAAACGTAAAAATTTGTAAACAGTGAATTTATCTTTGAATTTTCACGCTTCATCTATTTTCAACCCGTTGATGAAATGAAAGAGCCTTCTTTGTTCTCATTTTGTCTTTCATTTGTGTTGTGCAGATTGATTTCAGTCTTATTGTTTGAGATTCAGCAGATGGAAACGGAATTGGTAAATATAAGTCAAGTGGAAATATCCTGGCCGCCTAGATTGCCTTACTTTATGTATTAGGGTCAATCAATACTTATACTATAAATCACGCTGTTTTTGTGAAAGAAAATGATTTTCTTGTATTTGTTCGAATGGAAAATGATGATTTAGCGCAAATTTGCACTGCCATTAATACCTATTATTGCAAATGTTCACCTAGCACAATATATTCCTTCATAACGTCAGCATAATCCTTTGTTTTGATATGATTTATTGCATGAATAAAGCTATAAATTACTGCATTTAACTCGAACTTACAGCTACCTAGCACATCATCAAACTTTATATTTATTGCTTTTCGCACTTCTCATTCGCAACCGAAATACCCATGAGTTGACGGGAAAACTGCACTCACGATAACAATACAAATTTAATCCTAATTTAGTTAATAACCCGAAATTTGGTGAAGTCTGTCATATGGCAATATGTACTTGCGTTCATAACACTGGAATTTGGTGTTGTGAACGCAAGTACACATTGCCATATCACAAATTTCGTCAAATTTCATCAAATTTCGGGCTGTGTATGCGGCTTTTAGCAGTTACTCAAATTAGCAAACTGTCAAATAATTTGTCATAATCAAAATACGAAATTCGAATATACCTATTATTAAATTCAGAAAATGATATTTTTGTACTCGTAATATACCTAAGTACCTACTCATACTCAGTGTTGTAACTGTAGATAATTTTATCTAGATAATAAAGTTTTATCTATTATCTTATCTAGATATATTTTTGTTAGATAAAAATAAAAGTTATCTTTAGGTATTTACTTTTCATATTTCATCTGATGATAATTATTTTAATATAATAATTAATTTTATAATTTATAATACGAAATACGAATTTCAAATTTTATATATGAAACGTGTCTACTTATAGAATGTCATATAATTGTAATTTATAATTAAAATTACAAGAATAATTTTATTGGCAGTGCCTTGAAAATGCTTATCAATTAAGTTTTGATCATTTCGTGCTATAAGTTACAATTAAATACATTAGAAGTATCACGATTCAAAAAAGGTATTGTGCTGTCCACATCAGATTTTTTATTTTATAAATGAACAAGAAATATAATACACTTGCTCGTTAAAACTTTATGAGGCTCTTAACGACCATTGTGTCTATGAGCGTCACTAACAGCAAAAGGCTCTCAGAGTAAAAATAAAAAATGTCTGCTATTTCACACTTAATTTGATACAACACAAAAAAATTCTTGTCTTTTTCTCGGCAAGTTTCATCAACTGAAAATTTTTCAAAATGCTCCACTGATGAGTTTCCATTTTCCGGAAAAGTTGTCAAATATCAGAAAGAAATATTGCTAAACGACAAGGAAAACGATCTTCCAAGTGCCGTCATTTGTTATATCTGTCGCGGAGATAACTTGATATTTCGTTTTTGAAATAAATACACGTTAAATTGAGCGTAAAGTGTAAATGAAGGAAATATTATGTTCCTTGCTACCGGAAATTACATCCTGCAAGGATTTAATGATGAAATATGGCGAGAAAATAATTTACTTTAGTTAGATTTAAAATAGATTTATTAGCTTTTGTATGTGCACTGCATATGAATCATTTACTTTATGTAATTATATTTTCTCAGTTAACTTATGTCTAATTTTACTAAGAATTTCACAAACTTGAGAGTTTTAGATAAGATAAAAGTTAACACACTTATTTGTACTATTTTTAACATACACCTGTTTATCTAAATTTTAATTTATTAAGGAAGTTACATCTGTTTTTGTTGTATTTAATTGTTCATTATCCAACTAACTAACCAAATACTAAACAAAAACATTTGTCATTTTGCTGCATTTGGATAATTTGAATAATTTCACAATGCCAGATAAATATTTTTTTTTAATGAAATTTGTATTTTGACGAATGTTTTAGACCTAACATTAGGTTCATAGTGTTAAGGTGATCCTCTACCCATGGCAAAAAACAGTCAAAAACATTGATTCCGCACGCTATTCTATAGCGTTTATTGTTTTGTAAACATAACAAATAATTTATATAAGAGGAGAAACAACAATTTTGGCATCCATGTAAAAAACTGTGCCGGGTGAAGTTGGCACCCCCATGTTGGAATTTCAAAACGAAAACTATTGCATAATTTTGCCCAAGTTATGCCCAGTTTTGCCCAATAGTCATTTCGTTTTGCCCAGCCACCGTTAACCCATGAGTCAATAATCGAATTTCTATGGTGTGGCACCCCCATCTGTTTGTTAGTATAAATTAGTTTATGTCAAAAAAACGGAGTTCTGTTGCACTCAAGAAGGGTTTTGTTAGCATAGATTAGTTTATGTCAAAAAAACGGCGTTCTGTTGAACTCAAGAAGGGTTTTGTTAGCATAAATTAGTTTATGTCAAAAAAACGGAGTTCTGTTGGACTCAAGAAGGGTTTTGTTAGCATAGATTAGTTTATGTCAAAACTACTGGGCAAAACTGGGTACCTATAACTTGGACAAAACTTTCGCATATGTCATTTTTTCGAAATCGCATTATGGGGGTGCCACACCATAGAAATTCGATTATTGACTCATGGGTTAACGGTGGCTGGGCAAAACAAAATGACTTTTGGGCAAAACTGGGCATAACTTGGGCAAAATTATGCAATAGTTTTCGTTTTGAAATTCCAATATGGGGGTGCCAACTTAACACGGGTAAAAAACTGCAATATTTGTAAAGAAGGGGGTTTTCGCGCGCCTCTGTACAGCTTTTATTTATGAGTGAATTAATTTTTTTAATTCATTTTAAAATAAAGATATTTGTGTTCAAATAATAACGCAAATTGTCAAAATTCAAATTTAAATATTGCGATTTTAAAGCAAAATTTTAAATTTTGCATCGACCATTTTGTCGTTTGTACTTTTATCTTCAACAATTTCTTTAGATCATTATATTTAAAAAAACAATAAACGCTGTGGAGTGGCGCGCGAAATCCATGTTTTGGCTGTTTTCTGGCACGGTAGAGGATTGTCTTAAAAATCTCATTTTCAGTAGCAAGTAGCCCATTCTAATATTAAATTACCGTATACTTCCCCGATTTCCTAAAACCCTTTTTTTACGAAATTATCCCGTAATAAAACAAGACTTTTACGATAAACGCTCAACGACCAACATTTGCTTCTCATTTAAATTTCAAACGAACCATCGTTTTTGCAGCCATAAACTACAGCAGTTCCAGCATCCACGGTACACCAAATTTACAAAAACGAAAGAGCAAAACCTAGCAGTCATACATCATATTGCTTTACGGCTTACGACGCCCGTATGTCGTGCCACTCGCCTTGTAACGTAGCACGTAACGTCTGCGCGTTCTCAATTATTTATAGACTTTAATCTTCCTACCGACGCCACCGCGCGGCGCTAGTGGCGGCGTCCCTCTAAGGCGCCGCGCAACGGCGACGCTCGGAACTACGAGCACTGACGGTATGTGCAAAAACTATGCGGAAGCTGGCGCCATTTTGAAATATTGTTTTTTAACTTGACAGCTGTGGTAATTAATGTTCTTTTTATCGAGCTGTTCTGCATATTTCTCTTGTAATTTGATCGAGATTAAGTTGTTGGGAAGGTTATAAATTTAGTTTTAATAATTGTGTATTTGGGTAGGTTTTGGTATCTACGATTTAAAGTTTTGGATAAATTTTGTTTTAATCATTGCATTAGTTTGTACTACAATCTGAATGCAATTTACAAAACTTATCTAACAAATAAGATATAGGTATGATTAAACTGGAAAATATTTAAATAGATATATGCATTAAAATTAATACTTTGTGCATTAAAATAAAAAATATTTAGCATTATATTTTTATAAACTTTTAATAGCAAAAGAATGGATCTACAGATATGCTTTTTTAAAATTTTAAAAAGATAATTCTATCAGGAGATTTAATCGAGTACCGAGTAAAGTTTGCATAACTTGAAAATTTGTATAATCATGTACAATTTTTTTATTAAAATTTTCAAAAAGCACAACTGTTAATTGATCCTTTAAGTATAGTATAATCCTTGTTGAAAGACAATTTTACCATTCTTATACTGGCCATAAAATACTGTGCTGGATTTTAGGAGGTAGACGGGCCTCTTAACAATTTTTTAAATGATTTTTCATATAAGTTCTATCTTAGACAATTAAATTACAGCTTTATTATTAATTCATACAACCTTCAGGTCGCAATTTATTTTCAATGGGGGTTTCCACAATTTTTTGGTTTTTTTATATGTTAATCTATACCTACATTAAAATATTAGAGCCGTATTTTTTCTTTTTGCCAAAAAGTTGTTAATTAGCCAGAAAAAAATTAATAAAATTTTTAAAAAAGCAGGTGTCGCGAAAAACGGTGCCGTGTGTGACGGTGTGACGTCACCGGCCCTGAGAACATACGTTCACCGCGCTAACAAGGACCAAATACGATACGTAGATCTTATCTAATTTCAACACAGGTCCGTCGTCCATTCCGTAGTCAAAACGACAAAAAACGATTTTACACGAAAAAATGAAAAAACTAAACACCTCCGTGAAATATTTCGCTCATCGCACATTTCTCAAATCACTTGC
Source organism: Agonum fuliginosum (assembly GCA_947534325.1). Lineage (NCBI taxonomy): Eukaryota > Metazoa > Arthropoda > Insecta > Coleoptera > Carabidae > Agonum > Agonum fuliginosum. The sequence continues at coordinate 865,046 of OX384035.1, read as the reverse complement.
TCTCTCAGCGTCAAATATAAATGGCACAATTACGCAAATTGCTTGTGCGACACGAGTTGTAGCAGCAGAACATTGTAATTGTAAAATTCCGACGTCTTCACAGAGCTACGAGTGTCGTGAACGTGCGTCGCGACGTGCGAGAGCTGCGTCGGTGTAATTAAACTAGAATGAGCGACGGCGTCGGCGTCGTTGTCTTGCAAATATTTAATTTTGTGTAATTTTCACGACGTAATTGCTAGAACATATTGTAGAACAGTAGACGGTGCTGAGATGATGACATGAACATTATTTCCTGGCTGGAGTGAAGACTGTTTAATTTTAAACGTGTCTGGCTTTTTAAAATTATGTTCATGAAATTGTAGATTTTAATTCTGCTTCATAATATAGATATATCTGAGTTAGCAATCATGTTGATTGTAATAATAATAATTAATGATAGGAATGCAAGTGTGCTAATGAATTTATGATCGTGTTTGTTTGTTCGATTATGTTAGTACATTTGGGCGAAGTCTGGTGTGAGTCGGATATCGGCTGTCTTGAAGATACTCTGATACGAGTAGCACGTGCCCAGGAATTGCCACCTTTCCTTATCGTCACAGTTGGTAGATCACGTTTAACTGGTCCATGACATGAGTGGTGAATGTGTGATTTATTCGGTGTTTCGATTAGTTAACTATTCCAATATTGGCGCCTTTTACTAGTTTTATTGATCACGTAACTAATCATCCATGGTCCGCTCCGCTCGTACTCCGACAGATATTATATTTATTTATGTCTTCCTAGTACGTAATTGTTTATAATGGATCCGAGGTACGTTACATCCTACATTATGCCTTAGGGCATTAAGAAATTGGCACATTACAATGTACCGAAAGAATTATGAAGATTTTTATGTTTCAAATTTTGTTTAAGGTCTAAATAACCAATAATTTTCCTGTAAACTTGTTAAGATTCTGTAATTACAATTTTAGAGCAAGTCAATAAATGTACAATATTTAAGATTATTATTAGTTACTAATTATAATGCACTATTTTTCACAAAAACCATAGAAACTAACTATATAAACAACTATGCCAGTGCATATTTTTGAATATTCACCGTAACCATGACACAACAAACAATAATAAATGTTCGTTTATTTTCCACCAAATGTCAAAATACGATTTTGACATTTGGTGGAAAATAAATTGTTAAATTTGTTTTATTCATGAAATAGTCAATGCGTATACCACTCGATCATCCGCAAAACACCTCTCGACCTCCGGTCTCGAGTTGTTTCTATGGAAATAGGTGTCATCAGTCGCCAGTATTTTCGATTATTCTCGAAGCTCTTGTGGTTTAATAACTGAAAATAGTCGTTTGATTTTATACAGATAAAAGTTTTTAATTTCTGTTATTTAAGTAACTGAACAATATTTTTAAAACTTTGATTTAGTTACAATTTAAAAATATTTTCGTAATGAAATCTTATGTATTATATCCTAGCATAAGTGTTCAATTATGTATTCATAATAAGAAGATAAAGAAATGTCGATTTTCAATTTCTGGCATGCGATACTTCTCGAACATAATGATTTTAGTAAACGCATCACATTTATTACTTACGGAAAAAAAATTGAAATTTGAAGAACAACAGAATTGTCTGAATTTTTCGAATAATTATTACATAAATTAGTTATAACAAAAAATCATTAGAACAAGACTTGAGCAAGCACAATAAACGAAGTCTTGAAAATTTCTTGGAAGTAAAACAAGTCTCAAAAATCTGGCAATACCGTTCATACGGGGAAACCGAGGAAGAAATTAATTATTTATGAAATATATTAAAGCTAGTGATCTTAAATATATTTTATAGAAAAATTATTTTCCTCGTACGAACAATATAGACAGTTTTTTGTGTCTGCTCCTAGCATTTTGGTTTACTTTTAAGAAACTTTGAAGGAAAACTTTCCTCGCGTGAACTGGACTTAAGGGGAGAGATGCCTCTGACCTATGACTAACACAGACGGCGTAATCCTAGTGACGTCACTCACAAACCGGGGTAGCAGAAAGCTGAAAGCGCCACCGGTAATTACAGCAGCGCTAATCTATTGGATTCTAATTTTAGCGTTTTTAATTAATTATACGCTAACTGGATGGATTTGATGTGTCATTGTCGGATGTATTGTTTGAGAAAAGTATTATGATCAATCATTTTAATGGTTTCATTCTTTCCTGAAGTAGATTTGCTAATTGCAGAATTATAATTAATGTTTCTCAATTTTGCAAAGGTAAAAGTATGACAAAATAAATGACTTTATCTTACAGTAGTGGCTATTGATGTACATTATGCATTTGTTTTTAGTGACTAAAAATAACTCTTATTCACAAGTGACTAAAATGATTCATTATACACAGTACTGTAAGTTTTAAAATTAATTTTATTTATTTTAATATAATGTACTATTATAATGCATAGGTTAGGTTGTTAGGTACATACTTTTATCAATAAAAAGGCATCCGATGTTTTAACTAGAAATCTATTTATTTTGTCTCTTGAAAAAACCGACGATTTCTAGTTTCATATAATAAGCTGCTACTGTAAGATAAAACGTCGTATATCACACGTGAGTGAAATGTCATTATACATTCGTGAGAATTATCACACTCGCGCGTGCGCTCGTGCGTTAATCATCTCACTCATGTATAATGACTTATTTCACTCACTTATAATATCATGTACTATTATCTAAAGTACAACTAATGTATAATATTAACATTAAATGTGTAATGTTTGCTACATAATGCCGTATAGGTATAAAATCCCGCAGGGAATAATAGTCTGTATTCCCTCCTCGGCACAATTAGAAAATTAATCAATTTCTCCGTGCAAATTATTTTTAAAAATCTGATGTGGCCAACACATGACCTCTCGCCATACTCTACTATTTTTCTTTTTCTAATATAAGTATATGTCGGGGTTAGCAAACATGTTGATTGTAATAATAATTAATGATAGAAATGCAAGTGTGCTAATGAAGTTATGATCGTGTTTGTTTGTTCGATTACGTTAGTACACTTGGGCGAAGACTGGGATTACGTGCTAGGTGTAAGTCGGATATCGGCTGTCTTGAAGATGCTCTGATATGAGTAGCACGTGCCCGGGAATTGCCACCTTTCCTTATCGTCATAGTTTGTAGATCACGTTTAACTGGTCCATGACATGAGTGGTGAATGTGTGATTTATTTGGTGTTTCGATTAGTTAACAAACTATTCCAATAATTGCGCCTCTTAGTAGCTCATCATCTGTTTAGAATATAAAAGGAAATGTAGTGTAAATGTTAGCACAAGCTCTAACAAAACTGACTTCTGACACAGCATCTACCCTAATCATAAGAGCAATATAACTTTTTAAATCTTTATTTTTCACCTTTCTCATTCAAGACATTTATTCTCAATTCTCAAACTGAGAGCGAAGCTTCCGCATTCTTACAAAAGTTTTAGTCACATTTTGCCACTAAATCTTTTCCAGCTTTTCGCCAAACTTTAAATCTTCTTACTTAGGTCCTATTAAATTACTTACAGTCAGTTACTTGTAAATTTAATTATTTTATACTTTAGATAGCTTCTATTTTCTGCACCAATAATTTATTGAAAAATAATTAGATTGCAGAAACTATTTCAGAATTACACAATTAACGGCACAAAAATCCCCTTTGGGTTACTCTCTACTAACAACTATAAGTACCCGTGAGTTAAAGGCTGCAACCGAACACACATGATATTGATATTGAAATTTGATAAAAGATAGACACAATCGAGAATCTAATCTTACAAAAAAACGAAAACATTGACTTGCAAAAATATAATCTATATTCTACGACGACTATTTGTCTAAAATAATTTGTGTTTGATCGGCTCTTTTATACGTTTTTTACATGTCAAATAAAATATTTTTGTTTTGTACTAATAGTAAGCTCTGGTCGTATCTACGAGGCATATCCAGAAAGTAAGGTGACAAGTGCTCTGAAGAGTGCAGGGAATTTTTTTTCAAAGGTTGGCATACCTGAGTGTAGGGGGCTTCGTAACGGTCAAACCGAGCCCTGGTTCAATTCAATCCGTTGAGAAATGCCGTCACAGGAGGAGCTTTCGTCAACCTCCGCAGAGGCCGTTCGCTCCACCTCCTCGGTCATCAATTTCCTCACTTTGCGTCAAGAATCCGCGGCCGAAATCCATCGTCAACTTATGGAAACTTATGAGCCTGAGGTAACGTCACGTCAGCACGTTTACAAGTGGGTTAAGTTGTTTAATGAAGGTCCCACTAACACTCATGACGAAGAAAGGAGTGAGGCCCTCGGCCGAGGTTCCTCACTTTGCGTCAAGAGTCCGCGGCCGAGGGCCTCACTCATTTCTTCGTCATGGGACCTTCTTTAAACAACCTAATCCACTTGTAAACGTGCTGAGATAACATTATCTCAGGCTCATAGGTTTTCACAAGTTGACGATGGATTTCGGCCGCGGATTCTTGACGCAAAGTGAGGACCGATGAGGTGGAGCGAACGGCCTCTGCGGAGGTTGACGAAAGCCTCTCCTGTGACGACGACAACGGATTGAATTGAACCAGGGCTCGGTTTGACCGTTACGAAGCCCCCTACACGCAGGTATGCCAACCTTTGAAAAAAAAATCCCTACACCCTTCAGAGCACTTGTCACCTTACTTTCTGGATATGCCTCGTATCTATAAATAATGCAGAAAATCATGGAACTCTATGTGCAAACATCTATAAAATGAGATACTATTTCTAGGACAATAATTAAAAACAAAGTTTATCAGTCAATGTCTTTGTCCACAAAAGTGTTATCAGATAAACATTATAAATCTCATTGCAACACATTTTATTGTCTGTTTTTCCTTTTTGTTCTGTCGACAACAAACAAGAAGTTATCATATCATATCGCTTTTCGCTCAGTTGGCTGCTTATGTTTTGCGTATAAATAACACCAGGGATTCAATTGTCATCGGGTCTACAAACACACTGTGTGTATGTATATGTGAGAAATCGATTGTGACAAATGACAGCCTTTAAAGATAGAGTGTCAAGGGAGGAAATTTATTGTTTTGACAGCCAATTCATGTCAGAGACAAGATACATTGCTATTCGTGACAATATCTGCTTTGTATGGTATGGTGACACTTTTTAAGATTTAAGATAAAAGTATAGCAAACACCGAACAGTGCAAAAGCTTTCAGAACTTTTAATCGTATATTGAACAAGATTTTACATGAAAAAAGCTGGTACCCCCACTTTGTTAAAAAAAAATAAAAAATTGGTCGACAATTTTAGACTCATTTTAGACAATTATAGACTACCAAATTTGAATTTTAGACCAACTTCCATTTAGGAGATTGGACAAAATTGTAAACCAAGAACTCAAGCTGGTACCCCCACAAACATAAAATCACAAAAGGTCTGGTCTGTAATTGTAAAATAATTTTAGACTAATTTTAGACTACCTATTAGTCATATTGCCGATTTTCCAAATTCACCCCTTGAGGGTGAATACCACCCCCTTCGTATATCGAGAACATAAAGTCTGAAAAAATACCACCAACTAGGTTTATAATTTTCGACTAATTTTAGACTACCTATTAGTCATATTACCAATTTTCTACATCCACTCCCTGGGGGTGAATACCCCCATACAATTAAATTCTACTGATTTAAAGTTATGATACATTTTGGCTAAAGTGCTTACTGGCAAATAAGTCTGAATGATTATTTTTTCTACTTGACTCAGCAAAAACCAAGCGTTATCTTAGTGTTTATAAGTCTAGATATGGTGGAAGATTGTGTGATTGTGTGCTGGCCACATCAGATTTTTAGGCTAAAAAATAAGCAAGTTTTATCGTTTATTTAAATTAAATAAATAAATAAAATTAATTTAAATACCTGAATAAAAATTGTACCCCTTAGAATTTTTTCGTGAAAATTTGGATTCCTACATAATTTGACCCGAGAAATCCAATAATGGAAAAATAAATTTTCCATTTCTACCAGTTTTCGAGTAAAAAAAATTATGTCGAAAAATATTGGTCGAAAAAAATTTCGACTGCTGATTTGAAATCCTCGGGGTCGAATTAGTATATAACCAAATTTTTAGCCAATTCTGAGAGAAAAAGTAATTGTGGCCAAAATTTCATCAAGGGGTGCACCTTCTTTTTTGGCTATTTTCGAAAACCGTTAATAAAGATTGTACTCCTTGGAATTTTTTCGCAAAAAATTGGATTTATATGTAATTCGACGCGAGGAATCCAATGGTGAAAAAATTACGATCATAGCTACTCTCGTCTTTCAGCTGCAAAAATTATCTCGAAAAGTATTAGCCGAATTTTTTTATTGGTGGCACCATTGGATTCCTCGGGTCCAAAATAGGGTATAACCAACTTTTGAGCGAATCGAAAATTTTCGACATTTATTTATTCAAAGATCATAAACAAAAATTTTACTAATAAATATTCGTTGATGACGACATGGATTATAGTCATTGCGTCAGAGCCATTTCTTTTCATGATGTACCTCGTCTGATGCCGTACCTTTCTATGATACACTCACTACTTTCATTTTAAATTCAAAATAGGAAGGCGAATTTCAAAGGAACGAACTGATTAGATCTACCTTTGAAATGGAAGATTTTCCCTTCTTGATGTACTAAATCACTTAACCGAAATAGAAAACACCAGTATATCTCTGATCAAAGTATTCCTAATCCCTGATCTTCTACCCATGGCATAAAACAATCAAAAACGCGCTATTCTATAGCGTTTATTGTTTTGTTAAACATAAAAATAACAAATAATTTATGTTTGAGAAGAAAAAATAATTTTGGCACCCATATTTGTATAAAAAAAGCTGCAATATTTGTAAAAAAGAGGATTTTTGCGCGCCACTGTACAGTTTTAATTTATAAGTGAATTACCTACAAATTTTAATATGTCGCCAACAAAGCTTTGGATCTGCGAAATAACTGATCGAATTTTTTTAATTCGTTTTAAAAAATAAGATATTTGTGTTCAAAAATAACAAATATTGACAAAACTCAAATTAACATATCTCGATTTTGTAGATTGTACTTTTATCTTCAACAATATCTTTAGATTATTATATTTAACAAAACAATAAACGCTGTGGAGTGTCGCGCGAAATCCATGTTTTTGGCTGTTTTCTAGCGCGATCTTAATAAGATTTATCTTGAAATTGAAGCTATTGCAACAAAAATAAAAATAGAATCCTATTTATATTATTATGGCCCTCATTATCACACTAGATAGTTAAATAACTATTTCTCGTGCAAAAGTTTTTCATGAATGCCCATTAAAAATAATACCTACTATTTTATTCCTGCCAGCAGCTATGTTTTACATTTTGTTCACTCTGCTATTTGAAAGGTTGAACATCAAGCCCTAAAGCTCACCCTAAAGGCCTAAACCTTTTTTATCTTTTCGTGAAAATTTCGGAATGTTTTTCCTGACACTGCGGTAACCTATTTTTCACAGATGGCTCGTCAAAGGATCTGTAGCGTTATATTAAATTTCGTAAACATTCTACATCTATAAAACCACGATCGCCCATTTTTTGTAACGCAATTTCTGCACAAAGAAGTTATTACGTTTTTTAGATAATTTTATCGTTCACGTAAACATGATATCAGGAACTTTTACCATTGTTCCGCTTGTCTATACATGATCTAGTTTATCTCTTATCTATTTTTAGTTTTAAGATAAAATAATTGCTATTCAGTTTAACCAGTGTTAGATAGGGCAATTTTATCAATAATGCCAATATAGGAGTAGTATATTAAAGAACAAGTTTTATAAGACATGATTTTTCGCACGCGTCCAAATTTAGTAAAGCGAGCCCTCGGGCGATTTTACTAAAGGACAAATGAGTTCTTTATACTATTTTGTCAATTTGGTGTCTTTTTATTATTAAAATTAAACTGCCACAATATACTCAAGTCGATTTAGGAAAATTTATATTTGTAACGTTTTTGTTGGTGACATTAATATTGCCATTTATTTAACTGTCACTGTAAAAGTATATAATTAATGAACTATTCTAGGTGATAAGTGTAGATATTATAGAAAATATTGAACTTATATGTTTTCTATTACTATAGATTCAATAATTTTATTGAATAAAAATTAATTAATTAAGCAAAACAGATTTAGAGGTTATTAGTATATTATATTATTATATTACGGAAATAAAGAATTATTATTATTATTATATTGAGGGACTAAAGTGCATGATTTAATCCTGAGGGTGAAGTTTATTTCACGAGCCGAAGGTGAGGGTGAAGTTTATTTCACGAGCCGAAGGTGAGGGAAATAATCACCTGAGGGATTATAGGTACTTTAGTCCTGTGGTATATACGCTATTTTTTGCACTTCATCCTCAAACGAATGCAAAATAGTTTAAAAGAATGCACATTTTGTAATTTTGACAGTAAATTTTATGACAAATATTTATATTGTTACCATAGATACTCTGTAACAAATAGCACGTATTTACTTGACAACGATATTAATTAATTCAATTCCTTGACAACGGGATTAAATATGAGAAATAATCCCTTGGGATCAAATTAAGAACCTTAGTCCCTAAAAATAAAGACTAAAGAACAGTTTTAGTCCCGGAAGTGCAAAAAATAAAATTTGGTCAATTCTGAGGTTTGACAATTAAGTAAATGTCATCTGATACTGCCAATACCAACCCTTTAAATAATATGTTGCGTGTCACAAAGTGAACCCTAGCGACATTCAGTTCCGTTTCACAACCAAATAGAAAAAAATATTTATCAATTTTGAGAATTTTCAGGTTTTCTCCCGTTGAACAATTGACTAATAAGTATGCAATGGCAGAAAGAATAAATACAAACACTTGCAACTGCAACAAAATCAATAGGTATGTCAGCTAATAATAAAAACTAGAGGCATCGAACTAATAATAGGTAATGAATGACTGTTAACTTTATCGACAATACTATTTATTCTGACATAATCATCAACTTTGCGGCTTTCAGCATTGATTGTTTGTACAATTTGAACACAACGGTCTCAACATCAACACAGATCACGCTATATCACCATTTGGGGTAATTTTAGTTTCGTGAGGTGTGCAAATATAACACGCCTGTTTCTTCTTTCTGTGACTTCTAATTTATTGCTCCTACTGAAATACTGAACTGAATTATGATAATCTGATAAAACGATTAGGCTCCTACATGAACTTGAAATGAAATTCTGACATTCAGAAATATTTCTATAGAACCACATTTTGTTGGCTAGTACAGTATGTTTTTATGAATACATTTAAAAGGTGGAGAAATCGAGTTATTTTGTAATCTGATAATTTTAGATTCAATTATTGATTTTATGTTTGCTTGTGTTCATTAGAGCTTTTAAATATATATGAGCCCCGTCTCATTGAAATTAGCCCAGACATAAAAAAGTAGTTTTTTGTTGTACAAAAGTTAAAATCAAAATACAAATATAATGTGCTGTATCTTATATTTATTGAAAACTGCAATACATTTTACACAATCTCAAATCAAATCAACAGTCGAAACTTTATAGAACCGAATAAATTTTTTTTTAATCGTCCTATGCAAGGACAATCAAAGAATTATGAGACAGACTGTAGAATATTTGGACTTTTTTCTCCAGAAAAGTATCTTTAGGACTTGTAGATACTATGCCACAATTAATTAAATCAAATGTAAAAATTAAGGTGGAGTTACACAGGGGTAAAGTTAAAGTCGTTTATAATTAGAGCAACCAATTAAACAAATTTCCAGCTGTATACTTTAATATCTAAGTTATATTTATAGCGATTTATAGTTACATAAATATATCTTTAATACCTTTTTTCTACAAACACTATTAAAAATTAAACTTTTAACACGGCCTACTGCTGTTAAAAATGCAATATTATAAGACGCCGTGTTAAAAGTGAACTGTCAATCACTTTTAACGTGCGTTAAAAGTAAACTGCCAATCACTTTTAACGCACGTTAAAAGTAAATTTCATCTCTTAATAAACAACTCTCAATTTTTATTGAATTCATAGACTACGTGTTTCATTATATTACTATATAAATATCTTTTGTTACTGAACTGTCAAAAATAATTAAATAAATTATTTCTTATATTAAAATATAAAACGATGTTTGTAGAAAAAATAGTGTATGATATACGTGTTAAAAGTGCTTTTATTTTGTTCGAAGGGTTACGCCACTCCGCTTCGCGTCGTGTCCTAAACTTCCCGTCTCACAAAATAAAATGTCACTTTTAACACTTATATCATAAATAACTATTATGTAAATTAATTTTTAATATAACTTAGATAATAAAGTATACTATAAACGACTGTACCCCTGTGTAACGCCAACTTAATTTTTAAAATTGTTTCAATTCGTTGTGGCATAGTATGTAATGTACAAGTCCTAAACATACTTTTCTGGAGAAATGATCCCAAATATTCTACAGTCTGTGTCACAATTCTTTGATTGTCCTTGCAAAGGATGATTTTTCAAATTATTTTTTATTCGGTTCCATAAAGTTTCGATTGTTGATTTTATTTGAGATTGTGTAAAATGTATTGCAGTTTTCAATAAATATAAGATACAGTGCATTATACTTGTATTTTGATTTTTATTTAGACTTTTGTACAACAAAAAACGACTCTTTTACGTCTTGGCCAACTGCAGTAGACTGTTGACGTTTGCTTTCACTATGATAGATAAATTATATTTATAATTCTTAAAATATAATAAAGATTTTGCTCACACCAAAAGCTTACTTTCAGTTCGACTACCAGAAAAGAAAAATCTATTTAAGATTTCGGTCTAAAATTTAACATTTTTTTCCGATGGTTGGTAATCCAGTAACTATCTGGTAGAACAGCAATTAAGTTATATATCCAAAAATAATAATAGATGTTGAAAGGAAAATTTCCGAATCCCCGAACTAATTTCTACTTTGGGGACCACTTAACTCCCTAAATAATAAACTCGTTCGAGTTGGAAGCCAGTGCCCTCTAGATGATCTTCAATAAATCAGCAATAAAATGAAAGAAGTTCGATTTCTTCTACCGCTCATCTTCATTCATCATAAAATGAGATACGTAAAAAATATAAGATGTAACATCCGAGGGACATAAATAAAAATGCCTCGTAAAGCAATATTGGCTGCCAGGAGCGTATCCAGACAGATTTGCATCACATTAAAGAGAAAATTTCAAACTTTTTAGAAATCAAAGATTTATCCAATTTCGATAAAATACAACCGAGTTATGGAACAATATTTGCCATTTTTTGTGCATTTTCAAGTGGTGCGTTTTTTCCTTGAGTGTATTATACATTTTCGTATGTGGGTGAATTGCAAAAAAAGAGTATAGGTATATCGCATGACTAAAGTATCTTTAATTTCTCAGGTGATAATTTAACTTCACCCTCAGAATTAAGGGGGTCAATACCAAAACGCTGTATTTCACTGTGCGGATTGTTACACATTTATGTAAAGAATAATTTAATTTAATTTAATTCAGAAAATACAAGCCGTCAAAATGCCGAAAAACGATATTAAGTTTTCCATTAAAACTTGTTTCAATATTAAGATTTTTGAAACAAATGCGATATTTTTAAATAGCTAAAGGTTGTTCTCAAGTGCGTCTAATGCCACTTTTTTAAATTTAAAATTCGATTTTATGCAAACTTTACACGGTTATATCTCATGATACAAATTATTTTTTTACATTTTAAAAAGGCACATCTGTAGATTTTTTTCTATTAAATTGTTATTAAAACATTATCCTGAAGTCAATAATAATCTGACAGTTTACTCGCAACGAAAACAATTTTTACCTTCCGCTTACCTGTAAAGGAAGGTATTGGAATCATGCAAAAAATCGGGTGGTGAATTTTTAGTGGATGAGCACGAATTAGGGTCCTTACAACTCATTTTTGATAGTTTCACGATGATGTCTGTGTGTATGTGTGTGTGTATGTGTGTGTGTGTGTGTGTGTGTGTGTGTGTGTGGTCAAGGGTTGTTAGTCGCATAACTCAAATACGAATTACCCGAAAATTTTGATATTTGGTATTTAACATTTGTATATAAATTGGAAGAGCTCCCTAGATTTTGGTACAAATATCTTCATCGGAAGTGATATTTTTGAAGATTGAATAGGTTAATTGTCAAAATTGTATATAAATTTGGAAAAATATAGTATTTATTTGTAATGAGAATAAGAGGAAAAGTTATTTGCAACTTACGTTATAAAAAAATTGTCTTTATCTGGTAGCATTAAAGAACTGCAGTAAAATTTAAAAAATAAATTTATCAAATAAATCGTTGATATCTTGTAATCCATGATCGGTTGATTTTTGTTTCTGCGTAAAAAATATTGACAGGTGAGACGGGTGACAAGTTGGCATACTAGCGCTATATAAGTCCTAAGTAAAATATTAAATGTAGTAATTGAACGGAGGATGGCTTCAACACAGCAGAGTTTTCCTGTGAATGAATCTTTTTATTCAGGTGATGCAAATTTCTGTGTTTGAATATTTGAGATTTTTATTTGTATATTTTAAATGGGCACCAGATTGCACGTATACATTTCTGTTTAAAGTCTAGATATGGCGGAAGGTTGTGTGATGGCCACGTCAGATTTTTCAGTATTATTCAACTTCAAAATGACATTGCATAGTTAGGATGCGGCAAAGTTTTGGGCTGGTTTCAGGCAGCCCTAGTAGTGGGGAACAGAGTGGAATGAAAAAAAAAGTAAACAAGAGTATTCTAGGAATTCGGTAAAAACGTAAACGAGCCGCTTAATCCCTTACACAATTTTGTGATAATAATTTTATTCAATAATTTGAACTAAAGAATCCATTTCATTTTTGTATGCTATTGGGAGGGGACGAACCCCCCTAAAGACGCCACTGTCGTCCACGGCGTCTGCAGCATCCGCATTGCTTCTCGTTTTATGTTCGTGAATAGCGTCGTCGCTTGGCAACGCATAAGAGCGGCGTCGGTGCCAGACAGGCGGGCGTCGCCGCCTCATGGAGACTCTGAGCCATCAAGAGCAGCAGCGTCCCGGCGTCTCCGCCGGAATTGCTCTGGTGCCAAAGTAACCTTTCGCATAATAATGTCAGCTATTGAACCATTTACGAGGTTCGGGATTCTAAGAATGTTTCGTATATGGTTGATTTTACGGTACTGTTTGTTATAAATGTTTTTGGCAATATCTTGTTTGAAATAACGAAAGAATTTTGATAGATTCTTGTGTGATTCTTGAGCTGCTTACACAAACACAATTCAAATGTTATGTTAAGATGTGTCACTACCCGACGTAATAATGCTGAAAAGTATGATTAGATTTTTCCTTAAAATTGAAGTACAAATTCACACTTTTAGAATAACAAATATATTTTTGAATAGATGAAAGTTGTCTCCAAATGCGTCTAATACCACTTTTTTCATTTATGTATTCTATTTTTTTATATTCATGGCTAAACATGGCCACTTTTAGCTATTTTGTGAGTATTGTATTACATATTTAAAACAAAACAAAATTTAAAATGGTATTAGACAACCTTTATCTATTTAAAAATATCTCATTGGTTTAAAAAATCTTAATATTGATACAAGTTTTAATGGAAAAACTGAATATCGTTTTTCGCAATTTTGACGATTTGTATTGAACCAACTGTAATTTAATTTTCTGAATTAAATAGTTTATAAAGAGTAGTATTTACGTATTTAAATTAATAATTTAAAAGCCGCGCAGTAAAATTCTGCATTTAGGTATCACGTATCAACCCTCTTAATAATTATTAAACAGTCTGGTTTCATTTTTTGTAAGTTCTGTTCGTTATTTGTTGTTGTTTTGTCGTTTTTTAATTTACCTGGCTATTTTTGTATATTTTTATTACACTAAATCTAGAACAAGATTTTGTTCAATTTTTGAAACAATCTAAATTGTGTAGTATCATACAGCAAATCATGTGAAGTAATGCTGTATGATATGATATATGTATAACGGGCTTTAACGCTTCTTTTCAAAATGTTTTGGTATTAAACCAAATTCCAAACCACGCCCTAATTAACTGTAAAAAAAATTTCGTTATTTTAACAGGGTATAGTAAAATAATCGGGATTCTTGAAAATTTCGATTAAGATCTTCTTCAAGCTCTACAAATACACACAGCTATAATATAATTTATTAATTCTATCCTACTTACTTAGTGTATTTAAAATTCTAGAATTTATTATTATACTATGAAAATTCTAGTACTTAAATTTAAGTTTTGAAATATTTCTTAAAAGTTAATACGAGCATAAACTCTGCGAATGACTAGAAAATAATTAAACTGAATGCTTTCTGTTTAATTAAAAGTTCTAAAAACTTTGGTAAGCTCAGTTTGATTTCTTTGTAATGAGTGGTAAACTACTAACGACAATTAATTAAAACAAAGTGTTATAATAGACACTTGCGTGGTACCACGGTAATTAAAACTATGATAAAACAGTGCATAAAAACCGAATTTAACCAAAGAGACGAGTATAACCTAAAAGAGAATTTAACCTAAAAACGAGTACAACCTAAAAACGAGTATAACCTAAAAACGAGTTTAACCTACTCAACTGGTTTCTTTTGTATATTATATTAGCAAAGAAACAAATTTGCAAATGTAATAAATTTACACCTAATTGCCTATTCATTTTAACGCGGCGGAGATTATATCTAATTGCCAAATGTTTGTAAAAATAAAAGCTGCTTTAATGTTTAGTGCTAGCTGCTAGGTACAATGTAGTTTTATTTTTTACAGTAGCATTTAATTTCCTTGAAAGGCAAAAAAGAAATATGTTTGGTTAGAATTTGTTCAAACATATCAAAGGAGTTTTCTTCATCATAACTTTATGAAAGTTTCAGCTCGTGTTTGTTGCGTGGAGTATACCTTTTAGCTTAAAGGTCAATCTGACAGATAGGTGTTAGCAGGCTGATACTAAAAGTCAATATCGGCTAATTAAATCTAATATAAACGAAGCCAAATGTCAGAAAGTGATCCTTTATTGTAATGCTTTTTAAGTGGATAAACAACGGCAAAAGGTCATCGTATCATCAAAATTGCGGATTATCATAAACGTAAGGTACTTTATATATCAATACTGATCGTGTAGGTTTAATGTTTTTTTATTGAACTTTTTGTTATATTATATTTTTGTTTACAACTAATAGTGGGATTCTGTTCAAATCTGTAGTTCCTACAGATCTATAAAACTGTAAATATTAAACAAAATCGTAATGAAATTTATAAGCATATGAACATTTTTATATTTGTCAACAAATATTGATGTGATTTTGTTCAATATTTAAAGATTTCCAAATTTGTAAAACTCACAGATTAGAACAGAATCCTACAGATACATATCATCCGTAAAATTTTACAAATTCTGGGTTAGTTTTAAGTGTAAATCGAAACGGCGGTTAAGTAAAAAAATATAAGAATATAATGTTGTATGATTGACATTTCAAATAAGTAATTTATTCATCTTGTTAACACAATTGATTTCTCCGGTCGCAACAAAAAATTGGGTGTTTAGTATCTGATTTATTAATTATATTATCAACTTTTAGATTTTTTCTGTAAAAAATTAATTTGGTTTGACGTAGATTTCAATCAATATAAAAATTTAAAGAAAAGTCAATTGTAAAACGATATTTAAGCGGCTCGTCCACATTTTTTCCGAATTCCTGGAATACTCTCGATTTTACTTTTTTTCTATTTCGCTCCTTTCCCCATTACTACTTTGCCGCATCCTAGCTATGCAATGTCATTTTGAAGTTGAAAAATACTGTAAAAGTGTTGCGAGTAAACTGTCAGATTATTATTGACTTCAGGATAATGTTTTTACAAACATTTAATAGGGAAAGAATGGATCTACAGAAAATTTAAAAATTAATTTCTATTATGAGATGTAGGTAACCGTGTAAAGTTTGCATAAATAGGAATTTTTTTAATTTTTTGGAATTTTTATAATCGTGTACAATTTTTTAATTAAAATTTTAAAAAGGTACATCTGTAGATCCATTCTTTCTCTATTAAATCCTGCTTGAAATTTAAAAAAAAATTTAATTAAATTCTTGTACTAGCCACAAAACACTCGCTACGTTAGTACATTTTATGCTGGATATTAGGATCTGACGGGCCTCATATTTGTAATAAAATTAAACATATTTTGCTGTACCTTTAAAAATAGTACGCATATAATTTTAAAATTTCTATTTTGCTTAAACGTATTTTTGGAGAAGGCTGCTATGCAGTATCATAGACAAAGGAGGAGTTGAACCTTAGAGGACAGAAGTTTATAGGAAGAAAACAATGAATCAATTTTGGATAAAGCTATCCGCCATTTGGTATGCTCTATTTGCACATTTGAACGCAGTTATGTACTAGTTTTCGAAGTATTTTTTTTAATATTAGTGTCGTGATACAAACTTTTACTGTAATATTTCGCCGTGCTATACAGAATGACACCTATAAGAGAAAATAACAGTTAAGTAAGCTTATTCCGACATTGGCATTTCTCAGAATTTGACAGATGAACATTACGCCGTGAAATTTTATTTGAACGTAGTATAAAGTATGTTTTATTAAAATATATGGTTAGTAATAACATGAATTCTGTTTTTTCCGTAGTACGTTTACGATTTATAAAACGTTCAGAATAAATATAAATATATCCGCCATATAGTTATGCCCTAGTAGCACACCCCCTTTCGTCTCATGGCTTCAATAATGTTCTTTACTCTAAGAGTTGAACTATGTGGAAACATCACCCATTACCCTTAAACAATAAGACAAGAAGTTATAAATAGTTTCCTTACCGATTTGTTCTCAGCATGAACCGGATGAATGTCAATATACTGCGGAGGAATCGGCTTGGAAGTCGCAATTTCATGTTCGCTCTTGGAGTGAAGACTTTTCCCATTCGCATCGTGGCTGCGAACTTCCGCGTCGCGACAAATCCCCTGCGAATCCACGAAATGAATATCATAGTGGTGCTTCTGACCCTGGGAGTCTTTATAATAGTGCGACGTTTCAGACTCCTTCAAGGATTCCTTCGACAGTCGAGGAGACTCTCTATTCTCCTTGTCTTTGTCCCGGTGCGATTCTTTATCGCGGTGCGTGTCTTTCTTTTCTCTCTCGTGGCCATCCTTCTTGTGTTGACAGTCCTTCTGGTCTTTCTTTTCTTTCTCGTCGTGGTGTTTGTGGTGCTCTTTGTGGTAGTCTTTGTGGTCTTTGTGGAAATGGAAACAGTCTTTTTGGTGGCAATCCTTCTGGTGACACTCTTTGTGGTGGCCTAGACCACCGTGGCCGCCGTGGCCGTGGTGCCCCGGTATGTGGTGGTGAGAAGACTCCACCAAAGTGGGCTGGATGTGCGTAACGAACTGCGCCATTCTCGGTTAAATCATTTTACACTATTCACTACTTTCTATCAGTCTGTTTGTTATTGTCTGCGGTCAGTGTTGCAACAATGGTTCCGAGTGGTGTGTTTACACTGAGAGCAACA
This sequence comes from Agonum fuliginosum, assembly GCA_947534325.1. Taxonomy (NCBI): domain Eukaryota; kingdom Metazoa; phylum Arthropoda; class Insecta; order Coleoptera; family Carabidae; genus Agonum; species Agonum fuliginosum. The sequence goes on along the minus strand of OX384035.1, from coordinate 847,429 downwards.
GATCATGTGTGCGCGTCTGGACCAAGCACTTTCATATTGACAATTGTTGGGTTTTCCCCAGTCGCACGCGGAAGATAATTTTGATCATCCCTTCGTGCTGTTTTCCGCGCCCTTTCGCCGGTCGATAGAGTCTTCGGAAGGATCTAAACTCCGGGAAGTAAGTGTTGATGGATTTGGGGAATGTCAGGATTCGTGGGGAAAGAGCTTTGGGGGCTCGATATTTTGTTCCGCCACCCTTCCTAACTTCCCGGGGCACGCGCATGCGGGGTGCGTGTATTTCGCAACGTATATTGTTGTCACTTTTTGCACAACCATAAATTCATTATTTTTGACTATTTGCCATTGTGTGAAACGGAAAATCCTATTTGATTTTGTGCGACTAAACTCGACATAATAAAAGGATTCATTGCATGCCATCGAGTTGTGCAATCGGATCTCGGATCGGCATTCGAAGCATTTTCGTGGCAAAACGCAATTATTTTCTTTTTATTAATACTAATAAAAACACGTCTTACTAATACAAATCTTGAATTTATAAATAAGATTATTTCGTTTTTATTGAGTATAGATAAATATTGAAGTATAATTTATATCCTTATTATACCTGCCGTCCTACCTGAACAAACATTAAACATAAAAGTGAACTTATTAATATTATTAGCCACCTGTTGTGTCGCAGTTACATAGATCCGTTTCACTTTCACCACGCCCTAATTCACATATGATGTACAAATTTATTAAATTACTGACATTATTAGTTAATTAAATACCTAAATTGACAGGGTTATAGAAAAATTTACCTACTATGTTAATATTTTACAAAATACTGTAATATTTTTATGCACGAAAGAAGCCTTTTAAACTGATTGAAAAAATAATCTGAAATTTGTAATTTATATATTAATGTATATAACCTACTTAAAACTTGTAGAATGAAACTAGATTCAGTTCTACCCAATTATAACTATTTGTAACTTAAATTATCTTTTTATCTGTTTGTATTTTTTTGTAATACTTTTACTCATTGTTTTTCCTTACTGGAGTAGGTTGTAAACCAGCATTATTGCTGAATCCTGCCTCCTGCCCTTTTGTACTTTTTATTTAGTGCAATAATTTTTTTATTATTATTATAAGTATAACTGGCTAATTTAACCAACTAAAGCTAGATTCAGAGCTACCCACTTATAAGTATAAGTGGCTAATTTAACCAATCAGCGCTCAACGTTCGCACTTATAATTGAAATTGGAATTTTGTAGAAGCCCTGATTGGTTAATTTAGCACTTATACTTATAAGTGGGTAGGTCTGAATCTAGCTTAACGCTCAACGTTTGCACTATAATAATTGAAATTGGAATTTAGTGGTAACACTGGTTGGTTAATTTAGCACTTATACTTATAATTGGGTAGGTCTGAATTTAACACTACAATTTTTAGTACAAGAATCAGTTTTGTCCAATTTTCATATTGGAGAGACGTAATACTTAACAAAAATTTTGTTCATACTTGCTTTGAAACCTAACTTTCTAACTTTAATTTTTAAATTTTGAACCTGAAAATTTTGTTGTACAGAAAGACTTAAATTACAAAATACCCTGACATTCAAATGCTTTTTTTAAAATTTTGCTGTATTCAAACACTGATTTAATGAAAACTAAACTTCTAATGTTGCTGAAACTTGATATAGTAGTAACTTGTTCATAAAAACTGATTTGTACATCTTGAGATTAAGATCCTATTTTTAAATTTTGCCGCAGTGCGAACATTATATTACAAATCAATAGAACTGTATAACTCTTTTTAGTAGAATCAAACGATGAAAGTACAAGACTTAAAATATAAATTTGTAATTGAACTAAAGACATTTTTATTCGAATAAATATCTTATTCAATTATGTCGCATATTGAGGTCATCATTATCTTAAAATTAAAATGTATTTAAAATAAGAACTGAGGCACTTCAAATTTACCTATCACAAATTTCAAATTAACCGGTGGCTGAAAAAATTATTCTGGTTTCCCTTTGATTCATTTTCGGTTAAACTATTTTCTATAAAGTTGCATCAGCAAAAGTATCAATTTTATTTTATTTTCCGACCCCAATAGATATATTTCCACCAGGACCGCAGTGTATCTGATGATCAATAAAAACATTCTTTTTGTTGTACACAGGAAGTAGGACTTATCTACGCCGTACCCATGTTACACTGTTACATGGGCGTCGACTTCACAAAAATCTTACAGGAGAGCGATTTTGCTTGTAACCAAAAGTGTGGGCGATTTAATTACCTCTCTATTGGAAAGGTTCATATAGGGTGACGTCTTCTAATAATACACTGAACAAAAGAAAAAACGCACCACCTCATAATGCAACAAAAATTCCTAATTTTTAGACAGCCAATGAATTTGGTCGAAAATGGATGAATCTCAAAGTTCTAACAAGTTTGATGTTTTCTTATTAAGGTCATGGAAGTTAATCCGACGCCAAGTTAATTTCACCCCCTGTCACTACACTGAGAAAAAAAATATTTTTAATGTCAAAAAATGTAAAACAATAGGTATGTAATTTGACCCGAGGAATCGAATGGTGCAAAATATTTATTTTTATTCCAACCAGTTTTCGACCATAAAATTATGTCGAAAACTGTAGATCGAAATTTTTTTTCGGCTTCAGATTTGAAATCCTTGTGGTTGAATTAGTACCTATATAACCACATTTTAAGCCAATTCTCAATATTATTCTATAGGCTAGAAAATAAGCAAATTTTATCTCTTCGATTTTGTACCATTTTTTTAATACCTCAATAAAAATTATACCCCTTAGAATTTTTTCGTGAAAATTTGGATTCCTATATAATTTGGCCCAAGGAATCCAATGGTGAAAAAATAAATTTTCTATTTCCCCCAATTTTTGACTAAAAAAAATTATATCGAAAAATATTGGTCGAAAAAAAATTTCGTCTGCAGATTTGAAATCCTCGGGGTCGAATTAGTATATAACCAAATTTTCAGCCAATTCTGAGAAAAAAAGTTATTTTGGCCAAAATTTTATCAAGGGGTAGACCTCCGTTTTTGGCCATTTTCGAAAACCCTTCATAAAAAATTTACCCGTTGGATTTTTTTCGTGAAAATTTGGATTTATATGTAATTCGACGCGAGGAATCCAATGGTGAAAAAAATTACAGTCATAGTTACTTCCGTCTTTTAACTGCAAAAATTATCTCGAAAGGTATTAGCCGAAATTTTTTTTTAGTGGCACCATTGAATTCCTCGGGACTAAAATAGGGTATAACCAAATTTTGAGCGAATTGAAAATTTTGAAAATTTTCGACATTTTTAAAATTGCATTTGAAATTGTACCCGACATAATTTTTTTAAGAAACGAGGAATCCAGTGGTGTACTTAAAAAAAATATACTTACAAAAATATTTTGTATCTTGAATTGTATAGGTAGTAGTAAAAAGAGTAGAGTTATCGTGGACGAAAAATCGTCACATAATTCATACGTCCAAACGTCCATACATCCATACGTCCATACATACATACGCACACACACACACAAACATCATCGTGAAAATAGTAAATTCGTATTCTAGAGACCCTGAAACGTGCTTATCCACCAAAAACTCAACTCGAACATTTTGACCCATTTCAATTAATACCTCTCATATACTCGTAGAATATGAGGCGAGAGGTAAAAAAGATTGGTTTTATGTAGGATTATTGGTTTATTGGATCTCCTACATAAGTGTGCTTTTGAATAGAAATATACTTTCGAATAGTACCTACCTACAACTTTGTATTATTTTAGAAAACCTTCGTAAATAATATTATCTTATAGGTATAACTTTGAAATGATTTCTTAGGTAAATATAGCGTATAGGTGTAGGTACTTTTGTACTTTCTTATATCTTGCTGCATTATTTACCCTTAAGGTGGAAATGTAGCTGTATATAAAGAGGGAAAACAGTGCTCTACGGTTTGTAAAATATTGAATCTAATACTAACGTAAGAACATTGGAATTTTTTACGACAATACTTAATATTCATTCTACAGTGCGACGCATCGATTTTACCAAATTTTGCCATAGTATTGTTTTAAAAAATGCCGAATAAAGAGAAAAATACAACTTTTACATGTTTAATTTAGGGCATTTTAAATACAAAATGTATTAAAATGCATGCGTCGCACTGTAGGTAAAGTGTTATACAGTATATGAATAATGCGTTTGATTATTTATTTTGTCTTATAAATACAATATTTTACAAATACGATGCCACTTTTAGAGCGCGTTCGCTATTGCTGCCTTTGTTCGACACACTAAGTATATATCTCTTCTTTTTTTCGACGAAATCGTAGACAGCTACATTCCGGCCTTAAACGAGACCTTTACGCTTTGTATTATAGTACATAAACTTTACACAGTTTTACAAACCAGCCCCGTATCAAATCCCAGCTTTTACAAAATCCCTCCCCGGAATTATCTGTGAAATGGGTGTGTCGCCCAAGAGCGAGTCAGTGGGATCTCCCGACAAACTCGTTCCGGGTTCGGGGAACGCACTCCGGGAACTCCGGGCACTCCGGCTCCGGGCTCTCTGGCTCCAACTCCGGTCGAACTAGAGGTGAATAACTTCTCTTCTTCCGCAGCGCTGCGTGCTGCTCTCGGATTTCACGTTGAGTGCGAATACAAGCGATGGGAAGCGAATTAGTGCTTTGTTTCGGACCATTTATTTGTTTGGGAAATATTTTGTATGGGTATGAGCTTAAATGTACGTTAGATATTACGTTTTTACTGTGACTGGTGTTTGGTAATTTTTAATAACCAAATTAAAACAAACATTTGAGAGAGTATTACATAAATAAATAAAATACCTACTAAATGACCGCATGTACGAGTACAGTAAAACACCTATAGGTACAGGGTGTTTCTACACCTCTGCACGCAACGTTAATAGGTTATATAATTTGATATACTGATTACAGAAAAAAATAGATTTACAAAATTCGCAAAAATTGGTTTGAGAGTCCATTTAAATGTTTATTTATTAATTTATTACATAAGAAGTTACTATTTGTAGATAGTCTGATACTATTTATAATTTTATTTTGTAAATAACATAATAAATAAGCAGCTAAATGGATGTTCAAACCAATGGAACTTATATTTTCACTACCCTTATTTTTGCGAATTTTGAAAAAATCTTTTTTTTTTCTGTAATCAGTATATCAAATTATATAACCTATTAAAGTTGCGTGCAGAGGTATAGAAACACCCTGTATACAGGACAGAGGGTTGGAAAAAATCATCATGATTATTTTTATTCTTTTTAAAATTGGAAAAAATTTATACAATATCATTATTTTGATTACTTTATAAACAATAAGTAATTTTTGTTGTTAAAAACAGTCATAAATTAATCTGGCTGATAAACCTTACATTGACAATAATTAGAAACATCTGTGTTTATTTTTTAAATAATAAATTATATTTTTTTGATTTCATAGTACAGGGTACAGGTAGGGAACACAAACTTCCCGTCATATAGCGACAAGATTAAAATCCGGCACTGCAATTAAACATTTTATCAGTTTTACATATAATAAATAATATCTTATCTAAATGTTGTCATCGATTTAGATTTAGAAATTGTCACAAAATTTCATGGTACAGGAAGAGTACATATCAGAGTGTCGACAAGTCATAGTTCCGACAAGCCACAGCATCTAAAAGTCATAGCGTATAAATGTCATAGCATCGACAATTACCCCCACTCCTGAGTTCATAGCGTTTAACTGTTAAACAGTCATAGCGTATAAATGTCATAGTGCCGACACTTACCTCCACTCCTGAGTTCATAGCGTATAACAGTTTTAAAAGTCATAGCGTATAAAAACCATACCGCCTAATAACCACACGTCCGAAAAACCACAGCATATAAAAGTTTCCCCACCACAATGTCACGCTACCCATATACCAATTTTCACACTTCGATTTGCACATTTGTACCCAAACTAATCAATACTAACAAAACCCTAATTGAGTCCAACAGATCTCCGTTTTTAAAAAAATAAACTAATCAATACTAACAAAACCCTAATTGAGTACAACAGAACTCCGTTATTTTTAAATAAACTAATCAATACTAACAAAACCCTAATTGAGTCCAACAGAACTCCGTGGTGTGGCATTTACTCGATTCTATGACATTTATACGCTATGACTTTTAAAACTGTTATACGCTATGAACTCAGGAGTGGGGGTAAGTGTCGGCACTATGACATTTATACGCTATGACTGTTTAACAGTTAAACGCTATGAACTCAGGAGTGGGGGTAATTGTCGATACTATGACATTTATACGCTATGACTTTTAGATGTTGTGGCTTGTCGGAAATATGACTTGTCGACACTGTGGCATGTTCCCTACAGGAAATATTAAAGTTGCTTTAATTGCAACATTGTAACAATGAACTGGCTCTGTTTCCAAGGTAGTAGGTTTTGTTTACAAATTAGAAGGCGGTAAGAGCTCATGAAGAAGGCGGTAAGCACTAAACAACAACAGAAACCAAGACAACAGCATCAAATTGCAAACTGTACATAACCAAAAATAAACATTTTCAAATTTATTTTTATTATATCGGTCTGACAAAAATATTATAAGCATCACGGACGTTATGTGGACTACGTCTCGGTCTCCAAACATTATTTATCTGTAGCATGGTTTAGTTTTATAAGAATTTACATTAATTCCACTTCAGACTGCCAGGTGTTTTGCGATTGATCATTGACTTTTAGATAACTTTTAACGTGAAATTTGATTTTTTTAATTGTATTGTATTTTGTGGATTAAAAGTGACCTTTCATTTGACGAACAATTATTTTGTGTATGCACGCAAAAACTAATTACTATGCTGTAAACATAGGTACTTTGAAAAACTGAATTTCTATTTATTATTTAAAAACATAGCAGTGAACTTGTTTTCAAACTGTAAACAAGATAAATATTAGTATCTCTGCGATAATTTTTTGTTAGTATATTTATTGCAAGTTATGTGTACAACAGCTGGCAAAAATACTTTCCAAACATTTCCGAATGTATCGAACGAAACTTTTTATTACAACTTCGTTGTATCATTACGTCAGATTGTTGGAAACTTTTAACTCGAATGCTCCATTTTGGCAAAAGCCCAAATGTCCATTTTGTAATTAAATGTTGTAGTAGTAAATCCATGTATAACTGTACGAGTTCAAATTTACGACTAGAAATGGAAAAATGTATGTTCGGATAGTTTTTTTAAATATTTATGTTACCTAGTTGTGATATAAACCATGGACGTAACAAGAATTAATTCCCATCTGGGATCAGAAGACAGGATATACATGGGATTTATAGTTAATATGAAAGATGACTGGATTACTAACTGGTAGACTGCCACAGCAGGGGTGTTAAGCCGGGTTTACATTGGAGGAGAAACTGAGACAGTTACTGGTACAGGTAGCGGACTATACTAGTATACTCAACTAAGCGCTAGGCTAGTAGGTGTTTACACCAGAAATACAATTTAGACGACTAGCTATAGTTCTCGTACCAGTACAAGTTGCTCTGTAGGTGACAAAATGAATTTTTTTCGTGGTTGTATATCATCTCGCTATTATTAAACGAAATAAAGTAAAGATAACTAAATTTATCGACATCCCACAAACACTCATGATCACGATATAGTTCTACAAACTTTATTGTCTCCGTTTAAGACCACTTTTTCATTTTAATAAAGTAAAAATACCGAATTTAACTATAAAACAAATATCTTTAAAATGAGACGTCAAAACGGTCAAGACACACTAGTATATCCCTAATCACCGGTGACTGTTTACATTGGTATAGTGCAGATATGAGTGTAGTGTAGTTACTTCACTACCCCAACTACTTGTACTAGTACTAGTACTGGTACTAGCTTCTGGCGAGCTAATAGTACTAGTAACTAACCCATTTACACGACCAATGTAAACCCGCCTTTAGTACCTGCTAGGAAAATTAGTGTAAACATATACCGCTACAATAAGAACAAATAATGTATTATGCTTCGTTCCATTATACGAGTAATTAGAATGGCAATATAAAATTAATTATCATTTTATGAAGAACAAAATAAGAAAAATATGTCGGAGTTAGCAATCATGTTGATTGTAATAATAAATAATGATAGAAATGCAATGTGCTAATGAAGTTATGATCGTGTTTGTTTGTTCGATTACGGTAGTACACTTGGGCGAAGTCTGGGATTACGTGCTAGGTGTGAGTCGCTTATCGGCAGTTTTGAAGATGGTCTGATTCGAGAGGCACGTGCCCGGGAATTGCCACCTTTCCTTATCGTCACAGTTTGTAGATCACGTTTAACTTGTCCATGACATGAGTGGTGAATGTGTGATTTATTTGGTGTTTCGATTAGTTAACTATTCCAATAATTGCGCCTTTGAGTAGTTTTATTGATCACGTAAATTTCATTTAAATATTGATAAGAATTATTATAAATAAGACAAATCAACTATTATTACTTGTAATAATTAATTAGAAATACTATTAAATCTACGCCCATGGAATAAAAAAAATTTTGCAGTTTAATAAATTATCGTCGTTTTTAGCGTTATCTTATCAACAAAGATAAGAACAATATCGAAGAAGCAATTTTGAGCGAATAAAGCGCTAACCATTTGTGCAAACAGTGAAAACATATCAAAACTTATTTTATTATGCGATACGCCGCGCTATTTTTCAGTTTGACAGTAGAGCAACACGAAGTGATAGTGCGAATATGTTCAAAAGTGTATCCAAACAACAATAATGCCAGTGAACAATCTGCCAACAATATCGTCAACAATCGACGAAGGAAGCCGCAAGAGTCCATTCCGCCATAGTTTACAACCGAAGTCTCACCTCCCGGCTAATCCCGTCAAAAGACATCATTCCCTAGGGAAGAATCGCCCGTCGAATTACATAAAAAAGCCCAGCGTTCCAGATATTCCCGAGGTGGAAAAAAGCGATGACGACTCTCCGAACCTCGCGAAACAAGATGTTGCGACCACCGAGAACGTCAGGATTAGCTTCACGAAAAAGAGCAGAAAGACCAGCAACATCAGCCGGTCGAGTAAAACGTCGATACAGAGCAGTGTTGTTAACATGGACCGCGGGTTTGTGAATTATGGGTACGATCAGCAAAGCCAGAGGTCCTCTCTGCATGGAAGCATGTCCAGTTTACCGTAAGTTTTTATTTGCAGTGTTTGCGGGTATTATTTTACGTTTTACATTCCTAGAATGCTCTCGATTTTACTTTTTTTTAAATTTGGGTTGACGTAGATTTCAATCAATATAAAAATTTAAAGAAAAGTCTATTTAAAAACAATGTTTAAGCGGCCCGTTTAGGTTTTTCTCTCGATTTTACTTTTTTTCTATTCCGCTCTTTTCCCCACTACTACGACTGCCTAAAACCAACCCGAAACTCGTACTTTACCGCATCCTAGATATGCAATGTCGTTTTGAAGTTGAAAAATACTGGAAGTGTTGCGAGTAAACTGTTAGTTTATTATTGACTTCAAGGTAATGTTTTTATAAACATTATTTAATAGAGAAAGAATGAATCTACAGATGTGCCTTTTTAAAATTTTTAAAATCAATTTCTGTCATGAGATACAACCGTGTAAAGTTTGCATAAATTGGAAAATTTTATGAATTTTTCGGAATTTTTATAATCATGTACAATTTTTTTATTAAAATTTTAAAAAGGTACAACTGTTAATTGATCCTTTAAGTATGTAATCCTTATTGAAATAAAATTTTACCATTCCTGTACTGGCCATAAAACACTCGCTACGTTAGTACATTTTATCCCGGATTTAGATTTTAGGAGGTAGACGGACTTATTAATCAATAATAATATAAAATTGTTTTTCTACGACTAATGTATAAAACATTAACATAAAATGTGATGTTTGCTACATAATACCATATTAGAATTACATAAATACCACTGTTTTTGAAAAAGTTTTAGTTATGAAAATATAATTATTGTTACATTGTAAAATGCTGATGAAGGACAACATTTTGGGTCCGAAACGTCCATTTAATAAAATTAACATAACGATTTGAAGTCTTCGTTTCACTTTCCTGGATCCATAAGCCAACCTTTACCTATTTTACATTGGATCAACATCTCAAGAAACTCAATATTTATTATATAATTATTTTAAAAAATATATATATATATATATATATATATATATATATATATATATATATATATGTCAGAATAGGAACGTATGGCGTAAACTGGATTGCGGGTAAAATTTGAATGTTTAAATAGCATTTTTTTTAAATGTATTTGATATCTTAAACTGTAGGTGCTCGTACTCTTGTACAACAATCTACAGAATAGGTATATTTTCAAAAATCTATGGTTTGGTATAATTTCTTAACTATTTGGACAGTTTAACAACAGTTTGATATTCATATTAGTTTGTTTTATTTATTTCAGTGCTATATAAACTTTAAAAATAATTAATAATAGATCATTTAAAATGAGAATAACAAACGTGCAAAGTACACTTATCACTAGCACAATAATTGTAGTATCTATTTAATGAGAGTAAATCGATGTTCTATAAGATAGTCAAAAATTTACAATAAATAAATGTAGGTATAAATAATTATTGTAATCTGTTGCGTGTAGATTATTTTATTATTTTAAAAGGTAGATACTTAAAAATAATATTTATCAAATATTGTATAAAAAATTTATTATTAAAAAATGTTTTTCAACTAGGTAATACCTACATAAATATTTTAAGTAAATATAATTACTTCCATTAAAAATAAGTATAGGTGTACGTTTTAAATAATATTTGTGTACATTTTTGAACGATTAAGATTTTGTTTAGCCTATTTAAAAATTAAATGGTACCAACTAAAACATATTTTTGTAGTAGTACCTATATATTATTTTTTGAAGTACCTATAGTTATTTAATGTAATATACCCACTATTTGGAATTATGGTCAGTAAAAGATCAAGATTGTTTAAAAATAAGTATAGGTATACGTTTTAAATAATATTTGTGTTCATTTTTGAACGATTAAGATTTTGTTTATACTATATAAAAATTAATTGGTATCAACTAAAACATATTTTTGTAGTATTATTATTTTTTGAAGTATAGTTATTTAATGTAATATACCCACTATTTGGAATTATGGTCAGTAAATGTACAAGTACATTACTTTATATAACTTTATATAACTAACAACAATAATACAGACTTGAAGTCTATAAAACATTTGATATTTTTTCAGAGTAATCCGAGAACAATACTGTTGCTGTGCAAGATGGACAAAACTAGAAAAACACCTAGCGTTAATAGTGGGCATTTTAGCACTAATCATCATTGGTCTAGTGATTGCTATTGGATTAGTGGCAAAACATGGTCCTGACCAACCAAAGAATAAGTTTTTTTTGCGGTTATGAGTGATTGATAAAACGAATTCAGTACTTTTTAATTTATTGTAACCAAACATGAACAAGAAAGTGCGGCTATGTGCAATAAGAGACTTAAATTATGTGATATTACTAAGTTATTGTTATATTAAGGGTCTCGTCTCCGTAACAAAATATTGCGTGTTTAGAGGTATAGCAGTTTCTGCTTTACTCATTGCATATTAAAAATTTGAAGGAAAAACAGGTTCTAGATGTTTGTGAAAGAATTAATCTAGGATTATGCCGAGTTAGAATTCTGAAAAAATCTTTGGAATCCATATAAAAAATTAATGAAAAAGTGTGTTTTCAGCAATTTCTTACGCGCTTTATCATATTATTTATTAAAAAATGTAACTCGGCATAATCCTAGTTGCATTCTTCGTCTGTACATAAATTTGTAAAATTTAGATTTATCTATAAAACTTCGTGAGTATTTTAGAAATTCCTAGACTGCTTTTACGTATTTTTAGCGAGCGTTTCTATGCATTAACATTGGACAAACGCGGTGTTGAGCTACTTGGAGACGATACCCTTAAGACGCAGTGCTTTAGTGGCAGCTTATGAACTTGTGTGATATTGAAGCAGCTTTTATTTTAGTATCAACTAATAGTGATAAGATAAGTTTAACTAAAAGACATCAAAACCAGTAGATTAAGAATAAGTTTTGAATGATTGATGTAATGTAAGAGAATTGTAAAATATTTTTTTAAATAATAAATATAAACTATTTTATATTTGACACTATCTACAGTTTAGATGATAAGTAAACTGACAATTCACCATATGTGTACTGTATATCACTAAATACTTGAAAATATAAATTTAAAAAGTAAATATACATATACATTTCATGATAAGTGTGATAATTATTTTTAAAATTAACAACGCTGATAATGTATGCAAACAGACAACTAGGAAAGAAATACCAAATGTTCCATCAAAAATTAAAGTTATTTCTCATCCGGGAATATTATATTTCAAATTTATAGCTGTATTCCTAAAAGCATACATTACAAAAAATAGTATGCAGTGCAAATTTCACCTACCACTATTGGAATACCTATTGAGAATTATGCTTCTTTACTGTATTTTATTTAAAAAAAATACAAAAGTTATTTATTAAGTCAATTGCGACGTTTCGACCTTGGTTTAGGCCATTATCAAGCAAAGTTACATAGTTAAATTTAGTATTGAAATAATATTACTAACTAACAATATTAAAAATTGCTATTGAGGTGTACACCTCAAGAGTCCAAAATAAATAATAATAAAAATAATAAATTATTTTTTCCCAACTACCTACATCTTCTTTCGGCTTAAATAAATAAATATTCCATATAAAACTATGACGATTAGTGAAAACGCAATGTAAATATTCCGCTTATTAAGCGAGATATGATTTTTTAAATGTCTGGTATTTAGAGATAACGTCGGTCGTATTTCCAGTGGCACTCAGTTTGTTTCACTAACATTTTCCTTGAAACTAATTATTTATTTACTTTATATTAAAAAGTCGTCTTGCTATGCTAAAACATATTTTGTAGCAGTTAAAAGTGTAAAATAAAATCAAACACAAATTAAATAAACACGAATAATTTAATAATGACAGATGGTAGTTACATTCTCTGCCGCATCATGTCTCTTCTTCTCATGTTCTCATCGCAAAAATTTTTTTACGGTCAACAACAACGTTGCATATGAAACAAACCACGCTCAATACTATCTACGTCATGGAATCTTAAATAATTTATATCTTTTAAATGAAATTATTTAAAAAATTTCTTTCTTCACTATTATATAGTTTATATCGTTAATATTCCTTATTTATATTATGGTGGAACTACCTATTAGCCACTTAAATTTTTTTCATTTTTGTATAGCTCGATAAAAATGATGGAAAACTGATTTCAGTCCAAATTTTATTTTTCGTATTATCTACGAGTACTCTTAAATAATTCACTTTTTTAAAGATTCTGTAAAAACTCATATTTTTAATTTTTTTTCTAAAAAGCATTTTTTAAGATGTAACATGACCTTCAATACTTCAAGCGGGTGTCTACCTAATTCTTGAAAACTCAGAGCTAGAAAATTTAACAAAGAGAAGAAAATTCTTGCGTAGAATTATAAAACATACGAAAATTCAAAGACAAAAAAACAAAAAATGCATAAATAGAAGTTGCGCTTGATTTATGATTCTCTGTAAGATTTTCTCTTGACTAAATTTTCTAGTTATAGATAGATATTCTAGTGTTGAAAACGTTCCCCTTAGGGCTTTTAAAAATATGTGAATTTTGAGATGAATACCCCTGTGGTTTACTCTCCACTATCAACCATATGTACTCGTGAGTTAACGTCTGATAACCGCACACGCGGTGTGTATCTATATCAATAACTGTCAATATATTATATTAACCGAGTTAGGTGAAAAGCCGTGAGAGATATTTATGTATTATAGTGAAGTTGACGGATATTGATACTTACAAAATGAGCTTTAATATATTGAGTTAGCAAACAACGCACGTATTGATTGGTTTTCTCTGTTTAGAAGAATAATTAGTTCTTGGAATGGAAGCTTGCTACAACAACCGCTCATACATTACTGTCAGACTGGTTGCCGACAGCGCTATTGATATCTGCTAGCTATCATTTCGAAGTGCTAGCCAAGCCATGGCATTCTCAGATTTTCCTTAGATTCTCATATGTTGTTAATTAATTTTTTTATAAATAATTGCTGCGATATTTTAATCATTAATTTGTTTCAAAATTGAGGGACTTTAAATTAAAATTTCTTAAATAACATAGATTTTGCTAGTAAAACGTTCATTTTTTACTATTTGACAAAAATACAACTTTTAAATAATTGTATTTCGTATTGAATAGTTTAACAGTGAATTAAAGGATCATCGGATGAAAGATATAAAATATAATGGTGTCAACGTTTGGACATTTTATTTAACGGAATAAAAAAGTTCTCAGTCTTCAAAGTTTTTATTTATTAACAGATGATAATCATCACCAACGTTTCGGTAGCAAATTCATATTAAATATTATTTTTGTATGATGTTTGTAATTTATTGTATTGTGGTTTTCTCCTAGAACCCTGAGGAAGGTAAATTTGCTATACCGAAACGTCGGTGATGATTATCATCTGTTAATAAATAAATTTAACTTTGAAGACTGAGAACTCTGTTACTTTTTCATTCCATTTACCTAAACAGTCAAGAAATTACAAGTTAAATTTTTTTTAACCATTCCTTTGTATTTTTATTTGACTACATAAGTATTTATAATATAAAATCAATTATTTGTATATACGTAGGTACTTAGTGCAAAATTATGTATAGTTGTATTATGGAAAATCTTCAGCTATCGCTAATTATGAATACGCTGAATACAATATCAATACCCATATTTGTTACGGTTACATTGCGATATTATTGTAGCTTATAAATTTAATCAACAGTGCTCTTATTTCGTTGTCTTCTGTTCCGTTATAAATTTGAGACGATAAAAGATTAACACGCTACTCAAATTCAAATCCTTTTATTTTTATTCGTATACAAGCCGTGCAGCCCGTACAGCGAAGGTCAAATCTTTCAGATCTGATTCATTCATTTCCCCACTTTTCCCAATCAGTTTTATTTACAAATCATACAAATACTAAATAGGTCAACATGACCTGTACCAAAATTGATTACTAATTTCTTCTTTCTTTGAATCTGACATTGAAAGTAGTTGAGCCAAGAATTTCTAACACTTAAATTAACCTATAACCAAATTTACAGAATTTTGCAAATTTTGAAATTTTTTGATCACCCAAAAACCAACCACCCTCGATTTCTCAAAAATGGTTCAATATATCGTTTTTTGGGAGGTCAAAATTTTTTAAAATTTTCAAAATTCTGAAAATTTGTTTATAGGTTAATTTGAGTGTTAGAAATACAATGCTGCAGACTAGAGTTTGATATCTCGCTTAGTTTTTGAGATATCGGCCTTTAAGTTTTTTCCAACTTGTATGAAGAGATTCATCTACACTTTTTTAAATATATTTAAAAGACATAATACTATTTTTTAACAGACTGACACACACAGACATCATCTCATAAAACTTTATTCGTAATCTATATGGATCCTAAAACACTCGAAAATTTTGACCAATCACAATACTTCCCTTATAGAATATGAGGCGGGAGGTAGGTAATTAAATACCAACTTCCTATTTTAAATAATAATATTTTAAACAAATATTATTGTAAATTATATTATCTACCAATAAAATATTTTCCATTTAAATTTTTTCCTGAAGTTAAGAAATAGTTTGTAGATTTGTAGTCCTTGTCGGGCAAAATTCGATAGCAATTAAGTCTGCTCTATTTAATTTTACGCAACATTCCATTATAATCACAGTTTTAAAGTCAATTAATTTTTTGCTCGATATTTCTCGATCGCCGCCACTGGTTTATTCGCACTTAACACAGAAGCTGGTATTCTGCAGATGGATCTACCGATCTACGTCTAGCCATCGAGGAAGAACAACGGTAGTTTGTTACGTGCGTCAGTTTTTTCATATCTTTACCTTATCATGTCTGTCTAGATTCTATTATTTTTGCGATAATCCCGTTTATGTATTGAATTAACCGAGTTTTATTATTTCCGGTTTTTGTCGGTGATCGAGAGATCTAGTTCTTTATTTATTAATTATTAGATGGATATTTAAATTTTATACGTTTTAATAAGTAAAGCCTCATTCACATAAGTATTTAGTTTGAAGGTTTACATTTATGTTTACGTTTAAGAATGTTTAAATTCATCCGCACTTTTTACTTTCTAGCACTAAAGTTTGAATCCTCCAATCTTTAAGTTTATGTTTACCACTTACTAAAGCTAAATTAAGTTCATTATGTGAATGCTGTATTTTTAAACTTAAATATAAATGTAAACCTTCACACCAAATGCTTATGTCAATGAGGCTTTATGGCGGATAACTATAAATTAGATTTAGTAGGTTTGATAAATTTGGTATTAATTTAAAGGTCCTAAATATTATATTATAATACATAAATTATTTTCTAAAATTGATCGTTAAAATATAGGAAATCATCTCTGAATTGCATTTTGTAAAAGATGTTTAAAACATAGCAAAACCTAAAGAATAAAAAAATATCACTTTACAAATATTATTGTACTAGAATAGTATATTCTGCAACAAGTGTGGAATGAAGCATATTCAGCTCGAGTGGAAAGTTTGTGAGACGAGCCGTAGGCGAGTTTCATGATTCCACGCGATCGGAATAGCCATTCCAAACGTGTTGTAGACTATACATACTTTATCTACGACTATAAATTTAATTGCATTAAAAAAGAACCTAAATCTATAAAAATAAAAATATACGTACTTATTTATAAAATAATATTCTACATAAAATTAATAAATCTAAATGTATTTTAAAGCTACCCACCAACCAAAAACATTGACTAAAGTTAAATTATTCTAACTCGCCACATTTCATTCTGTCACTAGTGACGGAATGAATCCATTCCGTAACAAGTGATAGAATGTAATAATTCCATAATTGAAAATGATGTAAGAATGATAACATTCTATAACAGTCGTACGTAACAAAATCCTGCAGTATTCATTCACAGAAAAATGCATATCTAGAATTTTAGATTCCGCATAAATGCAAACAGAAGAAGATGCAAACACAGGAAGATGCAAATATAGATCTATAAAACTAGTTTGTTTCATCGGCAAAAGGGGATACACAAATACAATACCATTCTTGAGTCCCACATACTCGGTTTACCTATAACTTTTCAAGATTTGCGTCTACTTCTGTTCGCAATTATGCCAAATATAAAGTACTAGTTCTGCATTTTCCTTGAATGAATCTTTTGATGCAGGTATTTTATTACATATGAACTTTAAAGCCCTGTTCGCATGAGGATTCTTTGAAGATTCTACCAAGGTTCTAAATCTTGGAAAAAGAAGTAGTTTCAAGATTCTAAATCTTGAAAAAATGTAAACTCATGTTTTTGAAGCAATCAATAAATTATAAATTCTACTTTTCCAAGACTTATTGAAGATTCAATTTAGCGCCACCGCAATTTAACAGGTAATTCCCACTAGAAAGAAGAAAACTTCTTTTCTAGGATCTCGGTAGAATCTTCAAAGAATCCTCGTGCGAACAGAGCTTAAGATCTTTTGATGTACCTATTTTCCTGTGTATGAAAACTCCAGAATTTTATTTTCTGTTGTTGATCAGGGATTCGGATTCATCATACATCGATGAATGCGAAATTAAATTACAAAATAACTGCAATGTTTCAAACAATGACGTGTATCTCGTCAGCACAAAACATTCAGCAATGCGAGTGATTCTTCCACAGTAAAATTGAATCAGTTTGTAGCGTTTTTGCAATTTGTCCGTAATTTTAAACCAGTCAGCTGAGCGTGTGTTGTTGTTCGTGTGTGAGCGTGCTACAGCAGCCGAAGGTTCATCTATCTCGAAGATAATTGATATTTCAGTCTTGTCTGACTGGTGCTTCATAAACATTGTGTTTGCTGGTAGCTGCAAAGTACTGTAAATATATTCCTGGTAAGTAAGTATTCCCATATTATTTGCTTTATGTTGAGTTGACAAATATAATAGCTTGCAATTTTAAATTTAGTTAAGTGCCCCGTCAATTAAATAATTTTATTTATAAGTATAATAAAACTTATATCTTAACTGCGACTCTAGTCTAGTGTTAAAGTAGTGCTATTTTTATTTTTTGAAACGAAATAATGTTATGGATTAAGTGTATTTTTCAACGAAAGTTTAATAATGAAATTAAATTTTAGTAAAATAATAAGCTTCACTACGACTACTTAAAAAAATAATTCATTTTATAAGGTAATAATTTTTAATCTACGGCTAATGTATAACAAACATTAATTTTCTACATAATGCCATATACAGGCTGTATCATAACTTCGAGTACATACGTTAAAGGTGTATTATGTTGTTTGATATTCTGATTACGAATCAAAAAGAATTTTTTTTAAATTCGAAAAATTAAGGGTAGTTTACCTCCAGCATTTCTTGTAGTACTGCACTGGATTCGTTTTCCTATTAAACACAAACAAGAGAAATAGGTAATCAAACATCTTAAATTACATAATCCGAGTAAAATAAACATACAAAATTTAATTATTTTTAATGAAACAATCATTACTTCACCCAGTGGCAGTGGCAATGAAAATTTTTTGACTGGGAAACATGAAAATTAATTTTGCGATTTAAAAAAAATTCTTTTTGATTCGTAATCAGCATATCAAACTACGTAGACCCTTAACGTATGCAGTACCTGAGGTTATGAAACACCATGTATTAATCCCTCAGGCGAAAAGCATTTTCGCTTTAATTTTAAGCTCTTGCAATTTTTTTAATTATTATTTAAAGTTTAAAGTACCAATTAAGTTATGAACGTCAGTTATTTTTTATGGGCAGAAAAATATTGTCTCATTGTTTCTTCAAAGTTTAAACTAATTCTCAGAACAATAAACTGTCATGAACATAAATTAGTTGTCAAGTCAAAATATGCTAAGACAGACAATTATACTTTTAATTAATAATAAATTAAAGAACTTTGCTGTATATAAGTTTACATTTCATAGAATTAAAGGTCGCCGATAACAAAATATAAACTAAACTAAATTTATTGACCCGATAATAAATTATAACATATTTAGTGTAATGATTGTATTTATTTATAGATCGGTCGTTCAGTGGTTTCTGTGTGTTTTCTAAATAAATGAAAACGCAAACATGATAATCCATTGTTTAATTCTGATTGTTTTAACATCTTTTGTTCATGGGAAACCGGCGACAATCGACATCAATGATTTCACACGTGATGATGATTCTATTAATTGCGGCTACGATGTAAGTAAACAGTGTTATTAGTAATGTGTTAATAATTGTTAAATTCACAGCTATTTGTATAGTTCAATGTTTTAACAATTATTTATTACTTTAATTGAAAAATGATGTTCAAGTTCCTTTTATTCGTTCATTTTATAAACGTTTAATTAATGCAATTACTGAAATACTGCAGCAGTTAAAAGCTCGTAATTTATTCTCAATGTAGTATTTTTTGCTGCAAGCCAAGTAATTTAACAATTTAAGTAGTATTTACTTCAAGACTAAAATTAAATGTTACAAAAAACTAGATTAAAAATATTGTTTTATTGCTTCTTGCTTCATTTAACTAACTTTTCCACTTACAACAAATTCATTATGAATTCTGAAAGTTTGTTCAATTTTATGTTAGTTACCTACCTACCTACATTTTAATTTTTGTTCAAAATGTAAGAAAAAATAAATTTGATAGCAGGTATATCCTTTTTATTTATTCTGCAATCGGTAGTGTAGTTGTGTATGAAGTAGGTACAAAGAAATTGTCATAAAAATCAGACAAATCATTAATTTGTTCCCTGGTAAAATTAAAGCATTTTTCTGTAAAATAAATTATTGAACAAGAACAAGAAACAATAATCCTTAATGTCTATATTAACGTTTACTACCTACTACTACTACTTTTAAAAATATTTCTAATTGTGAATCAAATAATTTAAGTAGCAAATATTCGTTTCAAACAAATTAACAATTTTTCAGTATTTTTAAACTAAATTATTTTCCAATATTTATAAAAAAAAATTCAAAGTATAATATAATATTGTAGAAAAATCAGTTTTATTTTACTAATTATCAAGTAATCAACTAATGGAAAAATTGTGCTTTTTGAAGTCTTGCCATCCAATTAAACCTGGAATGCTAAATGTGCACTTGGTTCCACATACCCACGATGACGTAGGTTGGCTGAAAACAGTAGATCAATATTACTTCGGAAGTAAGTATAAGTAGAAGCGTATCTTATTCGGAACTATCTTAATTTATTCCTATAATTTCCTTGTTTAGGCAAATCTAATATTCAGAAAGCCGGAGTACAGTACATTTTAGATTCAGTTGTTCAGGAACTTCTGCGCGATCCAAATAAGAGGTAAATTGAAACACATTTCCTTGTTGGAAATTATAAATTATGCAATAAACACTAAGCTAGACAAAACTTTTCTTTATAATAATAATAATAATAACAATTAATTCTGATAATGGTAAGATATAAAGTCATTAATCTATATTTTTTTATACCAAGCACAGCTTGGTATATCAAAAAATAATTATGAGCCCTAATAATAATCAGGCTTAAGAGCATTATGTACAGGAAGAATGTACACGTTAAAGCATTTTACATTCATACACCTCATCGACACATGGTTGCACATTTTAACAAAAACAAATTTTTATATGGTACATAAGGGATAAAACTTCGTTCTATTAGTGCAGGCGTTTAGAAGCACCTACAGATTTTTCTTTATATTTCGCAGAACATGATATTTTAAACTTGAATCATGTAGTTTAAAGTTTAATCTATGTTGGGGTAGTGTTATTTTTTAGAAAAACTTTCTGATTTCGAAAATATTAGAGGTAAAAAAATGTAAATTTTTGTAGTTTTCTTTATTTTATAAACTAAAACTTCGGTACAAAACAGAAAAAATGGCACTAATGGAACGAAGTTTTATCCCTTATCTACCATATAAAAATTTGTTTTTGTTAAAATGGGCAACCATGTGTCGATGAGGTGTATGCGTGTAAAGTGCTTTTTACGTGTATATTCGTCCTGTACAGAATGCTCTTAAATCCATCATAATTTATAAGTTGGCATACAAATTTAACAACTTAAGTCATTAGACTACCTATATTATAATATGAGGATTATTTCACTCATACATTTCTAAGCCATCTAAAATTTAAGATTTTACCTAGTTACCTTGTTTTATTTTGACAAAATACCTTCACACAAATTTTTTCGCACCTCTCTAGCCAATTTAGACTGCTGTATTTTCGTAACTATGTCAGCTTTGATAAGTGGAAAAATTTTGACGTTTTGATAACTTCTTTAGCAACATGTTATTTAATTAGTATCAAAATTGACTTTTGCATTCGTGAAATAGTCATCCTAATATCATTCGTGGTTAAATTTTGTCTTGGCAAAATTTTCAGATTGTTTTACGAGAATTCGTTGCCAATTTATTTCGTGACATTGATTTTTAATCATTTGCTATGCAGCAACTCTCGTAACAATCTGAAATTTTTGCAGCAAAATTTAACCACTTATGATAATATTATATGACAAAAAATATGTGAAGATATAAAAAAAGTACCTATGTGAAGATTTCAAAATAATTTCAAATAAAAATACATATTATTATTAAACATAGCCATTTAGCACTGCGTTCAAAGTATCTGAAATTTCAAGTAGGTATACAAATCTTGGAAACTATTGCATTTAGAGAGATACGGTTTTCAAATTTGTATTAATTATTTTTATTAATTATTTTTATTATTATTAATTATGTTTATGTGAAGATTTCAAAATAATTTCAAATAAAAATACATATTATTATTAAACATAGCCATTTAGCACTGCGTTCAAAGTATCTGAAATTTCAAGTAGGTATACAAATCTTGGAAACTATTGCATTTAGAGAGATACGGTTTTCAAATTTGTATTAATTATTTTTATTAATTATTTTTATTATTATTAATTATGTTTATGTGAAGATTTCAAAATAATTTCAAATAAAAATACATATTATTATTAAACATAGCCATTTAGCACTGCGTTCAAAGTATCTGAAATTTCAAGTAGGTATACAAATCTTGGAAACTATTGCATTTAGAGAGATAGGGTTTTCAAATTTGTATTAATTATTTTATTTTAAAAATAAACATTAAAAAAATGATCAATGATTATTCCTTGGCTATTTGAGAGATGAATTGAAAACACAGTACTGGGAATTTAAAAAATGTTACATAGTGACATAAATTGAAAAACCGTAGGTATCTCTCTAAGTGCAGTATTTTTAAAGATTTATTTCAGACACTTTGAACGTCTGAAACATAAATTTAGTACCTAGATATTAAGTAGCATAAAGTTTAACTCCAAAAATATAGATTTTGAAGCTGAATTAGTTAAAGAGTAGGTACTTAGACCGGTTCGTTTTTAAAAGTCACATTAACTCTCATTTATACTGCCTTATTTTGTACTTCATTATTGAAGTGTTTCAAGATTATTGACAACAATTATATATAAATTATCGGGTAGAGATAGAAGTGAACTGTTGTTTTTGTAGCCAGAGAATAAAAAGGTGATTAATGAATGTATTGAATCGTTTAGATTTATCTACGTCGAAACCGCATACTTATGGAAATGGTGGAAAAGGCAACACGACACCTTGAAGCACCAAGTAAAGCGTCTAATAAACCGAGGACAACTGGAAATCATCGGCGGAGCGTGGTCGATGAACGACGAAGCAGTCACACACTACCAATCCATCATCGACCAATTCAGCTGGGGCCTGAGGTAAAGCTACCGCCACTGGTGTTTGGATTTATCTGAAATTAATGTTTGTTCTCTGTAGGAAGCTAAACGAAACATTTGGCGAGTGCGGCAGACCGAGAGTAGGCTGGCAGATTGATCCGTTTGGCCATAGCCGCGAGATGGCGTCGATATTCGCTCAGTTGGGATTCGATGGGATGCTTTTTGGACGCCTCGATTACCAGGATAAGCGCCAGCGAATGCAGACCAAAACTGCGGAAATGATTTGGCAGGGCAGCGCCAGCTTAGGTGAAACTACACTAATTCACGTTTCAAAGTTTTAAACATTTTGATATTTATACATACAGTCGACGTTTCGGCTACTTATTTAGCCTTCATCGAGAAAAATAAAATTTACAATTGCTCGTCAAAGGCGGTGCACTGCTAGTACCTACTCTAAACACCGAAAATTGCTTGTTACTATTCCTATTAAAATCAGCTCTAAATAAAAGATTTTTATGACTAATATATCAATCGATAAATACAAGTTTTCTCTATGCTTGCATTTTTTATTTAGTTCATTAAAAAATGTCATTTTACTAGAGATATAACATAGATTTGACACAATTTTTTGGAAAACTGTCATTAGAAAAGCATAGTTTGATAAATTTTCTACCAAATTATTACAAAGTTTGTACAATTATCTCAATATGTACCATAATTTTGATAGGATTATGAAAGTCATATTTAACGAAATTATCACCCGCAAATATGACAGAGACTCCTGAACTAATATAAGCTCCACCTCTGTAAGACGTAGTACACTCCTATGTAAAAGAAAATTTAACGTGTCTAAATTAAATGACACAATACACCGGTTGTAGGTTTAATATTTTTGTCTCAGACTATAGAAAGCAGACTGGGCATGTTCTTTTAGAAGTTTATTTGCTACTTCCCCCTGTACACCTACAAACCCTGAGATGGTTGTTGATTGGAGGTGGCCCGCCTTAAGTACTTACAAAAGTTTATTAAGTTCTTGATTTCTAGTCAAATGGTCATCGTGAGATTGAATATGTTACGCCTTGAGCCATTTTTTGACTCGATTTTGTAAATTGAAGGCTAAATAATAGTCGAAACGTCGACTGTATGAATAAATAACAAAATCTACAACAATTGTGACTCATGTACCCATTATTCGATCTTCCAACATCAAAATTTCAACAGTCAAGATTCAATCATGATCGTGAACTCATGTACGACAGATTTTAATGAAATTGAAATGACATTCCTCCTGTTTACATGAGTATTCAAATTTTTAAACTGATTGACTGAATGCGTAGACACTTATGACTATTGAAAGGTTTCAGTTTTTATTGCAATATCATTTGAAATTTGATTCGGTATTTCATTAAAAATTGAGAAAGGAAATTTAAGTCGAAGAATTGAGTTTCAATAGTTAAACAATAAATGCAGGCAATAATTTTCTGGGACATTGAAACTAATTCTTTCAATAAATGATATTTTTGACCTTTTGACTAACTTAATTTAAAAAAATTAGAATTATATACATACTTAGAGAAGCTTTTTCATATTCGTCATTAGTACTGAGCACAAAGTATAATACTTTCCAAAAGTTAAATATTGAAGGATTGGTAGTCGGAGTTGGATAATTTGAAATAAGTATAACAACCAATCTCACATAGCAAACGATTCCATGTTTATTACTTCTTCTTCAGTGCTTACAAGAACATCTTTTATTACAACACAGTATTAATTATAAACATTGAACAAAAGTCAATTATAAAAATAATAACATATACCATACCTACCTTTATAATTTACTTTTGTTCAATGTTTATAATCTAATCTAAAAATCTAGTTGTTCAGGTTTAAAATACTTAAATTTATATGTCGTAATGTTGTAGGTAATTCTTCTCAATTATTCACAAGTATTCTGTACAACAATTACGCTCCTCCACCCGGTTTCTGTTTCGATGTATTATGCGACGATGATCCGATCATTGATGATAAGCGAAGTCCTGATTACAACGTCGATGAGAAGGTAAATCTAATAAAATATATATCCTTAATTAAATGCACGAAAATTAGCATTATCTCTCATCTTCGTGCATTTAGGTGGCAGGATTTATATATTTTGCAAAGGAGCAAGCTAAATATTATGCCACCAATAATATAATTTTTACGATGGGTGGCGATTTTACGTATATGGATTCGCATATGTGGTTCAAAAATTTGGACAAACTGATTAGGTATGTTGTTTATTTATAGGTAAAAGAATTTTTAAAATATGTCTACAACCAATCGGCAAGCTATCAAACTAACAACATTATATTAACATTGGGGGAAGATTTTAATTATCAGGATGCACATATGTGGTTTGTAAATATTGATAAACTTATTCGGTAAGTCACGGTTCATCATAATTTGTATATAACGTGTTGTTCACCTTTTGCTAACTTTTCTCTATGGCTATGCACGAGACATTCAACCCAAAAAAAATTATAGGTATATCTTAACTCATAATTTAGACGCACTAACATAAATTGCTTCCTTTTCAAATAATAATAATATAATCTTAGGTAGTAAACAATTTTGCAGTAGACATTAAATCCTCATTCATATAAGTATTTAGTTTTAAGGTTTACGTTTATTTAAATGCACAAATGTTTGAAACTGCAGTCCTAAATGCTCGGTTTTAGTCTAATTGAACCGAACTAAATAAACAACAAAATACCCTTCGTGAGTCGCACATACTCAGTTGTGGTTGATTGAACTGAACTAAATAAAGAACCTAATACCCTTCTTAAGTGAAATAAAATTATGTAACATTGTGTTTTATAATATGCCTGTGTGCCTTGGCTTTTTACAAAAAGTCTAATTTTACAATCAGCGTACGACACCAATACCGATGACTCATAGAATATCAAAATATGATTCTTTCATGCTTCTAAATCTTGGAAAAAAGAAATTCAATTAATTAGAAATTCTTCTTTTCTAAGACTCATTGAGTATTCAATTTAGCGCCGCCGCTATTTGACAGATAATTCTCACCAGGATTATTTCTTTCAAAATTCAGAGGTATGAAAGAGTCATCAAAGAATCCTTGTGTGATCAGGACATAAGAAGTAAGTCGTGTTTTAATTCTCACTCTTGGTTGTTAGTGTATAGTACGCCATAGAGACGATTTTTGCGCTGTTAAACTTTATACCTATGCTAATAGCGGCGGAAATATGTTAAATGACAAAATGTAGCTACATGTGAAAAAAAAATTGGCGTGGAAGGGTCTTAGGATTTTAACTTTTTTCCGAAAAAAATTACAAGTCCAAAAATCCCAAAAAAAATTGGCGCGGGACGGTGTTAGGATTTTGACTTTTTCCGAAAATTTTTACAAGTCCAAAACCCGGTAGCCAAATGGAGTTATGAGCGTGGAATATTTATGTGTGTACATAATTTTGAATGCGAATTGATATATTTTACAAATATTAGAATATTCCCGTACCTTTTGAAGGGAAGTTCTCTGCAGACCATATTTTATTTCTTACCATATCTTACCTTAAAACTCTCTTCTAATTCTTTCACTCAACACTCAGCACTTTTCCACAAAAATGTTATTTACCCCAAAATAATTAGTAACCAACCACCCTCCCCCCAAGTAGTATTTTATTTATTCAATATAAGAAGTATAACAGATACAAGACAAATTAATAAATAAAAGTATAGATAATAAATACAAATATTGCACATTCTTTCTCGTGCACGAAGATATCTGGAAGATAAAGTGCTGGACCTAAAACATACTCAACTAAATATTAATCTAATAGCGAAAATTTTGTAATACAAAAAGGATACATTTTATAATCTTCAAAACCTGGAAACATAAATCACATTATAATTATTTAAATGTATGTTCCAATACGCATAGAATTATACACAATTTTTATTTCAAAATAACGTAATTCCAAATTTATACAATATAATATTAAATCGACATTAATTGTTCACCTGGTTGGGATTTTTAAAACAACCAATGTCGATAATACTGTAGCATTTAATTTGTATCCAAGATGGGGCCTAATCCATCTTGGATACAAAATAAATATTACAGTTTCAAGTTTAAAATATTATAAAATTTAAACGCGAATTTAAAATAAGTATCACATCATAATAAAAATTGTCTGTATTCTTTCCTACATTAAGTACAACATATTTTTTTCATTTATATTATAATATTAATCTCAAAATAAATGAATCATTACCTTAATTTTGAATAGTACGAAATTTAAATATAATTTTAATAAGAAAATATTACCTTTTAAAATGTTTTCTGGAAATTCTTATTATAAAAATACAAATCGCAAAACAGCCAAAATATTTAACACTAGTTCGTATGGCTGGGTTTATTTAAATAGAATTACAAATGTTAAAATTTTATATTTAATAATTTGTATACAAGATGTGCCCGTCATCTTATTTACAAATCATTATCTATATTTTATTACTTGATTAAATTTTAAATGCGAATTTGTATTTAAATATAATTTTTATTTGAACCTTTATGAAGATCTCTGCTACGGAAACTCAGCAAATTCGGCGATTCCAATTTATACACTTTTCCGCAAATATTTTATTAATTATATGAAAATTATTATCAAAAACGTTAGAACAATGTTTAAATCAATGTTTTATAACATATTTGAGTAATATTTTATAGTTTTTAAGTGATTTTTGATAATAATTAGATGCAACAATACGATCGCGACCGCACTTTGACAATCAAAAACAAATGAATTATGACAAACACGGCCGCTGAGTCTAGCAGTCACTGCTGCAATGTTTATCGTAATTCATTTGTTTTTGTTTGTCAAGTGCGGTCGCGGTCGTATTGTTGCATCTAATTATTATCAAAAATCACTTAAAAACTATAAAATATTACTCAAATATGTTATAAAACATTGATTTAAACATTGTTCTAACGTTTTTGATAATAATTTTCATATAATTAATAAAATATTTGCGGAAAAGTGTATAAATTGGAATCGCCGAATTTGCTGAGTTTCCGTAGCAGAGATCTTCATAAAGGTTCAAATAAAAATTATATTTAAATACAAATTCGCATTTAAAATTTAATCAAGTAATAAAATATAGATAATGATTTGTAAATAAGATGACGGGCACATCTTGTATACAAATTATTAAATATAAAATTTTAACATTTGTAATTCTATTTAAATAAACCCAGCCATACGAACTAGTGTTAAATATTTTGGCTGTTTTGCGATTTGTATTTTTATAATAAGAATTTCCAGAAAACATTTTAAAAGGTAATATTTTCTTATTAAAATTATATTTAAATTTCGTACTATTCAAAATTAAGGTAATGATTCATTTATTTTGAGATTAATATTATAATATAAATGAAAAAAATATGTTGTACTTAATGTAGGAAAGAATACAGACAATTTTTATTATGATGTGATACTTATTTTAAATTCGCGTTTAAATTTTATAATATTTTAAACTTGAAACTGTAATATTTATTTTGTATCCAAGATGGATTAGGCCCCATCTTGGATACAAATTAAATGCTACAGTATTATCGACATTGGTTGTTTTAAAAATCCCAACCAGGTGAACAATTAATGTCGATTTAATATTATATTGTATAAATTTGGAATTACGTTATTTTGAAATAAAAATTGTCTATAATTCTATGCGTATTGGAACATACATTTAAATAATTATAATATGATTTATGTTTTCAGGTTTAGAAGATTAAAAAATGTGTCCTTTTTTATTATTACAAAGTTTTCGATATTAAATTAATATTTAGTTGAGTATGTTTTAGGTCCAGCACTTTATCTCCCAGATATGTTCGCGCACGAGACAGAATGTGCTATAGTTGTATTTATTATCAATACTTATTTATTAATTTTTTTGTATCTGTTATATTGAATAAAAAAAATACTACTTGGGGGGGAGGGTGGTTGGTTAATAATTATTTTGGGGTAAATAACTCTTCTGTGGAAAAGTTAATGAGTGTTTAGTGAAAGAATTAGAAGAGAGTTTCAAGGTAAGATATAGTAAGAAATAAAATATGGTCTGCAGAGAACATCCCTTCAAAAGGTACGAGAATATTCTAATATTTGTAAAATATATCAATTCGCATTCAAAATTATGTACACACATAAATATTCCACGCTCATAACTCCATTTGGCTACCGGGTTTTGGACTTGTAAAAATTTTCGGAAAAAGTCAAAATCCTAACACCGTCCCGCGCCAATTTTTTTTTGGATTTTTGGACTTGTAATTTTTTTCGGAAAAAAGTTAAAATCCTAAGACCCTTCCACGCCAATTTTTTTTCACATGTAGCTACATTTTGTCATTTCCGCCGCTATTAGCATAGGTATATAAAGTTTTAACAGCGCAAAAATCGTCTCTATGGCGTACTATACACTAAGATCCAAAAGTGAGTATTAAAACACGACTTGCTTCTTATGCCCTGTTCACACAAGGATTCTTTCTTCCTGAATTTTGAAAGAAATCATCCTGGAGAGAAATATCTGTCTAATAGCGGTGGCGCTAAATTGAATCCTCAATGAGTCAATTCTATTCTTCGTCTGTAAAGAAATTTTTGAAATTTTGCTATATCTATAAAACTTCATGAGCATTTTAGAAATTGCTAGATTGCTTTTACGTCATGTCCGATTTCCATGCATTAAAGGCTGAATTACTTTATACTTTCTTCGTTTAGATTCTAGTTCGAGATTCAACTGAAAGCTCCAAACTTTAGGTTTATGTATACCACTTACTAAAGCTATTTTTATATATTATGTTGACGCTATGTTTTTAAAATTAAATATAAATTTAAACCTTTTAACTATTTTTGTGAATGAGGCTTAATTCTTGCTAAATATTGCATTATTGTATTTTTGTTATTATATCAAACTAAATACTTTAATCTATATGTGATGCAAATCCCCAGCATTTTGTTTGGATAAGCGTGAAAGCTGCAATTTGGGATTGCTCTAGATTTTAGTTTTCATGCTGTCCCTGAAAATCGATAAAGCAGAAATTCCGATTACGCAGTTTTCATTAAATTTATCTTTTATTTTTTATAAAATTGAGAGATTTAACAATATTGATTTACATATTAATAGAATATGCTTGAAACTTTTTATTTTACGCATGTAGAACAGATTTTTCATGTTAATTGCCATGCTCGCTTACAAAAAAGCTTACACAATTCATATCTTGTTCAAGTTTTATTTTTATTTACGGTTTACTAACAATAAATTTTCAATTTCTTTCTCACTATATACATAATTTATTACCACATTTCTGAATTGTGCAACGCATTAGTCGAGTAGTAAAACTAGAACAACGTAAATAACTGCAAATAATGCAAGTGCAGCTCTCGTAATGAAGAAATATATCTTTCACAGACACACGAACGCATTGCAAGCAAATGGCTCCAATGTCAACCTAATATACTCCACACCGTCGTGTTACTTGAAATCAGTTCACGATGAAAACGCCAATAGAAAATGGCCTGTAAAATCCGACGATTTCTTCCCTTACGGTTCAGATCCCAATTCTTACTGGACCGGATATTTTACCTCTCGACCGACGCTCAAACGATTTGAACGACTTGGCAACAATTTCCTTCAGGTTGGTAAATTACTTAATTTTCACCCAATTTCGCAAATACGAGTAATTAGTCTTTTAGTATTTATTGCAACTTAGGTCTGCATGTTTTAAAGTTCTATTTTGTTCCTGAAAAAGAACATCATTGTAGGTACTTAGGCATTTATTTTTTATTCAATGGCATATAATTTAAACTAGAAAACGTTTATTTATTTATGAAGCTTGTCTGGTAGTAAGATTTATAGCTAAACAAAGGTACCCTCGCCTCATATTTATTTAATTTGTAGATGTAGCTACTGTGTTATTTAAAATTTTATGAACCTGTTATAGTCTAGGAATTTTATTATTTAGCAGCAAAGAACATGCACAATTCTAAAGAACGTTTTGTAATATATGATCAATATTATATTATGTATTATATAAAATAATTATTTACGTGGCGAGCGTAGTAAATTAATCTTTACAGGCGAGCTACAAAGTATCCAGTATCCATTGAGCACTGTAAAGGATTAATTGCAAGCAGTTTTATTTTCACCTTCACAGCGTTTTTTTTTATAAATTTACTTTATAATTTAAAAAAAAAGATATATTACAGTTTGGTATCAAACGTTTGTTGGCGGTAGGACAATTGAGCAGAACGCAGAAGAGTCCTGTAATGTCCTTGCTGTGAGCCTGTAATATATTACAGGTCTAACCTTTGTAATGTAATAATTAACTTAGTTACCATAATGCCTGTCGTTTACACAGAAGGTGGAAATAAAAGATTTTATAACGGTTTCCATGTCAAATATGTATTTTAAAAGTTTAAATCTGTGCAAAAATAAATTGTAATTATGTTTTAACAAAAAATAATTGCAAGCTGGACTTTTACCAAGAGATTTTTGAAGGTCTTTATGTTTTTGTTGTCCTGTTTTATGATTTTGGAATTCAGCCATTTCTCTAGATCTTTGTTATTTAAAGTTGTGTTATCTGAAAACAGAGAAACAGATAAAACCTTTCTTAAAATTACTGCGTACCTAATATTTGTCATCTATAAAAGTTAAATATTTTATTAAAATACAATGCTAATGTATTCCTACGTGAAATTATGCATTTTATATTTATTGCACGTAGGTTAAACAAATAAATAAAACAGTAATCGGTTAACTTTCATATAAAAATCCAAATAAATAAGAAATGCAATCAATTAAATTTAATTTCTCCAATTAAAGCTGACAAGCTTCTGTTTTCTGGCTGATGCTTTCTTGGGTTTAATAAAATGTATATTCTTATACCTATATCAGGTTTGCAAGCAACTGTACGCTTTGACCGACCTCGGTCCAGAAGACTGGGTTGATCTAAATGTTCTGAGGGAAGCCATGGGAGTAATGCAACACCACGATGCTGTAACAGGAACAGAAAAGGAAGACGTTGCCCATGACTATGCGAGATTGTTATCTAAAGGGTTCGACGAGTGCGACATTATCACCGAAACCGCGTTGAAGTAAGAATTATACTTATTTACAATCTACTCGTACATAGATTAATTTGTTTTATCAATGCAGTAAACTCATGGCACGTAACAAGGAAGATGAGGACTCTGCTCCGAAATTGAAGCTGGATTCTTGTCTGCTGTCGAATATTAGTCAGTGTGATGTCACAGAAAACGCTAACAATTTTGTTGTCACAGTATATAATCCATTAAGTCGACCTGTGTCTCAGTATGTGAGATTGCCAGTTACTGGAAAGTCATACACAGTTACTGATCCTGATGGTAAACTTTTAGACCTAAATCCACAAAACTTATTTTCGCCAACACCAGCTTTTATTCTTTCTTTTTCTAATAATTAACATAAACAGAATAGTACAAATTACAAAATTAATTTCATAGACGTCATCAATCTGTTTGTTTGTTACATCACGTAAAATAACCTCATTGATTTTCATAAAATATGCATGATAGTTTTATTTTTATTCATCTTAAAATATTTAAAATAGCCTGGTTCATTTTTTTAAATGGCTTTAACGTTACTTCGTTTTGTGAATTTAAGAATTTAATATTTAGTTCAGAATTAAATATTATTGTTATTATAAATTGAAGGCACGGATTTAACAACTCAATTGATGCCAATTCCGGAAGCCGTACAAAAAATTCCTGGAAGAATAAGCAAAGCAAAAACTGAGCTTGTTTTCCATGCTGCCAATCTGCCACCATTAGGATTTAAGTCTTATTATGTCAAAGAAAAATCTTTAGAAGATGATGTATTAAAGGAATATTTCTGTGACGACAAATTCACGTTAAGCAACGGAGTAAGTATAAAATATTAAGAGAATCTCTTAAAATATTAATAAACTCTGCTTCTACAGAATATCGTTCTTAATTTGGATAAAGACGGATCAGTATCTGATGTTCAAATAGGCGAAACTAAAGTTTCAGTAACACAAAACTTTTTTTGGTATCAAGGTTGTTCCGGAAATAATCGTGAATTTAAAAACCGATCTTCTGGTGCATATATATTCCGGCCAAATGGCACACAGGCTTATGCCATTTCTACGGATGTAAAAAATAAATTTTACAGAGGACCTTTGTCGCTAGAAGTACATCAAACATTTAATGATTGGGTTAGCCAAGTTGTCAGACTATACGATCAAGAAAATTATATTGAATATGAATGGCTCGTTGGTCCTATTGATGTAGAGTAAGTTGCTACACATTTAACTGTTTACACTGTTTAATTTAATATATTTCTAGGGATAAATTAGGAAAAGAAATCGTGACTAGATATTCTACCATTTTAAAAACTGATGGTACATTTTATACAGATTCAAATGGAAGAGAAATGTTGAAAAGAGTTAGAAATTATAGACCCACTTGGAAAGTTTCACTAGATGAAACAGTGGCTGGAAATTATTATCCTGTTACTTCAAAGATTCTTGTGCGAGATGAAAAAATGAAATTTGAAATGGCTGTTCTTACAGACAGAGCGCAAGGGGGTTCTAGTTTAAAAGATGGAGAAATTGAATTAATGGTAAGTACCTATGAATTTTCTTTCATCTGCCATAAAGGAACAACTAAGAAAATACCCATGGCTCGGAAAATTTTTATTAATTTTTTCATGGTACTTTCAATACAAAATGGTGGTGATCTGTTCTGGCTTCTGGGAAACAGTTTGACCAATTTCCATAAAATTTGAATGGTAGTTCTATACATATCTATAACGCCTTTGACCAAACTTAGGTGTGGCAGCCTTACGCACTGTAAACCATCGATATAGATGTGTATTGTCAACTCCCGGGTTTTCATTACTTCTTGCCGCCATCTGTAAACAATATGGCGGCTAGTGAAGACTTTTATTATTTTTTTTTAGATTTTCATGAAATTTTAAGTATTGTTTTATTTATATTTAATTTAAATAATGTTAATACCTAAATGATAAATTTGTGTCCACCATTTGCACTAAGGCTGAATTCATTTATGGACGTAAGTATAAACATATAAGCATAAAGATAAAGAGACTTTTTTAAACGAACATATCAGCTAAGTAAAGTTGAACTTTATGTTTTTTACGTGCATATGGCGAGATTTATGCTATTTTGAAAAAAATGTGATTCTTATGCTTACGTTTATTGTGAATTAGGACGAACAATAACAAATAGACAGTTTAGAAATAGCTAGCCCAATAATCGGGATATTACAGCTTATTCAAAAATAGACATTGTAAAACATTTTTAATAAAGGTTCACAGGCGACTATTACATGATGATGCTTTTGGAGTTGACGAAGCTTTGAATGAGAAAGCTTTTGGTTCCGGATTAGTAGCTCGAGGACAACATTATTTAATGGGAGGGCCGTATGTAAATAATACTGGTAATGTTTCTAAATAAGTTTGATGAACATTTTTACTACTAATAAAACTATATATATTTAGATAGCTTAATTGGAACAGAAAAGGATATTGCACAAAGAAAATTATTGTCAGCATGGACTTTTATTACACCTATAAAAGATATGTCTTATCAACAATATAAAAATCAATATAATATGGAGGTAAATCAATACATTTATTTATGGCTTAAAATAATTTAATTATGCCATTTAATTATTTCTTTGTAGTTTGCTGGTTTAAATCATGCGCTACCCAAAAATGTGCAAATTTTAACATTAGAGCCATGGAAGGCAGCAACCTTTTTATTGAGACTGGAACATGTTTTTGAAAAAAATGATGATCCTAAATTATCTACACCAGTAACTGTCGATATAAAGGTAATTTGAATTAGGGACAAGGTTCTTTTAATAAATTAACTTAAAATTTTAGACTTTGTTCTCACCATTTACTATAAAATCAGTACAAGAAACAACTTTAGGTGCAAATCAATGGCTAGAACAAAATGAAAGATTATACTGGAGAGCCGGAGAGAAATTAGAGCATCTTGTGGATCACCCTGATTATTGTCTTGATAACAATATCATGAGTTACAATGAATCAAATGAAATTCCTCTTAATGATGAAACGTATACTGAAGAACTAGATATCGATAATGCAATACTCAGAGAACTGGATCGTCTAAATACCTTTGAATTTACATTAGAACCGATGCAAATTCGCACTTTTGTCATAGATATTGAAAAAATGTAATGTATGCTAATATAATTGAATTAAATGTAAAACTCTTTATATAATTATGTCTGTGTTATAAGTTTCCAAAGATTAAAAATTTATTAAAAATGTTTCATGTGATTATTAAAAGGCGCGCGCTATAAATTTTTCAGTACTTTATCTTGAAACTTATCTACTTTATCTTGAAAGAAGTCGTCGTCGATAAATGTCATTTTTGTAAGAAGGTGGGTGTGTAATATGACTTGATCAATTTTTATTTTATTACTTGTTTAAATGTTATTGGTAAGTAAAAATAATTATGTTCTAATAATATCATTTGTACTTTGATGTGTGAATTTCATGTACCTTCCATTTCCATAGAATTTTTGTGAGAAACTGGAGTAAGCTGAACAAAAATATTAATTATTCTGTATATGTGAACAATTTTATTAATTTACGAAAATGGAAGTAAACAAAGATGAAGCAAAAAGGTGTATACAAATTGCCAAGACCAGTATCGAAGAAGGTGACGGCGAGAAAGCCAAGAAATTTTTGAATAAAGCTGAGAGGCTTTATCCAACAGATGAAGCCAAAGGTATGCAAATATACAGGCTAATTGTCCGGTACTAGGATTATTTCGTTTATTACAAGACATACAGAAATTTGTATAAGCAAGTAAGTTAAACTAGGTAAAGGGGCTCGTGAGATAGTCACAATAAAACTTTGTGTCATTTCCGGTTTCACCGGAAATGGATACAACTTTTGATCTAGCATAGGGAATCAATAATATCATATTTTTCTTACAATGTACATAAAATAAGCTTGCCAACAATAACATTATATCATAGTTTTATTCCAACCATTTCAAAATGGCAGCGAATTTTCTTCAAAATATTTACTAAAGAAAATCCATTAAGAATAAAACATGGCAAACTATGAAAATCAATTTTTACGTACTTGAATACAAAATAACTTGATTTTCATAATTTCCCATGTTTGATTTGTAGAAAATTCGCCGCCATATTGAAATGGTTGAAGTAAAACTATGATATTATAGTATCGTTGTAAAGCTTATTTTTTGTACATTCTAAAAAAATATATGACATTACCGATTTCCTATGCAAGATTAAAAGTTGTACCCATTTCCGGTTAAATCGGAAATGATACAAAGTTTTTATTATATGACCATCTTACGAGCCCCTTTCTCTAGTTTAACTTTGCTTATAAACATTTTCTGTATCTCTTGAAATTCATGACATATTCCTAGTGCCGGATTATCACCCTGTATACCTGATAATATCACCATGATGACATATTTTATTTTAGATTTACTTGATCGAGTATCAAAAATGCCACCTCCAAAATCAGAGCCTGAGACTGTCCGCAAACGTCGTGGAAAACCAAAGAAAGAAGAAACTGCTGCGCCTGATTATACAGCAGAAAACATGAGAGCTGTTAAAAGAATCAAAACGTGCAAAGATTACTATAAGATTCTTGGAGTGACAATGGAAGCGACTGACTCAGTTATAGAGAAAGCTTACAAAAAACAAGCATTGGCTGTCCATCCTGACAAAAACAAGTACCCTGGAGCTGCCGAGGCCTTCAAAGCACTTGGTAGGTATACATAAGGTCTGCCTGTACAGCCAAGGACATCGTTTGACCAATCAAACTAGTAAAAGCAGTAAACTAACTTCTCGCGGTTTGATATTTTATAGTTGTTTTCATCTGATGGTTGAACGAAAAATTTGACTGTACAGGCAGAATGACATGCCCGGAATGTATTACTTTAGTTTTATTTCCCATTACAAAAATTAAAATTGTTATGTTTTTAGGAAATGCGCGGGCAGTGTTAACTGACGCAGAAAAGCGCAAAGATTATGACAAGTTTGGATCAGACGAAGATCGCGTTTCTTCTCAACAACACCAACATCAACGCCACAGACATTATGAAGCATATACTCGTGGTTTTGAATCGG
This sequence comes from Agonum fuliginosum, assembly GCA_947534325.1. NCBI lineage: Eukaryota > Metazoa > Arthropoda > Insecta > Coleoptera > Carabidae > Agonum > Agonum fuliginosum. The sequence goes on along the minus strand of OX384035.1, from coordinate 810,262 downwards.
AAGCAACTGCAGAAGAACCCCATCACAGACAACGCGAGGTTTGTTCAATTTAATTTATATTAAGACTAATCCCCACTGGTTTATAAAACATTGTTTCGTATTATACTGATAATTAGGTACCTATATAATAGTATATTATGTAACGAGCACATAATGTGTAGGCTATAATTCAAGAGGATTAAAGTTTATGCACGAGCTGAAAGCGAGTTAATTGGCATCGCTTGATTCGCTAAATGGATTTACAAAACTAGTGGGAATTCCTCTTAAAAGAAAAATAAACTAATGATTATTTTTTCTAGACACAACAACAAAATGGGTACACTGAATTCCTTCAAATGCTACCAATTTTGCTAGCAATTATTTTGTTCCTGATGAGTTTTTATATCAGTGATCCTGTATATAGTCTACAGAGTAGTCAGTAAGAAATTTAAAGTTTTGTTCTGGTTTGGTATTAATAGTTTTTTCTTAAAGCAAATATCCTGTGGCTCGTAAAACGGATAATTTAAAAGTGAACTACTACGTCAAAGATAACTTTCATATAGAGCATGGTTCTGTGCGTAGAATTAGATTGGAAATGTCGATAGAGGAGGAGTACGTGACAAACTTAATTCAGACGTGTAATAGAGAAAAAAGTTACCGTATGTTGTGTGACTCAATTAATTGTACAATATTTTAATTATGTTTTTTAGGTGATATAATGATTTGGAAGGCTTTTAGCTTTGGCGAACGAGAGTTATATCAAAAGGCAGAAAGGATCAGAACACCGTCTTGCGATACTTTGACCGAAATTCAAGCACATTAATCAAATATTATAAAATTATTTTTATCAAGCCTAAATACTGATTATTGCTGTAATAGATACAAAGATAGTCAGAAAAGGTACCTATACAGGTTTTGTATATACTTAGTATCGGTATGTTGTAGCTTTCATTTCCTAAATAATTTTTATCTAATAAATAACACTTTTGATTATGAAATTTTACATAAAAATGTTGCTTGCATACAATAATTGTGAATTTTTACGAAAATTTCACATATTTTAAAATAGGAATTTGGGTTTTAAGATTTATTTAAAGGATACACATGTGATAAATTGAACATGTTGTTTATTAATTTATTTCTCGATTTATTTGTTGTTGAATAAAGAAGAAGCATATATTAGAACTTTTTTATATCATTAATTACATACCTATATACAATTATTACAAAAGTTAATACGACATTTATTACACCTATAAAAGATGTCTTATCAACAATATAAAAATCAATGTAATATGGAGGTAAATCAATACATTTCTTTATGGCTTAAAATATTTTAATTATGCCATTTAATTATTTCTTTGTAGTTTGCTGGTTTTAATCATGCGTTACCCAAAAATGTGCAAATTTTAACATTAGAGCCATGGAAGGCAGCTACCTAACATATTTTTTAAAAAAAGGTAATTTGAATTAGGGACAAGGTTCTTTTAATAAATTAATTTAAACTTTTAGATTTTGCTCTCACCATTTACTATAAAATCAGTACAAGAAACAATTTAGGTGCAAATCAATGGCTAGAACAAAATAAAAGATTATACTGGAGAACCGGAGAGCAATTAGAGCATCTTGTGGATCACCCTTATTATTGTCTTGATGAAAATATCATGAGTTACAATGAATCAAATGAAATTCGACTTAATGATGAATTGTATACTGCAGAACTAGATATCGCTAATGCAATACTGGATCGTCTTAAATACCTTTTAATTTACATTAGAACCGATGCAAATCCGCACTTGCGTCATAGATAATGAAAAAATGTAATGTATGCTAATATAATAGAATTAAGTGTAAAACTCTTTACATACTTATGTCTGTGTTATAAGTTTCGAAAGAATAAAAAAATTATTAAAAATGTTTCATGAGATTTTTAAAAGGCGCGGGCTATAAATTTTTCCATTTATTGAATCACATGATGGGTGTGCATTTGTGTGCGTTCAGTACTTTATCTTGAAATATGACTTTCAGATCTCAAGAATAAGGCTACTTTAAATAATACTTACTTTAATTATTTAAGATAATGCAATCTTATAAATACGAAAGTTTGTGTCTTGTATATATTTACATTTCTTTAATATAGTTTGAGAAACAATTAAACAGAGTAAGAGACGGTGTCTGATGGCATCCTTTCTCTTCGTCCATAGAAAAGAGAGAGGGTCGTCAATAAATGTCATTTTTGTAAGAAGGATGGTGTGTAATGACTTGATCAATTTTTCCTTATTACGTGTTTAAATGTTATTGGTAAGTATAAATTATGTTTTAATAATATCATTTGTACTTTGATGTGTGAATTTCATGTACCTTCCATTTCTGTAGAATTTTTGTGAGAAACTGGAGTAAGCTGAACAAAAATATTAATTATTCTGTGTCTGTGAGCAAATTTATTAATTTACGAAAATGGAAGTAAACAAAGATGAAGCAGAAAGGTGTATACAAATTGCCAAGACGAGTATCGAAGAAGGTGACAGCGAGAAAGCCAAGAAATTTTTGAATAAAGCAGAGAGGCTTTTTCCAACAGATGAAGCCAAAGGTATGCAAATGTATAACTGATAAGATAACCATGATGACATATTTTATTTTAGCTTTACTTGACCGAGTATCAAAAATGCCTCCTCCAAAATCAGAGCCTGAGACTGTCCGCAAACGTCGTGGAGAACCAAAGAAAGAAGAAACTGTTGCGCCTGATTATACAGCAGAAAACACTGAAGCTGTCAAAAGAATCAAAAAGTGCAAAGATTACTATGAGATTCTTGGAGTGACAAAGGAAGCGACTGACTCAGATATAAAGAAAGCTTACAAAAAACATGCATTGGCTGTCCATCCTGACAAAAACAAGAGCCCTGGAGCTGCCGAGGCCTTCAAAGCACTTGGTAGGTATACATAAGGTCTGCCTGTACAGCCAAGGACATCGTTTGGCTAATCAAACTAGTGAAAGCAGTAAACTAACTTCTCGCGGTTTGATATTTTCTAGTTATTTTCATCTGATTACATGGTTGATTATTTCCATTACAAAAATTAAAATTGTTATGTTTTTAGGAAATGCGTGTGCAGTGTTAACTGACGCAGAAAAGCGCAAAAAGTATGACATGTTTGGATCAGACGAAGATCGCGTTTCTTCTCAACAACACCAACATCAACACCACAGACATTATGAAACATATACTCGAGGTTTTGAATCGGAAGCAACTGCAGAAGAAATATTTAATATGTTCTTTGGTGGTGGACAGAACATTTACGTTCGGAGAGATAGATGGCCACGTAGAGAACCCCATCACAGACAACGCGAGGTTTGTTCAATTAAATTTATATTAAGAGGTATCCCCACTAGTTTATAAAACATTGTTTCATATTATCGTGATAATTAGGTACCTATATAATAGTATATTATTTAACGAGCACATAATGTGGGCTATAATTCAAGAAGAAGAAAGTTTATGCTCGAGCTGAATTCGAGTTAATTGGCATCGCTTGATTAACTAAATGAACTTACAATTACAAAACTATTGGAGACCCTTCTTAAAAGAAAAATAAACTAATGATTATTTTTTTCTAGACACAACAACAAAATGGGTACACTGCATTCCTTCAAATGCTACCAATTTTGCTAGCAATTATTTTGTCCATGATGTCGAGTTTTTTTATCAGTGATCCTGTATATAGTCTACAGAGTAGTCAGTAAGAAGTTTAAAGTTTAGTTCTGGTTTGGTTTTAACAGTTTTCTCTTAAAGCAAATATCCTGTGGCTCGTAAAACGAATAACTTAAAAGTGAACTACTACGTCAAAGAAAACTTTCACATAGAATACCAAGGTTCTGTGCGTAGATTGGAAATGTCGGTAGAGGAGGAGTACGTCACAAACTTACGTCACGCGTGTTATAGAGAAAAAAGTTACCGTATGTTGTGTGACTCAATTAACTATGCAATATTTTAATTATGTTTTTTAGGTGATACAATGATTTGGAAGGCTCGGAACTTTGGCGATCGAGAGTTATACCAAAAGGCACAAAGTATCAGAACACCGTCTTGCGATACTTTGACCGAAATTCAAGCACATTAATCAAATTTCATAGGTAAATTTTATAAAATTATTTTTATCAAACCTAAATACTGAATACTGCTGTAATAGATAAAAAGATAGTCAGAAAAGGTATACAGGTTTTGTATATACTTAGTATCGGTATGTTATATCTTTCATTTCCTAAATCATTTTTATCTAATAAACACTTTTAATTGATAATGAAATGACCTATTGTACGTTTAAAGTACATTATTATTCAGAAATGTTATTTGCATACAATCATAAAAGTTTTTATGAAAATTTCACATAAAAATGTTGCTTGCATACAATAGTAGTGAATTTTTACAATAATTTCACATATTTTAAAATAGGAAATTGGGTTTTAAGATTTATTTAAAGTATACACATGTGATAAATTTAACATGTTGTTTAATAATTTATTTGTTGTTGAATAAAGAAGAAGCATATATTAGAACTTTTTTATATGATTTATTACATACCTATATACAATTATTACAAAAATTAATACGACACTGGACATAACATATTAAAAGGAGTTAATTTTTTATCCAATCTAGTAAAATATAATTTAATCTGCCTATTATATTACATCAAAAATATATTTATATGAGAAATACGTATTCCATCACAGATTAAATAGGTTGGGACACATAATTTAAACATTATTCAGAATTATTTTCTGGTTCTTGACCATTTGTCCTAGCATGATCGCTCCCATATTGCTCATGCAAAGTTTCTAGTCGGTTAGAAATATCAGTGCTGCGGTTATTAGTGTTTGTTACTTTTGTGACTAGTTGTTGACACTGTTCTTCTAATCTTTTTAATCGTTCTTCTCTTTTTCTCAGTCTTTCATCTTGGTTGATTTCTCTTTCTGTGGGTGTAGTAGAACTTGAACTTGTAGATGGCGTTACATCTAAAGTTGCTGTTCTTTCTTCATAATTTGTTGTTGGTGTTTCTACACAATTTGTTGTTGATGTATCATTTGAATTTGTTGTTTGAGTTTCTTCTAAAATATGAGAAATAGCAACTGGAATAGTTCCTAAAGCGCATACATTATCTATCATATCTAAAGAGGCAGGTACTGTTTTTTCTCTTTCTTCACAATTTGTTGTTGGCGCTTCTTCACAATTTGTAGTTGATGTATCATCTAAATTTGTTGTTTGAGTTTCTTCTAAAATATGAGAAATAGGAACTGGAATAGTTCCTAAAGCGCATACATTATCTATCATATCTAAAGAGGCAGGTACTGTTTTTTCTCTTTCATCACAATTTGTTGTTGGTGTTTCTTCACAATTTGTAGTTGATGTATCATCTAAATTTGTTGTTTGAGTTTCTTCTAAAATATGAGAAATAGGAACTGGAATAGTTCCTAAAGCGCATACATTATCTATCATATCTAAAGAGGCAAGTACTGTTTTTTCTCTTTCTTCACAATTTGTTGTCGTTTCTTCACAATTTGTAGTTGATGTATCATCTAAATTTGTTGTTTGAGCTTCTTCTAAAATATGAGAAATAGCAACTGGAATAGTTCCTAAAGCGCATACATTATCTATCATATCCAAAGAGGCTGGTACTGTCTTTTCCCTTTGATTTTTTACTTCAAAATCAGTCTGCTGCGAAGTACTTTCGCTACTACTTGCTAATAATTCAGTACTTTGTGTATTGTCTTCTTGTCCCTGATTTTTTTTCAAAATAATATTTTCTAAATTGTTTATTTCTACATCCGTGTTATCAGTTTTAGTTGTATTTGTTTCTTCTGTATCTGTATCAGATGTTTGCTCATTGACAATAGTTTTATTAATTAGTTTTTTATTTCTTTTATCAGTGTTATATTCTTCATCGCTAGAGCATTCTCTTTCATCACTATAACCACTTTCTCCACTGTTGTTTAATTCATCTGCTACTACTGTTTTTCTTGATGCAAATTCAGTTCGTAATTTTTTCCATTCTTCTTCGGTGTTTGAGTTTTTCACTCTCGCTTGTTTCCATTTTTCTCGGCAATATTCGAGTTCTTCTTTTAGTTCGGTTAACATTTTGCGTTTTTGAGCTAATTCATAACGGAGGATTTTTTCGTGGGTATGGAGCTGTTGATGTTGTCGTTGCATACGTCCAACCTGATAAAATAAACAAATAACTTAATTTTTTTTTAAAGTACTGCACCCCTTATTTAGAAAAAGATAAAACAGTGGAATTTAAACTTATTGTGAAATTCGGATGTAATAATACTATTTACGAGTTAGAAAAAATTGCACTTATTTTCTCTTTACATAAATGAGCGGATTTTTGTTTCCCTCGACTCACAATGATCTGTGAGACTGTTATAACCAAATTTATAAAAAAGTTTGATCTAGATGCATTTTATTTTAATAAAAATACTTACCACATGCCAAGTTTTACTCAGTTCGGTAGACACAGTTTCTAATCGTTTTTCTTGATCCTGAAGTCGAACTTCCAAATGAGTATTTAACTGTTTGAGGCGTGTCATTTCTTTTTCGACAGATTTCTTTTCTAATATTAAATCCTACACAAAATGATGTGTTTTATTTTGTTGTAATTTTGAGCTCATTTACGTACCTTCAATCTTATAAACGTTTGACTAACACTCAATACTAGTTTAGGTCCTTTTGGAGTTTCAATAGATTTGTAGCAAGGATCCGTACCATCTTCTTCTATTGTAACAGGTAATTGACCACTTTGTTGTCTTAATAGCTCTGTTAAAACTCGCCACACTTTTGGAAGTTTTGTAACTATTTCTTCGGCGCTATTTATAGTATTACATGTTTGTAGTTCTAAATTTTAAAATGATTAGCAAGTTATAAATATTAATAATGTGAAATTTACCTGGTTGTTGATTTTCTTCAGCTACAGGTACTGAATTTGATCCGCTACATGAATCTGAAGTACTAGTTTCAGTTTCTATATCAGCATTTGTTGATTTGCTTTCTTCATTTGCTTGATTCACTAAATCTAGTAATACTTTTGGCATAGCATAAGACATTGAATCCGAATCTTCTTTTGTAACAATATTTGTTAATAAGTCGTGGTTTTCTTCTAAAAGTTTTGATAGTTTATCGAAGTCTATTTCTTGGCAGTTGTTGAACCCGTAAAGAATTTGGGAAAACAGCTAAAAATAAAATTTTAATTAATTAGCGTTCATAGGAATTTAATTGTGTATTTAATATGAAGAAAATACAATGATTTAAAACTGATATAATGCACATGAATGTTAGTTTATTTTAAGTTCAATTATCAAAATCTTACCTGATTTATGACGGACATTTCAGCTTCTAGTCCGCGGAATTCAGCCTTGGCCAAGCCGAGCTGTGATTCGAGACTTTTAATTTCGTCGTATTTATCCGAAACATTGTTTTCGAGTTCGTCTATTCTCTCTTGCATTTCTCTAAAACATTTAAATATTTTAATTACTGGTTAAAAATACTTCACCTAGTTTTAATTGTACATACCCATTCTTTTTTTGTTCACTTTCTAAGATATTTTTAGCATCGGTTAATTCTGAAGCCATAAGATCTCTTTCAGCCTTTGTTGCGGCTTGCCTTTGTTCATAAAGCGCACGCAAATTACGAATATTTACTATCTGTCGTTCATATTCATTTTTTAAGTTTTGAGACATCATAGAGACTTCTCTTTCGGCTAGACTAGTTTCTATATCATTTACTTTTTCTTTTAACTGAAAATAAAATATAATTATGTAAGGAACTACTAGAAGAATATTGATAAAACTTACTTCTCGTAGTTGATTTTCTCGAATTTCTAACAACCTTTTAGATACTGTTATAACATCTTTTAATGCAACTACATGGCTTTCATAATCATGACGCTCTTTTTCAAACTCCAACACTTGTGTATTTACAGCTTGTAAGTCTCTTTGAGTTTCTGCAATACTTTTGCGCAAATCTTGATTTTGTCGTAATAGTTCATCTGATCTATTTAAATCTTCATTTAACTGTGAAATTTTATTTTGTAGTTCTTCATTTTCATTTCTCAGCCACTGTAATTCACTTTTAACTTCTTCAAAATCTTGGTCAGATGTTGTAGTAGATTCGTTGTTTTTGATTAATTCCTTTAATTGTTCATTTTCTTTTTTATATTTCATAAGTTCTTCTCTTAGAAACAATATTTCTCTGCTTCTTTCGGCTATTGCTTCTCTTCTTGCTGCATGTTTCTTTTCAAGTTCGGATTTAAATTGTTTTAATTTTAATTCATTTTGCGCTCTATGAACAATTCTATCATCGTTATCTTCACTACTTGTTGCATTTTCAGTATATGTTGGTTGTATTTCTTCTGTTTGTGTTGAAGCACATACTTTTGTTAAAGTAGTTTGTTCCATTTGTTCTGTCTGTTCAGTTTCTGTTGTGTGCGTATGAGGTGGTGGCCACCAAATGTCAGGTTTCTCCTGATCAACACTGATGCTATTCCCCATGGTAGGATTTTAAGTTGTGCTTCGTATTTAAAACTACAAAGAAAAGTGTTGTTACAGACAAAACAAAAATAACTTAAAGGTGATGGAAAGATTTGGATAAACATTCATAAGACAAAGAACCGCATGAATTGCCAAAAACGTAGTTAACGAAATTTAGCGTAGAGCAATAATGATATGAACGTCAATATTTTCTTCCTAGTCTGTCTGTTTTAATTTTGGACTTGGCTCTTTAATGAATATTGTTCAAAGAAGTTAAGTGTTCTGCTTGCCAAAAATCGCGTCATGCCTTTAGTACGCAATTTAATTTATACAAACAATAGATTTTGTTTTTCGGAGGTATATCGTTTATATAAATACACTATGACCTAATATTTTTATAAGGTAATAACTACTTATTAATGCACACTTGAATTTAAAACGACACAACATTATAATAATTTTACTTCCATGTATTAACATGGAAACAAATTTTTAGTACCTAGCATTAAAAGCATAATTTTTATAAATGTACTCGTATATAGGAAAATTTAGAAATTAAAATATTTTGTGCCGTTAATACTACATTTCTTTACGTATCAAAACTAAGATAAATAGAAAAGAAATAAAAATTAAATTTCCATTAATTTATCATAAAAAATATCGGAGATTTAAAAATGGTGGTAGCGGGAAGTCAATTAATATATATTAATAAATAAAAAATATCCACACAATATTGCAAAAAATAAGTTATAATACACATGTATATAATTTTTTAATTATTTTTAAATACAAAACATTATGCAATGTGAATCGAATAGGCGCCAGCATTATTTTCAAGCAAAATCTTAAATTCAATTTTATTTACAACAAAAATACCTTAAGTTATCAGTTTCTATGTTAAATAGTTGCACAACACGATTATCGATAGGTACTAGAACAATTTGCAAGACACCAGTAGGACATTCACCATTCGACTAACATTATAGCAGACGAATTTAACCAACGAGTCCCCGTTAAAAATAGCTTAATGTACACAGTATTCTCGTCATCCTTCGATTTCGTTTCTCTTGGCGAAGTTAGTTTCATTACACGTATAGATTATTGTATTTTTAGGCAATGAATAATATTTTTCACGTGTATTTCAAATCGAAAATTATTAAATAATTCGGGTTAGCTTAGCTGTGCTACCAGTTATTATGATTAGGTTTTATAAATAAAAGTTGCTTCTCAAAAAATAAAATTACTATTTATTTTTATTTCATGTATACAAAACTAATTAAAATTCTTCTAAAATTATTAATAAATAAAATCAATAGTTTAAAAATTGTTGTACAATATATAAAATGCAAGTCAATTAAAGGAATGTAATGAAAGTTACACTAATGTTTGTAACTTTTCTTCTACCCCTTCAGTTTGTTTTGGATTACAATCGGCTAACTGTTTTTTTAAATCAGTTATTAATTTGAGCAAATTTACGTTTTCTCTACATTTTTCCTCTAGCTGTTCAACTAGTTCTGTTTGTTCACGCTTGTCGGCAATATAAGCGGATAACTTATCGTTTAGATCGCTATTCATTTTGCACAAATCGAAGTTTTCTATACATTTTTCTTCTAATTGTGATTCTAAATCTTTCTTTTGTGTTTCTATTTCTTCAACTTCTACATCCGCTTTATTAATGATATTTTCTTTGTGAAGGTCATTTTTCCTTGATGTTGCTAATTCTTCCATCAACTTTTCAATTTTTTCGTTTTTCTTTTCTAGTTCCATTGTTTTCTTTTCTAGTTCCATTGCTTGAGCGGAGAGATCAAACTTAGTTTGAGTTAATTCAGCTTGCATGGTTGATTTTTCATCAAGAAGTAATTTAGTCCGCTCTTTTATTTGATCTAATTCTAATGACTTGATTTCAAGATCATGTTTTACATCGTTTAGTTCGTTTTCCTCCATTGTATCATCTATTTCTATTACGCGTGAAGTTCGTGCTCGTTTCGCATTTTGAGTCATTTGTCGTTCATAGTATTCAATTTTAAATAAGTATGAATCGATTATACTCTGCTTTTCAGCCTCAGCTCTTGCTTGCCACTTTTGTGTCATCTCTTCATTTCTTATAAGGAATTTTTCCATCATCTCACGCCGTATCGTACTTTCTTTTTCAGCCCATTCATGTTGTTGGTGTTCCATTTCTAAGTAAAGCGAATGAAGCTGATCACGCAGAATGTCAGCTTCGGATTCTTCTATTTTTGGTAGTGGCAAAGCTGTGCTTTGGTGAATATATTGAGAGAAACGTTTTTTTATGATTTGTTTTTTCGGCTTTACTTCTTTTTCCATAACAATTTCTCTAGCAACAGCAGAGAAGTTCAAAACATGTTGACTTTCATCAAACATTTCGCGACTTGTGTTTATGTTTACAACCATTGTGAGAGATTCGTGACCAGAAAGCGCGCGCTGGAAAAGTCTTGTTAGTTTCGAATCACGAAATGGTATAAGTCGAGTATCATGTAATTTTTGACTTTTTCTTATTGATTCAATACAACGTCCAAGAACATGTAACGAAGTATTAATATTGTTTGACTCCTTTAATCTGTCTCCAACATGTCGTGTATTTTTTAGTCGTTCCGAACCAGCCAAATCACAAAAATTAAAATGACTAATTTGAACTTCGGTATCTGTCATCCACTGAACCAGTTTAATTGTAAAAATGCAATGTGCACGACTGGAATGTGAATTCAAACTAGTTGATGCATACGTTAAGTTTTGCCTACCATATTGCAATATTTCATATGCTTCTATGCCACATGATACACTAATATTTGTTAAATCTTTAACATATGGATTTCCTTTCGAATCTTGCGAAAGGCGTAGTTTTGGTCTCTGTTTTCCTTTGCATGGATCAGGTACCAGAAGATCATAAACATATTCATTATATATTTCAGCAAAAGATACCCATAATCCTACTGATACTCCAAAATTTCCCAGAATTGCAGTTGGTTCGGTACTTAATCTCTGTTGCATTAACTTGTATGTTTCTATATGTTCGGATCTGTCCATTAAAGTATCGTTTAGAATTCGGTGACGTGCATTTACTTCCGTTTTGCGAGCAGTAGTATCAAGAGATATAAGATCACCGGACGGTGAAGGTTTTACAGTTGGAACTTCTTTAACTTCTGGAAGAGTTCGAAAAATATACTCTAAAGCGCGAGGTATGATGCCAGGATTCTCCGACGTTCCAAGAATTGTGTAAGTTTTGCCTAACAAAAAGAAAACTATTATTACCACGTCAAACAACATTGGATGCACAATTCACCTGATCCAGAAGTACCATATGCCATTATTGTTCCGTTTCTGCCATTAATAAATTCTAATACTTTCTTCTTTATACAATTATTAAATATTTCTCCTTGTGAAACTTCAGGGCCATAGATTTTTGTAAAAGAAAAATGTTTTTTAAGTTTACTGCCGTCCTGAACGTTTCGTAATACTTGGCAAACAAGTGTATTATCCTCAATTTTATATAGATCTTTTAAATCATTTGTGGGTTTTATTCTTAAATACACTTGTAAGCGTTTGTTAGCACTATTGCTGTCCTATAAAGATAAATATTGAAGACAGTTTATAAATAATTGGCTTACTAATCATTTACTTACCTCAACTTCACTAGCAAAAGTCGATTCTGAAAATTCTGAACAAAGGTCCATTTTTAGAAGAGGATTAACTTTTGATCTATTCCACGCTATAATACTAGGATCTCTAGCTTGCAAAAATGATTTGAAGCCGTCCATCTTTTTAGAAATATATAATTATAACAAAACTTTATTATACGTGTATCAACGAGAAAAGGCAAAACAAATCCAAGGAACAAATCAGACAGAACTGTCTGTTACAAACAACCACTACTTTTAAAATTTCAAATCTAGTTATTAAATCTGAAGTTGGAAATGAACTGCTATCACTAAAATTACATGCAAATTTTAAATCTCGTTTATTATAATTTGAAATTTTTTATACTTGTTATACTATTTTTAAGTGTATTCCTTTTAAAAAACTATTTGTAATTTAAATTTTATAAAATCTGATTTCTTGCTTTTTTAGAAATTTTAATTACTTCAAGTTGGCATGCTGTTGTGTTTAATAATACCAAATTTCATACTGGTGTGTTTGCAACATTTTGCTTTTTGGGGCCATCTGATTTTATTTTGAAAGATATTAATTATTATATTGCAAAAATGAATAAAGCACTTGAAGATATTCAGAAAAAGTTACAAAACGAATTAGATAGTTTCAAGACAGTACAGAAAGGTATGTAATCACATTTATAGTTAGAATTTAACCTAAAAAATGAAATATCTTTTGTACTTTGTAGAACATCATAAGATATTGTCATTGCGACAACAAATTGACGCCCAATTAAATGAAAATGAAATAGTAAAAAAGGAATTGGATATATTAAAAGATGAAAATAAGGTTTTTAAATTAGTTGGGCCGGTACTCGTTAAAATTGAAGCAGATGAAGCGAAAGTAAATGTATCAAAGAGAATAGAATACATCACTAAAGAATTAAAACGTATGGAAGACAATTTGGCTACCCTGGATAAGAAGCAAGATTCACATCGCGAAAATCTACAAAAATTGCAACAGCAGTATCAGCAAGCTCAACTCAAGGCTGCTATCCAGGCGTAATCATATTAAGGTAAAATATTTTTACATAATCAGTATATTATGCGATGAGTTTATTATGATACACTATTTTTTCTGCTCCCATGCTTTCATTAAAAAAACTATTAATTTCCATGAAATTTACTAGAAAATTATCGAAATGAATGTCATTTGAGTACAGACAATGCATATTTAATAATATGTAAATTAAAGCATGAGCGTAGAAAAACAGTATTTGGCAATTACGTACATAGCTCTACAATAATATTCATGTCATTGATTTTAGATGTGTGCCTTTCTGTCTCGTTTCCTATCTCTTCAAATTACTTTCTTCTTGACGTGTAACTTATTATTGTGTGAATATAAATAGCAACTGAACATTAAATATCATTTATATTTCTTAACATGAAGGTACATTTCAATGTAAGTGTACAGACATGAGTTAATTTATTATTTAAACATATCGATGTGTTAATTATTTTGCAAAGCTTTATTAAAGTATTTCTACAGAAAACAATACTTTCTTATTTAATATCACACAATAATGCAACTCCTCGTAACGTCCAATGTCTCGGATTATGATCAGTCTCGAAGTCGATGGAGCCGACGTATTTCAGATCAGTTCTCTGAGGTTTTCTATAAATCGGACATTCGTATAATTTTGGATCTTTGCCTGCAGTTGTGTTTATAGCGTAGATGTATATAACAGGCATTTGTTCGTAAAGAACTTTTGCTTTACTTTCTATTAGTTTTCCACTTTTTCTGTCTAAACTTGCTCCTTCCAAGAACAATCCATGAACATAGACTCCTTCTGCGGGGCCTTCTCGTAGGTCCTCTTTACTGTACCTAGTTATTAAGTTTTGGAGTACTACGGAATCGAGGGCCCAACCTTTATGCGCTCTTGTAACATCCTATTAGAGTATATTATTAATATTTTTATTGTTTATGTAATAAAGAAACAATACCTGTCTCATTGCTGTTAAAAATCCTTGTGGATTGAAAAATCCGGTCATCCAAAATACATTGGGTCTACCATTATTACACCAAGTTCTAAACTGCATATCTCGCTCTAATAATTCTGTGTACCAGAAACCAAGTGTTGCTGACTCCCATGATATCTAAAATAAATCAATGTTCTATTTGTATTAGTTCATTTTAAATTATATAAATTACTTTCTGCCAATTTTCTGGAATCCTGGCATCATACATAGCATCTAAAGCCTCTCTTAGATTTTGACTCATTACAATAGTACCATCGATAGCCAGTTTTAAATTACATAGTGTTGTTTGCACCTATAAATTGAAAAATATTTTATTTTTATATTCATAACGAGCACATAATGTAGGCTATAATTCAAGAGGATGAAGGCGAATTAATTATAGTCATTATGTGCGAGTCAAATACGACGTTTTATCTACGACTTTTTAAATAAAACATTTCTTTACAAATTTTTATTCATTATTAATGAAGCCTCACTTATTGATGGGATGGCAGTGACAATAGTGTTGAATAATGGACTCATAATACTATAGTGTTTAATTATGAATTCATAATACAATAGTGTCTTATGGAGAGGTTATCTACATAAACTTTCAAATCCATAACAGTACATTGGGAGTATTTTTAATTATATTTATTTTGGATAAAATTTAACTTTATATGTATTATAATTATTATGTCCGAATTACGGCAATACATCGTAGAAGTAGAAATATTAAGGTGGTGAAAACAAATATAACATAATTTATTATTTACAATTAAACAAATCAAAAGTTCACTTCCATTTTAATTTAATAGTCTGTATTTTTAATTTTATGAATATTAATTTATCATAAAAAATGTTGTATATAAGTTGCCATCATTTTGTTTCAACATGAAGGAGTACAGTATTATTCAGTTTAAATTTTGAATTGGATAATCCTAATTTTATAAAAGTCTGTGTCAAGTTTTAAAAAAAAATTACTGTTTTGGTAATAAATATAGAACCCCAATAAACGTTTATAGATTGGAAACATAGAATACTTACAGTTTTAATAACTCTTTGAATTCGATCGATTTCTTGTCTCAAAAAAATATTCATTGGCAATAGAGGTCCCATTCTTTGTAATGCATCTTTAACTTCAAAACTATTATACTGCGGAGGTAATTTACCAAGCATATCTTCAGCTAAACTATATACAATACTTTCTCGAGTTTCTCCACCTAGACTACCACCTTCTTTAGGTTGTACACTTAAAATAGTATCCAATATTCCTTTAGCAGTGTTAATTTGATAAGTTATATCAGCATTAGCATGAAGACCAAACACTTCTGGTGTATCAGTTAGAGGTAGACTATTAATATAGTCGACATAGTTTTGAAGATTTCTAGTTTGAGGTACTTTATACCCTTTATAAAACTCAAAACCGTTTCGAAGCAATACATCACAAAACCAAACATGAGTAAAAGTCGTGAGAAGCCTTTTATCGAAATCGTCTGTTACTCTTCCGCCGTAATTTACTTCTCCTAACATGTAGCACACAGTGGGCCATGATATCCCTTTTTTAGGGTCCATATCATCTAAATGATTTTGTATAAACTGCACACTAGCTGCAAAATCTGCTTGATTGAATTCGTAAGGTACGTTCCAACCTAACGGTCCAAATTTACGTCGTTCCTGGACAACAGTGTGCAAGAACGCCACTGCGTATAACAGCGGTGGCCATTGCGACTGCGATGAGTAGTCGAGGAAGTCTTGTGTTATGTTTTGATACGTGCGTTTGAGACTGGCTCGGATGCCTTGCGGAGGTTCGTTTGTGAATTTGATTGCCATTTGAAGCAAACCTATTGGAAACTGAGGGTGAACTTCTGTTGTCAACCAAAGTCTGAAGGAGTCTTCGATGGTTTCAGCTTCGACTACCATGTTCATTGCTTCTGTTGCGAAAGGTAAGGATAGATGAATATTTTGAAGTAAGACCCAACCTCCTGATTTCATACATGTTTCTATTAGGGTTTGTGCGTGGATTTCTTGGCCCTGTCCCATTGAAATTGATTTCAATACTGCAAATAACAAAATATCATTTTTCTGCCATTAAAATTGATTTGCAAACAATTAATTGTGATGTCTATAATTTAATTAGTTTCGCAGGTTTATAATATTTTACGAAAGGTCTTAAAATTTGAATACCAGCATATCATTTTAAAGATTGCTGTCCGCCGCCATTTGAAAATATCATGGCGGAAAGTTTTATTTTTGCCATTATTTTATTTTACTATGACGATGACGAATTTATTTTGAGATCGTTTTAAGATAGACTGCGGCCATTTTTTCTAAAATGCAAGAGTGAAATAGATGTAGAATAATCATCCAATACCGTAATTATCATAATAATGATATGATTATTTTATAAAATTAAAATTATTTAAGCAACGAGCTAGCAATAGTCCGGGAGCTGGCGTCAAATTTGACCGGACCATTTCAACAAAGCTGATTTTTATAATATAATTAGTTCTATAATAACTAATTAAGAATTGCAATGTAAGCTGGTCCGAAAGCGGGGCTCAAGATTTTAAGAGGCTGTGGAACTTGCAAAAAATAAAAGATTTTTAAGTGAACATGCAAAGCTAAAATTTTGTATAATGATAATTTACCAATTATATTTAACAAAAAAATATGTTAGCTGGACAGGGCAGGTGGAAAACTTTGTTAGCTGTGCAGGTGAACATTGACAGTGACAATGTCAAAATAGTGACACATCGTTTATATCTTCTTCTACTGTTTACATAAAATGAAAACGATGTGTCACTATTTTGACATTGTCACTGTCACTGTTCACCTGCACAGCTAACAAGGTTTTCCACTTGCCCTGTCCAGCTAACATATTTTTTTGTTAAATATAATTGGTAAAGTATCATTATACAAAATTTTAGCTTTGCTGGTTTCACTTGAAAATCTGATATTTTTTGAAAGTTTCGCAGGTCCTTAAATCTGAAGGCCACACGGTCGTGCCAGCTTACACTGCAATTCATAATTAGTTATTATAGAAATAATTATATTGCAAAAATCAGCTTTGCTGCAATCACCCATGAAAATTTGACGCCAGCTCCCGGACTACAAGGCAAGGTCGTGGGACGATTTTAGGATTTTAACTTTTTTCCAAAAAAAATTACAAGTCCTTTTCGTGTTGTAAACTTCATCTTCAGGAATAAGAACATCCATTATAGTGTCGTTGTATAATATACCATTATGTGTGATGATAACACAATAAATAAACCAAAAGATAGAATGATATTTGTAAAGATACAAACCTATTTCTTTTGTCTTCGCAAGACTAGTGATCTGAGGAGAAGGATCTGAACCGATTGATAAAATACAAATCAATGGTGTAGTGGATTCAGATTCACTCCAAGTTGAATCTAAATCCAAAATGCAAGCTTCGCCATATACCGGACCAAGAGAATCTGCACATAGATAATTACAAGAGATAATGCAAACTAGTAATTTATGTTTTTATACCCATAATATATATTCTTGCTTGTGATAGAGTCCGATCTGGGCTCCAAGACCTAATAAGCAATAGCTTGCGAAACACATCCAAAGACGTATGATATCCACACGGTATTTCTTCCTCTTCGGGTTTCTCTTTTTCGTACCATACGCGCCACTCTTTCTCATTTTGCTCGATCTGGAAATAACCACATTGCAAATTGTGTTATTTGAGTTTTATCTGAAACTACCTTTTTCAAAACTTCTGAAAATGTCTCTAGTTTACATATTTCAACTAAATTCAACCAAGTGATATCCAAGATCCAACGGAATGGTTTTGGTTCAACGGCATTTAGATCTAACGATGCGCCTCCTTTGATGAAAGCCATAAATTCCTCGTGGCTTATTAAACCTTTCTGCACGTCAATTTTCATTGCCATCATCAGTGTAAATAGTATTTTATGTCGCTCGTATAAACTTCGTTGCGTGAATGCCCATACCTATCGAAAATTACATTGCTATATTTATATTTAAAATTTAAAAAAAGGTTTTTTTTCGCGCATAATATCATTTACTGCGAAGATAGATTCTCCGTCATTTTGTTGTGAATCATCCTGTAATAATTTTTAATGCAAGTTTCAAATTATTTTTTTCTCAGTAAACAGTAAACATAGCATTAGGAGAAAATTAACAGTTAACAATATTAGAGTGACAGTTATATTATAACTTACTGCTTGTGACGTCATAAGAAATTACTTTTAATAGCGAACATCTAACACTTTTTTACTTCCTTGTACGGAGTAATAAGGAAGTATTGTAATCGCGAAAAATTTCGGTTTTCAGATTTTGATGGCAATATCCGTTTTGACCTTTTCTGAATCCATTATATATTTCTCTTCGTGACGTCTGTACGTACGGACGTATGTGTGTCGCATAACTCAAATATGGTTAAACGTAAAAAGTTGAAATTTTGTATTTAGGACTGTTATAGCATCTAGTTGTGCACCTCCTATTTTTGGTTTCAATCTACAAACCGGAAGTAGTACTTTTTTCAAATATTTCGATAAATATTTAATTTAAGACAATTTTTTTTATTTTAAATGAAAGATTATGTGATTATTAACTACAATCGGTATTTTATAAATATTTTTGTATCTGGTATCATTTAAGAATAATTAAAGTATATATTTATAATTTAGTATTTCGGTATCTTGTAGTCCATGATCGATTAACATTTGTTACTACGTAAAATTTAAATGATCATGACATAACAGTGACAATAGTAAAATTTGCTTTATATCTTCTTCTGCAGTTTAAATAAAATGACTAAAATATATTTGTGAGTATAGTAGCAGTAGTAGTAGTACTTATATATTAATATATTTGTATAACAAGTTAAAAGAATAAAGTAGGTATATGGCGGGAGGTCTTGTTGTGCCCACGTCAAATTTTTTTATATTATTCTACATTTTAGTTATTAAGAAAAGTATGAACAGTTTAATAGGCGTACAAGGAAGTCATGTGGTGTCCACGTCAGATTTTTTAGTTCTTGCCGTTTCCGAGAATACTAGCCATTATTTTGTTAACCATAATAAAAATAGGATAAACTAAATTCAAATTTTAATAAACATAGACACTGCATACCTCATGAGTGAGATAATCCAGAATAATAACGATTCTCTCTTCAGTAACAGTACTTTTCACCGATTTCGTAATAGAATTATCAAAAATAGTCAAAAACTGCTTCAAAGAATTTTGGTACATAGCATTAACATTACTCATCTCAACGATTAAGAAATAAAGAATGGAACCTCTTGCAGCCACCGCTCTAAATTCTTCCCTTGCAACGATAATTTTCTTCTCTGTGTGAACCGAAACCTGAAGTTTTTCGTTAACTTCCTCAGCAGTTATCTTAGTTACTTGCAGCACTTGAATAAGTTCTTCATCGTCTACTAGCGCGCCCTGAGTTGAGTTTAACCTGCTGAGTAAATTGCTTTCAAGTTCTTTCATACTCCGTTGATTTTGCATGACAGATTCGAAAAGCGCAACTCTTTCTGCTTCTAGATCAGACTTTTCCATTAGAATAACCCGGCCAAGTAACTGATCTTCCAAGCCTTGCATTGTTACAGTAAAATCTATTATAGATGTTTTTGCGCTTATTTCTGGAGAATATGGCGGATTGGGTAATTTGGTTGTAATGTATAACATGAAACCCTTTAAAACATCGCATTCTTTATCACCTACGACTACTTTTTCTATGGTTCCTGATTTAATGAAATTTTTTTCTAAAACGTTGTCTAAAACTGGATCAAGTTCTACGTCTATATCTTCGATTAAAAGCGGACGACCTAATGACAAACTATCTTCTAGATGCGTTCTAAAGTATTTGTGATCCAACGAAGTTATTTGTAGCTCGTTATTAGCTTCCTTTTTCTTGATCCACATTTTTCCTTGAGTTTGCGGGTCGATCAAAAGAGGATATGAGCTAGATTTTGTTACAATGAGTGCGTTTTGTACTGATAGTTCATCGTTTGGTAAACCTTGTAACATCCATTCTGAAGTAGTTGCGTTTTCTACTAGCATACTAGTGATGTTTAAATTTTTAGTGAATGGTATTTCTTTGGATTTTAGGACTGCCATCCATGTTTTTACTAGGTTTGCGCGGAATTCTTGATTATAGGGACCGCAGTAAGAAAGAAACCCAGTTGCTAGTAAGACGTCTCCTACTAATCTTCCTAACTGTTCTTTGTAGTCTTTGCTTTGTTGTGTCCACCGTTCTTTTTCTCCACTCAGTCCGTTAATTAAAGTCGTTGCTACTGTCATTTTTCGTAAGCAAGCATTGGCTGCATCTGTTAGTCTTTGTTTCTCCATTACAGCTCTGTCGTAGTGGTCTTTAACTTCTTGTAAAGCTTGTTCTCTTTCTTCTAATTGTTGTTCGGCTCCGGCCAAATCGTCCATAGCAATCTAATTTGAACATAACTTCATTAATTAAGTGTACAACAAAAATAATATACATGTCTCATTAGAATTTTAGTAAAATAGTAAAATAACGTGTAACGTAGAGGTGGAAATAAGACAGTAACAAAATTTTGCGTGTTTAGAGGTGTAGCAGTTTCTGATTTACTCATTGCATATTAAAAATTTGAAGAGAAAACAGGTACTAGATTTTTGTGAAAGAATTAATCTAGGATTATGCCCAGTTAGAATTCTGAAAAAATCTTTGAAATCCATATACAAAATTAATGAAAAAGTGTGTTTTAAAGCAATTTTTTACATGCTTTTTCTTATTATTAGGGAATTTATTAGAAAATGTAACTCGGCATAATCCTAGTTGCATTCTTCGTCTGTAAATAAATTTATGAAATTTAGCTTTATCTATAAAACTTCGTGAGCATTGCAGAAATTGCTAGACTGCTTTTTTCTGTATTTTTAGCGAGCGTTTCTATGCATTAACATAGGACAAACGCGGTGTTGAGCTACGTGGAGTCGATACCCTTAATGTATACTTCATTTAACGAACAGGGCCTCTATTTTGTAACTAGAAAGCGAGAACGAATTTAATTCGTATAGAATAGAGTTAAGCAATATTTTGAATTTATGTAAATCGTTTTATTGCTATTATGTTTATATTATTTTAGTACCTACCTTTAATCTAGCTTCTTGCATTGCGAGATTAGCTTTTAACGGAAGTACTTCTTTATTAACACTATGGAAAAACGCCATAGCTTTAGTCCAAGACAGCAATCCAGCTACGTCACCACACACTCGTTTTGCGGTATCCATATTATAATCTTCCATTTCAAAATATGGAGAGAGCAATTCTACCATTTCATTGTTTATAATATCTTTGGGATAGTTTTGTAGTTGCAGTAAAAATGTCGTGGACGCCATCATCTGAAATTTTATTATTTATAATGTTGTGGTTTTTAAAAATTTTTATGTTACACAATTACAGAAATTTACTGACAAAATTATTTAACTAGGTATAACGACTTGAGTTTCTTGGACATAAGTTTATTGTGTAAGACAACCAACACAATAAACTATTTATTATTGATCAGACAGAAAAAGTGTAAGGGGGAGGCCATAGAATGTAAAAAATAACAACACAATATTCATAAAAAACAGTTTGGGTATCACTGATTTATTCAACTAAAATCAAATCATATTTAACCTGTTGAAACCTTGTTTGCGCTGAACTAAGAACCGATGTTTGCATGTTCAGTATACAGTGGATTGTCGTAATGCATGTATCAATGTTTATAAGATAAAATTAAAAATGTTGTGTATACATTTTAATATATTTAATTGTAGAAGTGTCTATAAATTACGTGTACTTAAACTTTAAATGCTTAAAATGATATAAAATTAATAACGACTATTTTAAATTGAAAGTGTAGTGCCATAAACAATTTAAAGACTTTCTGGGACACCTGTAAAGGATGCACCATCGTCAGAGTACACCAAAGGTTAGCATTTTTATTCATATTATAATCTAGCAGAACCCATTGAGCAGAATTACTTTCCAAACCATATGGAAATTGAAAAGCTAATGTAATAAACTCGGTTGGTTAGATTAGCCACTTAAAATTATAATTAGGTAGGTCTGAATCTAGCTTAAATTGATCAAATTATAAAAAGATTTATCGTCGAAACAAATTTCTGTTCGATCCACGATACTGACCATGAGACTAAACTAAAAACTACTTAAATTTTGTAAGTTATGTTTATTTAAGAATAAATCTTTATTGTCATTCTACAAGTTGGCAACATTCATGATTTTTTAAATTAATTTTGAGCCTCAAATATGGTAATAGGGCATATTGCAGAAATTTGATTCGACGATAAATCTTTTTTTTAATTTTTTCAATTTAATCTAGATTCAGACCTAGCTAATTATAATTTTAAGTGGCTAATCTAACCAACCAGCACCCAACGTTCGCACTTATAATTAAAATAGGAATTTTGTGGAAGCGCTGGTTGGTTAATTTAGTACTTATACTTATAATTGGGTAGGTCTGAATCCAACTTAAAGGTACATCATTTCGGTATTTGAGTGTAATATAAAATTATAAATTTACCTTTAACGATTCTGGCCAAGAAGGTTTAGGACAAGGCGCAGAACTGTCACCAACAGTAGGATGAAGTTTTCTTTGAAACAAAATTAACACACAGTCCATAATACGCATAATAAGATGTGGAGGACGACCTAATTTCCGAACAGTGGCAATATGCGCCGGTTTAATAGTGTTCAGTGCAGATTCCGCCTCTTCAAGAGCTGGCTTGGCAGCTTCTAATTTCTCTTCGGCTTTGGCCTTTTCCTCAGCAATTGAAGTCACGAGAATTTCAGCCTTTTCTTTCACAATTTGAACTTGGTTTTTAACTATTTCAGCTTGCATTGCTCGGTCGGTAACTTCTGTAAGTACGCGTTGAGCTCTTTCGGACGCTTCTACAAGTTCTTGCTCCATAACTGCTAAGTCTTTCTTGAGCACTTCGACTGATAGAGATGCTTCTTTTAGCTTTTCAAGACCTGTGTCCATTCGCAATGCACCTTCGCCGAGTTCTTTTTGTTTGTATTTGTAAATGTTCTTGTATCCGCCAATGAAATTTAAATAGGATTTTGGTGTTACATGCGTTGCGCGGCGAAATCTAAAATTATTAAGAAAATTATATTTTTTTCAAAATCGGCATGAAAATCGTCATTTCCAGACTAATTTGCGACATGAAAGTAAGATTTTCATTTTTACTTTCAACTTTGTTTACTTGTCAAGACAACTTTTTCTAAAATTTGTGACAGCTCTGATGATTTGTCACAGCTCTGATGATTTATGCAAACCTAATTTTTTTATAATTTTAAGCTTAATTGCCGATTTAAAAAAAATAGAATACATCACGCGTCATAAAAATGTCTTTGCTTGACTCGGAGGCTTTGAAGAAATGCTCGGACGCTGCGCATCCTCGCATTCTTCAAACGCCTCCTCGTCTGCAATGAAACATTTTCATGACTTGTAATGTAATATACTATTACACGTAAACATCAATTTTAGATTTTGATTATAACGTAATATATTATCCAATTTATACTCCCAGCTCTGATGGAAATTGATTAATATTAAATAACTGAATTATAATAAATCGGTCAAGTTGTTTTTGGTAGAACTGTAGCAAAATAAGAATTATAGTCCGGGAGCCGGTAGGTCAGGTAGGTGTATGATTTGCCACATTTCGAGGCTTTGGTGGTTGATAGCCATTAATACCCCCATCCCCAAAACGCAAGTATGGCGCCCCTAAAGTGTAGCTTTTATACGGGGCGAATTACCAAACGAGTCAAAAATTGACATGCCCATGGGGAATAGGCCACACGATGATTGTTGTTTTATGTTGTTCAGGAGGTTGCCAAAGCACGGAAACACAATATGCCATACCAATATGGCGTCGCCTAATGTCCGCCATACTAGCCGAAACGTGTCATTTTTTTACAGTCGACGTATCATTTGCCACGCTGTTCTTTCGCGATATTTGTTCGGGATAAAATACAGAACAAGGATATACAAACGCCATACCGCTGGCGCGTCGCTAAGTGTCCGCCATACCAGGGCAAAGATGTCGATTTTTCACCAGGGCCATGTATGATGGGTTACCAAAGCTCCATACCGGTACCGGCCTCGAAATGTGGCAAATCATACACCCACCTGACCTGCCGGCTCCTGGTCTATTAGAAGGTTATTATTATCAATACCTTTGAAAATAGTCCACCGAAGTTTGAGAAACAATATCTTGAATCGAGCCCAATGCTACAACGAGTTGGCTTTTAACATGTTCAGAGCAAGCTATTTCAAAATCACAAAGAAAATGTTCAGCTACCAAAACCAAAGCATCTTTGGGCCACGGCTGAAACCAGTCAATAGTACATCCAGAAATCAGTGCCGGAAAACGTAGCGCCCTATTTCGGAATTTTTCCCCAACCTGTAAACCAAAATTATATCGTTTGTTTTACACTACGTTGAATTATGTACCGGAGAAAAGCAGAACACAACGTGGAGATTCTGGCAAGTGCGGTTCATGAAATAATCCATAATAATTTCAGAATTCAGAACCCGTTTTTGGTTCTCTCGTTTCATAATCGGAGTCAACTCGGAAATAATTTCTGATATTTCATCTTTATTAAACAGATTGGATATCACTCCTGACGATAAAATATTATTTAGATACTCAAGAAAACTCTCTTCTTTTATATCTAAATCAGTAAAAATAAAAGTAGTCCCTTTTCCTTGGACTCCACAAGTACGATACAAGGCTTTGAGATCTTCTAAAAAGTTGGCAATGTTATACGATCTCGTCAGCGCGATTTGGAAAGTTTTGTATCCGGCAATGAACGAAGATAACTTCGTGAGAGATTGTTTTCCGGATCCTCCAACTCCTACTAACATGACGTTGCCGCGAGGGTGTCTGATTATTCTTGATATTTTGACTAAATGCAGCATGGCGTCTGGGAAAAATACTAGATCCATTCCGGCGCCGCGAACCATTTCGTTGAATTGTGCAAGGAACATATCTAGACGCTCTTGGAGCTCGGCGTTGTCGAAAACTGGTTCGTAAACTTTGGGGAGCTCCATGTCTGCGTCTTCACCTTCTTCGCCTGTTGGCTCGGGAGCATCTCTAAAATATTATTCAGACACTCAATCGTTTTACAATGAGCCGTAAACAACCGTTTCTCAAACTATTTAATTTAATTGTAACTTTAAACGGATGAAATCAGCAATTCGGATCTAAGTTTTAAAAATTACTAGATTCATTAATGCCATTTTGTTTCAAGATGGTGGATTGTGATGATATCCTATATTGCTCTTTAGAGCCTAACTTATTCACTGGTCAAAGAATTAAATTTGCTTTTTCATATCCACGGTTACAACTTTGACAGCAATGTATTAGAGTGTTCTTTTTAAAATGAAACAGGGAATCAATTTAACTGTATTATTCTTAAACAATATAAAGATATTTGGGCAACTAAATAGTTCTAAGGGACACCTTCAATATAAACTTTTAATTGTTCGAAGTATAAATCGTATTTCCAGGTAGCAGCAGTGTGACACCAATTAACAAATTCAAATATATTCCCTATGTTTCATTTTAAAAAGAACGTTTTAATACATTGCTGTCATGGATATGATAAATCCCATGTTTCACGTTAAAATAAACTTTAAGGCTTAATATGTTGTGATTTTTCAAATATTTTATTTCCACCGTCTGTGTAAATGATACTTTACAGGCATTATGGTAACTAAGTAAATGAGTTATTAATTATAAGGTTTAGACCTGTAATACATTACAAGGCTCTTAGAAGAAACATTACAGGTCTTTTCTGTTCACCAACAACCGTTGATTACAAAATGTAATTTATTTTTCTTTAAATTATAAAACGTTGTGAAGGTGGAAATAAAATGGGATTAAGGAGTCTCGCTCCTTCATCACTCGCCCCAAACTTTTCAACTCGCCCATAAAGATTAATTTACTATGCTCGCCACGTAAATAACTATTAGGTACTGGATTATGATGGAAAACTTAATTTTGGTAAATCATTTTGTCTCAAATAATTCCTGAATAGTTTGAATATCGGGAAAAGTAGTATGCGTTTTAAATGTGCCAAGTTCGTTAGATAAAAATGTTGTACAAACTTATAATTTGTAAATTAAATTACCTCATGAAATCAACGAATACTGGATTGGGTTCAGTTTTCTTCCTCATTTCTTCGTCCAAATTCTGTTCAACTAAACTTAACAATTCTCCATCAAACCATTCTTTATCTTCAGTAAAAGTAAATCGATCAGAAAATACTCTTGTGCATTCATGCTTCCATAATATCATCAAAATAGTCTCTGAATCAACTACTGTTGATAAGGTTCCAACCTACAACATTATCATGTAGTGCTAGTTTTCTTTTCTTATTTGTAATATTACCATTCCTTGCCAAATTTTTGACAAATCTCTCAAAGAAAATACATAATGAAATTTTGCTGGTGTTGGTAGTAATTTTAATCTTGTACTTTTCCATAAGAGTCGAGTGAGCGGAACCAACTTCTTCACTAAGTTTCGAACTTCTGGTATAAATCCACGTTTTACATTGTAGTGTCCTGTTCCTATTACTGTGAATATTTTGTCTACTGATGCATCGCTGGGTAGAGTGCAATTAAAAGTGCAGAATTGGCGTTTTAGACGAGACGGAATATCGTTTCTTCCTCCACCTAAAACATTACATAAGTTTCACTTATTATTATTATTATTCACTTATCAAAACTAACAAAGTTAACAGCAGTGTATTGGCTAGAGAGGTGCAAAAAAATTTGTGAGGGTGTTTTGTCAAATTAAACAAGGTAACTAGGTGAAATCATGAATTTTTGTTGGTTTAGAAATGTATGAGTGGAATTGTCATATTTATAAACATAATTTGTCACAATAAAAGTAGAGAAGTTCCTGGAGAATTCTGTCAATTTATTAAAATACAATAACACACCAACTTTTCGACTTCAATTAAGTCCTCTTCAGGGTGCTAAGTCAAACATATAGGGTGGGCCAAATACAAGTTTTTTTTGAAAATGCAATAAAATGAACAAAATTAATTTTTTCCCATGTATTATGGCTTCATTAGTAAGAGCAAACATTCCCATTTATTATGGAACACAACTTCGTTCAAGTGGCTGCCTCGGCTGGCTTCGCAGTAGCGCATTCTGTCACCCAATTTTCCAAGACCTGGTTGATTGTTTCGGGCTGTAGCTCACGGATTGCTTGGATGATATTGGCCTGAATCGTTTCTGGATTGTTAGCATAACATCGGTCCTTCACGGTTCCCCACAAAAAAGGGGTCAAATAGCAGCTCCGAGGCAGCCAATTGACATCGCCAAGATGGATGATAACATGATTTAGGAATTTGGTGCCGAAAAGATCGATTGTGGCATGGCGCGCCATCCTGCATGAACCAGAGGTAGTCCAAATCCATGTCTTCAATTTCAGTTAAAAAAAAGTCGGATACCATGGCTCTGTAAAAATCTTCTTTTCAACAAACGCACTGTTTGGGCTACACAGCACACACTTTGGAAATAAGTTTGCAATATTTCCCAACGTTGCTTAAGCGTAAAGCGACTCATTTCGTACCGCGGAGGTATGATACTTACTTTCTATCAAGATTTCGAGTGGGAAAAAGCTGTCAGTGTCAAAATAACTTATGATTTAAAAAGAAACCACTAGTTGGGCCACCCTATACAAGAAAACACATTCAAAACAAGTAAATTTACAATATTCAGGTACTATTACATAATTGTCAAAAATTAGAATATCGAAATTGTCAAATTTACTTGTTTTGAATGTGTTTTCTTGTATATGTTTGACTTAGCACCCTGAAGAGGACTTAATTGAAGTCGAAACGTTGGTATGTTATTGTATTTTAATAAATTGACTGACTTCTCCAAGAACTTCACTACTTTTATTCATTGACCCAGTCGAGTAATCTGTTCCTCAATAATTTATCACTATTTTTATTGTAAAAGTGAATTCACCTGGTTGTCCCATCGCAGCAACAAACTGCACGTCAGCAACGCTTAAAAACTCGCCAGGTTTTTCCAAACTATAGAACCCATTCATGTCCATAGTTTGTCGAACGATTTCATTAGTAACTTGATCTCCCCAGGTGTTAATTTCTGGTAGATTGATATCATCAATGAAGATGAGCATCTTCTTACCACCTGCCGGTCCAAACGTATTCCCCATGCGTTTTTCCACATAGCTTTCAATAGTTTTTTGAAATTGGTATGGCGTAGTTGCCGAAGAGAAGTTGAAAGATCTGTTGAGGTAAACGTCAGGGTTTGCCCGCTTCATGTAGGATTTCATCATGACGGTTTTGGCGGAACCTTGCTCTCCAATTAGAAGGCAAGCTTTTTCTTGTTTTACTACTGTGTTTATTAGATAATCAATTCGAACGCTGTCTGATATTGGTACCAATATGCTAGCGTATTCAGGTGTTGCTAATTCTGGGTAGACGTAATTTGTTACTAAGGATGTCCAGGGTTGCCACACGCCCTCTTTGCTTACGACGAAGTCGAATAATGTTGCCTAAAATTTATTTCATGATTAACGTTAACACCATATATTGCAAAATTAACTTTAAGGCCTGAATGTAGCTGTCTGCGAGAAGGATCAAAATTGATACTAAATATGAACATATCATCACAAACAAGGGTTCATTTGAAAGATAGAAGATCAATCTAGATCCGTCTAGTGTTGAAATTTGCAATTTTTGTAGATTTACTGAGTAACAGTTATGTAAAGTTAGCCAAGTTATGACAAGTTTATGGCATTGTAAAGTTGAAACAAAAATAAAATTAATATTTCAACACTTAATGGACGTGGAGCTCATCTTTATCTTTAAACTAAAAAAAAATTAAGTCGATCCAACCAAAATTAGTCTCAATTTCATTCCCCATTCTAAAGCATGTTTTTGCTACGCGCAACGTTCCTACATTACGCTCTTAAGTCCTAGTTCACAATAAACGTAAACATAAATAAGAAACATAAACATAACATAAGAAAACATTTTTTAAATGTTAACAATTAAATTTTTGAGCTGTGTGATTTCAAAACTGCATAAATATTACCAACAGATACGTATGCACGTAAGAAAAACGTAATGTTCAACACCATCTGATGTTAGTGTTCAACCGTTTATTTCATGTAAAATAAAATGAATATAGTATTTTTTCTTACATTTGGGTCTTTTCCAGGCGGTGGCAAATCTAAGAAATCTAGTTTATCTTTTATAAATTCACTATATTTAAGTCTATCTGACGATTCTAAAAATGCACCGGCTCCCCAGATTAAAGCAAAGCTATACAATCTGGCTAAATGTTCTGCTGAAAAAATTTGAACAACTTCCGGTTTTGCTACGTCTTCAACTTCTTCGTCTAAATCTCCGTGTTCTGATTTAGCTGATGACATGTTGTCTGCCACTTCTTGCTGTGCGGGAACAAGACCTAAAAGGAAAATAATTAGTCCTTTTCAACAGAATACAATAATTTTAGAGATGATTGCATCAATAATGATTTTAATGAACGCATGTTTGCAAGCCGGTCTATAGTAAAAACTATTTTAAAATAAATACAAACAGGATTTCAGATTCGGTTCTCGATTTAACGAGCCTAAAGTTCTGTTCGCACGGCGATCTTTGGAGATTCTACGGAGATTCAGAATCCTAGAAAAGAAATTTTTTCTTTCTAGTGATAATTACGTGGTTTTGAAGCAATCAATAAATTATAAATTCTTCTTTTCCAAGACTCATTGAAGATTCAATTTAGTGACACCGCAATTTAACAGATAATTCTCACTAGAAAGAAAAAATCTTCTTTTCCAGGATTCTGAATCTCCGTAGAATCTCCAAAGATCCCCGTGTGAACAGGGCTTTACGGTTCGGTTTCATTCCGGTTTACATATTACTTTAAATGAACCGCTAGCCGGTTTACAAAAAGTAAGTTAAATACAATTTTGCTAGCATTTTAACGAAAAATAAATAAATTGTTAATGTTGTTTCAAACTGTGTCCGGTTCGGTTTCGGTTATTGGTTTATTAAACTTTTCTAAATAAATTTGGTTTGGTAAAAGGTTCACTGGTTTGCGGTTTGGGTTGTTTTCTGTAAGTTTTACAAATTTGTAAATCTTTAAATATTGAACAAAATCACATCAATATTTGTTGACAAATATAAAAATATTCATATGCTTATAAATTTCATTGCGATTTTGTTTAATAATTACAGTAATATAGATCTGTAGCAACTACAGATTTGAACAGAATCCCACTATAAATCTAATTGACTAGACCAAGACTAGAGTAAATGCCAGAGAACACATTATTGACAAATAGTCAGAAGCTTATTTTAGGATTTCCGTACCTGTCAGAAGCAGTAATATCTGCTGCACAACATTACACTGAAGAATACTAATAACAAAAGTAACATTCTGCGTACACCAGCTGTACAAAGAAGCAAAAGTTTTTTCAAACAGCTCCTGAAATATTTCAACCTCGCGCGGCGTTCGGGTTTTCAGCCATCCTTTCATAATCGGCTTCCAATTTAATCCTGACGAACTCATATAAACCATTCCGTTCCTGGAGACTGTTGCTGGAGAGGCATTGTCTATGTTGTGAGGCTCGAATACAATCTTGCAAGTTGGTGCCATGGATAAGCGATCGCCATTGGCGAGAGTTAGGGTTTTGTTGTCGTCGAGAACTGAGTTTAAGTTTTCGATCCAGATGCTGTCGACTGGACCGTCGAGAACCAGCCAAACGTGCTCTCCTGTAAACAAATTTTAAACTCATATCTTTAATAAGATTTTTATAGACTATTATTTTTTACTGGTGTGTAAAAAATTGGCACTCAAAGTCATACCAGAAGAAGACCTGTAATTTTTCAGTTTTTATCAAATTCCTATTAATATTCTCGATTTTACTTTATTTTTATTCCACTCTTTTTGCCACTACTGCGACTGCCTAAAACCAGCCCGAAACTCGTACTTTACTGCATTCTAGCAATGCAATGTCATTTTGAATTTGAAAAATACTGTGTTTTCGTTGCGAGTTAACTGTCAGATTATTATTGACTTCAGGATAATATTTTTATAAACATTTAATAGAAAAAGAATGGATCTACAGATTAAAATTTTAAAAATCAATTTCTATCCTGATATATAACCGTGTAAAGTTTGCATAAATTGGATTTTTTTTTAATTTTTCGGAATTTGTATACTCATGTACAATTTTTTAATCAAAATTTTAAAAAGTCACATCTGCAGATCCATTCTTTCTCTATTAAATTCTTGTTGAAATAAAATTTTATCATTCTTGTACTGGCCACAAAATACTCGCTACGTTAGTACATTTTATGCTGAATTTAGGAGGTAGACGGGCTTCTTAACATTTCTTTCTGTTTGTTAAAAATTTTAGTAACTATGTTTTTTAAATTAAAATTAAATAGGTATATCGTATGATACAAATAACGGTTATATATTAAAATTCATTTAATAAAACTCTATTGTTAGTGTTATCACCCCTCTTGTAACCCAATGTCCAGTTAAGGCTAATAATGTTGAAATATACTATACAAAGTTTATTATTACCTTTTTTAAGTTTTAATGTTTTTCGCCAGAGCGCTGAAAATATTCCGTCTGTCCAGTCATTTGTAGCAACATCTAGTCTTCCAAACATTTGAGCTGCTGTTATAGCTTTCGGATTCATCCTCATTTCCCTAGTAAAAATATTAAAATGCCAACCAATATACACGTGATTTGACGGTTGATTGCCAAGTTGATATTCCACAAATTTGTGACATTCTAAAAAAATCTTACCTATGATAATTTCCAATTTGTGTTAAAGCCTTCATTAAAGTATGAATACAAGTTGTTTTGCCGGTACCAGTTGGTCCTAAAGTCATAATACCATGTCGTACTCGTTGAGTTTCATACAACTAAAATTAATTAACATCATTTCATTAGTAGGTTTCATTCTGTACGGAAAATATTGTTCTGAATTTTTGTTTATTGTGAAATATTTTTTATTATTTACTCTAGTGAACAAAAATGGTTTTGCTTTTAAAATGATTGAGTAGTAAGAACTATTAATATAAGGTACGTAATATGAATACTTTAATATACAGAAAGTTCCACAAGTAAGGACAAAAAATTAAAGGGTGTTTACTGTACGACGTGCTGATCATGAAAACAAAAAGATTTTTTTTTAATTCGGAAAGTTAAGGGTAGTTTACTTGAAATACATTTTCGATTAAATGAACAATCCGATTTTATGAATTGCGCTGGTTTTTACTAGTTGACATAATCATGCGCCTACTGTATTAGTGAACAAAAATGAGAACCTCATTTGTGATTAATCTAATAAGATACTTTAAGTAATAATTACTTGAATAAGTTTTAAAACCCAAGGCGGATGATAAATCAGCCCCGCTTGTTCAACTTGCTCGGAAATAGCATCCTCTAATTCAGGATAAGTAGTTTTCTCCAAAGTTTGATTCGGGAACAGATCGGCCACGAGTGATATAAACAACGGTTCATCTTCATCAATCAATTTAGATAAATTCATATCTCTCAGCACTCGCATTACAATAGTACTCTCAGTATCTTTGTTGTTAACTCTTTTAGCTGCTCCAAGACTACGAAGAACTGACAAGATATTTCGTAACCCGAAATCGTAGTGAACTTGCTTAGTTAGTTGTTCCTCACAAAGTTTATACAAAGTGTAAAATTTTCTCGCTAATGTGATGTTTTCCAAAAACCCACAACTGGCCAATTTGACTCTTATGATAATTTGTCTGTCTGGAACCATCATAGCTACCGTTCGAAATTGAATTTTTAAATTTTCTGGGAGTTCTTTTCTACCAGCATATCCGGGATTCTAAAAATAAGTTATTAGGAAAGAACAATTTGGGATTTGTTGGTGTACCATTGTTATAAATATTCCAAATTCAGGGCAAAGGTCTATAACGTCTCCGTCGGTAAATTGGAATGTTCGTTTTTTCTCTTTCTTGGCAGCTAAAATGACAGCAACTTGCTGGGCTGCTACTGATAGTACGGGTAGTTCTATTCTGTTGAATTCATCGAAGCAACCCCAAGATCCAGATTGGGCTAGGCCTACATCAACAAATTCAACAACGGGTTAAACATCATTTCTTCAATTTGTTTTTACCTCTCGCCTCATATTCTATAAGAGAGGTATTTTAATGGGTCAAAATTTTCGAGTATGAGTTTTTGGTGGATAAGCACGTTTCAGGGTCTCTAGAATACGAATTTACTATTTTCACGATGATGTCTGTGTGTGTGTGTTTGTGCGTTTGTATGAACCGACGATTTTTCGTCGACGATAACTTAAAAAGTATCAAACCGTTTATAACCAAATGTCATATTTAAGGTTTTAATAAGTATCTTAACACCGGTAGAAATCCGCAAACCAGAAGTAGTACTTTTAGATGTTTGGAAAAGTTTTCCTTAAATATATTGGTACATTATTTATTTATGACAATTTTTGCAATTAAAAATAAGAGAAATTGTGATTATCTATGTGTACAGTGAATTATAAATACAATTTGCTGAATTTGGAAGTATTTAACAATAAAATAAAGTACAATTAATATTCCATTTTTTTGAAATTCCAGTATCTTGTTGTTCATGGTATGAAATTTGTTTCTACATAAAATTTGAATTATTAAGACAGTGACAGTACAGTTGACATCTTTTGCTTGCATATTGGTTTACATTATCGTTTAAATATTACATGAACATGAAACTATTAAAATGTAAGTAAAACTATTTATTAGATTAGTAGAATAAGCAGAATTAGGCGAGAGGTCGTGTGGTGGCCACAGCAGATTTTTTTACAATAAATAAATAATTTTGTCTATCTACTTTTAATGTAGCAATTAAATCTGGGACATTTTCGTTATCAGTAATCCACAGTTTTGTGTCAAAATTACCACAATATTGGCCGACCAAAAATTATAATTATATGTTTAATAGTTTAATACCTAATGGGGGATAAATTGAATAAACATATTTTAAATTGTTTTGTTAATACGTTTTGTTTTTTTGACTACCGTACTGCCATTTTGTTTCAAAATGACGGACATGATATAAAAACCACATCGAATTTAATTATGAATTTTTCATTAGCATTATTCAAATTTTGTACCAAGAAAACTTGCTCTATCCATTTTGTTCTTTTGTATATCATTGTCTCTTAGGTACGTAACATAAAAGAAATGAAAAATTGGCGCTTTTCGTTTCGTGAATATTTTTAAAATGTACCTTTATAAATGCGGCCAAGTCCTTTGTAGTCCATTTGATCAGAGCAGTTGAAGACAACCACATATTTTGCAAGAGTTTTGCCCATATCCTTAACAGTTTCAGTTTTTCCAGTTCCGGCTGGACCACAAGGTGAACCTCCCATACTCATGGCTAAAGCTTGAGCCAAAGTAATGTAGCATCTACAAAAATATTTAAAAAATATATTTTATAATTATTATCTTAAAAACAGTTTGGGTATCACTGATTTATTCAACTAAAATCAGATAATATTTTGAACACAATATTCTTACAGAGGAAGAAACTAAACCTGTCGAAACCTTGTTTGCTCTGAAATATAAACCGATGTTTGCGAGTTCAGTATATCGTGGATTGTCGTAGTGCATGTATCAAAAATGTTGTGTACTTTGATTTAAATGTAGAAGTGTCTATAAATTGCGTGTAATTGAATTTTTTAATGCGAAAAATGATTTGTAATTAATAATAACTATTATAAATTGAAAGTGTAGTGCCATAAACTATTTAAAGACTTTCTGGGACACCTATAAAGGATGCACCATCCTCAGAGTACACCAAAGGTTAGCATTTTTATTCATATTATAAGCTAGCAGGGTAGAATCACTTTTCAAAACATATTTAATTAAATAATAAACTGCCCTATTGCCGAATTTGAGGCTCTATATTTATTTTAAAAATCATGAGTGTTGTAGAATTGCAATACATATTTATTCTTAAATAAAAATAAATTACAAGATTTAGTTTTTATTCTGAAATATACGGCCTCGATATAATATAACGAAAATTACAAATTAAAAATACTCTGAACTCTGCCTTTAACGAAGACGATAGATTTTTTTTGTGATTAGCCACAGCTATTTTTAAAAATCTATTACTTATAAATAGGTATTATATGAAAATATTGATATGTAACCAAATGTGGTAACAAACCTATCAGTTAAAGGTGTAATCACAAGTCGGTCTGTACAACCAAGATATTCATTCTGGTAAATAAAAGTAACATCCGTGATAGAAATCAATGTTTTATCTTGCTCTTCTCTGAAATAAAACCGGCATTGCTTCAACCATTCAAAATCATTAATATGCCGTACATTCAATCGACACTAAAAAAATCATATTAAACTTTGCGTATTTAATTAATTTCTTTATCCAACACCTCTTAATAAAAGCTTCATAACTATGGTGATTTTAAACAAGCAAAGTAAAAGATTGCCCACTAGTGGCTTTGATCAAAATTATACCCACTTGTGGGTAAATTTTACTTTGCTTGTTGGAAGTCACTATAGTAACGATTTTGTAGGTTGAAACTTAATATTTTTTAAATATTTTAGCAGTTATTAAGAGGTGTTATACTCCACACGTGGGCAAAAAGGAATGACCCACTCGAGAAAATTAACTGACTCAATCTTCGGCCTCGTGAGTTAAGATTTCTCTCGTGGGTAATTCCTTACTTTGCCCACTTGTAAAGTAAATAACTATGGACTCACTAAAATATCAAATATATCTCGTTGATGCACATGTATAGTAATCAACGTTTCAAATTTAGTCCGATCAATTTTGAGCAAATCTCTAGTAGTCTGATCAATCAAAGTGTTCAACAGCTCTAAGAATTTATTGTTGGTATCCGCCATAATTTTCTTATCGATTCTCGCTTGAAGTAACGCAAGTTCTGCATCTCTAGTCCAGATCATTTGAATGCCAAGAAGACCTATCTGTGCTGGCATTTTATCCAAAAACGATAGTAAATTCACATTGGGGTCATTCAACATCGTATACGCTTGTCGAATAATCGAGTGCAGCGACTGTTGTGACGTAATCAGCAAAGATGTCAGCCATGTTTCTACGCTGCCTTCTGCCCGTACAGCCTTTTCAAGCTGAATTGTCTCCCCTTCCGAAGATATAATTGCTGTCATTTTGTTGTACTCTATGTCGTGGAATTTAACCCAGCGAGTATTGTCGAAAATTGAGAGCAAGTGGTTTTGTATTGTATGAGAATCTGAAGCCTGGCCAAGAATTTCCAACAAAGCTGGGTCGGAAACGAAGAAGAATCTGGGAAACATCATTCGTTTCTTTTCCAAGTAGCCACTTAGGGATTTTTGACACAGTTCTAGTTGCTCTTGCAGATGAGGCAACAGTTGTTTCAACATATCGTCACCTGAAATTGTAATTACAATTTTTGACTGGAAGTTTTATTAAAAAGATTGAAGTCAATGAGTTGCAGTGAAAAAATATATATTTTACACCATTCTACCGGTTTCGGCCCCACATGAGCCCTCCTCAGGAGTTGATATTACTTATTTTTCACAATTTGTAGTGCAATCATTAAAGATTTTTTGAAATTAAACACATTAAAATAATTATACAATAATATACAATTGTGATAAATAAGTAATACCTACCAACTCATGAGGAGGGCTCATGTGGGGCCGAAACCGGTAGAGTGGTGTAAAATATATCTTTTTTTACTGCAACCCATTGACTTCAACCCTTTTAATATTACAATTTTTGTTCACAATAAAATTATTTTTCTTACCAACGCAGCAGGACACAACTCCTGGTGTTTCATGAGCTCTCTGCATGATTTTCTGCCAAGATTTATCAATTTTAGAAAATCTTTTTGCTTCTTTAGGTAACTGTTTTGCAATATCGCCGCCTACAAAAACGGCTTCTAAATACACCCACATGTTTTGTACAAGTAACCATCTTTCCAAAACTTCATTTGTGTTTGATAAATCGACGACCCATTGTTGAATCTGCTTTCGGAATGGCGCGTTGTACCTAAAAGACAATAAATAAAAATATACTTATTTGATTTTACTTTTTTGTCTATTCCGCTCTTTTCCCCAGTAACTCGTACTTTGCCGCACCCTATGCAATGTCATTTTGAGTTGAAAAATACTGTAAAAGTGTTACATTGTCGGTTGGCAAGATGGTTCTCATTCGCAACAAATCATCAAACAAATGAGACATCATCGCTACAATTTACATTAACTATTCGTTCTATTTTGATTAGTACCTGTTAGATAACAACGATCCCAGAACCATTAGACTGTCTTCTAGTTGACCAATAGTTTCAGCTGTAGTATCGCCTCTTAAAAGTAACTCGCCTCTGTTATTAAAAGTCATGAATGTTAATTCGTGAACTGACCATTCGTTTGTTACTTGTCGAAGTTTTGCTTCAATATCTTTTTCCTTCATCGCTGATATACAAATGTCCTATGGCAAATGACAAAAAATAATTTGTCATTTAATTACAAATTTATTTCGTACCAATATTTAGTTAAAAATTAGGAACACATAAAAATGTTTAGAGATACCTACATTTAAATTTATTAAATACAAATAAATTATAAATAGAAACAAAATAGAATATTGGCTTGTTGAAATTACTAAATGGATGTTTTAGTAGTAATAATAATATTTAAAATAAAATTTGAAAAACGTAGACGGTGAAACAATGTAAATCAGTGAAAATAATCACTTATAATATCACATGTGTATTAATTCTTTTCGCAATTTTTTTTGGGTGCTTTTCAACAACGTCTTAATTAGCTCGAGTGGTACACGAGAGCTAATTACGTTGTTGGAATATACGATAAAAATTTCCTGGACATGAATGAATGCACGAGTGCATATTCGGTAAATGACACCGCCGCTTTAATTTTGAATTCTTTGTACAAATTAATAAATATTATGTATTATTTATCTTATTAATTGCTTATTTACACTCAAAATAATAATTTAACCAATTTTTAATTTAATATCAAACTTACAATGACAGAAAAGTTTCCACTTATTAATTTCAGTTAAGTTCCTCAAGCTACTAGTAATTTTTTTTATATAACCATGGTTACAATTATTTAATAAATTCTTCCATTGGCTGTTATTTGTGTCATGCGATTTTCCTATAAAATGTAACCAGCTGATTGCTCAGGTTACGTTACTTTAAAGAACTGAATCCCCTAATATATTATTTTGCGAACTCAAAACAGTTCGCTAAGTAACGATTTTAGAGAGCATAAATTAAAAGCTTAAACAAAAGTGCAGGATTTACTTCAATATCTTCCTTGTGTTGAAGCAGAGGCGCCTCCAGTATATTCTTCAAGCAAAATCCTTCACTCTCCAGCTCAAAAACATGGTGAATTGAGTCCATAATTCGTTGCCAATGTCTGGGTTTCATCGCTTTATTGGCCATCAGCTCCAGCAAGGGACACATGTCGTTGAAGTCGTCAATCGTCTTCTTAAGAGCGAAGAAAGCTGGCCACTCCTTCAGACCTTTCGGAAGCTTTCGGCAGCGGTTTTGGAACTCCATCAACTCGTTGTTGATTTCCTCGATGTTGACTTCACCCCACGGTATGTCGTAGTAGCTGTTCACGCGATCTATGACGTCGTTGTATAGCTTGTATAACTTCTGGAGTAAGTTTAGTTCTTTTCGAATTTGGCCTAGTTCTGGGTAGTCCGTCTGCACAAGCCCGAATAGTTCTTCCCCGCTTTGGTAGGTTTGTAGTCGGCGCCACATTCCGTCAAATCGATTCTATTAAGGAAATAATGAAGTTGGTAATAATACATTACATAATGAGCGAGAAAGTGAATCATATCGTGTGAGTGAGAGAATGTTAACGCACGAACATTCGATGTACACTATAGTTCCACGACCATAAATATTAAACATTTTATTCATGAATATATTTTCAACTGTCACTGTCATAATTTTAATTTTACGAAGAAACACATATATGATAGAGGCACGGAATCAGACGAGGAAAGAAATGGCCTATAAATGGATATGACGCTATGACTATGATCTATGTCGTCATAACAAAACTTTTACATAATTCGTTGATGACGACAAATCATAGTCATAGCGTCACATCCATTTATAGGCCATTTCTTTTGATGACATACCTCGTTTGATTCTGTATCTCTACTATACCACGATAACAGGAATATAAATTCTATTTAAATTTTTAAATTATACCAGATACAGCAAAAGTACAACTTTAATTATTTATGTGGATAAATCATTTTTAATGTCGTGCTTGTCCATTTTGGAATAATGTAATTTACCACAAAATATTTAATGACAGAAAAAAAGATCAAATGTCAGAAAAACAACACACGCCTACTAAAAGGTGAAACAAAAATTTAAACAGTGGCGATAAGACCTGTTCGATAACATATCAAACGGGTTTATTGTTTATGTTAGTAGTTAGGTACCTAACTGTATGGAAATTGTCGTGAGAAAACGAAATTATATATTGAAGTTAATAAAATGCAGTAAATTATAACATAACTTTGACATGATATTGACAACAGTACAATTTTGCATTTTAATCGTACTAGTCCAATAAAGTACCCGTTTATGGACAGTAAAAAGTGTCATAAAAAGGTAATATGGTGCAGTCGAACATAAAAAATATGTTAGGCAAGAATGCCGCCAATCTTTATGTTTAATTAAAGAAAAATATCAATTCCTAATTAGAGCAAATGTCCTTATCTTACTTGGAACAAAATAAGTCGATCAGAAGCTTCCCTCGGGGTAAGGCCACTCTGCATAGGACCAGCAGTCCTATATTCGTTACAATAATTAACTTTATCTTGTCTGAACTTTTCCAGATTTGTTTTCAAATCGTCTTGGAAGTGCGGCTGCATGTCAAGAAGTTGTACGTGGCATTTTTGTGCCAATGCTTGCAGCCGTCCCCAAGTATATCGTAAATTGTCAACTTGTTCCATTATTTCTCGTTCTACTGTGACGTTGTAACGACTCAGGACGTTGAATGCTTCCTATAAATATTAATGGAAGATTTTTTTTATTGAAATTAAGCCTCATTTCCACCGACTGTTTTAATGCTTAAGAACTATATGTTTAATGCATAAGTACTAAGAGCAACGCATAAGAACAAAACTTTGCAAACTCCAAACATAAGGCTTTATGCACAAATTAACAGTTCTTCCATTCTTTAATATCGCAAAAATGCCGGTAATGATTAAATTACAAAACTTCGACAAAATAAATAAATAAATAAAATAGGTGGAAATGGCTATCTAATAAATAATCATAATGCATTAAGCTTACGCATAAATCATACATTAAGCACTAAAACAGTCGGTGGAAATTAGTCTTTAGTTTTAAAATATGGTCTTACCTCAATAGGTTCTAGTTTGAGCTCCATATCAACTTCTTGCTCGCGTATTTTCTTCAAAGTATCCATTATGAGTCTAACGTCATCTAAGTCTCTGATCGGACGGTCCAGTTTTCTGTGCATTTCGTTTATCACGGCATAGACGTAATCCATCTCTCTTCTGTATTTCTTTTTCATTGCTTGACCAATACTTTAAAAATAGTTTGAGTTAAAGACTATGAAGTATGAACTATTGATATTTAAATATAAGCTTACCGATGAGTACAAGATTTTATTTCTGTAGTTAGTCCAAATTTCAGTCGTTCCGTGGATATAGCCAGACATGAACCTGTAATATTGTTACAGATATTTTTAAGCATTCAAAAAGATAAACTTTCTGTTTTGAAAAATAGGTACGTCTACATGATGTCTTTAATTACAGGGGTATAGAAGTTTTACTTTTATGTAAATGTATAATTTACATTAAAAATTAAATATTAGAAAACTACTGTCTTATTGGGGCAAAAACACTTAAGTTTAATACACACTAGTCTAATAATCATGGCCATGGTCAATTCATTCAAATTTTTTTATTGCAAAATTAATTTCATTCATGAATTTTTACTGGCTAAGTGATAAATTTTTAGAGATACATATATCTACACATAAAAGTCACGTTGTTTCCCAAAAAAGGGTTGGCCCGACTTCCTCAAAGCAAAAAATATACAATCTGAACAAGTAGTCAATCATTGCGAAACATTGATTTTGTGAATCCTGACTCCTGACATAATCCTTTTCATACAAGATCTTTTTTTTTCACTTGGCATCATTCGGACATGTAACAAACCATCAATCAAACAATTTACTCACCGTAGATGCAATTGCTCATCAACTATTTCATTCGCATTCATTTCACAAAACCCACATTCTTAAAGATTATGTCTATGTAATTAATTTTTATGATCAACTCAGAGTTTTCGTCCAGTTAATTAAATTGTGAATTAAATATTGTATTTAAAATAATACGAACCTATAACATGAATGTTGGGCTCGGTAGTCAACCGAGAATCGAGTTCTCCGTGTTTTCGAAGCGATGTTTCAAACTCCATCAAACAATTCGTCATAAGTTCTCTTTGAGTTTTTTCATTCTTCCATAAAGCAGAATATTGCTTCCAAGATCCAATAAATGTATTCATTTCCTGGAATGATTATCATCAGAGAACAAATAAATTATACAGGGTGTTATGTATGTAAGATGGTCATAATTATGACCGAAACGTTGTCATAACTGAATAACAATTAATAAAACTAGAGCCATGTTATCCAAAAACTTGAAATAAAAATTCTTTAATTCTTTCCTAATTACCTTTTTAAGTTCGTGGGTACAAGTAGACAACAACGACAAAGTCTTAACAATCTCCTTATTATCCATAACATAGTTGTAAAAGTTCCTCTGCTGGTATGGAAACTCGGGCTTTTGCTCCGAGTTTAACCGATAGAGCCTTCTTCTTCTCGTGCGGTAGTCTTCTTGCACTGGTCGACCATCGTTCTTCTTCGAGTGCTGTTCCAGTTTAGAGACAACGGCTTGTAGAACGTTTGGCGTTCGATTTGTGAGCTTCTTCCAGCCAGTGTGCTTTGCTGTACTCTGTGCAGGGTCACGCAGGGTATTTACAAAGCTGTTTGCATGCGGCATTAGTATGTGTTTGTGTTGTTCAAGTTGTGGCAAAAAAGATTGTTGGTATATGCAGAGTGAAAGATGTCAGTGAATATGTACATTATTTACTGAAATTATTAGCAAATTCGAACTATCTATTTACAAAAATATGATCTGGAATATTATGTTAATCACACTTTTATTCAGTGGTTTGGAAAAAAATTCAATTTAAAAGATCATTTTCGTTTTAATGTCACGGACTTGCATGATTTTTTGTATTGAATATTTTTAAAGAAGAGACTTTGGACCAGATTTT
The DNA here is from genome assembly GCA_947534325.1 of Agonum fuliginosum. Classification (NCBI taxonomy): domain Eukaryota; kingdom Metazoa; phylum Arthropoda; class Insecta; order Coleoptera; family Carabidae; genus Agonum; species Agonum fuliginosum. The sequence continues at coordinate 767,695 of OX384035.1, read as the reverse complement.
TCTATTTTTACAAAAATTTTATTCACAAGTCCAAAAATAATTAATGAAATTGATTGATTGTAACGTAGAAAGCTGCCATATGTCCAATACAAAATAGTGATGTGACAGCAAAATTTCTTTCTCATTTTACTAAAAAACATATCTACGCCTAATGTATAACATGAAAATTTTTGCTAGAACCTCTGAACTGTACTAAATAAACAACTCAATACCCTACTTGAATCCCACAGACTATGTTTTGGTTTTGCACTGAATTAAATTCAAAAACCCAATGCCCTTCTTGAGTCTTAAATACTCGGTTGTGGTACAAACTCGGATTGAATTGAAATAAACAAGAGTAAGTCCCATACACTCAGTTTTCGTTGAGTGAAATAAAATGATGTGACATAGTGTTTTATAATACGCCTATATGCCTAAGCTTTGTAAAAGCCTAATTTTACAAATTTTTTTTTAACTGTAGCCAATATACCATTAAATGTAAATACTAGAATATCAGAATGATGTTCTTTGTTTAAATTCAGAATTTTCTATTTGATGGGCCTAACATAATATATTATATTAAGTATTAAGGGCGGTATGTGCAGTTTACCGGTTGAGGTTGTACAATAAAAATAAATTTGGGAATAGGTAATGTTTATTTTTAGTTTGCATTTTGATGCCTTGGTATATGTTGTTCTACCGCCTTATAAATTGTAAAATAAAACCTACTAGCTTGGAAACAGAGCCAGTAAACGCTAAAAATGTCCGATCGTGCAAAAAATAAATGAAAGTTTTGTGCATTTACTTTGTAGTTGATATTTTCTATAAATTAATATTACAGGTACCTAAACTTATCTTTTATAATTGTACGCCTGCAGCTACAGCTTGTGTAGTAAATTTCATTCTAGACCTCGTTGAATACGATTATTGTTTGTTAAATTAACAGAAGCAAATAATTTGAGATGGGGAAATCCTATACCTCTGCATATTGTACGATGACTATAGAACTGAGTATGTACATAATGAAATCTAGTGATGTTTTTGTACAGTATAAGTAGTAATACATACATACATTTTTAACGTTCCCATATTTCATCTTAAAGAAAAACGATAAAAGACATATTATGAATTATGTACACTGAAAAAACTGTACATGCAAAAAGTGTATGTACATTTCAAAATGTGCAAAAATTGTTTGAAATATGTACAGATTAATGTAGTATCAATCGAAGATTGCATTTTGGAAAATTTCTTACTTTTGGTTTTCCACCAGTCCACTGGCCAACGCCTTTGGAAACGGCTGTAATATATCTACCAGCTATTATTAGAGTGTCCTGTACTTCTTCCAACGACGGAATGATTGCTACTTTCGGAATCATCAAAGTTGCGTGCAACAAAAACACTGGAGGGGTTTGTTGAGGACCTAAAATTCAAAATAGATTAAAATTGTTCTTTATGTAACGTCAATCATTAGAAGAAGAAGTTTATTAGACGAGGCAGAGCCGAGTTTGATAATGATTGGATGCAATTTGCAATCCATAAATTAGTCACAAAGTAAAATAAATAATTTGGTATTCTCGTATTCTAATCTAATAAATCAAGTAGGCTATTTTTGAACCTTCCTTAGTAACGAGTTGTTTTTTATTTCATTATGTTACTGAGTACCATACTGGATTCATTATGGTCCTTGTCCTATAATGAACGATATTGTGGTCCTCAAAAAAGGCTTATAATGTTGTCATTATGACACGGCATGAGATAAATAAATATTTAAAATTATCTAATTTGTAATTTAAATCCTAAGTACACGTATATTAAATCTAATCTTCTGATGTCTGAACTTTATGGTGGAATTAAAAAAAATTAAATGCCGGGAACAAGAAGTCAATATTTTACCCACTTTTATTTTCTTACCTTCTAGCATAAACCGTTTTCTCAAGGAATCCAAAGATTGCCGGGTAACTTTAACAAGAACATCAATAATTTTTCGGCTGTAGTATCTTCTCATTTCTCCGACAGCGTTTCGAACTAAGTCTTGCATGGTTTTTGATAATCCTCCTTGGGTAGCCAGTAGCAGATGCGGTTTATCAAAACATTCCCACACGACGGACCAGTCGGATTGTTGTTGGCTTCCTGACATGTCCGTATCAAAACTTGCATTCTGGTTTTCTTCTACCGCAGAAATAACATCATGTAAAAATTATAGGTGACAGTACGCGTTTTTTGGTAATTTAACCAGTCCGAATTGAATTTAAGCGGCCCGTCTACGATTTTTACGAATTCCTAACATACCTACTCTTCATTTTACTTTTTCTTCTATTCCACCCCCGAATTGCAATTGCCCGAAACCAGAACTAGTACTTTGGTGCATCCTAGCTATTCAATGTAATTTTGAAGTTGAAAAATACTGTAAAAGTGTTTTCGTTGCGAGTAAACTGTCAATTTATTATTGACTTCAAGCTACTGCTTTTTAAACATTTAATAGAGAAAGAATGGATCTACATGAAGTGCCTTTTAAAATCATAATATATACCCATGTACAGTTTGCATAAATTGGCAACTTATGGTTTTTTCGGTATTTTTATAATCATGTACAATTTTTTATTAAAATTTTAAATAGACACTACTGTTAATTCATCCTTTAAGTATGTACCGAATCCTTGTTGGAATGAAATTTTACTATTTTTGTACTGACCACAAAACACTCACTACGTTAGTACATTTTATACTTGAATTTAGAAGGTAGACAGGCTTCTTAAAAAAGTAAGATTAGATAGTTCAGAATACAACCATGAGTTAGTATAATTAAACGTATAATTTAACTAGAGCATTTTTTCAGAAATCCAAAACAATTTTAACCTTTCAATAAATTTAACTGGTCAGTTAAATAACATTTCAGAAATCGATCTTTAGTAATATAAACCAGGGACTTGAACCGCACAAAGTAACGGTTCAGGTTCGGTTCGAGGTTCACTGATTTACATATGGCTCGGTTTTGTTCCGGTTTTTTCTTTTCTTCCTGGACTGAACCGGTTTTTAACAAAGCGGTTTCGGTTCAATGATTTATTAAATCATCAATTAATTAAAATATTTGTCCAAATTTTGGACTAAAAAATAAAAAAATTCTACAATCACAAAATCAGACTAATCTAATACCACATTTTTCTTAAAAATTTATTCGCTTTTTAACGAAAAATGATATATTTAAGTAAATGCTTCTCCGACAAATCTTTGATTGATAACTCCGTACCATCCTGCTTGAAGAAATCAAACTCATCGGGCTGGCTAGCCTGAAACTCCTTGGCAGCATTGCGCACCAGCAGCAGTATCTCCTCCACAGCCTCCTCGACCATGAGGCTCTTGCGGTGGAGCTCTGTGGCCGCGGCGCGGCACGTGGACTCCACGCGCTCGGTGAAGTCGTCCACGCACCACGGCACGGCGCCGTCCGGCAGCACGTGCAGGCTCACGGACTGCATGCTGGTCAGCACTTCCAGGATGCGGTTGGAGTACACGTCGTGCACACGGTTTACCTGATAAAGATGTGTGTGAGGTTGTTCTGTGACTGGTACGGTAGAGGTATAGGGTCTATCTATTTATTGTTTTCAACAAAGATATAACGATTTCAAAAAGAAATCTGTGTCTAAATGCAACGTCGTTCCCAGACAGCTGTCTGCAACTGTGCTATATCTGTCAGGATAATTATAATAATAGTAATCCTACGACACCTCTCCGCGGCTGCAAGCTCCTTGCACAGCTGAAGTGTCACTCGGGTGGTATCAACGCTAGGCGTTGATCTCTCAGGGAGGGCATTGACAATACAATACGCAGTACTAACTTTCAACACATACAGATAGGGTTACACTACACTTACACACATGCACTCTGAAGAGCGGAGCGGAGCACACATGGTAGTTTAGTTTAGTTTAGCTATATCTGTGTACATAAATGAATATGACAAATTTTGAAAAATCATGACCACCACCGGGAATTGAACCCGAGACCTTTATCTTGTCGGGATTTATGTACACTACATTGGCCACAGCTCATCTCTAAAATTAAGTTTATGCTATATCTGTTGGATTTCTGAGGTGAACTGTGAAATACGTTACTAATTATTATTTTTGCTTTGTTGCAGCGGATTTTTCGACATATAAAACATATAATCTTAAACCTTTCCTTGAAAAAATCATACTTTATTTAGTACATCATATACAGAGGTGATTCACAACTTTGCGCATATATTTTAATTTCATTTTTACTGATCTTGGAACAAAAAATAATAGATATCGCGGCAGCAGCTTACTGAAGAAAATATCAGAACTGGCATGATTTTTTTAATGCTAATCAACCTACAGAATTATCTCCCAATTACTATTAGGATGATAGATATTATTATAGTAGAATCCAACCACTCGGACCCATATTTGAATATCGTGCTAGAACAGTATGGATAAATCCGGATATATTAAAATTAATAGACCAAATCAATATAGCCAGGCAGCTTTTGCTTTGTTTATTGATGTTTGAAATGACAGTAGAAATGTCATTTGAATGTTGTGTGTGTGTATTAAAAAGTTATAAATCATGTGTCGTCTAAAAAATAGCATTTGAAAATAAATATCGTATTGCTCGTGTGTTGCCTCACTCGGTTGCACCTCGTTCGTCAAACTTTACACTTGCACGATATTTCTCAGTTTCGATTCTAGTTATGAAATATACTATTTTAAAATTAATAAATATAAGAGCAGCTTTCGCAAGGATCACATTTTTAGTACCACTGGATTGAATATCATTTTCAAAAAGATCTATAGATCAAGATCAAAATCTTTACGTCTGATATGATCCAGATCAGATCGTAGATCAATTTTTATTATTGGAATTTAAATTCGCATTTATATTCGAACTTTGAATTTAAAATATGAATTTTAAATGCTAATTTAAATTCTCGTTTTAAATTCAAATTTTCATGTGGAAACCATGGCCCAAAACTGTTTGACTATGAAACCTGGATATAAAAATTGCTAATTGTTGTATGTCTAATAAATGCACTCATACGAAAATTGAGTAATGACGTCCATTCTATCAGAAATCCCTCGCAATCATGTTGATTTCAAGTGTCGTAACCTTATAAAATGTAAAAATAAAATTATAAAGGAATGCAAGCGTGCTAATGAAATTATTATCGTGTCTGCTGGTTAGATTACGTTAGTCTAGGATTACGTGCTAGGTGCGAAACAATGAATAACGCTTTGCGTAGTCTTTAAAAGTACTCCAATACGAGTAATACGTGCTAGTTGTCATATTTCTTTATATCAGAGTTGATATCTCACGTGTATATGGTACATCATGAGTGCAGGAATTGTAAGTTATTTGGTGATTTAATTTGTTAACTTTTACAGCGATTGCGTTTACCTATATTTGTTTTTATTTTTAATTTCTTCTCTAAATGTTCAACTAAATGTTCAACTTACCAAAATATTGAAATTGTTGATCGCATCATTAACATTACTAATAAAAGGTTTCCAATTTTTTCCGACCCAAGTTAACTGCCTCAATCCAGGTGTGAGCATATTCACCAGTCGTACTAATTGAGGTAAAAATAATGGTCGTACTTCTAATTTTACTCTTTGTACAACAGCCATAAAATTGTTAATCATAAGCTGCAAAAATACAAAAAATACTAACAATAATTTTAAAAGTATTAGTTACAGACCTGCAGAGAATCTTTCAGTACTGAAAAATAATCCTGTTTTGCAAAAAGTGTCAATGCAACCATTGGGGCTGGCAAATCTAATTTTATTAAACATTCTGACTCACGGATTAGTAGCGAAATTGCAAATGGAAGGTTCACTTTTAGTTGCCCGTTTTCTTTGTTTACAGCTAGTAAATTTTTTAATAAGCATTTGTCTACTTCACTCACCTACAAAATGGCATACGTGCAGTTTTAAAAATAGAGAAACTTTTAAAAACTTTACTTTTTGACTCATCCATATGGCAATCATGTCCGATTCGTACGTTTTTAACATACTTTCGGCACTTTGATGTCTTTTAGCCAATTCGATTGTTGTTGGTAGTACTTTTAATACATGGTGTGTTGTTACGCTATCCATTAGTTCTTTTAAATGTGATACCAATGAGCGAGACCATTTTATACGTCCTACAAAAATTGTACAGTCAAGTTTTTGACATTTTATATATAACTACTTAGGCGGCTATGCATAGTTTATCTTTAATTTTCAGCAAATTAAAAAAAAATCCGCATTAGTGCTAGAATTGGCTATTTGATGTCTGTTTATTTGGGAAATAGTCTAACAAAATATATCTCGAGTCTCATTATTTTGCAGGTAAAATTATTGTTGCTTATAGGTAACATTCCTCGACAAATTGAATGATAAAATCCCTCGCTTTCAGCTCGGGATTTTGATCATGTCATTTGCCTCGAAATGTTACCAAACAACAATCCTTTGAAATAAATTTTTCAGCAAAATAATGGTTCCTTGATATATTACTATTGAACATTTCTTGAGGTAAAATATTTAATTCTATTGCAGTACTGTTTTTTCTGAACTCGGTAGAATTATTTTGAGGCACTACTTAGTAGGAACATAATTAATTTTAAAAATATAGATCTCTTCTAATGGCGGTAAAAAACATAATAATAAGTTAAAGTATCACCTGCAATTGGTGGAAAATTAAATGGTAAAGGCGGGTCATCCCTTTCCCTTTTAAACATTTTAATAATTCGTTCAATTTCTTGTTCACAATATTTTAATACTCTTGCATATTTTTCGTCCATTGTTGTTAAAGGAATCTTTTCGCTCACCTGTATAAAAACATTTTATTATTTATTTATTTACTAGTTGCATTATTACTTGTTCAAATCGAGTTAAAAATCGGATTCCTTGAGCAGTTTCCCAGACGCTAGCAAAGTTTTTCTCAATTATGCCACTTATATTTTCTTTTAGCAAATCAGTTTTTTTCATAAATAAATTGAAATCCAAATCGAATTCGGAGTTGCGTTGGTCTAGATAATCGTATTTTTTATCCATTACTAGCCCTTTGGTTTCTTCGAACGTTTGAATAGATTCCTCCAGAGCTAAATTAATAGTCGGATTAAATTAGTTTCTAAAAAATATCAAAATATACCTTCTCCTAATAGCAACCCTTCCATTCTTCGTTTGAATAAATTATTGTAGTCTTCAATCAAATCGAACATTGCTATAATTTTTCCGAGTCTATTACAGAAAGTATTAAATTTTCCAAAAACATAATTTTCTGAAAAGTTAAATGGTTCTTGATTCGGAATGAATGGTTGGCTTTTGACAACAGAATATGTTCTTTGGTACACTCTGTTCAGTATTATACATTGGGTTAATTTTTCCCGTACATCGGCTCTTTCTTGAGACCAGATTGTTTCTTTTCCTCTGTATGTTATGTATTCTTTGCAAGTTTCAATCATTTGATTCGTAATCTAAAATTCAATTTAAAATTTATTACATGGAACAGTCACAAGTCCATAATATTATTAGGTATTAGTTTTTTTAAACTTAACTTAAAATGTACAACAAAATTTAAACAATTAAGGTAGTAAATCCATTTGGATTAAAATTAAAATTTATAAGTAACCGTTGAAATAACGAAGGATAATTGAATTTAAAATTGACACTAAAACGCGCTTAAATGCGTTGCTTATTCCGTGAGTTTATTTTAACGTGAAACATGGGTATATCATATACGATTTCACAGCAATGTATTAGAGCGTTCTTTTTAAAATGAAACAGGGAATAAATTTGAATTTGTTAATTGGTGTCACACTGCTGCTACCTGGAAATACGATTTATTCTTTGAACAATTAAAAGTTTATGTTGAAAGCGTTCCTTGGAACTATTGCAGCTGCCCAAATATCTTATATTGTTCAAGAATAATACAGTTAAATTGATTCCCTATGTTTCATTTTAAAAAGAACACTCTAAGGCCCGGTTTTACCATTGATAGTTAAATTTGAACTAATAGTTAACTAATAGTTATATATTTTTTCCGTTTTACAAGTGGTAGTTAACCACCAAACTGATGGTAAACTGTGAATTACTGTAACTACTACCTATTCTGTTAGTTAAGTTGTAGTTATTCAATCTGACATAAAACAAAAAAATATTAATTTTTTTGACACATTGTATTACGAAGCGTCAATTTTCTGAAATGTTTAATTGGGATTTTGATGATTATGATGATCATGACGACATTTTATTGAGACGTCCAAAAAAGATGAGATCGGCAAGATTTTTTATGCGCTTTCGTCTTTCTCCAAGAACTGTGGAAAACATATTATTAGAAGTGGAAGATGCAATAGCGCATCCAAACAATAGGTTTTTCATTTAAATCCCTTATTTCAAATAATATTTGACGATTGTCACGCTCTTTATAGGAACAATGCTTTTGTCGGCAGAAGACAAACTTTTACTTACATTACGATTTTACGCTGCAGGATCTTTTTTTATTATAGCTGGTGATTTTATTGGTGTCAGTAAGTCCACAGCGACCACAACAGTGGCTCGAGTTACCTCAGCCATAGCTTCTTTACGACCAAGAATTATAAATATGCCTGAAACCCCTGAAGACGTAGCGTTGTGCCGACAGAAATTTTATAATATTGCCAGACTTCCGCGCTGCATAGGTGCTATCGACTGCAGCCCTGTTAAAATACAGTCACCGGGCGAAAATAATGCTGAAATTTTTCGTAATAGGAAACAGTTTTTCTCGTTAAATGTGCAAACTGTAGCAGACGCTGATTATAAAATAAGAAATATTGTGGCACGGTGGCGAGGATCATCACACGATGCACATATATTTAGAAATTCTCGGTTGATGCATTCATTGGAAGCTGGCCGCTATCATGATTCGGTTATCCAGGGTGATAGCGAATATCCTATTAAAAATTATTTAATTACCCCTCTTAGACGAACTCAAAATGAAGCAAAAAAATTGTTCAATGAATCTCAAATTCGAACTAGAAATTCAGTTGAAAAATCTTATGGCATTTGGAAGAGGAGATTTCCAGGCCTAGCATTAGGATTAAGATTAAAAATTCAAATAATTCAATCGGTAATAGTAGCCACTGCAGTGCTTCATAATATTGCTTGCGATGAAAATGAACGAGTTCCGCAAGTTAATGAAGAAGAAGCAGCTGCAATCCAATTAGTCAATAATATTAACAACAATAATAAATAATATAGTCTTTTTTCATATTTCGGAATTTAGTTTTAAGTGATTCTGCGTCACGAAAAACTCCCATTTTATTTTGCTGTTAAATTCTTTCTCAATTTTAGACCACACGTTTTTCTTCTGATCCCAAGTCGTTTGGTCACTTTTTTATTTTCAATAATATGTTCATATTTTGTTACAAGTTGCATAAGCAATTCTTGTTCTTCCCCCGCAAAATTATTGCTTTTTTTGGGTCCATTTTAACACAATAGTTATATTAATTAGTTAAACGTCAGAAAATTTAACGAAATCAAAGGTGATTTTTTCACCAGAAGCAATGTACTCTATTCAAAATAACTACCAACATTGCAAATTTAATACAAAACTTCTGATTACGTAATCAACAGTTTGAAATGTATTGTCAACCATAATAAAATATAACTAGTAGTTAACCACTACTTATATATAACTAATAGTTACCGAACTACAAATTAAACATCAGATTGAAAAACCGGCCCTAATACATTGCTGTCAATGTCGTCACCATGGATATGAAAAATCCCATGTTTCACGTTAAAATAATCTCACTGTACTATATTATATCAAAACAACCAAACACATGTTTGGAAAATGAATTTATGTTAATCTTTGATATTTGAGATATTTATTAAAAAATTTAAAACTATGTGTCACCGTAATAATTTTTGCGAAATCGTACGTAAAAGGTTCCAGTTTCAAGAAAAATTATATTTTTGACGTCATACTACTGCATTTCAGTTTATGATTTGTAATTTACATCCAAATCTACGATTTTCAATGATTTATTTCTCATTATTTGACTGCTTTGGCCTCACCTCAAACCGAAATCACGCACGCCTATGATCGACGGATTTCCTACCTTAAGAATTACAAGAAAATTTAAACAATTAAGTATTAATATTTAAGAGAAGCATACCTTCACCATCAAAGATGAGATTCTTTCAGAAGTGTTATAAAATTGTGAAACGCTATGAATAAGACGAACAGTTTGCAATAAACCAAGTAAAGAATCTTGCATGCGTACCTACAATAAAATTTATTAAAATACCACTTAGTATCTGCTAGTTTCAGAAAACGGATAAACGCTAACAGTATCTCTTTAATTGTTTTAACTTTATTTAAAAAAATGGGGCTAGATTAAAATCGTACCACGATTTCTTTTACGAATAGAATAAATAATCTGTATATTAGATAGTATCCGTTAGCATTGATCCGTTTTGGAAATCTAAGAATCTAATATTACTGGATCATCCAAATATAACGCATGACAATTTTTCTCCATAGCTTGAATAAATTTAGCATTGTCTTTCGCTTCATTGTAACAGAATGTAATTTTATTGCTGGTGTCCTGCCATTGTTTGAGTAACTTTGATCGTCCTAACTCCAGCATTAAAATAGTAAATTGTACTTCATTACTTTCTAGGTATGTTATTGTTTGAGAAAATTGGGCTCCCCTCTTTTTCCAGTATTCGAGTTCATCTTGGGGTCCTAAAATACAACGGAAAATATTATTAACTCAATTTTATTTGCATTGTGTCTAGCAAAAAAATTAGTTGATGTTTTTCTGTTACAATTTTTTTACCTGAAGAATCATTTTCTCTTCTAATTTGTTCGCTTTCTTTGAGAACTTCGTGTACTTTTTTCATCCAACCTTTGACTCGGCCTTCCATTTGTAAAACATTAGTTGGAACTTTGGCTTTTTCTTTAATATCAAGAACAGTTTTTCCTTCCATTAAAACTTGTCCATCGTCGAAAACGTTTCCAGTGTCGCAAACTTCTTCACATACTATGAAATAATTTTGGTAAATATAAACACTAGTTGTTTAGGGTGGCAGATTACCTTTTAGAGCACTGCAGAACGATCTTAAACCTGGTAATAACTGATTTTTTATCATGGGACAGGTCATGCTCTCATCTTCGCAATCTGGGCTTGGAAAAGCTAGAGCTTCCATAAAAACGTATTCGACTATTCTTTCAACTGCTGTTACTAAACCTATTTTTTCGGCGTCCAAAATCCCGCAATATAGATCCTAAAATGATCATTTTAAACCATCCAATCCAGTTATGCTTAGTGCCAGATTCACAAATTTTTGATAAAAATTAGTGCTAGTTCTTAAGCCCTGTTCGCACAAGGATTCTTTGAAGATTCTACCAAGATTCTGAATCCTGGAAAAGAAGAAGTTTTCTTCTTTCTAGTGATAATTACATGGTTTTGAAGCACTCAATAAATTATAAATTCTTCTTTTCCAAGACGCAATGAATATTCAATTTAACAGATAATTCTCTCTAGAAAGAAAACTTCTTCTTTTCCAGGATTCAGAATCTTGGTAGAATCTTCAAAGAATAAGAATAATAAGGGCAACTTTTCAAACCTTGTGGAACCCTTCTTCGGGCAGTTGTTTAGTGACATTGAGTCGAAATATATAAATGCAGATACCAGTGAGCGGTATGTCCCATCCATCTGTGAGAAATAGTTTTTTCTTCTTGACTGGAACTGTGATAGGTACAGATTTGGGCAGTTGGGTAGCTGCGCGGCTGGTACTAGCTTTTGGTTGTTCTACTGATATGTGTTGCTCTAGTTCTTCTACATCTTGGTAGAACCACATTAGTTTGTTGCGCATATGTGGCATAAAGAGCTCGTTTATTTCGTCCAGCTATAATATATTATTATTGAATTAATTGTATCGTGCTATAAACGTTTTTGTTGTAATTATTGGTGACAATGATTTGTTTTTCAATTTTATTTTATTATATGATGATGTGCGTAGAGAAATATATTATTTGTAAATGTGTTCAGGAAATCTTTTACGATTTTTAAAAATTTCTAAACTAAAGTCGTACAAATAATGACACAAGATTATAATTTGTAATGGCAATTAACACAGTAAACAACTCAATATAACAAATTTAATTTACGTTTATCTCGTGACAGGAACGTTTTATATTCATAAATAAGGACTCGTTGGATGCAGTTTTTAATTCTGAACATATTTTGTATTTACACTTTCGCTCTAAAATCAGGTAAAAACTTAGAGCGAAATTATAATTTTAACTTTGTATTTACTATAGATCAGAAAAAAATTCTACACCCGGTATATCACACCACATATTATTCAATTTTCATTAATTATTTTTGGGCTTGTTGATACAAATTTGGTGAAAATAAAAAATACGGATTCCAAGTTGTAAACTATTCTTCAAAAATATTTAATATTTTATAATGCATATTATGGTCATATTATTGTAACTCCAGAAAAAGAATAAAAATGATGTTGAATTTAAATATTTGCAGAGAAGCGCGCATTCTTTTTAATTACTAAACCAATCAGATCGGACTGCAAAATATGTTACAAGTGGTCTGTACATGTTCACAAGCACGTTGTTGAAAACAATTTGGCCATAAGCAGTCGTTCCTAGATCATTTATAAGTATAACGTTAGTTATTGTGATTTATAAAAACGTTTGTAGTGCACAGTTTTTAGTAGAATATTTCATTATAGAACATTAATAACGTAAGTGTTACTACCATTACTCAGAAATTGTTATTTATTATAAAATAAATGCTACGTTTCAGCAACGAACTGTAGACTTTTCTAGAAATATTAGCTTGTCGTTGGTTTTATTTGAAAATAATTACGAACTGTTCTAAAAGCTTCTTGAATCATTCAAGATTGGTAAAATAAAATGAGGAGTGTATAAGAAAACTACAAATTTTACAAAATAAAGCAATGAGAATTATTCTCAAATGCAATAAATATACCCCAACAGCATTTATGTTAAAACAATTAGGTTGGATAAATGTAAAAAATTATTATGAAATGAGTGCAATGTTATTACTTTATAAAGTTAGAAATAATTTGGGACCTGAGTATTTTAGTAAATTTGTTAAAATAAATAATACAAGATACGATATTAATACGAGAAATAAAGATGCAATTCATACGACCCGAACTAAGAAATCTGCAACTAGAAATACTGTTTTTATAATAATTTGCCTGTGGTATTAACAAATGTAAATTCATTAAAAAAATTCAAAAGACTGCTATTTAAATTTTACATTAATCAAATTAATTTTGTATTATTATTTATTGTTATGTAATTTTTGTTGTATTTCTTTAGCTTTTTGCTACGTGATTAAATATGTATAATGTTATGTTGCATGTTTCAGGAGTACCATGTTCCCCTCGAAGACGAAATCCATGACTTCGTTCCTGGGAAGACCCGTGGTGTCGATGAGGAACTGGAAGGCGAACTCCAACCTGGGGTCCATCTCGCCTCGTCGAGCCTTGCGCTCGCATTCTTCCCGGCGACGCTGTCCACAACATTTACATTACACACATCTTACGCACCAAACACATTGTTGTTCATTTCATATTGTCAAACGCAATACTTATTATTAAATTATCGTTCAAGAAATAGAGTTGAATAAGTGTAAATAAAGATATGATAAGGTGGTTCACCAGGTACGAAAATCAGCAAAGGTTGAGGAAGTCAACGATGAAGAAGTATATAGACATAAAAAGTAAGTAGATATGTATATATTTATGATCATTTTATAACGAGCTAGGAGGCAATAGTAGTTTTATCTGAACAGATTCGTAAATCTCTATAATGATCAAAATGACTAGTACAAAACAAAACTATTCATATTATTGCACCACTAATTTCATTGCTATTTTGTTTTAAAGATCTGTAGCAAGTAGCAGTTTGATTGCAATTTTGTGCAATAGTTTTATAAAACTGTAGGTAGTAGTTTTATATTTGCATTATTTTAAAGAAATAAGTGAAAAATGATGGAAATCCTACTGTACGATTAGAATTATTTAAAAAATTGTACACAGGTTCTATCGTATTAGTTGTGAAATTTAAATTTCAGAATTAAAAGGGTTATTATTGCAGTGAGAACTACATACTGGATTCATGATGGTCCTTGGCATATAATGAACGCTATTATGGTCTTCAACTTGAGGCATTTAATGTTTTTATTATGCCACGCCATCAGATAAAATAATTTCTGTTAACAAGTAATTAAATTTCAAGCAGTGATTCCCAAAATTCAATATAAGTTCACTGTTTTTATTTGAATAAACTCTTAAAAGTTAAAAATTACAATAATGCGGTAGGTAATTCTAGTTTTATGTGCTTCTATCGTTCAGCCTGTTTAGAAAATTTGTCTAAAAATTTTATAGCTACCTTCTGCTGAAAATGAAATATCTTTTTATAGTATTCTGCTTATTTAAATTAAAGTTTCTACAGCTAATGAGCAGTACAATTTGAACATAGCATAATCACATAGTACAGTGAACAATAATATTTTACAGCTAGTTGAGCATAAATAGGAATTTTAGTCTTGCTTATCTTATTTAAAACAATATGACAAACGACACATTAACGAATAAAGTAACTTTTATGTATTTTGAACACAGCTAATAATATTTGCAATAACTTTTGAAGCATATTTTTACATAAATGTTATCAACCTGCATTCTAGCCCTTCGTTGCTCATAAGTCTCATTAACGATTTCACTTTCATCACTACTTTCACTTGAGGGTATTTCAAAAGCATCAACAAACATATTTTCAATTCAGCAATCCGAAAATTCGGAAGGCAAGTCAAAGACTGGTTCCTTCTAGGCCTGACAACCCCTTTTACGGAATTTGAGTGCAAATATTCAAACATTGTAGTAATTAGAATTCTCAGATTAACATAGAAATAATATTCTACAAAGCACGCAAACTCATTAACAATGTGTCTTCACTTCTGACGGGTATAAATGTTGTAATTAGATTCTCGGCTCTCTAATCAACTTGGAGAAGGTTGTCTACAACTGGGACAGACAGTTTGGCTTAAGACTGCGTTCAAAGTGTCTGAAATTAATCTTGTAATCTTAAAAACTGTTGCACTTTGTGAGATACGGTTTTCAAATTTGTATGAAGTAGGAATTAAAATATCTATGTCACTTATGTAACACTTCTTTAAATGTTCATTTATTAAATAATAACAATTAATCTAGGTTTATCTAGGTTGAATTGTGAAACAATCTTTTCGCTCAGAACCTTATATTCTAGCTAAGGGACATCTAGTTTATCATACACCAACATCTGAATCATATATAGCCTTCTTCAGAGAGGTACTCAAACTCTACATAGCCAGTCAATAAGGGTTTGAGAAATTTCACTAAAGTAAATAAAGTACTCCTATGAAGAAGGCTACGTGGTTCACATTGGTGCATGATGTGAGTCCGGAATATATTAAGTTAAATAAATAAATTTGTATGAAGTAGAAATTAAAATATCTATGTCACTTATGTAACACTTCTTTAAATGTTTATTTATTAAATAACTATATTAATATTTTTTTATTCGTACAAATTTTAAAAACTATTCATACTGTTTTCAAAATTATATTTATAAACAATTAGATATGCTCTTTGTCAAGAGAATTTCTGTTTTTGTAATACTCGAGTAATTTCATTATTATTATTTTAAAATGTTACATATAGTGACAGATATTTTAATAATTCCGTAACTATGCATAGCCAGTTAGTAAGATTTTGTGAGAATAAAGTAGGTACCTCTAAAGAAGGCTAGTTCACATGTTCATGCATGATGAACTAGGTGTCCTTTAGCTAGAATATAAAGTTTTGAGCTTTTTTTTCTAGTCAATAAATTATATTAATTCGTTATTTCTGTGTATTATAATATTAGATGATCTTCTAGGTAGTGGTTGTCCAGTTACAGAAATATTTTGTTAAATTAAAATTGTTGTACCAAATTAAAAGTATTATGCTAACATTATATAACATTAAAGAATGAAATAACTTTATGATCATTTTATCGGTTTCGAAGAAGTTATTGTTTAAAAAACCTTACGTAGAGGTGTCTGTTTTGAGAAGGAGTAAAACAAATTTTTAGTGTAATTTCTATGCTTGTGATTCAAAATAATCAAATAACTTATGATTAATTAAAATTTTCGGTACTCTTTTTTACGGGAGTCTATATGACAACAAAAATATATCACTTTATGTATAAGTTATGACCATTAAAATTATGAACTTATACTACTGAATGTTTGAACTTACAGCTTGCGAAGCTAAGCTAAGCGACCGTTCCATGCCTATTTTACGAAGCAGGCCAATTTTCTTCGTAAACTTATCCATTTTCTTCTTTAATTAACGCACTAATTTAATCGTAAAATATCTGCAGTATTTTTAGCACAAGAAAAGATTTCTAGACACACCGTTGCTAAGGAAATACATGCTGATGTGTTTGATCAATCATAATATGACAACAGTTTTCGAATTTTGTGACGTCTTATTTTGCGTATGGACAATATAGGGTGTAATGAATATTTAATTAGTTTCATGCATAAAGACATTTGTAGAAATATTAATAATTATTATAAATTTATAGAACACGAAAACATATTTTTTTAAATAAATAGGTATTAAATTATAGCTATTAAAATAACAAGGATATTATGCGATTTATAATACCGATGATGTTAACTAAGCGACGAGGTGAAACCGAGTCTCTTTGAACATCCAAGGGGGCTTAAATCGCATATATTCGCGTGGGAACACGCCACTGCGTCAAATTGCCGTAATGTCAAATACCCGCTGTGTCCAATTGCCGCAATGTCAAATTGCCACTGTGCCAAAACGCATCCCCACCACTTACATACTTGTAATAACGTATGTCGAGAGACTACTGCAAATTTATTTCGACACAGAGGCAATTTGATCCAGTGGAAATCAGGCACAACAGTAGATTTGACGTACCAAAACCGAATTTGTGGGGCTCTAGTACGGTTTTGTTAGCTTTGTTAGTGTAGTAAATACCAAAACCGAGTTTGTGGGACTCTAGTACGGTTTTGTTAGCTTTGTTAGTGTAGTAAATAACAAAACCGAGTTTGTGGGGCTCTTGTACGGTTTTGTTAGCTTTGTTAGTGTAGTAAATACCAAAACCGAGTTTGTGGGGCTCTAGTACGGTTTTGTTAGCTTTGTTAGTGTAGTAAATACCAAAACCTATGCCCGATTGCCAGTATGTCTAAATATTGCTGTTGTGCCTGATTTCCACTGGGTCAAATTGCCTCTGTGTCGAAATAATTTTGCAGTAGTCTCTCGACATACGTTATTACAAGTATGTAAGTGGTGGGGATGCGTTTTGGCACAGTGGCAATTTGACATTGCGGCAATTGGATACAGCGGGTATTTGACATACGGCAATTTGGCGCGGTGACATGCACCCCTTCCAAAAGAGCTAGCGGTCAAATTAGTGTGGACATTTTATTAGTCGTGAAATTGTTAATAGTAGTATTTTTAATAAACCTTATAATAATTTCCTTAAATTGAAATAGAGCACAATAAATTCGTTGTGAAATTAACTTTATAATTATTTACGAAATAGACTTAGGTTTTTTTTAAATTTTTCGTATGTATTTGTTTTGAAATTTGAAGTAGATTAACCAACTAGGGAAAATTTTATTTTATATTTTTACGTAGATATGTAGATAGGTACCTACGTAAAAAATTTATATAAAATATGAGCAAATATTTATGGTTCCTTGGGCATCAAACTTTAAATTTATTATTCCTATCTCTTTTTTTAAGAAAAAATGGACTATAAAATATGCCTTACGCCTAATTGATAAAGATAATATGAAAAGCATAATAAGTTTATGTGAACTTAGCATTATTTAGATCTAGAGTTAGTAAGCATACTATTTTTCTCTATTCCCAATCAAACTGATCCGTCTATATTATTTTTTGAATAATGGGCTACTTGCATGGTACTGAAAATGAGATTTTTTAATACTATGAACCCTAACGTTAAGTCGAAAACATTGGTCAAAATAAAAATTTAATAAAAACAAATAGGTATGTATTTTTTAATAAATTGAGAAAGAAATTTTGCTGTGACATTATTTGAATTGGACTTATGGCAGCTTTCTACGTCACACCACATATTATTCAATTTTCATTGATTATTTTTGGGCTTGTTAATAAAATTTTTGTAAAAATAAAAATACAGGTCCCAAGTTTTTCTCTTTTTCAAAATTATTTAATAAAAAAAATCATGCAAGTAGCCTATTACTATCAGCAGACATTCCTATAGTTACAAATTTCTGAATTCAATTTTAGGATAGCGGCTACGGAAAAAGGGACATTTATTTATGATAACATTAATTTTAAAATATTATGTGCAAAGTATAAACTATGCGTAAGGAACCATTTCTTACATTCCTACTTAATTTATGAACTAACTTTTCATACAAATAGTACATTTAAATTTGCATATTATTTTCTATGTTAAATGCAATAAAGTTCTATCATGAAGCAATTTCATGTCATGTTAACATTTTTATGACACTAAATTTTATTTAAATCTCAAGAAATTAATTGGACAGGTATGTCAGTCAAATATAACACATAAAAGAAAATATCAAGAAAAGTTTTGTAAGTATTTTACAAAAACTAATTTAACTAATGGCATTTCTGTACCTTGTTGGCATCTTCTTCGCTTTCAGACATCGTGGTAGATTAATCCCAGTAATTAATAAAAACTTCACTTAAATATTAGTAAGATTGCGTTCACAATGTCTCGTCGCGTTTGAAGTTACGATATTCTGTCTTGTGTCATTTTTCGATAGAATCTGTGATATCACGAACGACTAGTGAGCATTTTTACCCCCTCCTGTGATCTGTTATCCTCTATGTCGCAATCTCAACATTATTTTCAATATTCGAGTCACGCATTTGAGTTTGGGATATATTGTAACCGGTACAGAGATTATTTATACCGGTAAATGCGGTTTGGCACGAAATAACTCTTCAACATTTCCAAACTTTAAAATGATGTACCGAACGACAATATACTTCAAATATGAAACATAATCACAAAAGTTTTTAAATATATTACAAGGTAATAATGTTAGGAATAATTTTAAATTTCAAGACTCGTCGCGGTTTTGAAATATGAATTTTTATAATTTTGTCGTACTAAATGTAGGTAATTAATATAAATGATTAAAATGCCAGTTTGTGGCATATAATTTAAGAATGTGTTGGAATTTTGAAATATCGGGCCATATTTAACTAGTGGTAGGTTTTATAAAAATCGCATTTGTTCCTGGAAATATAGTCTAGTAGCTATATTTTCGAAAATATTTCTGTAGACATTTATAAACGTCTTTTTAAAAAAAATAATAGTCCGGGAGCTGTTGTCAAATTTGACCGGACCATTTCAGCAAAGCTGATTTTTGTAATATAATTAGTTCTATAATAACTAATTAAGAATTGCAGTGTTAGCTAGTCCGAAAGCGTGGCTCAAGATTTTAAGAGGCTGTGGAACTTGCAAAAAATGAAAAAATAAAAGATTTTCAAGTGAAACCAGCAAAACTAAAATTTTTTATAATAGTCCGGGAGCTGGCGTCAAATTTGATCGGACCATTTCAACAAAGCTGATTTTTGTAATATAATTAGTTCTATAATAACTAATGAAGAATTGCAGTGTTAGCTGATCCGAAAGCGTGGCTTAAGATTTTAAGAGGCTGCGGAACTTGCAAAAAATAAAAGATTTTCAAGTGATACCAACAAAGCTAAAATTTTGTATAATGATAATTTACCAATTATATTTAACAAAAAAATATGTTAGTTGGACAGGGCAGGTGGATATCCTTGTTAGCTGCCCAGGTGAACAGTGACAGTGTCAAATTATTTTGGGTACTACTGGTTGTCACATTTAAATACAAAAAAAAATTAAATAATAGTTATGCAGTATTTATTAGCGTAATTATATTAATGTAGTAATAATTTTACAAGCAGGAAAAATTAAATTTGTAGGTACAGAATGTCTCATTTGCTTGCATCCATTTTTTAATTTGCGAATTTCAACAAAATTCTTTTTGATTCATGATCGGTCCAATACTATACACCCTTAAATTTTCTTACACCGGTTACCTATCTTTTCTTTCTATTTAGTTATTTTATCAGTATAATATGAACTGCCATTAAAATCATAATGCCTAGTGCACACGGAGAAACATTTTGACATGTTTCCTGAAAAAAGTTTCCGGAAACTTCAAAGTTTTAACGGCGCCTATAAAAATGAGGCGTTTTCAGGAAACGTTTTGAAGTGCAACTAACTTCTTATTTGTCAAATCGTCAAATATGACATGTAATCATAAACATATATATTGGTATTCAAAAAAATCTCCATTTTCTGGAAACTTTTTGCAGGAAACTTGTCAAAATGTTTCTCCGTGTGCACTGGGCATAACAATAGTTGGAAAACATTGTTTATTAATTAGCATAGGAGCACATTTAATTAATTAAATTGAATTGAATAAATCAATTAGGAATGTTGTCATTATAATATCCCGTTATCCTTTCAACACAGACCTATAAATTTTTTCTGACATGTGAATAGTTTATATTCAAAAAACACGGAAAAATTCAATCAAGTTTCCGTGTGATCAGACAATAAAAACTGTCTGCTATATTGTAAAACTATGATTGATAGTGTTTCAGTTTTGAACACAACATTCTTGAACATTTTATTGTTAATAATGTTATTATAGAAGATGCTTTATTGATCAACGTATCGTTGAATGAGCGAAACATTGCGTGAAATTAGGCTGCAAATTGGAAGGGTGGACTGAGGCACTTATGGCGGTGCCTGGTACGTTCTCTAGTTCTAATTTGAGAATTTTCTCTGCTGTGCTGGATTCATTTACATATAAATTTATATTGTTACGAGTATTGCATGAGAAACCTTTTCAAACATAATAGCATTTGCCGGTGGTTCATTATCTAATCTAATAATAATAAATGTTGGTTTAATCTTTCTCCAATTTATGCTTTAATAAGAATAAAATTAACGAATAGAATATAATATGATTTCCGTTTAACGATTAATAAGATAATATTAGCTATTCATCTTTGTTATCTGGTTTCATAAACTTACCTATTTATATCATTAAAAATTTAGAATCCATATTATCAAAAAAAAAGATTCTACCTACCATTAGTGCAACTTTGAAATACCTGGTACTTATGTTATTGTTTTCGTAAAAATCTTTGAAAATCTGTAGAAAATTTCTGAAAAATATGAAATTTGTTCACGGCCATATATGAAACTGACAGTTTCCATACAGTTACCTAGCTAGGAAAATAAACAAAGCTATACATTTGTTCAACCCTTCCGGAATGTTATCAAACAGATTTTATCTCTACAGTTTAAATTTTTGTTTCATCTTTTAGTTGTCTTTTCTGACATTTCATAAATTTTTCCAGTCATTAAGTTAGTATTACGTGATAAATTGCATTATTTTTAAATTAAAAATGTCTTGATAAGGATTGGACTTAGATGTTTTTAAGATTTAAATAGAGTAAGTAATAATTATGTAATTATTCTGTAATTATGTAACAAATGACTTGCTATAAACAATGTATTTTCTAGTAAATAAATACTCTATTCCATTAAAATGGACAGACACGACATTAAAATTAAGTTTTCCACATAAATTGAAGTAGTAGGTACTTTTGCTGTATCTGGTATAATTTAAAAATAGAATTTATATTCCTGTTACTGTTAAATTAAAATGATGACACACTTAAAGTTGACATAAAAATATGTTCATGAAAAAATGTTTAATATTTATGGTCATGGGAAAAATAATGAACACAACTCTCAGGAAAGCGTCTATCGAATGTTCGTGCAAAAAGATATTTTCCTTTTTATCCGCTGTCAAAGTGATAAAATTATATTTTGTTTATGGCTTACTTTATAAACTCACACCATTTTTTCACACATAGGGTAAGCACAAACTTTGCTAAAAAAACTCATACATTCTCAACATGCACATTCAATTTTAACAGGAAACAAATTTAGAGGTACATATTTTTTATATTTACAGATTAAGTAGGTACCGATTGTCGAACTATTTCTATATTTCGGTTCGTACATATGATAATAATCTATTATAAATAACATTTTAAGAAATAAGTGGTAGGAAGGTCTTCAGAATCCAATTAAATTTGTTTTATTAAAAGTATTTATTATTATTTCAGTATTTCTTCAACCACGAAACTAATCGCTTCGAAATTTTACAATGTAATCTGTCTAAAAGTTTTAGCGATGCTTATATTTTTGATTGTATACTATATTCTTGGTTATTTACCAATGTTTTTTGAAGCTGATGATGAGAACAGTTTGTTCTCGAAACGTTCTAATAAATAAATAAATATGTTTTAATAAAACAAATTTAATTGGATTTTGAAGACCTTCCTACCACTTATTTCTTAAAATATAATTTTTTGATCCTTCCAAGTTTTCAACATATTATAAATAACAAAACAGAAAATATGTAATTAAAGAATACAGTAGTTATAAATAACATATTAGCAGTATTTACTAACAAACTCACATAATCTGTCAAACTCTACAACCAAATGTCGAGTAGGTGCCATAAATATTTATATCAAACATATTAAAGTGAAGTTCGTACTTACCTAATGATTCGAATCACTGCGTAGCGATAAAGAGCGATAAAACTTAAGCACTTCTGTTCTGCATACATGAACCATTCTAAAGCAAATAAGGAGCGTGATAAAACGAATGTTAACACAAATTTCAACACTTCAACAGGTGAGAAGTGAGTGCCGGTACCTGCCGCCATTTATTGAGTAGATAGTTAATTACAGTGCTTAAAACCAACTAGCAACTACATTTGTATTTTTAGAACACATCTAGATCATATTTCACGAAATTTAACAGGTAATTCTCACTAGAAAGAAGAAAACTTCTTTTCCAAGATTCAGAATCTTCAAAGAATCCTCGTGCGTACAGGGCTTTATTAATACTACTAGTGCATACAAGTACGATAATGGTTTTTACGTCACTCGGGGGAGGAAAGCAGTGTTTTCCTCTTGCTAATGGAGGGAGGGAAGCGAGTTTTCTCTCCCGCTCGGGAGGAAAACACTGTTTTCTTCCCGGTACTGGCGGGAGGAAAACATTGCAAGAAAGGTGATTTCGAGGCCCTCGTGACGTAAAATATTGTGTGTCCCACGGGAGGGAAGGATATTCCTCCCTTGGGCGAAGCCGGCGCCCTCGCTCGGGCCGCCGCTTGGCCCGCGGGAGTAATAGCAATTACTCCCTTGGGCGAAGACTGCGGCTCGCCTTCGGCTCGGGTCGCCGCTTCGCTCGCGGGAGTAATAGCTATTACACCCTTGAGCGAAGCCGGCGCCCTCGCTCGGACCGCCGCTTCGCCCGCGGGAGTAATAGCACGCTTCCCTCCCTAGGTGCACAAAATACTATGATTTACTAATTACGAATCAAAAACTTTTCCAAAATTCCAAAAATAAATTTCAAGCGCTCCGGAGAGCTTCAAATACGTCGATTTTCACTGCAAATTTCTGATATCAAATTTATTATATATTTTTTTATTTCTAAATTAGAAATATAGTTTAAAGAGACAATATTAAATAATTATTCTAATTTT
Organism: Agonum fuliginosum; assembly: GCA_947534325.1. NCBI lineage: Eukaryota > Metazoa > Arthropoda > Insecta > Coleoptera > Carabidae > Agonum > Agonum fuliginosum. The sequence continues at coordinate 743,973 of OX384035.1, read as the reverse complement.
ATATTTATGTGGGTAATGGGTAAATATTCGTATGTGATTTTTATGTGGATGTTAAGTCTAGAACTTAGTCTCCATGAGTTTTGAGATTTTTGTTTTGGTACAATTAATTTTCTCTCACAGAATTGAATACCGTAAAATACGAACAAGCAGATTTCACGACCTAAAAGAAAATATTTTTGTAATGTTATACATAATGTTTATTGATATTGCCAGTTTAAAATAACTAATTTTAAAGAAATCATAATTGAGTAGTAAGTAACACAAAAACAATAAAATTGTGTCTTACCATCTCGAACGATTCTAAAGTGGCTGGAGTAAACTTGTAAGCAGTTAAATGAAAATCTTTTTGTGCTCTTGCAATAATAAATAAAATTAATTTTTGTACAGTTTCTGAACTATCAAACCAGTCGCTATTATACGCGGCGTGTGATACCTGAAAACACTGACAAAAATTTGTTAAAAATGTATTTCCGTTTTGAAGAATAGTATAAACTTACTTGAGTTGTTAATAAATCAGCTGTATAGCAATGTAGAAACAGCTGCCACAATGCTGTTATTATAAATAGTACATTCCTTATGACGTTATAAGTGTCTCCTGAAAACTATTTTTTTAAATTAAAATTTAATTGAAACATAATTAAAACTCGTTGGTCCATTTTCGCTACATTTTCAACAATTATAACCCATATTTTTAAAATTACGAACTGAAATTTTACAGGAAATGGGGTCGTTTACTCCGGTAATTTTTTTATAATTTTTACCAAATATTGAAAATAAGAATATAATTTTACAATTAGTAAAATTGAGGTTGCAGAAATAAGCGAGAAAAATTACCAATGATATTGCTAAACCGCTTAAGCATAAGAATGATGCCGATACGAAAAATTGCATCAATAAAACTTTTGAATAACATGTCTCAACTTCAGCACAAAATCTAGAAGATATAGTCTGTTATTATTAAACTAGTCCATTGTTTTTATTTTGACTTGACTTACGCGCATAGATCTTGATGTAGCTCTATACATCGAAACAGATGCTCTTCTTGCTTTTTTATGTTTGTTTCAATTTTAGTGTAGTTCTTCAGACGGTACTGAAAGAAATTTGGTTCTATTATACTTATGAGCCTAGTGCAGTGAAGTTGCGCGCAGCAAAAACATGCTTTTGAATAGGGATTTTGAGGAGACTAATTTTAATCGGATCGATTTAATTTTTTTTTCATTTAAAGATAAAGATAAACTCCGCATCCGTTTAGTGTTGAAATTTTAGTTTTATTTTTTGTTTCAATTTTACAATGTCATAAACTTGTCATAATTTGCCTTACTTCACATAACTGTTACTCAGTATATCAAGAAAAATTGCAAATTTCAACACTAGACGGATCTAGATTGAACTTTTATCTTTCAAATGAACCCTTGTTTGTGATGATACGTTCAAATGTAGTACCAATTTTAACCCCCCTACGAGAGCGCGTTCCTTAATATTGTTGCCTTTGTTCGACACTCTAAGACTGTATAAATCCTTTTCTCGCAGACAGCTACATTCGGGCCTTAAGGCTGAATTACATTATATTTTTTTCGTCTATACTAGATTTTTAGTATAATGTAAATCAGAAATTTCCATACTTTCTTCAAGTATAGAAATATACGCCCAGCTCTATTTTTCTATTCGAGCAAAAAAATATGACACTAGCACATATATCATATCTCATTTATTTAAAAATTAAAACGTAATCTGCTGAAAATTTTACAGTAGAAGGCCTAGAAAAAAAGTTACCTGAAGAACTTCAAATTGCCCACATAAATTGAGAACTAAATATACAAATAAAGTATCAGATGCCATTAAACTTGCAATACTTATAGTCGTTGCACAGATTTGTATACCAAATAATATATCAAATACAGGATGTGCATGCCCGTCTATAATTTAAAAAAACTCTGAATAAACTGTACAATAAATTATTTAATTATTTATCTACCAATCGATGATGGCAGCCAAACTTCGAAAGGTAATATTAGGTCATACTGTTTTCCATATTTCGGTAAAATTCCATTCATTTGTAAAATCGGCTCAATAATCCAAACTGGGGCCACTATACACATACTTATCACTTGAAATGTCGTAAAATAATAACAAAATCGTCCATAGCTTCTTAAAATGTTCTTTTCTTCTTCTGAACTAGACTCGTTTCCGGCCCAAAAATGTTCCTCAACAGTTAAAAATAACTTTGAAAACTGCTTGCGGTAGTACTGAAAAAATCTTTTGACGTTTTAAACTGTTTAATTTTTTTATTAATTATTTTGAAATAATTTCGACAATAACGTATAAACCACGTGAGATAGAAATGACCTACCATATAATTGAGATATTTAGAGCAACATACAATACAGCAAATGACAGCACATAAATTAACGGCAACTTCTATAATATCTGGCCATCCGCAGTAAACAGAAAAGATACAATCGTATAGGCAATAAAGTTGGAAACTTAGAACAATCACCATATATTTCATGTTAAATTCGCCCTCTTTTGTGGGATAGCTTCGAAGAAAATTTAGTACATTTTTAGGAATTCTGTATAAATTTGCAAGTTCAGTTCTTAAACTAGCCATTTTGGCTTTTGTGAAATGAATCTTTGTTATAAATTTTAGTTTTATATATCAGTAAAATTTCACAGATCAAACGCTATAATCGAAAACGATTATCTATACTTACAGTTGATTTATTATTTAAATAACACATCAAAAGGTAACAATATTGGTGAGAAATGTAATATTTTGTACAAAGAACTTCAGAGTTATTTTTCAGCAATTCAATGAATAGCTCAACTGGTCTATCATTTTAAATAAAAAGATAGTATATATTTTTATCCATAATAACTAGTAGTTTAAATAAAATTGCCTATTTAAATATAAATATTAAATATGCATATTAAATTTTCATCTTACATAATAGCATAATACGTTAGTACGTTAGTTAGTAGGTAGTCATGTATTTATTTTTAATAGTTACTATACTATTTAAAAACTAACCGGACAAATCTGAAGTTGGAATGCTAAAACTGATAGTTTTTGATTGGCTGATGTAAAACCAGTTTATACCACACAAACTATGAAAAATTAAAATAATGTTCAATATCGTTGTGCTACATATTTACCATTCTATTTTTACCACTCCAACTTTTACCACCATTCTTTTTTACCGCTATCCTGTTTTACCGTTAACCCATTTTTTACCACTCAATTTTTACCACTCCAACTTTTACCTCTGCATTTGTACCACTATACTTTTTACTGCTATTTCGTTTTACCACTAATACATTTTTACCACTCCGTTTTTACCATTACAACTTTTACCACCATACTTTTTTACCGCTATTCCGTTTTACCATTAATAGTTTGTGGGGCTATAGTACGGTTTGGTTAGTGTAGTAAATACCAAAACCTAGTTTGTGGGGCTCTAGTACGGTTTTGTTAGCTTTGTTAGTGTAGCAAATACCAAAACCGAGTTTGTCGGGCTCTAGTACGGTTTTGTTAGCTTTGTTAGTGTAGTAAATAACAAAACCGAGTTTGTGGGGCTTTAGTACGGTTTTGTTAGCTTTGTTAAAAAAGAGACGGTGGTAAAAATGGATTGGTAAAAAAACACGTTGGTAAATATGTTGGTGGTAAAAAGAATTAGTGGTAAAAATAGGAACGGTGGTAAAAATGGATTGGTAAAAGAATACGTTGGTCAATATGTTGGTAGTAAAAAAGAATTAGTGGTAAAAAGGGACTGTGGTAAAAAATGGATTGGTAAAAGTATAATGTTGGTAAAAAATGGATTGGTAAAAGAATTACGGTGGTAAAAAAGGAACGGTGGTAAATAGGGATTGGTAAATATGGGGCAAATCTCCAATATAAACATTTGTGATAAATATTAAGCGAGATAAATGGGTGTGTCCACTTTTTCTAACACACTTTATATAGATCTGCGAACAAAACATTGTATTATTTCTGATTTAAAGAAATATAGTCAATACCATTCGATTCCAAATTAAAATAAAATAAAATAATCCTCTTGTAAGAAAATGATGAAGACCTTAATTTTCACAAACAACAAAATCTTAGTAACATCCCTGTTTGCAAAATTTGTGGTATAAAAAAACCATATTAACTTGGTCAAACTACACGTTAAAGCAGTGTGCGGTGCGCATAGGCATGATTTGACTATACAATGATAACCTTCGATTGGAGTAAACAAAATTCCATTCGTAATTTAATTAGTAAGTTACATTTCGTTTATTCGTTAAAAATACGTTTTAAAGTGAAGATGTATAGCGAACATGTGCTATTTTAAGCTATTTTACATACAATCTACATGATCTACTATTGCATTATGTATATACACATGTAAAAAGTATGTTGAGTTGTTTTAAAAATTCTTCCAATTTTTAAGTGTTGTGTAATAACATAATTATATATTTTTTTGTTGCAGATTTGCAGTCCATTACTATTTCATCACTACAAGTTCTTCAAAAAGGGTCTAACATATACAAAATTGGTAAGTTTGACTATTTTTATATAAACTGAGCGCTTCTAGTTCTGCCTACTTGCCTACTTAGGTTCGAATCCAGTCAAAAGTACATTATAATTAATTTGCAACCAAATCTCCCGTGTGGTGTACTCTTCTATTCTAATGGCTATTATTTCATCCGATTATTAAAACCCACGCTCGCTTTGCTCGCTTAATTTTCGAGAATAATAGCCTCCATTTTAGCGAAGTTGTATAATATTCTGTTAATTATTTTTCATGTCATTTTCTATAATATTGGGATACTTAGGAGAATTTGTATTTTTTAAATTTTAATTTATTTCATATCGTATAGGTACGTGTTTTTAAACAACCCGTCAATCAAAGAGAATACTCAAGACTGCCTACAAATTTGGGGGACCTGACATCGTCTTTGAAGAAAATGAGGATCTCAAACATGAAATTACATAATGCAGAAATTCATTTCTGCAACTAAGGTAATTAATCAGTCTTTTTTTAATAATTTATTTTTGATATTAACTGCTAATTAAAATTCGTTCGGTATATGATATTTTCTGGAAAAAGTACATATTTATTTGCAACGCATTTTAAGGATTGCGTGACGTCACGGACCTAATGAAACCTGATGTAACGATTTCGCCATTTGCAATGTTTGAAGTTTAGTTTTGTTAACAAGAAGTTAAAGTGAATTTTAATAAGAAGTTATAAACAAATATTAAATCGTTTCTGTGGCTAAATTATTAAATTTATTTACAGGTCAATACCTACTGTTGTGTGTAAGAATGAAGACAGTATGGAAGTGAATACTCGAAACCTACATCGTATATTGATGACACTATGGTACAAAAACACAATAAGAAGATGTATTTCTTCAGGAGGATCATGTATTGATGGTAATTAATCAGTTTTATTTATTAATTACTCGTTATTTAATTGTTACATTGTTCCAGGTTCGATGAAGGCTCACAAACTGTAGAACTGAGTTAGCGGACGTCTTCAGAAGAATTGATCCTCCTGCTGACGACTTCAACAAGGAATTAAAGCATCTTCTACGTTCTTCAGCCACCTGCAGACTCTGAGAATCTTCTGATGAAGGATCCAAAACTGTAGAACTGGGTTAGCGGATGTCTTTAGAAGCGAATTGCTCGTCCTGCTGTCGTTATTACATTCTTGAAGGCTGACCACATCATCAGCAAGAAATTAAAGCATCTTCAAGAGTTCTCGAGTTGTAATTACTACTTTGGTCGTCATCTGCTGCTGTTTAGGAACCTAGTGCATCTTAATATTGATGGTAAGCGTTTTATTATTACATTTGGATGTGGCTTATTGTTTTATTTGTAATATTTACATAAAAATAAAGCTGCATTCACATACGCATTTAGTTTGAAGGTTTACATTTATGTTTACGTTTAAGAAAGTTTGAATACAAGTAGGACGTGCGAATGTTCCTATTTAGTTATATGAACCTAAACTTTTTTAAACGTAAATATAAATGTAAATCTTAAGACGAAATGCGTATATGAATGAGGCTGAAATACATCTAATTAAATACGAGCATTCACACTTTCCACTTTCAATGCTTCTATTTAGTTAGATGCATTTGAACTTTCTTATTTGCAAACATAAATATAAATATTAAAATGCGTATGTGAATGTAGCTTTAATATTTTATTTCTATTTGTTTAGATCACAATTGATGAATCTGCAGTATTGGACGTTTTACACAGATTTGAAGTCTTTCTACAACTCATGGTGAACCTGGCAGCTTCTACACAAGTCAGATTGATCCTCAGGCGTCATCAACACATTTCTGGAGCTTTTGGTTGTCATCTGCAGCTGTTTATACACCTAGTGCATATTTGAACACAATAAGAAGATGTATTTCTTCAGGAGGAACATGTATATAAGGTAATTAATCAGTTTTATTTATTGTTTGCTCGTTATTTAATTGTTACATTAATTAATTTATAGAAATATGAAATACACATCTAATTTATTTTTTGTTGTATTTTTCAGAATTGTTCCGGTTGTAGCATCTTTATCTCTGGCTGTAAGATCCGCACAGCCTGTGGTGCCGCCCATCCAGTTCCTGAGTCGTGGTACAAACTTTGAAGATTCTTTGGTTTGAAATTCTACTGTTGGAGTCTACTGTCTCTAGGACAAGGAACATCTCGTTCACCAGTTCAACACGTAAGTTTTTTATTTTAACTTTGTGTATTCCATTTGGAACACGATGCTTTTACTCAGCTTGAGTGTGGCAGCCTCACAGGTCACTGTGAACTCACTCTGAGTACACTACAGGAAACATGTTTGTGCAGTTAACTGGAATGTGTATCTGCCTGGATTTGAAACTGAAAGCTTTTCACTCAGCTTGGGTATGCCAGTCTCACATCATGTGAGACATCGGTATAGATATACAGAGTGATTCATCGGTCATCCATATTCATTTGTATACAGGGTGTACCATTTGAGTGCAATAATATGCAACTATATTTCCTATAAATATTAATTGATTCTGATAGCAAAATAAATTTCCTTCAAAAAAGTAATGTAGTAAACTGTCTAATATTATAAATGAAGGAGTTACTAACGTTTATTCGATCAATGATAAGTTTGTATCACATTACAATTAACAAAGTAAGCGATGGATAAGTTTCTTAATAATCAAGCTGTCAAATTATTGACACTTTATCTTTGTTGAAGTGAAAATGAATACAAATTGTAGTAAAGATGAAATGGTTAATATGATATTCATACTTGAGGAATGTCATAGAAATATAAATTTGGCACTTAAACAAAGGTAAAGTATAAATAATTTGACCGCTTGTCAGCTTTATTCGAATTCGAAACAATTAATAAAATAATCCATCAATTACTTTGATATTAGTAACATGCATGATACATACTCAATTATTCATCATTGAACGAAAAACGTTAATAACCTCTTCATTTATAAAGTTATACACTTCACTTTCACTATATTACTTTTTTAAGGGAATATCTACTTTGCTATCAAAATCAATAAAAAATATTTATGGGCTGTTCCATTAAGAAATATATAGTTGCATATTATTGCGCTCAAATGGATATATACAAATAAATATGGTTCGTAGATAGATAATAGTTTTACTCTATGACTTCAATAGCACTGTAAAAAAATAATATAAAAGAATGACGACGGATGAATCACTCCGTATACATTATTGTGTGTGTGCGGTTATCAGCCAATCTCACTCATAATTGTTACTGGAGAGCACACCACAGTGAACATTATTCGTTATTTATATATATTTTATATATATTTTAAGTGCATGTAACTTTAAATATAAACTTAGAGAATAAAGTATACAGCTGGCAATTTTTTAATCGTTCGCTGTAATTACTATAAACGACTTGTAACTTCACCTTCATTTTTAAAACTGTTTTAATTCGTTGTGGCACAGTATCTACAAGTCTTAAACATACTTTTCTTTTTGTTCTTATTTCTTATTTAATATGGGTGTGACAGCATAACTCTTTTTTTACAATACGTACATATCTGTCATGCCTTTTACCCAAGTTGGGTACGGCAGCCTCACATATGCGAGTCATTGGTATGGATATTATGTTTTTTCGTGTGTGCAGTTACCAGCAGTTAACGCACTCATGACTGTTTGTGGAGAGTACACTACAGGCCAAATTTTTGTGCAGTAAATTGAAATTGGATCTGAAACTGAACAGTCAGAACCATTGTCGGTCATTAGTATATTCAGCTATGCATCCAATTTAAACTATTTTATTTCAATTTCAGTATTGAATCTTAAACCATTACATTTATTATTATTATTATATCAACAGGTTTAGAACCCAATTACAGAATAATATTACAACATTGCAAATGTACATTGACTAAATATAGTGAACATAATAAAAACAAAAATTGAATACAAATACAGATCTAAATAAATCGAGATAAAATCAAGGAAACAAAGTCAAACAAATATAATAATATTAATAAATTACATACATAATCTATCACGCTTTTCACCCAATTAGGGTACGGCAGCCTCACATATTGTGAGTTATCGGTATAGATATATATTTTTATCGTGTGTGCGTTTACCAGCCGTCAACTGTTGGATACTTCCTGTATAAAATAATTCATTTATTATAAATATTTAATATTTTCAGAATAAGCAAACAGTGTTTATCAAATGTAAATAAATGATTTGTGGTTCCTAGGTATTCGATGTGAACAAGCCAAGCAGTCTTCGAAGGACATGGAAGAATTTTCTGCGCATGACATCAACCACGAGAGTCGTCGAGGGATTACACTGGACAACTTCAACATCCATCGTGGGACTTTCTGCAGGCGACATCAACTCCAGCAGCCTTCCAGAGACTTAGTGATAAGTGAATTATCAAAGATAGTTTTGCCAGTCTTTTCGTTTTGCGTGAATCATTCTTTAACTCGAAATAATACTTTACATAAATAATAAAGACGAATCTTCTATCTTTGATAATAATGTTGAGATTGTAATTAAATGAACACAGTCTTGGGTTCAATTCTCAATGACCATGTGAATAGTGAATATGATCTCAACAATTAATTTTAACTTAGGTAATAGTTAGCAAGAAGTAAACCACATCGTCTTTACTTTACTAGAACTTTGGTAGTACAGATTAAGGGATCAAGGGAATTTTGATGAAACTAGTGACATTATTATTTATTTTAAAATAATTTTAATTGGGGTGATAGCTTTGCCTTTGGTTGTTTTGTTTGTCATGTTCTTGGGTTTCAAGTTAAAATCAATTGCGGTCAATATAAAACTTAAATAGGAAATGTCACTAGTGAAAATAAATGTGGTTTACTCCTTGTTCAATGGTCCTTTTTCAACGAACAAAATAAATAAAGAGATGCATTTGAAACTGCAAATAAAATTGAAGATGTTAATGTGATAATACAATAAATAAAGAACAAGAAGTGATGAATAAATTCGTTGTTGCCAGATACTTAACATTAAGTTGCGAACAGCGAACATAATGATGACAATTTGAGCAGAATACATTTTTTATAAGTTGAATGTTGTAGGCTTTGGAATAATAACAAATGAATTAATTTGAAGTAACTGGCAGCTTCGAAACAGCAGAGAGCATGCATCTCTTTCTTTAATGAATTATGTACAGGACCATTTAGAATTAGGAAATTTTGGTAGGTGAAATAACTTACAGTGACATTTCGGTTCGCGAATTATTCTTTTGCAATTAGGTGTGGCATTGATTTGAATTGAATTTGAAATTGGGATTAGTATAGTTATAGGGGCTTGTTATCTTATATAGCTTGCTTCTAACTTGACGACGTTAGAACTTTTTTGGCTTTGCTAGACATGTGTACGGCAGCATGCAGGTCTAGTTTTGTATCCTCCCATACTCGTGTATGGGGGCAACGTTGGATTTCGGTACCCTACCGTACTCTCTATCTGCCTAGGCGAATCCAAGCGCAGCTGCAAGCGGACGCCTCGCCCTTGCTTCAGTGATGGACGACTACCTAGTGTATGTATGGTACTAGCGGATGTGGTGACGGGAAGCCAGTCGATGTTTACCTGCGGCTATCGAGTCGGTGCGCGCTGTCAGAAGGTTCATTCGCTAGGTATGTTAAAGGCAGTCGTAGTCCGCCTAGTGAATATGCTAAATCTGACCAGGACATAGTGCGTACGTCGTTGTGGGCCAGGCGTAATGGTAAACACTGGAATAGCGGTTAACTAGGCGGAAACAACGGGGAATCGGATAAGACGTCCCACGTAAACTTTTGAGCATAAGAACAACACTAGGCCGGCTTGTTCTTCAGGGTTAGAATCAATCAGCGACCGGGTAACTCAAAATTATGTACAATGATGTACTTAGGACAATGCCACACAGTAAATTCAACTAGAGTGGGTTGGGGATTGGGAATGGCTTAGAGTCAATAGGAACCGTTAAACCGCATTTTAGTATTTGTATTTGTTTGCATGTCCTTCCGTTGAAGGGCCGACGAGAGCACGGTACACCCTGCATAGACCGCTTTTGGCACCCCAACCTCCTGGCGCCTTCGTCATCGTGCCTCGGATGGCTTAGACGCCAGGGGGCAAGATGGAACCAATAAGTCTATGTTGTGGTCGGTGAGTCATTGGCGGGCAGTATAGTACTTGGTCGCAGATGACTTCGAAACGTACGTCCTTGCACGTGTAAGGATCGACGCGGGATTCGGTGCACTCCACGGGGAGTCGGAATGTAGCAGTTCGTAGGGTTTAGGTCAGTCAGCCTTCGATAGCTTGGATGAATTGAGTCACTAGAATGCAAAACTGAATCCATCCCGGCAATCCTGAGCATGAAGGTGGTGATGGACCGTGGAAAGTCTTTCCCTGGCTGTCTACCGTGTACTAAGCACTCATTCGGGGAACGGCAAGAAGTCCCACGACATTTGCACAAGAACAACAACCATCGATTGTTCTTGGGGTTAGAATCAAAAAGCGCGCGCGGTAAATGTTAAATATTGGGTGGAGATGGATTAGGGCAATGTCACTAGTATTTCACCTATCATATATTTCGAACTTATAATAATATAAAATATGAAAGATACTTCCTCGGCAAAGGTTTTTATGAGCAGAAAAATCAGTCATTGCCATTAATAAAACTGATTATTCATGTATAACTTTTATCTTTGATACAAAATATTCAAAACATGAGTTAAGTATCTTATATGGGTGCAGTTACAAGCCGTCAACTCATGTTGTTATAACAATTCAATTGTAATGTAAAATGTAACTAATAATTTATTGTATTTCTTACAGGGCAAGTCATTTCATTATTTTATATTGTAATAAAATTACAAAAAACTTGTATTGTATTTGAATATTTTATTTGTAAATGTGTTGATGTTTGAGATAAATGATTCTGTGAGCGAATGAGTTTGTGAAATAGTTATAGTGTGCGTTTGCGTGAACGTTCTGCGAATTAGTGGATTAAAATGATTGATGGTTAATTGCGAGTGCAAATGATTTCAAGTGAACGAAGCAAATGAAGTGTGCCTACCCAACTTGGGAAATGACACATTTATGTGTGTTTTAAAGAGAATGTGTGCGGTTGAGATGAGTTTTTGTTTGGACGTCCGGTGAATATGTTGATTGGAATGACTGATCATGTATTAGAAATGTAAATGATTTGAGTGGAAAGAATAAAAGAGCTTAAATGAAAAGGATAATAAATGTGGATGACGCGAAAGAAGTGTGTCAGGATAGGAATGTTTGACTGCTTGTTGAGTTTAAATGTGTGACAAGGTTCGTGCCACCCAAACTTGGTAAATGGCGTGGTATTATTGCATGTATTATGTATGAAAGTATATATTTCTCTTATGTATTTGTGTTGTATATAAAAAGAAAGAAAAATTAACAGTTTTTATTTATTTTCCTCATGTTTCCTTTCAAAATGAATAAATATGCAGTATTGTTGCATGAATTATTTAAATGAAATGTAAATTTTTTAAAATAAATAAATAATTTAGTCAGAATAGAAAATTTGCTTTATTATATTTATTAAACAACTTATCGTTGTCCTACGTCCCGTTATATAGCGTTTAATTTAATTTTTTAGGGGTGAAATTGCCCAAAACGAGATTAGTGCTGCCATCTCTTGATGTGACGTCACAGAATATTTTTGAGCTGTGGCCTAGAAAATGAAGCTGTTAATTAAAAATTTACATTCTTGTAATTATTTGCTAGGAAAATTTTTCAAGTTATATGCGTTTTAAAATTTTCCTAGCGTAGTTGCAATTTTGTATTTATATATAAATATATCAAAAGGGTAAGTAATTATGTAATTCTGAGGGTAGATTTAGAATCAGCGAGTCCTAATTAGGGGTATTCGATATAAACAATCCATGAAATCAACGTAATTTTGGTAGTTTTTGGTGAAATTTTGCTGACTTTAAATAATTAATATCTCGTAAACTAAAGGGCTAAGGGCCAAAAGTTAAATACAAAGGTTGCGTAACTTTTCATTCTCTATCTGCCTGTCTATAGATAAGGCCGTTTTGGCCGATTTTTAAATATTTTTTTGATCTCCCACCATTCATGTTATCCTGATACAAACTTGGTGATTTTTGTTCGATTCAAAATTCAACTCGAGTGAGGGTGAAAATTTAAAAACGCGATTACGTAAAAACTAAGGGATGGAAAGTAATTTACGGGTCATATTCGTACTCTACGCGTTGAAATACACCAGTATGCATATTGCCACCCCTAAAAGTTAATTAGCACCGGAGATATTCAACCCTTATTTGTATCTCCGGTACTAAGGGTCGTATTGAAAAAATCAACATTGCATTCGATAGGGGATGAAAAACTGAGCATCTTTTGCATTTAACTTTTTCCTCTACGACCCTTACTTTAAGGGTTATGAGCAATCAAAGTGGTGAAAAAGTCGTCTAAACATAGTTATAAACCCTTAAACTAAGGGTCGTAGAGGAAAAAGTTAAATGCAAAAGATGCTCAGTTTTTCATCCCCTATCGAATGCAATGTTGATTTTTTCAATACGACCCTTAGTACCGGAGATACAAATAAGGGTTGAATATCTCCGGTGCTAATTAACTTTTAGGGGTGGCAATATGCATACTGGTGTATTTCAACGCGTAGAGTACGAATATGACCCGTAAATTACTTTCCATCCCTTAGTTTTTACGTAATCGCGTTTTTAAATTTTCACCCTCACTCGAGTTGAATTTTGAATCGAACAAAAATCACCAAGTTTGTATCAGGATAACATGAATGGTGGGAGATCAAAAAAATATTTAAAAATCGGCCAAAACGGCCTTATCTATAGACAGGCAGATAGAGAATGAAAAGTTACGCAACCTTTGTATTTAACTTTTGGCCCTTAGCCCTTTAGTTTACGAGATATTAATTATTTAAAGTCAGCAAAATTTCACCAAAAACTACCAAAATTACGTTGATTTCATGGATTGTTTATATCGAATACCCCTAATTAGGACTCGCTGATTCTAAATCTACCCTCAGAATTACATAATTACTTACCCTTTTGATATATTTATATATAAATACAAAATTGCAACTACGCTAGGAAAATTTTAAAACGCATATAACTTGAAAAATTTTCCTAGCAAATAATTACAAGAATGTAAATTTTTAATTAACAGCTTCATTTTCTAGGCCACAGCTCAAAAATATTCTGTGACGTCACATCAAGAGATGGCAGCACTAATCTCGTTTTGGGCAATTTCACCCCTAAAAAATTAAATTAAACGCTATATAACGGGACGTAGGACAACGATAAGTTGTTTAATAAATATAATAAAGCAAATTTTCTATTCTGACTAAATTATTTATTTATTTTAAAAAATTTACATTTCATTTAAATAATTCATGCAACAATACTGCATATTTATTCATTTTGAAAGGAAACATGAGGAAAATAAATAAAAACTGTTAATTTTTCTTTCTTTTTATATACAACACAAATACATAAGAGAAATATATACTTTCATACATAATACATGCAATAATACCACGCCATTTACCAAGTTTGGGTGGCACGAACCTTGTCACACATTTAAACTCAACAAGCAGTCAAACATTCCTATCCTGACACACTTCTTTCGCGTCATCCACATTTATTATCCTTTTCATTTAAGCTCTTTTATTCTTTCCACTCAAATCATTTACATTTCTAATACATGATCAGTCATTCCAATCAACATATTCACCGGACGTCCAAACAAAAACTCATCTCAACCGCACACATTCTCTTTAAAACACACATAAATGTGTCATTTCCCAAGTTGGGTAGGCACACTTCATTTGCTTCGTTCACTTGAAATCATTTGCACTCGCAATTAACCATCAATCATTTTAATCCACTAATTCGCAGAACGTTCACGCAAACGCACACTATAACTATTTCACAAACTCATTCGCTCACAGAATCATTTATCTCAAACATCAACACATTTACAAATAAAATATTCAAATACAATACAAGTTTTTTGTAATTTTATTACAATATAAAATAATGAAATGACTTGCCCTGTAAGAAATACAATAAATTATTAGTTACATTTTACATTACAATTGAATTGTTATAACAACATGAGTTGACGGCTTGTAACTGCACCCATATAAGATACTTAACTCATGTTTTGAATATTTTGTATCAAAGATAAAAGTTATACATGAATAATCAGTTTTATTAATGGCAATGACTGATTTTTCTGCTCATAAAAACCTTTGCCGAGGAAGTATCTTTCATATTTTATATTATTATAAGTTCGAAATATATGATAGGTGAAATACTAGTGACATTGCCCTAATCCATCTCCACCCAATATTTAACATTTACCGCGCGCGCTTTTTGATTCTAACCCCAAGAACAATCGATGGTTGTTGTTCTTGTGCAAATGTCGTGGGACTTCTTGCCGTTCCCCGAATGAGTGCTTAGTACACGGTAGACAGCCAGGGAAAGACTTTCCACGGTCCATCACCACCTTCATGCTCAGGATTGCCGGGATGGATTCAGTTTTGCATTCTAGTGACTCAATTCATCCAAGCTATCGAAGGCTGACTGACCTAAACCCTACGAACTGCTACATTCCGACTCCCCGTGGAGTGCACCGAATCCCGCGTCGATCCTTACACGTGCAAGGACGTACGTTTCGAAGTCATCTGCGACCAAGTACTATACTGCCCGCCAATGACTCACCGACCACAACATAGACTTATTGGTTCCATCTTGCCCCCTGGCGTCTAAGCCATCCGAGGCACGATGACGAAGGCGCCAGGAGGTTGGGGTGCCAAAAGCGGTCTATGCAGGGTGTACCGTGCTCTCGTCGGCCCTTCAACGGAAGGACATGCAAACAAATACAAATACTAAAATGCGGTTTAACGGTTCCTATTGACTCTAAGCCATTCCCAATCCCCAACCCACTCTAGTTGAATTTACTGTGTGGCATTGTCCTAAGTACATCATTGTACATAATTTTGAGTTACCCGGTCGCTGATTGATTCTAACCCTGAAGAACAAGCCGGCCTAGTGTTGTTCTTATGCTCAAAAGTTTACGTGGGACGTCTTATCCGATTCCCCGTTGTTTCCGCCTAGTTAACCGCTATTCCAGTGTTTACCATTACGCCTGGCCCACAACGACGTACGCACTATGTCCTGGTCAGATTTAGCATATTCACTAGGCGGACTACGACTGCCTTTAACATACCTAGCGAATGAACCTTCTGACAGCGCGCACCGACTCGATAGCCGCAGGTAAACATCGACTGGCTTCCCGTCACCACATCCGCTAGTACCATACATACACTAGGTAGTCGTCCATCACTGAAGCAAGGGCGAGGCGTCCGCTTGCAGCTGCGCTTGGATTCGCCTAGGCAGATAGAGAGTACGGTAGGGTACCGAAATCCAACGTTGCCCCCATACACGAGTATGGGAGGATACAAAACTAGACCTGCATGCTGCCGTACACATGTCTAGCAAAGCCAAAAAAGTTCTAACGTCGTCAAGTTAGAAGCAAGCTATATAAGATAACAAGCCCCTATAACTATACTAATCCCAATTTCAAATTCAATTCAAATCAATGCCACACCTAATTGCAAAAGAATAATTCGCGAACCGAAATGTCACTGTAAGTTATTTCACCTACCAAAATTTCCTAATTCTAAATGGTCCTGTACATAATTCATTAAAGAAAGAGATGCATGCTCTCTGCTGTTTCGAAGCTGCCAGTTACTTCAAATTAATTCATTTGTTATTATTCCAAAGCCTACAACATTCAACTTATAAAAAATGTATTCTGCTCAAATTGTCATCATTATGTTCGCTGTTCGCAACTTAATGTTAAGTATCTGGCAACAACGAATTTATTCATCACTTCTTGTTCTTTATTTATTGTATTATCACATTAACATCTTCAATTTTATTTGCAGTTTCAAATGCATCTCTTTATTTATTTTGTTCGTTGAAAAAGGACCATTGAACAAGGAGTAAACCACATTTATTTTCACTAGTGACATTTCCTATTTAAGTTTTATATTGACCGCAATTGATTTTAACTTGAAACCCAAGAACATGACAAACAAAACAACCAAAGGCAAAGCTATCACCCCAATTAAAATTATTTTAAAATAAATAATAATGTCACTAGTTTCATCAAAATTCCCTTGATCCCTTAATCTGTACTACCAAAGTTCTAGTAAAGTAAAGACGATGTGGTTTACTTCTTGCTAACTATTACCTAAGTTAAAATTAATTGTTGAGATCATATTCACTATTCACATGGTCATTGAGAATTGAACCCAAGACTGTGTTCATTTAATTACAATCTCAACATTATTATCAAAGATAGAAGATTCGTCTTTATTATTTATGTAAAGTATTATTTCGAGTTAAAGAATGATTCACGCAAAACGAAAAGACTGGCAAAACTATCTTTGATAATTCACTTATCACTAAGTCTCTGGAAGGCTGCTGGAGTTGATGTCGCCTGCAGAAAGTCCCACGATGGATGTTGAAGTTGTCCAGTGTAATCCCTCGACGACTCTCGTGGTTGATGTCATGCGCAGAAAATTCTTCCATGTCCTTCGAAGACTGCTTGGCTTGTTCACATCGAATACCTAGGAACCACAAATCATTTATTTACATTTGATAAACACTGTTTGCTTATTCTGAAAATATTAAATATTTATAATAAATGAATTATTTTATACAGGAAGTATCCAACAGTTGACGGCTGGTAAACGCACACACGATAAAAATATATATCTATACCGATAACTCACAATATGTGAGGCTGCCGTACCCTAATTGGGTGAAAAGCGTGATAGATTATGTATGTAATTTATTAATATTATTATATTTGTTTGACTTTGTTTCCTTGATTTTATCTCGATTTATTTAGATCTGTATTTGTATTCAATTTTTGTTTTTATTATGTTCACTATATTTAGTCAATGTACATTTGCAATGTTGTAATATTATTCTGTAATTGGGTTCTAAACCTGTTGATATAATAATAATAATAAATGTAATGGTTTAAGATTCAATACTGAAATTGAAATAAAATAGTTTAAATTGGATGCATAGCTGAATATACTAATGACCGACAATGGTTCTGACTGTTCAGTTTCAGATCCAATTTCAATTTACTGCACAAAAATTTGGCCTGTAGTGTACTCTCCACAAACAGTCATGAGTGCGTTAACTGCTGGTAACTGCACACACGAAAAAACATAATATCCATACCAATGACTCGCATATGTGAGGCTGCCGTACCCAACTTGGGTAAAAGGCATGACAGATATGTACGTATTGTAAAAAAAGAGTTATGCTGTCACACCCATATTAAATAAGAAATAAGAACAAAAAGAAAAGTATGTTTAAGACTTGTAGATACTGTGCCACAACGAATTAAAACAGTTTTAAAAATGAAGGTGAAGTTACAAGTCGTTTATAGTAATTACAGCGAACGATTAAAAAATTGCCAGCTGTATACTTTATTCTCTAAGTTTATATTTAAAGTTACATGCACTTAAAATATATATAAAATATATATAAATAACGAATAATGTTCACTGTGGTGTGCTCTCCAGTAACAATTATGAGTGAGATTGGCTGATAACCGCACACACACAATAATGTATACGGAGTGATTCATCCGTCGTCATTCTTTTATATTATTTTTTTACAGTGCTATTGAAGTCATAGAGTAAAACTATTATCTATCTACGAACCATATTTATTTGTATATATCCATTTGAGCGCAATAATATGCAACTATATATTTCTTAATGGAACAGCCCATAAATATTTTTTATTGATTTTGATAGCAAAGTAGATATTCCCTTAAAAAAGTAATATAGTGAAAGTGAAGTGTATAACTTTATAAATGAAGAGGTTATTAACGTTTTTCGTTCAATGATGAATAATTGAGTATGTATCATGCATGTTACTAATATCAAAGTAATTGATGGATTATTTTATTAATTGTTTCGAATTCGAATAAAGCTGACAAGCGGTCAAATTATTTATACTTTACCTTTGTTTAAGTGCCAAATTTATATTTCTATGACATTCCTCAAGTATGAATATCATATTAACCATTTCATCTTTACTACAATTTGTATTCATTTTCACTTCAACAAAGATAAAGTGTCAATAATTTGACAGCTTGATTATTAAGAAACTTATCCATCGCTTACTTTGTTAATTGTAATGTGATACAAACTTATCATTGATCGAATAAACGTTAGTAACTCCTTCATTTATAATATTAGACAGTTTACTACATTACTTTTTTGAAGGAAATTTATTTTGCTATCAGAATCAATTAATATTTATAGGAAATATAGTTGCATATTATTGCACTCAAATGGTACACCCTGTATACAAATGAATATGGATGACCGATGAATCACTCTGTATATCTATACCGATGTCTCACATGATGTGAGACTGGCATACCCAAGCTGAGTGAAAAGCTTTCAGTTTCAAATCCAGGCAGATACACATTCCAGTTAACTGCACAAACATGTTTCCTGTAGTGTACTCAGAGTGAGTTCTCAGTGACCTGTGAGGCTGCCACACTCAAGCTGAGTAAAAGCATCGTGTTCCAAATGGAATACACAAAGTTAAAATAAAAAACTTACGTGTTGAACTGGTGAACGAGATGTTCCTTGTCCTAGAGACAGTAGACTTCAACAGTAGAATTTCAAACCAAAGAATCTTCAAAGTTTGTACCACGACTCAGGAACTGGATGGGCGGCACCACAGGCTGTGCGGATCTTACAGCCAGAGATAAAGATGCTACAACCGGAACAAGTCTGAAAAATACAACAAAAAATAAATTAGATGTGTATTTCATATTTCTATAAATTAATTAATGTAACAATTAAATAACGAGCAAACAATAAATAAAACTGATTAATTACCTTATATACATGTTCCTCCTGAAGAAATACATCTTCTTATTGTGTTCAAATATGCACTAGGTGTATAAACAGCTGCAGATGACAACCAAAAGCTCCAGAAATGTGTTGTTGACGCCTGGGGATCAGTCTGACTTGTGAAGAAGCTGCCAGGTTCACCATGAGTTGTAGAAAGACTTCAAATCTGTGTAAAACGTCCAATACTGCAGATTCATCAATTGTGATCTAAACAAATAGAAATAAAATATTAAAGCTACATTCACATACGCATTTTAATATTTATATTTATGTTTGCGAATAAGAAAGTTCAAATGCATCTAACTAAATAGAAGCATTGAAAGTGGAAAGTGTGAATGCTCGTATTTAATTAGATGCATTTCAGCCTCATTCATATACGCATTTCGTCTTAAGATTTACATTTATATTTACGTTTAAAAAAGTTTAGGTTCATATAACTAAATAGGAACATTCGCACGTCCTACTGTCAAGTACTATGAATGCTCGTTTTTAGTTAAATGTATTCAAACTTTCTTAAACGTAAACATAAATGTAAACCTTCAAACTAAATGCGTATGTGAATGCAGCTTTATTTTTATGTAAATATTACAAATAAAACAATAAGCCACATCCAAATGTAATAATAAAACGCTTACCATCAATATTAAGATGCACTAGGTTCCTAAACAGCTGCAGATGACGACCAAAGTAGTAATTACAACTCGAGAACTCTTGAAGATGCTTTAATTTCTTGCTGATGATGTGGTCAGCCTTCAAGAATATAATAACGACAGCAGGACGAGCAATTCGCTTCTAAAGACATCCGCTAACCCAGTTCTACAGTTTTGGATATTCATCAGAAGATTCTCAGAGTCTGCAAGTGGTTAAGATCGTATAAGATGCTTTAATTCCTTGTTGAAGATGTCGTCAGCAGGAGGATCAATTCTTCTGAAGACGTCCGCTAACTCAGTTCTACAGTTTGTGAGCCTTCATCGAACCTAGAACAATGTAACAATTAAATAACGAGTAATTAATAAATAAAACTGATTAATTACCATCAATACATGATCCTCCTGAAGAAATACATCTTCTTATTGTGTTTTTGTACCATAGTGTCATCAATATACGATGTAGGTTTCGAGTATTCACTTCCATACTGTCTTCATTCTTACACACAACAGTAGGTATTGACCTGTAAATAAATTTAATAATTTAGCCACAGAAACGATTTAATATTTGTTTATAACTTATTATTAAAATTCACTTTAACTTCTTGTTAACAAAACTAAACTTCAAACATTGCAAATGGCGAAATCGTTACATCAGGTTTCATTAGGTCCGTGACGTCACGCAATCCTTAAAATGCGTTGCAAATAAATATGTACTTTTTCCAGAAAATATCATATACCGAACGAATTTTAATTAGCAGTTAATATCAAAAATAAATTATTAAAAAAAGACTGATTAATTACCTTAGTTGCAGAAATGAATTTCTGCATTATGTAATTTCATGTTTGAGATCCTCATTTTCTTCAAAGACGATGTCAGGTCCCCCAAATTTGTAGGCAGTCTCGAGTATTCTCTTTGATTGACGGGTTGTTTAAAAACACGTACCTATACGATATGAAATAAATTAAAATTTAAAAAATACAAATTCTCCTAAGTATCCCAATATTATAGAAAATGACATGAAAAATAATTAACAGAATATTATACAACTTCGCTAAAATGGAGGCTATTATTCTCGAAAATGAAGCGAGCAAAGCGAGCGAGGGTTTTAATAATCGGATGAAATAATAGCCATTAGAGTAGAAGAGTACATCACACGGGAGATTTGGTTGCAAATTAATTATAATGTACTTTTGACTGGATTCGAACCTAAGTAGGCAAGTAGGCAGAACTAGAAGCGCTCAGTTTATATAAAAATAGTCAAACTTACCAATTTTGTATATGTTAAGACCCTTTTTGAAGAACTTGTAGTGATGAAATAGTAATGGACTGCAAATCTGCAACAAAAATATATATAATTATGTTATTACACAACACTTAAAAATTGGAAGAATTTTTAAAACAACTCAACATACTTTTTACATGTGTATATACATAATGCAATAGTAGATCATGTAGATTGTATGTAAAATAGCTTAAAATAGCACATGTTCGCTATACATCTTCACTTTAAAACGTATTTTTAACGAATAAACGAAATGTAACTTACTAATTAAATTACGAATGGAATTTTGTTTACTCCAATCGAAGGTTATCATTGTATAGTCAAATCATGCCTATGCGCACCGCACACTGCTTTAACGTGTAGTTTGATCAAGTTAATATGGTTTTTTATACCACAAATTTTGCAAACAGGGATGTTACTAAGATTTTGATGTTTGTGAAAATTAAGGTCTTCATCATTTTCTTACAAGAGGATTATTTTATTTTATTTTAATTTGGAATCGAATGGTATTGTCTATATTTCTTTAAATCTGAAATAATACAATGTTTTATTCACAGATCTATATAAAGTGGACACATTCATTTATCTCGCTTAATATTTATCACACAAATGTTTATATTGGACATTATTTTAACTTTTCATAGTTTGTGTGGTATAAACTGGTTTTACATCAGCCAATCAGAAACGATCAGTTTTAGCATTCCAACTTCAGATTTGTCCGATTCGTTTTTAAATAGTATAGTAACTATTAAAAATAAATACATGACTACCTACTAACTAACGTACTAACGTATTATGCTATTATGTAAGATGAAGATTTAATATGCATATTTAATATTTATATTTAAATAGGCAATTTTATTTAAACTACTAGTTATTATGGATAAAGATATATACTATCTTTTTATTTAAAATGATAGACCAGTTGAGTTATTCATTGAATTGCTGAAAAATAACTCTGAAGTTCTTTGTACAAAATATTACATTTCTCACCAATACTGTTACCTTTTGATGTGTTATTTAAATAATAAATCAACTGTAAGTATAGATAATCGTTTTCGATTATAGCTTTTGATCTGTGAAATTTTACTGCTATATAAAACTAAAATTTATAACAAAGATTCATTTCACAGAAGCCAAAATGGCTAGTTTAAGAACTGAGCTTGCAAATTTATATAGAATTCCTAAAAATGTACTAAATTTTCTTCGAAGCTATCCCACAAAAGGGGGAGAATTTAACATGAAATATATGGTGATTGTTCTAAGTTTCCAACTTTATTGCCTAAACGATTGTATCTTTTCTGTTTACTGCGGATGGCCAGATATTATAGAAGTTGCCGTTAATTTATGTGCTGTCATTTGCTGTATTGTATGTAGCTCTAAATATCTCAATTATATGGTAGGTCATTTCTATCTCACGTGGTTATACATTATTGACGACATTATTTCAAAATAATTAATAAAAAAATTAATTAATACAATGACAGTTTAAAACGCCAAAATATTTTTTCAGTATTACCGCAAGCAGTTTTCGAAGTTATTTTTAACTGTTGAGGAACATTTTTGGGCCGGAAACGAATCTAGTTCAGAAGAAGAAAAGAACATTTTAAGAAGCTATGGACGATTTTGTTATTATTTTACGACATTTCAAGTGATAAGTATGTGTATAGTGGCTCCAGTTTGGATTATTGAGCCGATTTTACAAATGAATGGAATTTTACCGAGATATGGAAAACTGTATGACCTAATATTACCTTTCGAAGTTTGGCTGCCGTCATCGATTGGTAGATAAATAATCAAATAATTTATTGTACAGTTTATTCAGAGTTAATAATTTTTTTATTATAGATGGACATGCACATCCTGTATTTGATAGTCTCTCGTCTTTGATGTCAGGTGCAGAATATTCTTTTACGTCCTTCGAAGACTGCTGGTCATTGTCCACATACCTCCTTGCAAATTATATGCTCGAATACCTAGGAACCACAAATCATTTATTTACATTTGATAATTACTAAATAAATATTATTTTATACAGGAATATCTGCACAAATATTACACCTGTGGTGTACTTTTCACTAACTGTGAGAGAATCTAAAATAATTATTTTATATATTGATTCAACCTTGTAAACTGTAAACAGAATAATTAAATTCCAAGTTGGTTTGTAGAATTACATAATATTCAATAACATGGAATAAATAATGTTCAATATGAAATATTGAGCAAAAAATGTAAATAATTATATCTGAAGCATCTTACCTTTCATGTTTGGGGGCATAGCACCTCGTACTGGATTTCCAGGTTGATGAAATGGTAATGGGCTGCAAATCTGTAACAAAAAATATTTTCGTTATTACACAACAGTTTTACAACTTTAAAAATGTGGCAGACAACTCAACGTACTTTATAAATGTAAATAAACACTTATTCAACAGTAAAATCATGTAGATATTGGTGGATATTATTTAAAAACAGCACTAAACATCACAGTTTTAACAATGAACTGCTTCAAATGGCATCTTTTTTACTATGAATATGAATAAATCGACAAACTTATTCCTACAACGCGTTAACAAACAGATTCGTGCAGGCAGTGTTGATGAACACCTGCTGGTTACGAAACATTATGAAGGGGTATTACCTCATTGCACTGAACCTATTTGTGTTGGTAAACGCTGTTCATAATATTTGAAAAATAAAATTATCATTTCTAAAACAATTAAAATATACAACAACGTTATGGTCAACAATTGAATCAAAATATTCTTGTTAAAAAACAATCAATTTATATTTTACAGCAACAATAAAATAAATAATTACGATACATTTCAATTATTGAATACTTATTATTACTACCAAACACAGTTGTTTTGTAAACAATAACAATTTTTCAACAAAATAATATTTCATAATTATTTAATAGGTACATTGTTATAAAATAAAAATTGATTGTTATTTTAACAATCATTATTACTTATTCCATTATTGAAATAAACATTGCTGCTCATTTAATGAGTAATAACTGATTTTTAAAACGATAATTTTAATGCAACCAACATGATGTATTTGTTTATATAATAAAAAAGCTAATTTAATGTTAAATTATTATCAAAATATTACTTTAGCCCAACATTTTCGTATAAAAGAGACGTAATCAAAAGCAATGTATAAGTAGATAAGACTTTTATTAAAAATATTTTATACCAAAAAACGCAAGTTAATCAATACTTCATTCTATTTTAACTGCATACAAATGGCCCCTGTGGCGTACTGTCCACTAACAACCATCATTGCGTTGACTGCTGATAACCGCACACATGATAAAAAATATTTTTATACCTAATTCGCATTGTACGCAAGTCAGGTAAAAGGTGTGATAGATTATGTAGTATTACTTAGAGAGCTGTAATATAAAATCGGGTCTGATTTTACTACTTGCCAGAAATTACTTTTTGTCTTAATTCAAGTCAAATAAATAAGCAAAAAAACTGGTGACCACACATATAATAAAATATATTAATAAACTAATAAATAGTGATGGATAGCTTTTCCAATCCAATGCCGCAAACCGCGCTTTGATAAGTCTTTTAGTTTTCGAGATATGAGCTCTCAAAATTTAGATCCAAAATCGAAAAAAAACAAAGGTTAACCACTTAGTTCTATTTTTGGTCAGAATTAAATCATTCTTGTTAACGTAAATGTAAACCTAAAAATTAAATGCGTATGTGAATGCAGCTTTAGTGTCATGTAAATTATAATATGAAATAAAATGCTTACCATCAATATTAAGATGCACTAGGTCCATGAATAGCTGCAGATGACGACCAATGTAGTGATTACAACTCCATCTTCTTATTGTGTCCATACACCGTTGTATCTTCAATATACTCAATGATAATGGTAGAAACCCATGTTGTCTTCATTCATACTCATGTCAGTATTGACCTGTAAATATAATATCACTTATTTAATAATTTAGCCACAGAAACGATTTAATATTTGTTTCTAATTTTAAAACTAAACAACTGGTTATTAAGATTCACTTTAAGTAGGTACTAAACTGCAAACAATAAAGTCCCCCGTTCGAAATTAGAAGTATTCAAATTTTTTATGTATTTTATTATTGTCAATAACTAAAAAATAAACATAAATTAATTTTAAAGTGAATTTTTTTTCATTAATCCATCCACAACCAATTCCAATAAACTAAATAAAATGAACTTATTACTTTAATATCCTATTTATTTCAAATAGCAGCAAACAAATACAAATAACACATATCTAGAGTTCTAAATGTTCTAATATTTTCAGATCTTATGTATTCGCCTATTATTCGAATGTGTAAACTGAGTAATCGTTACTCTGTAGAAGTAGACATATTCTTTTTTTCTATGAATAATTTTTGTAAAAAATAACATACTCTCGATCTAACATTGTAAGTTTAGCAGTCAAGTTAGTTTATTTCTTTTTGTTTGATTTGTAGTCTTAATTGCTTTGTGTAAATTTTTCCTACCCTTTTTTTAGGCTCTGCCTGTTGGGTAGCTGTATTTAAATAAATAAATAAATAAGATCAAACTAGTAGCATAATAAAAAGTTTTTAAATTACTTACCATCCGTTGGGAAATTGTATTTTCTAATTTATTATTGATACTTAACTGAAGATTTGTACAAAATCCAAGAACCTTGGAATCTACAATAATTCTGACAAGAAAATAGAAGAACATATGGATGTGATATATGTACTCATTATGAAAACAAGTAAATTTAAAATTCATTCATTCACAAAGGGTTAAAATATTATATATTTTAATTAATCTGAACATGTATTTAACAGCGCAAATTCTGACGTAAGTGTACTAACAAGAATTTCGTTTAATGTATTTTTAGCATTATTATAAACATCGGATACTGATATGGGACTAGCAGTCATTTCAAACTTGATATAATCCAACCAAACATCTATTCTATCTTTTCCAAATTGTTGACAAGCTAGTTTATGTATATTTCTTATAGTGCTCATGCAGACAGATCCTATTCGTTTCATTTCTAATTGAATCATTTTCCTGTGTAATTCTAAACAGTATGGAGAAAACTGAGAAATT
Source organism: Agonum fuliginosum (assembly GCA_947534325.1). Lineage (NCBI taxonomy): Eukaryota > Metazoa > Arthropoda > Insecta > Coleoptera > Carabidae > Agonum > Agonum fuliginosum. The sequence continues at coordinate 717,436 of OX384035.1, read as the reverse complement.
TTTTCATATTCCTGTCTTGCAACTTTTATGTTTTTCGATACACACAGCCACTCGATGTACATTGGTTTCAGCTCTCCTGATACTTCAGCTACGTTCATAATTCCCTCTTCCAATAATGCCTTCATATCAAAGAAATTATTATCTCTAATACTTTTGTACTGGAGTAGGAGTATATAAACCGGTACAGATTTTTCCTTCAAAGCGACTATTGCTTCTTTTGATACTGAGAACAGTTGTTCTTCTTGCTCCAAGGAAATAAGAAGTTGTAATCTTGAAATCCACAAATTGACTGAACTTGGTAAAGCTGCTGTTGACATAACTAAAATTTCCATCTGTCTGTCAGTAGATTCTTCCATTTCTATCCAAACTTTGTAATGTTTTTCTAATAAAAATCCAGCATTATAGGCTTCATTTAGTGTTTGTGATAATATTACTTTGATGTTTTTCTTCTTATTTTTGTCTCGGTATAAATCTATTAATGTTTCTAAATATTTCTCCCACATTAAGCTTGTAGGAAGTATTTGTATAGCTGAATTGTAAACTTTTAAACAAAGTTGGATTCTAGATTCATTTTCTTTATTTTCATCGTAATGTAAACCTTTAAGTTCACGAAGAGCCATTGTATGCCACATTAGTTCGCTTTTCCAGTTCTTAATTAGATATTCAACAATGCATTTTTGTAGCATATTTGTAAACTCAAAGGTACTTGCAATTTGCAGTAATGAAATCATATATTCTACATCGTCACCAATAGCCTTGATTGATGTTTTAAACATAACATCTGCTCGTAGGACGCATTTCTCACGGTTGTTTTGACTTTCTTCTGAGCTGTTGTTATAATGAGAAGCAGATTCTAATTCAAGTCGAAAAGCTTCTGTGTAAAGTTCCTTAGAATCGGGGTGATGATGTATTCCTTGTTTTAAAACACTCAAAGCTCCGTCAATGTTATTTAGTTCTTCAAGTTCCCACCTTGCTGCATATTTCCATAGATGCACTTTGTCACCATGAACCTGAAACACATTTTAAGTTCAATAGAGCCCGGGCATGTCAATTCTGTCTGTACAGCTAAAGTCATCGTTCAACCAATCGAACCATGTAATACAACTACGAAATATCAAACCGCGGGAAATTAGTTTACTACTTTCACTGGTTTGATTAGTCAAACTATGTCCTAGGCTGTACAGGCAGACTAATGTGCGCCATATGTGTATTGTTTAGAACATACCTGCAACATTTGTTTAAATGCATCAGAAACAGCGTTTAAAAAACTAGTCTGGGTACAAAAATTAATGTATGACATCCAAAGTTTAACATCGGATTTGAAATAAGCAAGAGCTAGTTTGTATAATTTCGTCACTCGTTTAGTTACTGCATATTCGATTTCATCTTTTTTCTCAAAAATACGGAATTTATCTCGCCGTAGTTTGATCATTCTTAATAATTTAACTTCATAGTTTATATAAGATAGGTAATCCTGTTTTTCTTTCTTAGAACGTTCTATTTTGTGTTCGAATTCCTTTCGTCGTTTAATTATTTCACTGTAAAAATAAAACTTGATCAAAATCATGTTCAATGATTTAACTCATTTATAATACTTACTTTAATTCTTCTGAATTAAACAAATTTAACCTCCGAATTTGTTCCAATTCGGGGATCATACGCTCGACATGAAATCCTGCACTTTCTGCCATGATTTTTAGTTATAGTCGATTTATAACAATATAATTCTTAATAGTAATTTATTAAAAACATACACACGTGTTTTGTACACTATTTGACATTTGCACAAGTCGCCAAGAAATGTCAAATTTGTAGGTTATCACATGTCAGTTAGCCAACATAAAATAAAATAATATTGATAGTGCATGATTAAATTCAGCAATAAAATTATTAGTGAAATTTTGTAAAAAGTAAGTTTTAATTTATATTATTATAATATTTTTATTTCACAATAATTATACTGATCTACAAAACAATAGGAAACGGTTTTAACTTCAAATCTAAATTTGTTCATATATTGACTGTTGGCTAACATGGTATTGATATTGTAGACAACAAGCGCAACAATTTCAAATTATACTGGGTGTTACAAAAAAACCGAAATATCCGATTTATTTTTAATAATTATTTTATTTTAAGTTCGCTTCGAGCAAAATTACTTTTATACAAAAACCGCTCTAAGGGGTATATCGGTAATAATTTTAGATTTTTAATAAGTTAAACTGCATTTACCATAAGTATTAAGTTTTAAGATTTTTTATGTTTACGTTAATGCCTGTGGCACACCGGCCGAGGAGCATCGAGGACCATCGAGTAATGCCTCGTTTTCATGTATCCGGAATCCGCAGATTTCTTGCGGAATAAAATGGCCGCCATGAATTCCGTCAGTAGTTAAATTATTTTTAACTTTCTGCGGAACTCCGCAAGTTTTGACGTTTAAACTGTCAGTTGTTATAACTTCAAATATATGATTATTTATGTTGAATATGGAGATAGAATTCGTGGCGGCCATTTTATTCCGCAAGAAATCTGCGGATTCCGGATACATGAAAACGAGGCATAACTCCTCGATGAAACGATAGAACGCACCCCGTCCTCGACGAAAAATAGGGGCGCCGCTATTTCCATCGAGTTGTTCCTCGATGAAACGAATGTATCTCATTTCAGACGTATCTTTGGATTTGATTTCGCGCAAAACTTTGATGTATTTGTCACCGATTAAATAGAAATCCATCGCGGACGGGTGCGTTCTTTCGTTTCATCGAGGAGTTACTCGATGGTCCTCGACCGGTGTGCCACAGGCATAGAAAGTTTGAATACATCTAACTAAATATAAGCATTCACAGTGGGAAGTGTAAATGCTCGTATTTAGTTATATGAATTTAAACTTACTTAAATGTAAACATAAATATAAATGTAAACCTAAAACTAAATGCTTATGTATATGCGGATTTATTCTGCATAAAAATAAAAAAAATACATATTTGTTTATTGTTTTATGATACAATGAACAATGTTCCATTTTGATAGAAAAATAATTAATACCAAGTAACTATGGTTTGCATACGTCATCAGATCAATCAAACACGCACGAAAATTAACTTTAAATATTTTTTAGCAAAATAGGGCATTGTATTGTAGAACAAAAAATACGTGTTTATTTATTTTTTATGCAGAATAAAATATTACCAAAATATCCTACTCTCTTACTATATGCTTTTATCTTTGAATATAGTTACCTAGTTTAAAAATTAGATGTAGCGATCAATTTAGAAGTTTTTTCATTATTTTATTTTACATAATAAATATTACTTCTAAATTTGAAATATTCTATCATAAATATAAAACAAGATATTACGTAGCCAAATATAAGAATAATAAAAGCACACAATAAATGATTTATCTGTATTTTCTGTGGTCCAGCATCTTCAACAACTCTTGGAAAAAAGAATTTACTATCTTTGTCCCATTTGCTTTTTATACCACTTGCTTCCAATGTACTCAAAAAATTATTGAATTTGTTTAGCAATGGGTAACCTTTTCTTACATACATAGTTATAGGATTTACAAATTCTGGATTTTTAAAAATATAAATTTTAATACTTCCATCCGGGTTATAGAAATGGTTGCTCGTTGAAACAATGTATCTCATAGTTTGTTGATTTATTAAAAAAGCACAATTTTCTTGAAAAGAGTTTCGCAAGTTTAAATATAAATCGAAAGGCATTATTTGTGCCAGTTTGCAAATATTTTTGTCAATTTCAAGTCCTGAATCATTAAACTTGTTGTAATAAACGATATTAACATAAATATTGATTGTGGATTGCACTAACTCTTCTCTTGTTGCCACTTGTTTCATAAATTTTGGAGTAAACAAAAAACTCACCAATTTTGACTGATATGTTGTTGCGATTAATAATGTACCCAGTACCCAAACAAAAACAAAAAATCTAAATACAAATAATTTTGGTAAATTGACAGAACCTAACAATAATATATACAAACTATACATCAAACAAATACTTAATTCTTTATACATTTTTAAATCGAAACCATATGAACTTATCCAAAGCATTATAGCAAATATTTTTAAAGTAAACAGTACCAACATATAAACTTGAAAAGTAAAAATGCCAACGATGCTTTTCCACTGAGCTTCTGGTAAAGCAGTTGGTACTACCCAAGACAAATAAAGTTGAGAATGGAAATTAGTATAATCTAATTCTAAAAATATTTCAGTCGGATACATGACTCCAAAAACAATATCTTGTTGATCTTCTACTGCATATTTGTGTAGTCCTGTATAGCTGCCATTTGGATATCTGTATCCGAAAATATCTTTGGTATCAAATGAAACATTTCTTGTCATGTTCATGTATGATGCAAAACTATTTATTAAAACCACTTCCAATCCAGCTTCTGCAGCATTTTCTGATAATATGAATGGATCTTTCACAAATGGAAGAATTTTCCCAGCCATAGTTCGAAAAATACAACCATTCATGTTTTGTGGTACTTTTTTGGGAAATAAATGTTGAAGAAAAATATGTTGTTCTTCACAATTGTTGTATAATATTTCTGTATTTGTATTACCACCACACTGGATATTATTATTCATATTTTTATAGGGGAAATATGTTAGGATATTTTTAGTTTTTGTATCCAAAACTATAATATTGATTATATATTTTTTCCAGGATAATTTAAATATTTCTGAAACATCTTTCTCGCCAAAGTATACAACAAAATATTTAGATTTAGGATTCCATGTGTTATTTAAGTTCAAAATATATTTAAACTCTTTGATATAATTTAAAAAAATTATATACATGTATTGGTCTTCTGAACTGTAAAATTTTGACGGATTATCAAAATTGGAATTTATGTCAACAATAATAATTGGTTTCATATGATACTTTGTCCAATTGTTGAAGTAATTTTTGTGAGAAGAATTATGAATATAAATAAATTGTTGTTCTGATAAATTTAAGATTTTATTTATACATGTTTTAATATTTTGTTTACTGTCTTCTATTTCTATCATTTCACTTTTTATTTCAAAAACAGTAGTAACAAAAATAAAAAATACAATAATTGTATTTATTTTAAGTATTTTTATCTTATTATATTTATAAATAAATATTACAATTAATATTTATTTAAACTTTAGTTTCTGTATCTAGTAAAAGGTGCCCAGAAGAATAGTAATTATATAATCTATGTCGTCCTACCTATATTTAATTTCTTTATTTACATTATAAATATTTTTTATAGTAATGAGTATTTAATAACTGAATATTTCACATAAATTATTCAGGTACATACCTACTGATTATTTTTTAATATGCAATTGTTGGTACCTACTTTTTAATTGCATTTACTCAACAATTAAATAAATATCTTATTATGAATGGTTATACTCGTATACGGTTTTATATTTTTATTTATAGTTATTTAATGAGGGCGATTAATAATTGAGACATATTAATTGTTGAGATTATTAATCGCCTATTAACACATGAGTTAGTTACAATATTTTGTCGTTTTGGTGATAATAATTAATTTTGAGAAAATCTCATTGTATTCCATGACAAATATGTTATATTAGTAACGTTTGATACTACTGATCATTAATGTTACGTAAATATTATTTAGCTAGAAATGTCAAAATCGTTCCGTTTTATTCTATTTACCAATCTAACAACTTAGCGCTAGCTAATATATTCTATATTACGACGTTGAACGCATTCAAAAAATCGTTGATTAATAAAAATAATTCATTAATAGGAGTCATTAATGTATGATTTCTTTGTATTAATAAACTATCAACGGAAAAATACTTTTTTTGATGAAATATCAATTTGTTTTAATTTTTTGTATCATACAATTGTTGAAAAATAAACATAGAATATAATTGTAATGATTATTTAACGAGATAACAATTTAACATTAGTTATAATATTTCTAATGTATATTTAATTGATGTATCTAGAAAAAAATGTTACGTACGACCTAACGGACATATACACTGACATCATCTCGAAAATACTTTATTCGTATTCTATGGATCCTAAAACGTGCTTATCTACTAAAAACTCACTCGAAAATTTTGACCCATCACAATACCTCCCTTATAGAATATGAGGCGGGAGACATTATATTTAGCTAAAATTTTCACACTTAAAATTATTTGTTAGGTTTATGAATTTTAAAATTTTAGCCACTTTTAAACCAATATCGAAGAAAGAAAATAATATGTCATTTTGTATAATACTTCTAATAATTATAAATGTAAAGCTAATAATTATTAAATTAGTGCAATACGATATCGTTTATTTTTTATCTACTTAATTCAAAATAATTTTTGAACAACGCTTACAAACATATTTTATGGATGATTAATTCAATAATAAAAATAATTAGCGACAGTGATAAACCAGCTGCTAAAATTAGAAACGGAAGTAAAAAATGTATTAGTTCAAATTTAATTGGATCAGAACTAGTAACTACATTAACAGATCGAAATTCACCGCTGTCCTTGTGCCATTTACTTATAAACCCTCCAGCCTTCAAGTTAATGACCATTTCATTAAACTTATCCAAAAAAGGATAACCTTTTCTAACAATCATAGAAATAGCGTTACCAAATTCACTATCTTTGAAGAGAAAAATGTTCAATTTACCATCCGATCTGGTCAAGTTGGTGTTAAGGCTTCTAGATATAACATAATTCATTGTGACTTGGTTCACAATCAATGCAGAAGTATCCGTAGGCGAGTCTCTTGATTGATAATACGCCTCAAACGAAATCACTTCACCTTTTTGCGCCAATTCTTCGTCAACTTTATTCCCTGAGCCTGAGAGTCTACTGTAGTGGTCCCCAATCATAAGAATCCTTAACGAAGATTTTAGCAGTTCTTCTTTAGTTGATATTTGATGTTTGTTTCTGGAAGTTAACAAAAATGTTACTAACTGAGATTGGTAACTAGTTGCTAAGAGCAAAGCTGGTAAAATATACAGAATGATAGTTGCTCTAAATAATTTTGTTCTTGGTAGCTTTACTGATCCAGTTAGCAGAATGAGTAGGCAGTATAATAAGCTTGAAGAATATTCTTGATATAAACTTAAATCGTTGTGGTAAATTCGCATAAACCAAACTGTAGTTGAAAATAAAATGACACAAACAATAATAGATAACCAAGTAAACCAACTAAAAATACTGATAGTGTTCATCCATGGTTCAGCAGGTGATGCAGCTGGTACCATCCAATTAAAAGAAACTTGAGAGTAAAAATTCACTACATCAAAGTCGTTAAAGTATGTGCCATTTGGAAACAATCCTCCCAAAATTATATCTGCTTCGTTGTCTTGTAAATATTTTAGTATTCCTGTATAGCTTCCATTTGATAATTTCGTTCCGAACGAGTTTTTCAAAGCTGTAATGTTTCGTGATAAATTAAATGCTTTTAATAAATTGTTTAGGACTGGTATTTCTAGTCCGGAGGATGATGCATCGTCTCTAATTATAAATGGATCTTTAACGAAAGGTACTGCTACGTTTGCTATTACTCTTGCTGGACAACCATTCGTTTTTGAAGGAATTTTATTTGGGAACGAGTCTGTTTTTATTAATTCTCGTTTGATGTTTTCTCCACATTTATTGTTGCTGTAAGGAAAGTATGTGTAAGAATTTGTCGAGTTATTGACTGGTATAATATTGATGTTTAAAATATATTTTTTCCATGCTTCAATTAGTATTTCGTCTATATTTTCGTCTCCGTAATACAGAATAATGTATTTTCCTCGGGGGTTAAAAACTGTTGTCCCTTGTGTTCTTTTTAGATATGTTACAAAATCTTTTTTATACTTAATCATAAATAAATGAAAATTAAATTTATATTTATTGTTTATTACATTATTAGTAGTTAAATTTAAATTATATATTACTGCAGTTTTATTGATATGTTTTAATAAATTAGTAACATTATTTAACAAGTTTTCTGAATTAAATATAAAAATAAAATCGTCTACAATTAATTTCACTACATAATTTATTATTAAATAATTGTCATGTTCTTCTGTTAATATTTTATTGCTAGAAAATTGAAACATTGTAAATAATACTAGTACTATTATAATATTTTTCAACATTTTATATTAATGTTTCTATTAAGTTTGAAAGATTATTTATATTGTATTTTAGTTTAGTTTAGTAATATGAAAATAATATTTCCTTTTGGGAATTCCGGAGTATTCTAACATATTATTATTTAATATTATTATAGGAAATTATTTCTTCATAACACAACAAAGATATTACCTTATTCTATAATAATTTGATTACATTTTTTACTTATTTACTATAAGTAGGTACTCAACTTAATAAGATTAAACAGATAAACGTTTTAAAATTATTTTTTTAAAGATTAAGTAACAATAATAGAGAATTTTGTAAGTGGGCCAACTGAAATGGTATCGAACCTGTACTACAAGTACCTACATGATAAAAACGATGATCGACTGATCGAATGATAATAAACATTCAGGATCGGGAGTCAATAATAGTTATTTACTTTACAAGTGGACAAAGTGAGGAATTACCCACGAGGGACATCTGAACTCACGAGGTCGAAGACTGAGTGAGATAATTTTGTCGAGTGGGTCATTCCTTTTTGCCCACGTGTTCTCCAACATCTCTTAACAACTGCTTAAATATTTAAAAAAATTTAAGTTCCAACCTAAAACATCGTTACTATGATGACTTCCAAGAAGCAAAGTATAATTTTGTTCAAAAACACTAGCGGACAATCTTTTACTTTGCTTGTTTAAAATCACCATAGATAAAATTTTAAAATAGGCTAAATTCCGCTTATGTATTAATAGTCCAAGATCCCAGGACCGCCAGACGTTACTTATTTTCTCAGTAACCAAATGTATGGGATTAAGTAGTGTAAGTATGTACTATGAGTGTATGCGTACCTGCAAGCTTGGGCCGACGGCCAATTAATAGATATCCGGTGCTAAAGGTAAGTCAAAATAGTATTCACATTTCTTCAAGTTTCAGTGCTGATTTTTACGTATGTTTTAGAGAATATAGTTAAAAATTAATAATCAATACTGCCAGACACTTTCCATCGGCGGTAACTTTTACCAGACACTTTAAAGCACACGTTTGACATAATAGAATAACTGACATAATTGACTTAGCTTGTTTTCAAGCAACTATGATTATTGAAATGTATGTCTGCCAGTTATTCTATTATGTCAAACGTGTGCTTTAAAGTGTCTGGTAAAAGTTACCGCCGATGGAAAGTGTCTGGCAGTATTGATTATTAATTTTTAACTATATTCTCTAAAACATACGTAAAAATCAGCACTGAAACTTGAAGAAATGTGAATACTATTTTGACTTACCTTTAGCACCGGATATCTATTAATTGGCCGTCGGCCCAAGCTTGCAGGTACGCATACACTCATAGTACATACTTACACTGCTTAATCCCATACATTTGGTTACTGAGAAAATAAGTAACGTCTGGCGGTCCTGGGATCTTGCTCTATAATAAATAATCGGGATTTTACACTTTATACAATTTGTAAGTGACAAATTCAAGTATAAATATTATGATAGCCAAACTCAATCCCAAACTTAGTATAAAGAACGCACCTAACAAATGTATAATTCTTAATTTTTGCAGACGTACAGACTCTGTTACGTGAATTTTGAAGTTAGTAGTATCTTGAATCCATTTATTCATTATCCCACCGGCCTGTAGCCCACGAATTATTATATTAATCCTATCCAACAATGGAAACCCTTTTCTAACCATCATAGAAATAGGATTTCCAAATTCAATTTCATCAAAAACAAACAGCTTTGACTTTCCATCTGGATAGGTGAAATTTTTATTAGTTGCCAAGATATATTTAACACTATTTCTTTCAGACATAAAAGCTACATTTTCATGAAAAATGCGCCTATAAATAAAGTGGTCCTGCATTGCAACTAGAGTTGTTTTTTTGAGAACTTCTTTGTCGATTTGCAAACCTGAATTGTTGAATCTGTCATAAAAATCGCTAATCATGATTATTGTCAAGTGTGAATTAACCAAATCTTTTTTATTTGATACTTGATGAGTATATCTAGGATTAAGTAAGAAGCTAGTCAGTTGAGATTGGTATGAAGTTGCTATTAAAAGCGCTGGGAACACCAGAAAAATTATTAGTAGTCGCAAAATAAATGTTTTTGGGAGTTTGACTGAAACTTGAATCAAAACATTTAAAGTGTAAATCAAACATATTGATAATTCTTTGAATATTTTTATATCTTCAGTTAGTTTAGAAATTATCCAAAATGTTACTGTAAACAATACAAATATTACAAATACAGCTATCCAGACAGATAATGTAAAAATATCTATTAAACTTAACCACGGATCTTTGATCAGAGCTGATGGTACAGTAAAAGTTATTCTAGCGTTGCCAAAAAATCTGCTTGCATCGACATCCAATAACAGAGAAACATTTGGGAATAAATTTCCGAACGCCACATCAAAATTATTTTCAACCACAAATCGTAGCGCTCCGATGTACGAACCATTTGACAATTTGTTGCTGAAACCATCGCGCATTGTTCGAATGTTTTTGGTAAAATTTAATTGTTGAGACAAAACATTAAACAATGCCACTTCATAGCCTACTTTTGCAGAATCGTCTCCATTTGAAAACGGATTTTTTGTCGCACTGTCATACAAATTGACTATTGTTTTAAAGGAACAACCTTTCAAATCTTGCGGCACTTTATTGGGATACAATTCTTGGACTGTTACATTAGTTTTGTTGATTTGTTTTAGTACTAATTTTCCTCCACATTCGGTACTAATTTCTTCAAAAGGAAAATATGTAACAATAGATGTTTCATTGTTTTGTAAATGAATGATGTTTATATTTAATATGTATTTCGACCAAGCAATGTTGAAAATTTCTTGTACATTTTCGTTTCCAAAGTAGGTGATTAGAAATTTTCCTCTTGGGTTCCAAATTGGTGCACCATACATTAAATTAAATGCGTATTCAATTTCTGTTGTATCTTTAGATATAATTACATAAAAATAGTACTTTTTTTTGAATAAATTTGTTGTATTTTTATTTACGTTAAATAGTATCACAGGTTGCATATTATTTTGTATAAATTCATGTATATGTTTAGAATTATAAATTAAAATATATTCAGTTTTTACTATATTTAATATATTTTTTGTTTCGTTTAATAATTTGTCAGCTTCATTATTAATTTCTAATAGTTTGCAGTTATAAATACATATACTTGTAAATAAAACAAAAATTGTTGTAAAAATGTTAACCATTGAAAATAATTATTTTGTAAAAGTTTTCTGTGTATATTTACGTATCTTAAATCATTAATGATATATGAAAATTCTTTACTGATATTTATATTCTCAAATTAATAGCCCAGCACATAATTAAGAAAAAGACCTTTAATATAACCTTCAATGAACCATTAATAATGGTTTCTTATATATTAAGAAATATTTGAGTTAATTATTAGAAAGCTAACAAAAAATGTCATTTTATGATAAAATTACTTGAGAACAATAACTAATGTTAGTAGCACAAGGTGTATTATTGATGTTAATAATAAAATATATATTAAATATAATTATATTTAAATTTATATACATACATATCAAAATTACAACAGTAGGTAATAATTAATTTTTAGTTTACAAAAATAATGACTGCTTTTTACGCCAGTCATATAAATGTGTTATAGAATATTTACATAAGCGAGTTTTCAAATTAACCAATGACTTCATTGTTTAATTTTAAACGATACTTATAACTAGCAAAATAGTTATAGCTCATTATATAAAAATATAAAAGATTAATTGAAATTTTTCTCAATAAAGCATGTTTCAAATTGTGGTCACTATTGTGCTCCTTAATAAAATTTTAAAAAATCAACTTACCTACTTATTGAATATTTTATTTCTTTCCGTCAGTTGGTATAAAATATCAAAATATTGTACTTAAATTTTCAATACGAATAAAATAATACTTTTTTTATGTGAATCCATCAATTTTAATGAATTTAAAAACTCATTACTTAGATCAGATACAAACATATTCAGTCTAACATTAGATACAGACAAAATAATTACATTAACTTTTTATCAGGGACTCGAACCGCACAAAATAATGGTTCAGTTCGGTTCGCGGTTCAATGTGCTTTGGAAGTTTCGGTTTTTATATTTCTTCAAGAAAGTGAAAAGTTCGTTTCAGTTTTGGACAAAATATAATATTTTAAAATTAAAAACGTGACCAAACTATAGAAAATACAATAATTTTCATAAAAATAAAATAAAGGTGCGGTTCGTTCCGGTTTTTGTTCCTGTTTCGGTTCGGTTTGAGTCCCTGATTTTTATATATAATATGTAAAGGACAACAATTACAACAGTATTTTTAATTTTATTGTACATTTTTATTTTGTAAGTATACTAGCGCCGCTATCGATTGTTTATTCCGTAACACTGTAAAAACTATATCTAAATTCATTCCAGTTCTATTAAAATTTGCTTCAACGTTTTTCCTTTGGTCTCATAAACACAATAAATACTAAACACTAAACCTAGCACTGTCATGGCGGACAAAAACCAAAAAGCTAAATAAAAACCATAAGTATCTTTGATCAAAGCAAAGATTTCTGTGACAGAAACCATAGAAACGCAATACATAAGTTGTACTGCACCAGTTCCTAACGCTTTAAATTTAGTTGGATACATTTCACTTGCAATAATAAACGGAATCGTTCCTAACCCTACATTGTAGCCTAAAACATACAAGATTAAAATCACAAGAGGTAGCCATGAAACAGACGATATATCATACAACATGACGTCTTTCAAGTAGTAGTAAATACCCATAATTGCAAGAGCCAGCGATGCAACTGCGCAAGAAAAAATTAGCAAAGGTCGTCTGCCAACTTTATCTACTAAAATCAACGAAGCCGCACAAGCCATAAATTTGGCAGCTCCGAAAACAATTGAAGAATGGTTGCTAGGGAACAAACTTCCGGATGCATCAAGAATTACTTTAAGAAACAACAAAATGGCGTCAATTCCAGATAGCTGTTGAAATAACTGAATAGCCAAAACAATAAATGATACTTTCCTACAAACTTTATCAGTGAAAAATTCTTTAACACTTCCTCCTTCAAGGCTATTTTTTTCTACAGTTGTTTTAATATCATCCAACTCGTTCTGAATGTCTTTTGGATTACGAAATTTTTGCAAAGACTTTCGAGCGTTTTCCGGTTTATTTTTCATGCAAAGAAAGTATGGAGATTCTGGTGCGAAAATAAATATTGCAAACATTACTGCTAGTGTTATGATACCAAATAACGCCAAATTTTGAAGGGTAGTATATGCTACACAGATATAAGATAGTAATATCCCTAGATTCATTAATATAGGAACAAATGTCCCTAAAAAGCCTCGTATATTAGCTTGGGCAACTTCTGCAATGTACATGGCAGGGACAGTGTACAAAATATAACCTCCTATACCTCTCAAAAGAACACCAACATACAAATATTCTATTTGGTCCGTAAGAAACACGAACATCCAACTTAGAAATGTAAGGAAGGCCCCCCAAATTATTGTCCATTTTCTTCCTAGTTGGTTCGTACTATATATAGCTATTGGTAGTACCAGAGGATACACGTAAATTGGCAGAGTTCCTATGAAGGATGCTTGTTCTAAGGATAATTTTTCTGTAGAGTTTTTGGTGTTGTCTGTTAGTTGAGCTATTTTAGTAGATGTCCAGCCGACTGAAATGCCATCTGACATTGTTGTTAGAGAAACTATAACAAAAATGAAGTGCTTTAAAATATATAATGCTGGGTCTTCACTTGAGCAAATCGCGCCGAACGCACATTAACCGAACGCACACTCCGAAAAGTTCCATCGGACTGTTTGCATTAAGCTCTGTTCGCACGAGAATTCTTTGAAGATTCTACCAAGATTCTGAATCCTGGAAAAGAAAAAGTTTTCTTCTGTCCAATGAGAATACCTGTTAATTTTCAATGAATCTTGAAAAAGAAGAATTTATAATTTATTTATTGCTTCAAAACCACGAATGTTTTTTTTCTAGATTCAGAATCTTGTAATTTCTTCTTTTTCAGGATTCAGAATCTTGGTAGAATCTTCAAAAAAACCTCGTGCGCTCGAGCGAACAGGGCTGCTGTGTTAGAAGTGTTTCCACAATTTTTTTTATTACCATAATCAAATTATGGTAATTTTGTATAAAAGAAAAAGTGTTAAAAATTTATTTAGTTCCAAAATAAAGATTTATAAAATTAGCTTTGAAATGAAAAATCAGGATTGTCAAAATGTATGAAAATGTTTGACTATGTACCTAGTTTTAAAATTAATTTTTATTTTCATATTGAAGATAATTATTGAACAACAAACTATAAGCTTTAATTATATTTACACTTTGAACAAATATAAAAAGAAGTAAATAAAATAAGTATTAAAATAAACTGGTTAAGTTCCACTACATAATACAGATTACGTCACAAATTAATTTTAAACTTTAAAAAATCATATCTGCTTTAATAATGATAATTTTCAAACCGGATTTTCACTGATTGATAATGTTATGAAGTTTCATAAAAAAAATAAAGATGAAATGGTTGGATGAGCCCATTACGCGTATTATTTGTGATTGAAAACTGAAATTTATAATTTGGTAACTGTGAACATAGTTTACGCGGCTATGAATTGTTAATGTTACCATTATTATATGATATATGATTTCAAATTATTATTATTTACTACTAAAGTAAGTTACATTAACTCATACACACAACACAATTTTGATTATTGCAACAATAAGGTAAAAAGCAACAATTAAGTAATTGTACTTTTATTTTATAAACATTTCAAACTACGTTTCTAAATTTTTGTTTTTAAACAACACTACAAAACAATTTATAATATTAATGCGTTGTCCAGCAAAAATATTGAATGTTTTAAGAAAAACCAGCACATTATAAAAGACATGTAATTGTATAACATTGTTTAGCTGGTAAATTTAACAAACAATAAATTTAATCTGCTGTCAAAACATTATAATTTGCGCCTTAAAGTGTTAATTGTTAGTACTAAGGAAAGCAAATTAATAAATTACTAATCAATGGCAAAAAGCATTTAAAATTCAATTACATTCATACAGAAATAATTACCTGCAAATGACAGAAATACTTGTAGAAATACTCCATGTAGTGCGTTTAAATGGAATGTCTCAATTATTTTTAAAACCATTTTTCTTTTATTATTTACGTCAGATCATAAGAAGATGTTCATCGGATGAAACTAATTGTAAAGTGTAATGTTTTTCTGACCTTCAAATCCAGGTAATTTTTATAAAAAACATATTTGTTACATTATACTTGTTTTTGTTGTCATTTGTGATATACTGAAAATATAAATATACAGTCATATTTTATAGTTGTTAAGGCACTAATAAATAAAATATAGATAGCCGTTTACAAGTACAATAAGTTTTTAGTTATTTTTCAGATATGAAACATGCTTAAAATTTACGAAATATGAATAATAAATTTTTAGCTCATTATTCAACCAAGAAAATAATTAGGTATTCATGACAATGAGTTTATAAGTTGAACCACTGGTGCGAGTGTCGTACCTCGTACGTAGTTATTCGAAGAAGACTATAATTATTTCCATCTTAAACACTTAAACGCGAGTTTATTTTTAATGTTATCTATTATTTTATTATTAGATTTTTAAATATTTATCTTAACGTATTTTGAATGAAAAATGCATGTCATTAAAAAATTATCTTATTTACAATTACTAGCTGCTAAAAATTAATATATAATTAAACGAGAGTTTATAATTATAATTAGTTATCAAAATATAGGAATTACATGAACCACGAGTGATTCTTGTTTTATTCTAGTGAATTAGTAAGTATATTAATTTTATATTAAACCATACTTTATCTATAATTATATTTAATAACTTTTTGTAAGGTAAATTTTAAAAGAACAAAATATACTTTTTTAAATTTTACAAAAGTACTTTTTTTAAATTTTACAAAAGTAGGTATTTATAATATAATACCTACCTTCTTTATCTATAATTATATTTAATAATTTGGTAAGAAAAATTTTAAAAAGACAAAAAATACTTTTTTAATTTTACAAAAGTAGGTACCTACCGTACATTATAGATACTTTATCTATAATTATATTTAATATAATACTTTATCAATAATTATATTTAATAATTTTGTTAGATAAATTTTAGAAGGACAAAAAATACTTTTTTAAATTTTACAAAAGTATATACCTACTTATATTATACTTTATCTATAATTATATTTAATAACTTTGTAAGGTACATTTTAAAAAGACAAAAAATACTTTTGTAAATTTTACAAAAGTAGGTAGCTACTTATATTAGATTTGCTTTATAATTATAACAGGAAATAATAATAATAAGAACTTTATTTAATTCTATTGATCAATTATCAGATTTTTTTATAACATAATACCTACAATACAGAAAAATAAACTATATTGGTACCCAGGGTTTACACGAACTACTAACGTCATACCACATTCATTCGCAACATGTCAAATGCATCAATTTAAAACAAAAATATCCTACATCCCAACCTGCTAGCTGTTTTATTTGGTTCCAGATCCGAACGTATCATTTCACATCAACACAAGTTTTAAATCACAATATTTTATCTACGACGACCAATTGATGCTGAATTAGATTTTTCAGTTGATGTTTGACATTCGAAAAACATTTAGTGTAAACTTCATACAGCTTCATCAAGTATCATTTTATTTATTGTTATGGCAACTATGTATTTATTTGTTTGCTGTTTTTAATAGTAAAGAATTTTCAGTTGTGTCAAATTTTGTCTTAAATAATTTGTTAATACTTAATTATAAAAACTTTGTCTTGAATGTTATGTATAAATAAATTTATGTATTAATAGTGATTAATAATAAAAAACTTAAAATTTTATCGAATTTCTATTTTTATTTCTCCTACAAAAATGAGTGTCATATATAATACATAATGACCCGAAAATTAGTGGGCGAATCAGCTATTAGCGCGCCATCGTAGATAAATATATTTCAAGTTATTTAATGATAAAGAAAATATTTATGTAGCTTACTGCATAAAGTTAAAAAATACCTTGAAAATATATTCCTGAAACCTGAACAGGGTTGACACAGCATTTACTCTTAGGTTTTCATTCTTTATTCTAATCACATTCACTATTCACTCAAAACTAAATCACATCTCTCTCCCAGCTGTTTCAGTTTGATTTACGATAGCAAAATACCGCACAATTTTACCACATTTCCCGGAAGTACATCTATTCATTTCGAACATTGAACATTTAAGGCTACATTTTGTAGAATTCAAAGCAGATAATAATATTACTACACTAATATAGTAAATAACCATTCAGGCTCATTTTTAAATAAAACGATTACACTATTTAATGAGATTTGAATTTGTTTGATACCGGTAAAAAGCTAGATTCAGACCTACCAAAAATAAGTGCTAAATTAACCAACCATCATCGCTTTCACAAAGTTACAATTTCAATTATAAGTACGAACCTTGAGTGCTGGGTGCTGGTTGGTAAAATTAGCCACTTATACTTATAATTGGGCAGGTCTGAATCTAGCTTATTATTATTATTATTTCACCATTAAGTGCTAAAGACAATAAAGATAACAGGTTGTTGGAATGCACGATAAAACATTTCCTGGACATGAATTATGCACGAGTGCATATTCGGTAAGAAAATCGCAATGACACCGCTGCTCTATTTTTACAATAGAAACTTGAAGTATTCACTAATTTTGAATTTATTTATTTATTTTATTTACACTCAAAATGACAATTCAATCAATTTTTAATTTAATGTCAAACTGATAACAGAAAAGTTTTCGCTTATTAATTTCAGTTCCTCAAGCTACTAGTAAAAAATTGCCGCTACATTTTTATATAACCATGGTTACTATTATTGTAATCTATTCTCCCATTGGCTATTATTTGTGTCATGCGATTTTCATTTGTAAATATCCCAATTACTTACATAGATTATTCGAATTTTTTTTCGAGTGCATTGCTGTCAATATGTCAATTTCACAAGTCGAAGAATACTGAAATTGTATTGCAGCAATGCACAACAATAAATTTTCTGGATACTGATAATTACTTTCAAAAAATGACGTTTATAAATATGTACTGAAATATTTCCGGAAATATTGCTACTAGACAATATTTACAGGAACAAATGCGATTTTCCCTGGAAATATTTTTCTCAAAGTTCAGAAGCATGAAAGAATTTTCAAAGAATACTAACTTATTACCTACTTGTGCCAAAAGAAGCCAATGTCAATATTGAAACATATTTTTTTGATATTAATAATTTATCGTCGTAAATTTGAATTTAAAATTTTTAATGATAATATATAACTAGCAATAAATACAAAAATATTTATACCTGTCAGCAAACTTCCAAAATTGTATTAATTCCAATTAAAAATTTATGTAACGATCACAACAATTAAAACTTGAAGCACACGTTATTCAACTGAAGTATTATCCCATATTTGACCAAATTTAACAAAAATAAAATTCGCAACTTTATTCAGCAACGTGCAGTATTGAACTAAATATAATGTTGAGTGAAATTAGTCGCTCACCTTTACCTTACTTGCAGTAATTAGTTGTACTATAGTATGTTCATGGTCAATATCATCAAATAAAAGTATATTGTTGTTTGACATAGTAATTTCTGCGATACTATTGTGATCCAGAAAATACGATACTCAAATAGTTTCCACTTTGTTATGTGTTTATGTTATTTTAATTGTTGTTTTCAAAATAAAATTGCTAGCGGTCTTGCATGAAGTAATAAATAGAATAAGTAATATTTGATTCAGTATTAGAACTGTAACGAAAAATAAATGTGGCCAGATGACATCCTGCTGTCACTATTTAAATAAATATTTAATTTTTTTGACATTTTTTTCCCTTTACAATCAAATGCTGACAAACAAATAACGGAAATGTGAAAAAATGAGTAAAATTTTAGTAAAATGTTGTAGAAAGTCAATATTAAATAAATAAATATTAAAAATCTTTTAATACTTTTTATAATCTCTGTCTATACTAATTAATTTTTCCATTTACATACTTGTAACTAGGACATTGACATTGCAAAACATTTTGGTCACATAATTTAAAATTCAATATAAATACAGAGGCGGCCGGTACAAATTTGCCTCCTTTATTATGAAAGATGAAATCGGATATTTAATTAAACACATATTGCAAGGAAAATATGCATATATTAAGAGGCCCGTCTACCTCTTAAAATGCAGCATAAACGTACTAACGTAGCAAGTGTTTTGTGGCTAATACAAGAATGCTAAAATTGTTTTTTAACAAGAATTATATACTTAAAGGATCAATTAACAGTTGTGCCTTTTTTAATTTTAATTAAAAAATTGTACATGATTATAAAAATTCTGAAAATATCATAAAAATTTCCAATTTATGCAAACTTTACACGGTTATATGTCCTGATAGAAATATATTTTTAAAATTTTAAAGGCACATATCTGTAGGTCCTTTCATTCTCTATTAAATATTTATAAAAACATTACCTTGAAGTCAATAATAATCTAACAGTTTACTCGCAACGAAAACACTATTACAGTATTTTTCAACTTTAAAATGACATTGCATGGGATGCGGCAAAGTACGAGTTTCGGGCAGCTGCAGTAGTGGGGAAGGGAGTGAAATAGATGAAAAAGTAAAATTGATTATTGAAATGTTATTAATTAATCTGAAACGCCGCCCAAATATATGCCGCCTGAAACGTTCACTTCTGTTTCCATGACCCCTAAATTAAGTAATTTTACATAAATAGAAAAATCAATCTATTGTCTTAAAAATACCGTTTTTAATTGATTTAAAATTTTAATTATTTATAAGTAGTTAAAAAACAAACATTTGACAATACTATCTAAGTTGTTTGTTCGTTTTTTTCGTTCAGAAAAAAATATTTAAATAAATATAGAGGCATGAAGCAGTCGAAAATTATTTATTGCTATAATTCAGTATTTGCTAAATATTCGTATATTTCTAAATATCCATATTGTGCAGTGTAAGTTTAATTATATTTTTGACACTAAAGGCCTCATTTCCACCGACTGTTTTAATGCTTAAGAACTATGTTTAATGCATAAGTACTAAGAGCAACGCATAAGAACAAAACTTTGCAAACTCCAAACATAAGGCGTAATGCACAAGCTTAATGATTGACATGTGTCATATTTATTATTTATTTCGAGTTGTCAGGTTCTGTCTGTTTCTAAATATGGAAAGGAATACTCTACTTACGAAATTAACAGTTCTTCCATTCTTTAATATCTCCAAAATGTCGGTAATGATTAAATTACAAATATTCGACAACAAATGTCATCTCTGTCGAATTAGTCCTTAAACAAAATAGGTGGAAATGGCCATCTAATAAATAATCACTATGCATTACGCTTTACGCACTAATCATTATGCATTAAGCACTAAAACAGTCGGTGGAAATGAGGCTTTTACCTAGGTATATTAGTTAATGTTTTTAATTAAAAAAGTGCTGTGTCATAATTACTAAAAGTTCAGTGTATGACAGCGAAATTCCAATCAGATTTTGAGAAACAAAGGAATAGCAGACAGACATTTATTATCAAAATTTGACACACTTGTATTTATTTATTAGATAATGTTATCATTATCATGATAAAATTTTGTTATAACAGAAGTGATGTATTTAATTAATTTATTTTGTATTCGTGTTTAGATCTACCAGAATGGATGCAGACAAATTCAAGCTGCCTTCGAGGTACAAATCGTGCGAAGAAAATGTTTGGTATGTACGAAAATGAAAGTTTACAGACTAAATTCGAATAGACTACTTTATTATTTCTTCATTCGTTAGGTAATAGACACTTAATTTCACCAATTTGCGTTAAAATGAACTTCATATTTGTCCCAATGGGTTTTATATCAGTGTTTTTGTTTATTAAAAAATTATACAGGGTGTTCATTTTAAGAGGCGCACCATTGCTAACTCGAAAAGTATAAGTGCTACGAAGTTGGTTAAATAGCAAACAATTTCTATTTTATCACTACTTAATGAAGGAAACAATAATTTTTTGAGACCAGTTGTTCTCAAACTACGGGGTGCAACTTTCTTATTTCAAATTTTATTTGCTTATTCGATTTAGTTTTTCTTTCTGAATTCAACGAGATATTAGTTTCATATCCTTAAATAAATTGTAAATTGTCTGAAAAAATTATTATTATATGCGAAGTGCGCAGAATCCCAAACTAAATATTGTAGGTAGGTATACAAAATTGTCGCAGTATAAAACAGAGTTCATTAAAAACAAAGCAAAACTACAAATTTTATTGGTCAGAAATCATAGATACAGAAATTGTATTGGTTAGTTGTCAACTAACTATTTAGTAATTTATAACATTACTAAACTCAACTCAATAATGTATTGTTTAATGATAATTGCTGTAGATGCTTTTTAAATAAAATTATATGAAATATATAAGTTTGGTATATTTTAGGATGGAATATGCAGATCTTGCTCGAAAGTATAAGCCTTTAAATTTGGGACAAGGCGCTCCTGATCATACTGCTCCTCAAATTTTAACAGACGCTCTCGAAGAAGTGTTGAAAGATAAAGATGACCCCGTATTGCACCAATATACCAGAGGATTTGTAAGTATATTTTTTGTTTGTTTGTAATACACTAAAATTAATATTCAACTATGTCAAGTACACTAAAGAAATTACGAGGTCAGTAAGTATAAAATTACAAAAATGATAAGGTAGTTTTGCAATTATTTTAAAATATCTATGTAACTGCAAAAAGCACAAACTAGGAACTGACAGAACTGCTTTTAAATGCACTTATTACATGCCTTTGCTTCTACGAATTTTTTTCAATAACAATGTACGAGTACATTAAATTTTTAAGACAAATCAAATTTAATTTATTTCATACTGTAACATAAAGTGACATTTTTCGGACTAATTATATGCTAAACGCCGTAAACAATTTACTTGTACCTTAACGTTTCACTCTTAAGGGGCTTTTATCACAGTAAAAAAGTATTTAACAAATTACTTCCAACCTATTAATCCTATAAATCTAAAAAAAATACCATATAAAGACAAAGGCAGTAAAAATCTAGCTACATTGTCGAATTTTTAAAATTGTTATTATTATTATTTATAAACAATTAAATAATAATAATTCTAAGAAAAACTCTTCGTAACTATGATTGCATTGTAAATTTAAATGTTTCTATCACATTATTATATAAAATTTTGAAATAGCAGTCGAGTAATTTGTTAAATATATTTAAAAATTGCATGCGCGCTAGACAATCAAATTGAGTATTTTCTAAACAAGAATGGAGCGAAACATAGCAATTAGATAAATAGACAACATGTGCTCATAAAACATACGCTGTCAGCGCGGGTACCTGAAATAACGGGGATTTGTGATCTAGCAGCGCTGAGCGATAAAACCTCAGTAAGGTAGAAAACCTTACATAAACCAGGCCTAATTGAATAAAGTACTTTGTAGTTTATAGACATTTATTTTGTTTTATAGGGTCATCCGCGATTAGTAAATATCTTATCCAAAGTTTACTCCCCATTATTAAATAGAGAAATTAACCCACTAGATGAAATTTTGATAGCCAATGGAGCAACTGAGGCTCTGTATTGCGCTATCATCGGAATCATAGACGTTGGAGATGAAGTTATCGTAATGGAACCGTATTTCGATTGTTATGAATATTTGATAAAGATGGCTGGAGGAACAGCGAGATATATTCCACTCAGACCAGTAAGTACGATTTTTGATAATATTTTAAATGTTACATAAATTTTTAAGTCCATATACCTAACGGGTGTTTTCAATCACTAATACTTCTAGTTTTCTATAACCAAACCTATTTAAACACTCAAACCATAATTTCCTAAATAAATTATTTGAAAATCAGAAATCAAA
Source organism: Agonum fuliginosum (assembly GCA_947534325.1). Lineage (NCBI taxonomy): Eukaryota > Metazoa > Arthropoda > Insecta > Coleoptera > Carabidae > Agonum > Agonum fuliginosum. The sequence continues at coordinate 694,245 of OX384035.1, read as the reverse complement.
ATATATTTAAGGGACCCATCTCTGTAACAAAATATTGCGTGTTTAGAGGTGTAGCAGTTTCTGCTTTACTCATTGCATATTTAAAATTTGAAGGAAAAACAGGAACAATAGAATTAATCTACATTTATTTCCAGATAGAATTCGGAAAAAGTCTTTGGAATCCATATGAAAAATTAATGAAAAAGTGTGTTTTAAGCAATTTTTTACATAATAATAATAATAATGTGGTTTAACACTCCTTGTGGAGTCGAAGCTTTATAAAACCTTTTTTGGAGGGGATCATTCTCCATTTCTATATTAAAAATTTCTGGCTATGTTGTCCTATTGTTTCCTGTCTTCTGTCTTTCTTCTCCAGTTTGCAATACCCGCTTCCTTCAAATCATCTTCTACCTCTTGTAACCACGTTGATCTTAGTCGCCCTCTTCTTCTTTTACCGCTGGGGGACCACATAAACATTTCTTTAATTGGGTCCTGGTCGCTAGCCCTTTTTTTATTTTTTACATGTTTTATTATATTATTAAAAGATTCATTAGAACATTTATAACTCGGCATAAACCTAGTTGCATTCTTCGTCTGTAAATAAATTTATGAAATTTAGCATTCGTGCTTTTACGTATTTTTAGCGAGCGTTTCTATGCATTAACATAGGACAAACGCTAACTGCTAACTTTTGTATATTCTCCGCAGAAGAAAGATGCAGCCTCTTCAGCCGACTGGACGTTCGACAACGACGAACTAGAATCTTTATTCAACTCCAAGACGAAGATGATAATACTGAACAGTCCGCACAACCCCACGGGGAAGGTGTTCACGGCAGACGAGCTGCAGAAGGTCGCAGACCTCTGCATCAAGTGGGACGTGCTGTGCATCTCCGACGAAGTCTACGAGTGGATGATTTACAAACCCAAGCAGCATTTGCGCATTGGTATGAGAACCTCAATGACGGTAGCACACAATTTGGACAAATATAGTTTTGTCAAAGTGTAGTTTGATCACAAATTATTAAGCCAAACTGTAATATGTTTAACTGGAATTTTGTTAAACTGCTAATATGCCAACCCGTAATTTAGCCAAACTGTATTCTAGACAAACTGTAATTTCACATGCAGTCATTTGACCAATCCGCAACTTCGACTAATATTATATTGTCGAATCGTTTTCAGGTAAACCGTAATAATTTAGCCAAAACGCAATTATACCTAACTGGAATCATTCAACACGGAATTATCCAAAACATATTTTTGTCAAACCGCAGTTACTTTTACTTTACTCAAATCGTAATCTTACCAACTGTATGTAGGTATGTAGTTGGAAATGTAAAAAATGTAACCCAGACGAATATGTTTGATGACGTACCGATCACCACACTAGAAAAGTTTTTACTAAAAAAGAGTTTCTTGAAAGTAAATCAAATATGACACTTTTTGTCAAAAATACGTAGAAATTTTTATTTCATACTCTTTCTTTTCAAGTGTTGTGCTTCAATTAACGAAATATCATTGTTTTTGAGTGGTTTAAATATTTGGATGCGGAACAACCTGTCATTCTATTAATATACCTTAAAAAAGGCGATTGGACAAATCAGTTGTATGATGTGTCAAACAGCTGTGGGCTCCAATATGGCGGACGAGTCAGCTATCGAGCTATCCGTTTATATAGTGCTGTAGGTACTGAGACCATAACGTTCACCCATATATAGTTCAAGTACAGAACATCTACCTAATAATCACAAAATGCTTATTGCAGTCACAAAATGCCCAAAACCGCAATCGTTTAAGATTAGCCTGCAGATAAGAAATATAGTCGAACAGTTCAGTATTTGTCATATTTATTAACCCGAGTATATATTTTACCCCCAGTGTTCCACTGGTAGAGTAAGAGTTTTTAGAAGCTTATTACTAGGGTTGTATTTTATGCTCTGGCGCATCTCAGGCTTGTGGTTTTGACCATTGTGGGACTGCAATAACCCCCTAATAAACGTTAATGATTATTATTAGGTAGATGAAATGTATTTGTACTATAATTTCAGGAAGATTTCATAGGTATATGCGTTTACCGCGCTGACAAGGATCGAATACGATACGAAGATCTTATCTTATTTCAACACAGGTCCGTCGTCGATACCGTAGTCAAAACGACAAAAAACAATCTTACACGAACAAATCTGCTCACAGTTTGGTCTCAGTGCCGTTTACGTCACACAGCGCATTTTAATGCACGTTCCAAAAGAGTTACATTATTATTATTAATTACAATACCCAACAGGTGTAGGCCCAATTATAGAGTAAGGAAAATACTTAGTAAATAGGTAAACTCACATTTCAGGCGCCCTCCCAGGCATGTGGTCCCGCACGCTAACCATCGGCTCCGCGGGGAAGACCTTCAGTGCCACGGGCTGGAAGATCGGCTGGGCGTTCGCTCCGTCTGCTCTTCTTCATAACCTGCGCGTCATCCACCAGAACTGCGTGTACACCTGCTGCTCGCCTCTGCAAGACGCCCTGGCCAGGGCCTTCGAACACGAGGAAACCAAGCTGCAAACAGAACAATCGTACTTTGTCAAACTCGTCCACAGCTTGGAAAAGAAAAGGGATTTTGTTGCCGGGGTGCTAGGAGAGGTTGGAATGAAGCCGGTTGTGCCGGATGGCGGCTATTTTATGCTGGCTGATTATTCGCAGTTAGGTTAGTTTGTAAAAATGTATCCCACTTTGATTGACTCCTGTCAATGGACCCGTTTGTTGCAACCACCGATAGCTTTGTGGTTTGTTGGTGAAATAACGACGATAGTGGATACCATACCGAGTTAATACGGGCATAATGGTATAAGCAAAGATCTAACTGAATTGACAAATTGAAAATGACTATAGAAAAGAGAAATAAATGACGTTTTAGCTTTGATCATAACCTACGGGATACACGGGTCCATCATGTATACCATATACCTATTAGCTTCTAATAGGTATATGATGTATACCCACTGTCACTGTTTGAAATAACCACTGAACTATATAAAATAACGAGAAGGACGATCACTACAGAGATATACTTCCAGAATGGAACCCTCCATTTTGGATAAATTGGCTGCACTGCTAACCCCATATCTAGAGTCTTTCATTTTAATCTAGTGTTTTTAATTTTAAATAAAATATACTAAAGTAGAACATAGTTAACCAAAAAGGATAAAACAAAAACACTGAAAAAGACGAACAAACCGAACGACTAAAAAACAAAATAAAAACGTCTGTCGACGACCCGGCGTGACGAATCGTTACTTTCGTTGCAGAAGTCTTTAACTTTAGGCAACATAAAAAATAAAATACACTAATTATGGGATTAGCAGTGTTGCCAATACATCCAAAATGGAGGGCTCCATGGTGGAAGCACTTTTATGCTGCAATTCTGTGAAAATCTGTAGTTACTACAGATTTATAAAACTGTAAATATTAAACACAATCGCAATGAAATTTATAATCATATGAACATTTTTATACATGTCAACAAGTAATGATGTAATTTTGTTCATTATTTACAGATTTACAAATCTGTAAAACTTATAGACCTGCACAGAATTCCAGCATAAATATGTTCAATAATAACAATTACCATTGATTAAATAGTGTAGGTAGATAGGGAACACACCACTGCGCCAAATTGTCGTAATGTCAAATACCCGCTGTGTCCAATTGCCGCAATGCCAAATTGCCACTGTGCCAAAACGCATCCCCACCACTTACTTACATACTTGTAATAACGTATGTCGAGAGACTACTGCAAATTTATTTCGACACAGAGGCAATTTGACCCAGTGGCAATTTGACTCAGCGGCAATCCAACACAACAGCAATATTTAGACCACATACTGGCAATCGGGCATAGCAACCAAAACCGAGTTTGTGGGGCTCTAGTATGGTTTTGTTAGCTTTGTTAGTGTAGTAAATACCAAAACCGAGTTTGTGGGGCTCTAGTACGGTTTTGTTAGCTTTGTTAGTGTAGTAAATACCAAAACCGAGTTTGTGGGGCTCTAGTACGGTTTTGTTAGCTTTGTTAGTGTATGTCAAAATGCTCCTGTTATGTCCAATTGTCGCTATGCCCGATTGCTAGTATGTCTAAATATTGCTGTTGTGTTGGATTGCCGCTGAGTCAAATTGCCACTGGGTCAAATTGCCTCTGTGTCGAAATAAATTTGCAGTAGTCTCTCGACATACGTTATAGTATGTAAGTGGTGGGGATGCGTTTTGGCACAGTGGCAGTTTGACATTGCGGCAATTGGACACAGCGGGTATTTGGCACAGTGGCAATTTGACATTGCGGCAATTGAACACAGCGGGTATTTGGCACAGTGGCAATTTGACGCAGTGACATGCACCCGGTAGATAGGCAACCTAATGGAATATATCGTTCCGACTACATATCTGGGTATCTGGTTGCATTTAGTAAAATGCAATTACTTAAATTTAAATTAGGCAGTACGTTTAAAAATCAATTATTTTAAAATTCAAGTTAGGCATTCAAAGGCAAACAAAGCCACAATTTTCTGCTTTATGAATCAATGCACATTCTAATATTATTCTTTATTTTTAGCATCTAAAGCAGATTTGGATAACGAGACAGACAAATACAAAGATTACCGCTTCACTAAGTGGATGAGCAAAAATTTAGGTTTACAAGTGATTCCATTATCTGCATTTTACAGTGAACCAAATAAACATTTAGGAGAGAATTATGTCCGATTCTGTTTTATAAAGGTAAATTTATAGTTTCATATTTTACATTATGTACAGAATATTAAAAAATAAATATTTGTTTACAGAAAGAGGAAAATTTGGAGAAGGCAGCAACTATATTAAAAACTTGGAAAAGACAGGAATAAAATACTATTATATGTAAAAAAATAATCGTAGTTTTATATAAATATATCTAAATCTGATGTGGCTAGCACAAGACCTCCCGCCATATACATACTCTATTCTTTTACTCATTTATTATTGTTGCGTTCTTTTGTGTATATTTTAAGTTAAATTAAAAAATAATAAATAAAAGTTCCTAATATTTTAACAATATAAAAAGTTTGTTCAAACTATAAAAAAATAATGTTATCTTTATTAAATACTAGCTGAGATGGGTACCCGGCATACCCCGGATTAAAGAAACGTACCTTAAGCTAATTATTGTCTGTCGAATTAAACATAGCTTAATATTTGACTTTGGTCAAAAGAAACCTGTACGCAAAATTTCATAAAGATCGGACAAACGATCTAGATCTACATTTTAGGAGTTATCTTGTTTTGGTAGTGCCGGCGAAATAAGGTTTTATCGTTCCAATAGTGAGTGCTGAGTGCAATATTTAAAAACGACAAAAATTATTTTAAGCCATAAAATACTTAGATTCTGAAGTCTTAAGCCTTGATCACACGAGGATTCTTTGAATATTCTACCAAGATTCTGAATCCTGGAAAAGCAGAAGTTTCAAGATTCTGAATCTTGAAAAAAAATTCATGGAGCAATCAATAAATTATATTTTTTTTCTAAGTCTCATTGAAGATTCAATTTAGCGGCACCGCAATTTAACAGGTAACTCTCACTAGAAAGAAGAAAACTTCTTTTCTAGGATTCAGAATCTTGGTAGAATCTTCAAAGAATCCTCGTGCGTTTGCAGTACCACACACAAAATCATAAATTAATATTAAAATGCAGGATTAATAATAAAATTCAATGTTTATTTTCTTTTATACATACAAATAATAATATGACTCTTATGTAATTTTCCTTACATAACTAATCATATTTTACGAAGTATAATACATTTCAAACATTTATTAGCGCAACATTTTACATTTTAAATACGTATTTTTCATTTTATATGCCGTTTAACAATTGGAGGGTACAAAATACCATTTATTCAATAATACATTCAACAAATTCAGTAAGAATATCTTGTAAATCATTGGTAAATTTTGAAAAAACATGAGGTACACAATTCCTGGTATCATCAACAATTAAAGTGACTACTTCCACTGTACTGGTAGTAGTGCTATTCAACGTTTGAACAAAAGTTTGGTATTCTTCGATAGCATTGTTTGCAACACCTCCTAAACATTCTACCACCTCAAAAATATTAATCCAGCTATAGTTCGCAGTGCAACTGTTAATTTCATCTGCAAGAGCAATAACCATTTGAGTGATATTTTTAACTATTTGTGTAGATTGCAAAGTCAGTGCTAAAACGTTGTCACCAACGTTTGGGTAGCAATCTCTAAAGTTGGCAGTAGCGTTTCTTAGCAAATTATCAAACATGTAGTCTTCGTCAGAATTGCAGGAATTGTTGGAGGTGTTAAGAGAGTCTTTTATATTCTGGAATATTTGGAAATAGTCGATGGAATTGTTTCCACTTTGAAAATCTTCAACTTCTTCGTAGACAGCTTTTGCTGCATTTGCTACGGGGCCTAAGATGGATATTACGTAGTTGTTTAGAGTTGTCAAGGCTTTTTCTAATTCGTGCATAATATTGTTGACGAGAGGGCTGAAAGCAGATGATTGTTCTGTTGCTGTTTGAGCCTAAAATATAATTGGTTTAAAACTGTGCGTATAGATTAGTGGATCCAATATTTAATTAAATTGGTCAAGATAATGATCAGGCGAGTGTCATAGTTATTTTACTTGTAAACGTAATTTGATTGAATATGACGACAAATTACAAATTTAGAAAAAAATTAATGTGTCTTTCGGCACTGAAATTTCTTTTGTAATAATTTATACAGGATGTAATCCAATCTGTGTAACAAAATTGAAGGCTGTATTGTATAGTATTGGACGCACTGATCATGAATCAAAAAGAAATTTGTTGAAATTCGTAAATTAAAAAAAAATCTGACGTGGGCACCACATGACTTCCTTGTACGCCTTGTGTGTTCATACTTTTCTTAATAACTAAAATGTAGAATAATATAAAAAATTCTTTTAACTTATTATACTAGTATACTCACAAATATATTTTAGTCATTTTATTTAAACTGCAGAAGAAGATATAAAGCATATTTTACTATTGTCAATGTCATGTCATAATCATTTAAATTTTACGTAGTAACAAATGTTAAACGATCATGGACTACAAGATACCGAAATAATAAATTATAAGTATATACTTTAATTATTCTTAAATGATAGAAGATACAGAAAAATTTATAAAATACCGATTGTAGATAATAATCACATAATCTTTCATTTAAAATAAAAAAAATTGTCTAAAATTAAATATTTATCAAAATATTTTTAAAAAGTACTACTTCCGGTTTATAGATTGAAACCAAAAATAGGAGGTGCACAACTAGATGCTATAACAGTCCTAAATACAAAATTTCAGCTTTCTACGTCTAACCGTATTTGAGTTATGCGACACACATACGTCCGTACATACGTCCGTACATACGTATGTACATACGTACGTACATACGTACAGACGTCACGACGAAACTAGTCATAATGGATTCAGAAAAGGTCAAAACGGATATTTCCATCAAAATCTGAAAACCGAAATTTTTCGGGATTACAATACTTCCTTATTACTCCGTACAAGGAAGTAATAAGACATTTTTTCCTGTTTGTAAAATTATTATTATATTAATGTAATTACGCTAATAAATACTGCATAACTATTGTTTAACTTTTTTGTATTTAAATGTGACCTGACAACCAGTGTTACTCACAAGGATATTATTTTGCAAACTACTGTTAATTTTACGAATTTCAACAAAATTCTTTTTGATTTTTGAACCGTGCGTCCAATACTATACACCATTCAATTTTGTTACAGGTTTGTATTACACCCTGTATAGTGATATAGAAATATAAAGAACACGTAAGCTTATTAGTACATTAAAAAGTAACAGGTAAATATTGCTGTGAAATAATGAAAAGTGTTTCAGAAAAATTGGCAATGTAAATATAGGTTATTGTAATTTTAGGAGAAATGAGTAAAAAGTTTTATAAACTGAATAATAAAGATGTGTTCATATATTGTGAAATTATTACGATCTCCTTCGTAGAAAATGGAGGATTTTTAAACACGTTTTGTCATATTTTCGATGTAAAGGTATATTATGGAACATAGCCGCTTAGATATATCTAAATTTCAATTTTAGTTACTTTTTTCGTATTTAAATGTAAGAACTACTAGTAATACCCAAAATGATAGTTACAAGCTACTGTTAAATTTACGAATTTCAACAAAATTCTTTTTGATTCATGATCAGTGTTACTACACCCTTAAATTTAGTTACACAGGTTGGGTTACATCCGTATACTTACATTACAAAAACATATTTAAGTGAATGGTATACTGGGTGTCCCAAAAAGATTGCATACTCGAAATATTTTTATTAAGAAAGCGATCGCAGTAAAATTTTATATGGGTAAACTATAAAAAGTACAATAAAATTTTGATTATATAATTTAGGTCGTAAAATTAATCACTAGCATGTCAGAAATAAATGTTGGGTAGATGATGATTGATTATGTTATTATGAAAATATCCTTAATTAAATAATTATTGAGATCTATAAAAATCCTAAAATACCTGCACTACGGCTCCAATGGTCAACAGCAAAAATGTCACCGTCAACATGATGTTATTTTCTCTACGTATTACACGTCAAAAATTAAGTGGCAGTACTTTTTTTAAAGCAGCATATTTATACTTATTTCATTGCTACGCGTGTTTTGATAAAAATGTCGTAGAATCACATTATATAATGAAGTAAACACTGATAGTTTTAGTTAATTTTACGTATATGATTATTATATTGACTCACATTAGCCTCTTTTTAGGACAATAATTCATTGATTAGAAATAATATGAAAATAAAATGGAATTATAAGTAAATTATTTTATAATTATTTTTTAAGTTGATTGCATTGTTTGAAAATAACACATATTAACAGGTCGAAAACCCAGCAATTTTAGTAGGCACGGTTTATAATTTATTATCTTTAGATTGATAACCTGCAATATTTTTAGCACAATTAGATATAGGTATTCCAAAATTCTGAATCTATTTAAAACTAGAAAACTAGGTACCTACATCCGTTGTCAATTTTTAATATTTATAATAAATCATTTGTCAAAAATATAACGATTTTTTTAGTTATTTTTTATACAAGACGATCAAATTATATTTTATCGATGAAAAAAGTGTTAATTCACAAACGACGAAAGGGCGAGTAAATTATTTTTCTCGAGTCGATAATATAAATTTATCGTCGTGTATAAAATTCTATTTTTTCTATAGCTGAAAATATAAGTTAACTAATTTTATACGAAATTATTATTAAAACACAATTTCGCAGTTGTAATGTTTTTCATCTTACGTTTTTCACAAAGTAAATGTAGAAAATCTGTGAAAGCGAATTTGAAGAAGAAATGTACAAAAATTAATAGATATTTATTTATTTAGGCTGTTAAGAAGGATTTTTAAAACTACGTAAAAGTAGTCTAGCAATTTTTTAAATGCTGACGAAGTTTTACAGATAAAGCAAAATTTCATAAATTTATTTACAGTCGGAAAATAGAACTAGGTTTATGCCGAGTAACATTTTCTAATAAATCTCTTAATCATAAGATAAAGCATGTAAAAAATTGCTTAAACCACACTTTTTCATTAATTTTTTATTTGGTTTCCAAATATTTTTTCATAATTCTAACTGGGTATAAACCTAGACTAATGTTTTCTCAAACATATAGTACCTGTTTTTCCTTCAAATTTTTAATAAATAATGAGTAAAGTAGAACCTGCTACACCTCTAAACACGCAATATTTTGTTACGGAGACGGGATCCTTAATTTTAAAGATATAATCTTAAAATTTAAATATTATGTTAATGATTACAAAGGTTAACAATACATTATAGTATCATTGTTATAAATTTAAACTTAGATAAATTAATGTTCTAATTTTTAAGTACAATAATTGAACTTGCACTTTGATGTACCGATAAATTGCAAGGGATATAAATATAATCTTAGAAAGAAAATACAAGAAAACTATGTTTATGACTATACAATTATTTTACAGGCTACTGGCTTTAAATAGACTGCAACTGCCCAAAAATTACAAATGGACGATCCTTCAACAAATAAATTTTAATTAATATTTGCGATATCACACTACTACTCACTTACTTAATAAAATATTTCCTTATTCGTTCTTGAAACTTATATTAAACGAACACGTAATTATTAACAGGAAGAGGAAAAGTTTTTCCAAGTTTGACAATAATAATTTTACTAATGAAATATGCAAGGTGAGTTTTGAGGCAATATTAGTCTTTGCGTAATAATTGTCAAAGTTTATCTCAAATAGACAACAATAACTTTCAGTAGTACCTAGGAAATAATAAACTTTCTTTAGAATAATGAGTAATCTTTATGTATACAAATAAAACATTAGTATACATATTTTTTTCTTTTAAATATAAAATTGTGCCTGATTTTACCACTTGCCAGAAATGACTTTTTGTTTTAAGTCTTGCCTTTAAAGTTACATGAACTTAAAATATATCTTTAATATATTTTAAGTAATTTAAACTTTAAATATAACTTAGATAATAAGTATACAGCTGCCAAATAATTTTATTGTTTGCTCTAATTACTATAAACGACTTTACCCCTGTGTAACTCCACCTTTATTTTTATAACTGTTTCAATTTTTTGTGGTATAGTATCTACAAGTCCTAAGCATGCTTTTTTGGAGAAAAAAATACCAAATATTCTACAGTCTGTGTCACAATTCTTTGATTGTCCTTGCAAAGGACGATTTTACAAAAGAAAAATTATTTGGTTCCATAAAGTTTCGACTGTTGATTTTATTTAAAATTGTGAAAAATGTATTGCAGTTTTCACTAAATAGAAGAAACAGTACATTATACTTGAATTTTGATTTTTATTTGAACTTTTGTACAACAAAAAATGACTTTCTAACTTCAATGAGACGGGACTCTGCTTATGACAGTCCTGTAAGTAATCTTTAATATTTTTAAACTGCAGTTTTATCTTTTTAATGTAATGTAATTCGATCTAAAATGAATTTAATAATAAAAATTAATAGGTTTAAATAACGTACTACTTCTAGTATACAGGTTATAGGCGTTAAATAAAAAAATCTGATGTGGATAATACGTAATACCTACATAACCTTCCACAATAGACATACGTCATACTTGAGTCACACTTTTCACGATTATTTCCACATGTAATATTTTCAGTACTGTCAAATTATTTATTTTTTATGGCAGTTTTAATTATTTATTTTAATTCGTCAGCAGATAAACGAAACACTTAATGGACATTTACTTAATTTATTCTTAAATGGTCCTAGATAAATAAAAAACTGGTCAAAGCTTATATTTTGTGACACATTTTCTAAGAAAGTATCAGAAGAAGTAGTCAGTTGAAATATTTAAACACAGTTTTAATAAATGTCATATGAAAATTTTTACATTGTAGTGTCAAATTATGTACAATCAGAATCACACGTGGCGACTATCCACTTCAAAATATTTTAAAATTATAGTGTTGTGGGTGCAACCGGTCATACCGGGTGTTAAAAAAGAGTGCAAAACTTTGAAGCTACTATCGGATTCACCTGAGTTTAAAGATGAATAAACCAACAAAATTTAACCAAACTTTATACTGAAGTATACATATTTATACGTTATTATATAAAGTTTCAAATTTGTAAATTTATTTGTGTAGAAATAACAACAATTTATACAAAAAATGAGCTATGATTTTAACTTTTTTGAAACTGTTAACTTCAATAACCTAGGACCTAGGAATCTGAAATAGGTATTAAAAATTTGAAAATGACCTTTTTTGTTATTATTTTCTTCGGTCACTATAAATGACAAGAAAAATTTAAAAAGCAAGAAGCCTGCAGCTAACCTTCCTTTTTTAAATAATTTTTGTTTTACTTAATTTCTTTAAAAAATACAGAAGTTGTTACAACTGGAGCCATGTTTACAGTATTTATAGTATGAGTTTCGGGCTGGTTTCGGGCAGCCGTAGTAGTGGGGAAGAGAGTGAAATAGAAAAAAAAGTAATATCGAGAGTATTATTATTAGTATTATCCCTAGAAGCGACAGCCCTGTAAGAAAAACGGGGCAAAATACTCTATAAATATACTTAAATAAAAATACAAATACTTCAATTTCAAATACTTATCTCCAAATACTGTACAAATAATATTTAAATATAAATACAAATAAAGAAAAATGTATTTTAAATACTTAAGTATTTAATTACTAAGTAATCTTTAAACTGCTCAAATTGTAAACAAACTGTAGTTTGAATCGTTTGTGTATATTTTTTTATCTTTTTGATGTAATGTAATTCGATCTAAAAAAACCGGTTTGTTCTCCCAGTAGCGTAACTAGAAAATTTGGGCCCAGACGCAAAATTTTGTAGCGAGTCGGAAATTCAGTCTAAATTCGGTCTAAATTCAGTCTAGATTAAAATATATATTTTTATACATTTTAAAAATCCCTTTGTAAAAGCTGTAACCGTTGATATTTTTTATTGAAACTATGGATTCCTACATAATTTGACCCGAGGAGAGAAAAAGTTATTTTATATTATTTTATAACTAAATTTTGAGCGAGTCGGAAATTCAGTCTAAATTCGGTCTAAATTCAGTCTAGATTCGGTCTAAATTCAGTCTAGATTAAAATATATATTTTTATACATTTTAGAAATCATTTTGTAAAAGCTGTACCCGTTGATATTTTTTATTGAAACTATGGATTCCTACATAATTTGACCCGAGGAGAGAAAAAGTTATTTTATAACTAAATTTTGAGCGAGTCGGAAATTCAGTCTAAATTCGGTCTAAATTCGGTCTAAATTCAGTCTAAATTCGGTCTAAATTCAGTCTAGATTAAAATATATATTTTATACATTTTAGAAATCCCTTTGTAAAAGCTGTACCCGTTGATATTTTTTATTGAAACTATGGATTCCTACATAATTTGACCCGAGGAGAGAAAAAGTTATTTTATATTATTTTATAACTAAATTTTGAGCGAGTCGGAAATTCAGTCTAAATTCGGTCTAAATCGGTCTAATTACTGTACTTCATATACGACAAATTTGTACATACAAGATTTTAATAAAATAAATACAAATAGCATATACCTACTCAAAAATTTTGACATTTCCAATTCTCAATTCTCTATCATTATTAGTGATGCCGTGAGACGAGACGAGACGAGAAATAGTCAATTCTCGTCTCATCAAAAATTTTCCAGACGAGAATTTTTAGTATTCTCGTCTCGGTCATTTTTCAGCTGTTCATTTCTCGTCTCAAGGAACTCGATTCTCGTCTCGTCTCAAATTTCTCGACAAAAAATTAGAGCCACCTAACGATTTTTGCAAAAACTATTAGATTTCGCGTCATGCCCATGTCACACATCACACATGTAATACTTGTACAGAGTGATCGGAGTGATCAAAACAAACTGACAGTGACGTGACCGGCAATTTTCTTAAATGATATTAAAACTAGACTTCTAGGAAGAAAAGTTTGATTTCCAAGTTCATGGGTGTGCGACTTAAAATAATAAAGATTTTTTATTTTAGTAATTCTATTAAACTCAACAATATTTTCTAAATGAATAATTAAATAAGTTACAATAGCCACCGTTTCGGAATTATAATTAGTGAAGACCACCGAAAACCGCCAATATTTAAAAATAAAACTTGTGTGCAGCGCGCCATCTGTCGGTAGTAGTGAGTAGCCTCAAATTTAATGATCAGACTACAACTACAACTTGTATGTATTTGATTATAGTTTTATTCGTTACAAAAAACATTGTACAAACCACTTGCGGGAAGACACCATCCCAGCATAAATGAAACCCTCGCTTCGCTCGTGTTTCAAAAAACCGCTCATGTGGGATCAAAATCTTCCCGCATTTGGTTCGTAAATAACTATTCACTATTCTTGATTGTTCTTTTAATAATGTAGCTCCTGATGATGACGTATGTGACGTCGAAACTAGTCGACTGAGAAATAAAATATTGTTGAGTGCATCCCAGTAATTTTTCTTCATTCCTGATTTAAAAAAAATATTTGTAAGTAAAAATTTCGAGAATTCTCGAGTTCTCGAGAGTATTTCTCGTCTCAAAATTATGAATTCTCGTCTCGCCCCGAAAATCCGAGACGAGAAATTTAGTGATTCTCGTCTCGTAATTTCGAGACGAGACGAGAATGAGACGAGAAATTTCTCGTCTCGGCGGCATCACTGATCATTATATTTATATCATTAAACATTGCAATGTTTTTGGAAATCCGGTGTATATGGATATCAGGATATTCGGAAATCCGGATTATCCGGTTATTCGGAAATCCGATTTAGTCGGATATCCAAAATTCCGGTTTATCCGGATTGAAAAAAAACGGATATTTTCAAAACAAAAATCCGTATATACGGATTTAATTGACAGCCCTAGGTGCGTCATTGAGAGAGGAAGACCTAATTGAAAATTAATTCAAATAAAAATAAACTTGTTGTTGCTCAAAAAATTAGGTATACTTATCTTTATCAGTACAATTTAAACTACGATAATGTAAACTTTTAAGAAATAAATTGTTGAAATCTCAATTTTGTGAAATAGGTTTTCAAATTTGTTAATTCGCTTTTCATTATGGCGAAATCAAAATTCATTTGTGTGAAATCAGTTTTCGTTAATGTGAAATCATATTTCAAAAGTGTGAAATCTGTTTTCGTTAATGTGAAATCGTATTTCAAAAGTGTGAAATCTGTTTTCGTTAATGTGAAATCATATTTCAAAAGTGTGAAATCATTCTGTAAAAGGTATAGTATTTGAATGTAAAAATGCTGTTATAAAATCATAAACTCTTAGCAGAATAGCTGAAAAATAAAGTCATAAAACGAACATCGTTGTAAAAAGTAAAAATACATCGAACCCATATTGATGCACTAGCGATGTAAAAATATACCGCATGTATCGGACGGGTCCGTTGCAAAAATGTATCGGACGGTCCGGACTTTCTAAATGTCAAAGTCCGGACTAAGTCCGGACCCAAAATCCGGACTCCGTTGACAGCACTAGTAATCTTTAAACTGCTCCAATTGTAAAATGTAGTTTGAATCGCTTGTGTATATTTTTTATCTTATTGATGTAATGTAATTCGATCTAAAAAAGGATTCAATCATAAGAATTGATAGGTTTAAATAAAATATGACTGTAACCGGTTTTTCTTTCTACGCCTTTTGCGTCCTTCTTAAGAGGCGATTATTTTAAAAACTCAAGTGAACATTAATAAACATTGAATATAAAAACAATGCACAAAACACGACATGGATAAAACATCTCAACACAGCAACGGAAAAAAGTGGATTGATTGACTACTTTTGATTCTGACCAAGAGATCCGTCATGTTTTTTTCATTTATACAAGGTGATTCACTACTTCGTGCATATATTTTAATGACATATCAATTATCACGGAACTGAAGGAATTTTTTCAAAATTTGCAATTTTAGTTTCCAGGTTTTTACCTCTCGCCTTGTAACTTTTACATTTCCCTTAAAATTGGGATTTCAAGATTACGAAAACACGTGTGTTACAATACTAGTTTCCGTGAACTTGCATAAACATGTTAAAATCCTAAAATATAAGAATTTAGCAAATTTTTAACTGAGTAATAGGGCTAATGCTGAATCAGAAGAGTTTATGTTTGTAATTTTAAAGCAAATGCAAAAGTTACACCTTAAATAAACCAGGCCTAAGAGAGGTATAATGGGTCAAAATTTTCGAGTAGGTATGAGTTTTTGGTGGATAAGCACGTTTCAGGGTCTCTAGAATACGAATTTACTATTTTCACGATGATGTCTGCGTGTGTTGCGTATGGATGTATGGACGTATAACTTAAAAAGTATCAAATCTGTAATAACCACATTTCATATTTAAGATTTTAATAAGGATCTTAACATCGGATAAGATTTTGGTAGAAATCCGCAAACTGGAAGTAGTAATTTTGAAGCTTGGTATAATTATCCTTAAATAAATTGGTACATTATTTATTTATGAAATTTTTTTCAATTTTTTATTATTATTTATGTATTTGTTTCAAGGTTCTAGACCTCATACAAAGAAAGAGAAATACATATATGAATTAATATAACAAACAAAAGTTAGAATTGGAAAAATGCAAGTGTACCCATATATACAATATATTTTTAAAAAATTAAAATTGATATCATCTATGACTAATACGACAATACGAGTATAAAAAATAAATTTTGTTAAATATATTTATCTACGACTACTATGAAAAGTTTATATTTATGCTTTCAATTATCAACGTAAAGTTGATTGTTACTGAGGACCAAGCAAAAAAACATTTTATTGCGCGTCTCCTATGACAACGCGCAATAAAGTACTTTTTGATTAGGTACATAAAATAAAAGAAAATGACAGGAACAAATAAATTTTTTATTTATTTATTTCGATATTGTTGGTATCGTCATGGTTACGAATAAAACATAAATTGATTGAACGCAGATTGAACTAACTGCATACTGTTATTATTATAACAAATAATTTTAGTCATAGATAAAATTATGTGTGTATTATGAGCGTAAAGTGTCTTTGTTCCTCTTGCACTATTGCAGCTCTCGCCTTCGGCTCGCGCTGCAATTACCGTGCGCGAGTAACAAAGAGTCACTTTACGCTCTTAATACACAAATAACTATTATAAATACATAAATATTGAAAAATATATTCATTTACATTTAACACATAATAATTTCGATATTATTTACAATTCCCCTGCCAAATATAACATAGTAGGTACTTATTAGATTACAAATAAAAGAAAATATGATTACCTATGGGTATAGATAATTTTAAATACAATTTGTTGAATCTGGTAGCATTTAACAATAAAACAAAGTGCAAATAATATTCTATTTTTTTTTAAATTCCAGTATCTTGTTGTCCATGATCATATTAAATTTGTTTCTACACACAATTTGAAATATGATGACAGTGACATTATCGTTTTCATATTACATGACACTATTCATTTGATATGTAAGTAGGGAAAGATGGGGCATTCTGGCTCAGTCCTCCCTGAGTCAGGGACTGAGCCAGAATGCCCCATCTTTCCCTACTTATGTAGGTACTTAAGGTGATGTCGACGGTGTGGTTACCGACATTTGCAGTTTTGCAAATATTTCAGTTGGAAAGCTAAATCAACTACTGCAACTGATTCATTAGATTTACTCACTTTCGGAGCATGTTTTGAACATGGGCAGGTTCACATTTGTAAAGTATTGTGGGCACTGTTAGGGAACGCGTTTGCGAGGTGGCGAAAATACGAGTTCCCTAACAGTGCCCACAATACTTTATAAATGTTAACCGGCCCATGTTCAAAAGATGCTCCGAAAGGGAGAAAATCTAATGAATCAGTTGCAGTATTTGATTTAGCTTTCCAACTGAAATATTTGCAAAACTGTAAATGTCGGTAACCACACCGTCGACATCACCTTAAGCAATTATTTATTATATTAGTAG
The DNA here is from genome assembly GCA_947534325.1 of Agonum fuliginosum. Classification (NCBI taxonomy): domain Eukaryota; kingdom Metazoa; phylum Arthropoda; class Insecta; order Coleoptera; family Carabidae; genus Agonum; species Agonum fuliginosum. The sequence continues at coordinate 676,656 of OX384035.1, read as the reverse complement.
AATGAGCAGAATTAGGCGAAAGATCATTTGCTGGCAGCATCAGATTTTTTTCAATACACGCCCCTCCAACTACAAATCCTCAGTCGATGTTCAGAATATATAGAGATTATTATATCAATCTTGAACCGAGCACGCAGTACGCACACGCACATCTTAGTTTTACGGGCACAGTCAAATAATGGCGCAGTTCAATACAAATATTCAAAAATTTTACAACGGAAAAACAATCTTCATAACAGGGGCCACGGGATTTTTGGGAAAATGTTTAGTGGAAAAATTATTGCGCTCTTGTTCAGGAATAAATCAAATTATTTTACCAGTTCGGGCTACGAAAAACGAACCATTTGAAAAGAGAAAACTAAATTATTTCAACGACGAGGTAAATCACATAATTAATTCATAATTCGTGTAATATGTTTTGTGTTTTAAGGTTTTTGATGTACTTAAAACAAATAACTCTAACATATTAAATAAGGTAATTTTGCTTCAATCAAATTTGGAAGACACAAATCTTGGACTCAATAATGACGACTACCAATTTGTAATAAACAGTGTAAATATTATTTTCCATTCTGCAGCATCTGTGGAATTATTGGTGTCTTTAAAAAATGCTGTGAATAGTAATATAAAAGTTACGCAAAATGTTATAAGTCTGGCAAAAGACATGGAACACTTACAGGTAAGACTATTATAGTATTCTGTGCAAATTTTTTAAGTTATAGATTTGTAAACTATAAATTATTTTTATTGCACCGCAAGTGCAAGTCCTTGAAAAGTATAATGAAATTAAACAAAAACAAATTTAATAGAAACCTGGATATTTTCATCCTCAAATTCAACTTAAGAGGGAAATCGGTGGTTAAATGCGCTCGAATTACTTTGTTGAACAATCTGGACAAGAACTGCAATTTCATATATTTCCACAACGTTATAAGGTCTACTTAATTTTATATTTTTAATGCATATTAAAAAATCATTTAGCTATCTAAATTGAAATGGAAAATTACAATTTTAATAATATTTTACAAAATTCTTTTTTTTTTTCGCTGTATACTTAAAACGATTTACCCATTCTTTTATATTTTAAAAGAAAGATATAACATATCTCTAGTACTCTAGTGAACTACTGTCGCATATTTTTATAAAATTTTGATACGAACGAAGCAACAATTAATTTGAGCAAAAAATTCTTCGTAATTAAATGCATTTTTTACAGTATAAATGAATAAAATTTGCAAAAATAGAGAGACATGTATATTCTACCATTTAAAAAATAACTTTTGTTTCTTGAAGTATGAGACGATAAAAATTAATTTTGTAAAATCTAATGAGTTTGTATTTTTCGCCGTAATTCAAATAGTTAATTTATGAAGTAGGGTACACTTAAACGATAAAACCAAATGGAATTTAATGTCGAAATGAAAAAATAACAAATTTTAATTCTTGTTAGGATTTTTAGATGCAACCACTAGCATACATTAACAAAGTGTTAAGTTGATTTGATTTATGTAGTTACGAATCTATTAATATAAAAGTATATTTTTATAAACTTCCACAAAATAATTTTATTGTCGTATTCTAATCTTATTTTTTACAGGCCTTTGTTCACGTTTCTACAGCGTGGTCACATTATATATTAGATTATACTGAAGAAAAAGTGCAAAATTTATCTTATACTCCAGAATTTTTATATAATTTAGTAAATAATACAGAAGCAAATATTCTGAAACAGATTACACCGAAATTGTTAAATAAATGGCCCAATGTATATGTTCTCACAAAAAATATTGCCGAAAATTTAATTGAAGCCGAAAAAGATAATCTACCTGTTGCGATCTTCAGACCTGGAATAGGTAATATAATTTGATGTTTGACGTCTAAGATGATATTCATATTCGTTTTGTATCATATTTATAAATACTTATTTAGCCATTTATATAAAAGAATTATTATGAAAGGCATCTTTAAGTAAACCATACATAAAATATACTTATAAGCGCACAAAAAGCAATTTTTGACTTCTGACGCTAAATTCAAAACTAGCTAGTTTTACTAGGCTAACTACAACATTAATTTTGTAATTGTGAACGACAGTAGTCCGAACTAAATGATTAACTATAACTACTAACTATACCTACTAATTTCGTATTGTGAACGAGTCTTTAAATTTATTGTTTATAATTTATTTATGAGTATGAAACTTTGGTATTAAGTACGTAAAATACGTTTTCTTCTGAAGTTTACATAAAATGACTAAAATATATTTGTGAGTACCTACTTATATATGTATAGTATAGTAAAAAGAGTAGGTATGGCGGGAGGTCTTGTGCTAGCAACATCAGATTTTTTATTTATAGTTTGGCTCTAAAATCAATAGGTAAAAACTTAAAGCGAAATTAAAATTTTAAGATTGTTTTTATATAATATAATAAAAATTCTATTAATTAACTTAATGATCTTATGTAATATTTATTTAGATTAAAAAAGCAAAAATAAATACTTGGCCTTTTAAAGAAATCAAAAGTTGATCTAATGGGACCGCGTAACAGTAAACAAGTTATTGAATTAATTATTCTAAAGTGAACATATTATAATTTTTTAACTTCTATTTGATATAGTGTCGCCAACTTTCAGGGAGCCAGTATCGGGTTGGTCGAGTATTCAAACAGCTGTAGTTGTAGGAATTCGACTGGCAGCTGGCATTATCAAAGTATTTCCTACAAATTCAACACATAATATACACTTTGTACCCGCTGATTTTGCTATCAATTGTTTGATTGCTATTGCTTGGAAAAAAGCTACGCAAAATGGGTGAGCTATAATTATAAATTAATCTAATTAGTAAACTTTATATCACCGGTACCGGTTTTACATATTTACATAGTAAACTAATACCTATAATTTTTAAATAAATGATTTGTATCATGAATATGAGAAAAATATCTTGACTATAAAAAACACGCAAAATAATAAACAGAATTTTAATAAAGACCGATTTCAAATTAATTCAATAATCAAAATGATGGCACTACTAACCTAAAGCCCGTTTAGATGTTCTGTTGCGCAAGATAGTACAATTAAAATTGCTTCGTGTTGATCAGAAATTGCAGCAAGAAATCTTGCATGACGAACTCACACCCTAAATTGAACTTGCCGCAAGTTGCAATTTTCTAGTGAGTTTTTTACTTCCTTGTACGAAGTAAGGAAGTATTGTAATCGCGAAAAATTTCGGTTCTCAGATTTTGACGGAAATATCCGTTTTGACCTTTTCTGAATCCATTATGACTAGTTTCGACGTGACGTCTGTACGTACGTACGTACGTACGTACGTACGTACGGACGGACGTATGTGTGTCGCATAACTCAAATACGGTTAGACGTAGAGAGTTGAAATTTTGTATTTAGGACTGTTATAGCATCTAGTTGTGCACCTCCTATTTTTGGTTTCAATCTATAAACCGGAAGTAGTACTTTTTAAAAATATTTCGATAAATATTTAATTTAACACAAATTTTTTTATTTTAAATGAAAGATTATGTGATTATTACTTAAAATCGGTATTTTATAAATATTTTTGTATCTGGTATTATTTAGGAATAATTAAAGTATATATGTATAATTTAGTATTTCTTTATCTTGTAGTCCATGATCGATAAACATTTGTTACTACGTAAAATTTAAATGATTATGACATGACAGTGACAATAGTAAAATATGCTTTATATCTTCTTCTGCAGTTTAAATAAAATGACTAAAATATATTTGTGAGTATACTAGTATAATAAGTTAAAAGAATTTTTTATATTATTCTACATTTTAGTTATTAAGAAAAGTATGAACACACAAGGCGTACAAGGAAGTCATGTGGTGTCCACGTCAGATTTTTTTTCTTCACTCGTTCAAAACTTGTCGAACGCAATATTGCTGCAATAGAATCAAAATTCACGATTCTGGCTATATTGCTCAAAATAAAAATCCGAAATTTACCATAAGTAATTTCGAAGGATTATTTGATTGAAAAATTCATACAATACATTGTGGCAACAACAATTAGAGAATATAATGCTGCAATTCTGTGAAAATCTGGTAGTTGCTACAGATTTATAAAACTGTAAATATTAAACAAAATCGCAATGAAATTTATAATCATATGCACATTTGTGTACATGTCATCAAACATTGATGTGATTTTGTTCAATATTTACAGATTTACAAATCTGTAAAACTTATAGAACTGCACAGAATTAGAATTAATTTGTGCATTTTAATATTACAAAATATGGCTTTATTATTGCATATTTATTAATTTTGTTTTAAATAGTCGATTGTGAAATATTGCATTGCTTCAAACAATTTGCTGTATGATACTACAAAATTTAGATTGTTTCAAAATTGAACAAAATCTTGTTCAAGATTTAAGTAATAAGAAGTTTGCTAATGGTTATATTTAAATTATAGTAATGCCAAGAAGTTGACAGTATATAATTTCGTTCCAATGAATAATCCAATGTCAAGAAAACTATATTACGACAGTTTCATAAACACAAAATACCCGTTAGAAATCACAGTATGGAGGCCAAGTTATATAACAGAAACCAACAAATGGTGGTTTGACTTCTATGTATTTTTGTATGAAACATTCCCAGCCCATGTGTGTGACGCCCTGATGAGACTAGCCCAGCAAAAACCAATGTAAGAATCAAATAATAATCCACAAAATAAGTTGCTAAACTTTGTATTGACAGATTTGTTCAAATGACGAAGAAAAACAGGGCATTGGCGGCGGCTACTCGGCCATTTGCAATACAAGATTTTAAATTTGAATATGAGAATGTCCCTGCACTGTGGAAATCCCTTCATCCAGATGATCAGAAGTTGTTTCATTTCAATTTGGATTCTATAGATTGGGATGAATATATGGATGTGTTTACTAAAGCAGCTAAAGTATTATTAAAAGAAGACTTTGACAGAATTGAAAAGTGCGAAGCTAAACGATATTTGTAAGTACCTTGCTATTTTGATAATATTTAAAAATATAAAGTACCTAATGTTTTTTCAGATTACGCAGTAAATTTTAATGGAGATGGAGTCACAATAAGATATATTAATGTTCTGACAAATATAAATTTATACATTTATGATATTGTATTGTACATCCGATTTTACAAAATAAAACAATAAGTTTTGTATGAATTAGAGACTAAATGTATTATTTATAGAAAATACTTTTCAAAATTTGGACGAATCAGATGAAAAAAACAAATGAGATCAAGTTTTTTATGTTTTTTTGCATTTTTGCATGCAAATTTTTCATTTCTATACTTATTTTTTTACTTTTTACGCGATTGAAATTTTAATTTAATATAAATTAACTTATAAATGTTTAATTTAATAATAACAACTTTGACATTAAGATTTTTTTGTAATAAATAATTCAGCGACTGGAGTAAATCAAAATACAAAGGTTGCATTGACTGCATTCCTGTATATTTTTATTTTAAAATTTAGATTTTTGTTTATTTTCGGATTTTTTTTTGATATCACAATTTGAACAAGTAAATTAATTTATTTAAAAATCAGAAGGAGTGGTCAGTTGAAATATTTTTAATTTAAATAAATGTCACATGACAATTTTTACATTGTACTGTCAAATATTTGTACAGTTGGATTTAAAGATGAATAATAAAAAAAACAAACCAAACTTTATACTAAAGTATACACATTTATACATTATTATATAAAGTTTCAAATTTGTAAATTTATTTGTGTTGAAATAACAACAATTTATAGCAAAAATGAGCTATGATTTTATTACCTTTTTTGGAAGTGTTAACTTCAATGACGTCTAATGTCAATATCCAAAAATATTCATATGTTGGAATAGTGTAGTCATAAACTTTGTTAGGTTATGTGTTAAAGTAATTTTAAAATATTTACATTTTGTTTAATAATCAAATAAGTGAACATGTAAGATCTTGGTTACTTATCATCTTATATAAGGTTCAAATTGTATAGTACCTATACTATTATCAGATGTTAAGGTGCACGTCTACCCTAAAATGAGTTACAGAGGTGTACGCCTTCCACGTTTACTTTAATTATAATTGAAATATATTATGCTTCTACATATACGTATGAGTGTATTAAAAAAGGATGTATTATTGCGTCTACATTTTTATTTTTGTCTTGGACCTAGGAATTTAAGAGAGAAAAGAAAAGAGAGTGAAATAGAAAAAATCTGCTGTGGCCAGTACACGACCTCTCGCCTAATTCTGCTTATTCTATTAATCTCGAGACTAATCTAATAAATAGTTTTACTTACATTTTAATAGTTTCATGTTCATGTAATATGTAAACGATAATGTAAACCAAGATGCAAGCAAAAGATATCAACTGTACTGTCACTGTCATAATCATTCAAATTTTATGTAGAAACAAATTTCATATCATGGACAACAAGATAGAATATTAATTATACTTTATTTTATTGTTAAATACTACCAGATTCAGCAAATTGTATTTATAATTAACTGTACCCATAGATAATTATATTTTCTTTTATTTTTAATTGCAAAAATTGTCATAAATAAATAATGTAACAATATATTTAACGAAAACTTAATCAAACTTCAAAAAGTTTTACTACCGGTTTGCGGATTTCTACCAAAATGTTATCCGGTGTTAAGATACTTATTAAAACCTTAAATATGAAATTTGGTTATTAAAGGTTTGATACTTTTTCAGTTATCGTGGACAAAAAATCGTCAGTCCATACATACGTCCATACAAACATACAACACACCCTGAAACGTGCTTATCCACTAAAAACTCATACTCGAAAATTTTGACCCATTACAATACCTCTCTTATTGAATATGAGGCGAGAGGTAAAAACCAAATAATTTTAAAAAAATTACATAATTGAACAAAGTAAATAATTAAAATAATATAAAAGAACAAGTCCAAATAATTTGGAAAAAAATTATTTTACAAACAAAGTCAAAAATAGAAAAAATATACTTACAAAGTTTTGTAAAGAACAACGAAAACTGATGGTAGTCAATAGAATTTTTAAAAAAACCCAAAATTGGAGTAGATGAATTTAAATAACCATCGGAATAAAAAATTATCGCTTGGTAACGAAAACATGTGTTTCAAGGGACAACTTAATGAGCGAGGAAAGTGATCGATGGACACTTTCCTGAGAGTTGTGTACACTATTTTATTCGTGAATTTGATTTAACTGTCACTGTCATAATTTTTTAAACAATAAAAATATAAATTCTATTTAAATTTTTAAATTGTACTAGATACAGCTAAAGTACTGCTTTAATTTATGTGGATAAATCACTATTAATAAAATTTATCACAAAATACTTAATATCAAATCAAAAAGGCAATTTTTATTTCTATATTTTATTTTATTTGAATTTGACTCGCATAGATATTAGTGGAGAGTCACCACAGGAGAGATTTTTGTGTATAAATATTATTTAAATGCATTATTAAAATCATCATTGAAAACCTCATCTAAATATCTGATATAGTTCTTGAAATATCTACAACACCCTAAAATGGGTGGACGTATCTATATTTTAAAAATAAATATAATTCTTTAGGTACTACAAGAATTTATAGCTTTTCTCTATATCCAATATTTAAAAAATAAATGTTACACCCAAAATGGGTGTAGTAAACTCAGTTTAAGGTTCAAAAATGGGTTTCTCATATTTTAAAACATAAGTATACAAATTTACAACTTATTTCTATGCGTAGTAATAAAGATATATATTTTGCACCCAAAATGGGTGTACCGATTTTAAATTTGGGTTCATAACTGGATTTTTCAGATTTTTTTACATCAGTATACTAATTTTCAGAATTTTCCGATTCCTAGAATCAAAGTTATTGTTAAATTAATTAAATGTTCGCTATAAACGAGGTCGTATAACGAATGTTCGTTATAGCCGTGCTAGTCCAAATGAAGCCTATTTCATGCTTGATCCTCTGCTGAAAACCGAGCATCGATATCTGGTCCCGTTTACGAGAAATTAATTTTTTAAATAAAAGTCGTTGTTTTCATCCCTTAGTTCTGTAATTAAAATTTTGGAACGGAGTATACATTGGCTTTTTGAAATTATATAATAAAAATTGGCCTAACCCAACCAATAACCTCACAAAAAATTTCAAAATGCAATAACTTTATTAATAAAATGCTTTTCGAGGATTGTTTGGGGTTGAAAATCTCTTTACCGACCTAAAGTTTATATCCCCCCCCTGTTTCCAGTTGGAGCCTGTCTAATAAGCCCGGAAAAAATTCTCAAAATTTTAATTATTTTAAATTATAAGAAAATAAGCCGTCCAACAGTATAATTTTGACATTTATAAATTTTGAAAATTGCTATACTTCGTTCCATTAAAATCCAAATTTTGGAATGTAAATTTCTCGGTTATAAAATTTTAAATAATTATTTTCTCTGCTATTTATCGTAGAAAACCGGCGAAAATTTGTACCCGGGGGTAAAATTATCCGAGGCAGCCGTTTCTGGCCTCAAAAATGACATGTCTCGATTGGGTGGGCCCTATTTTTAAGAGTGTCTTTAACCAGGGCAGCACAAAATAATTCTGTATTATTTATTGTAGAAACACCGAAAAAATTTAGATATCGGGGTAAAATTATCTCAGCAATACGATTCTACCCTTAAAAATAATCCATGTCTATAACGAAACCTCGTTTATAACGAGTGTTGTTACAGCATTGTAAATCAGTATTAAAAAAATTATTAATTTATTATTAGTCGTAGAAACATGGCGAAAATTTGTATTTTGGAGTAAAATTGTCCGGGGAAGCTGATTCTGGCCTTAAAAATTACCTGTCTTTACTGGTGGGCCTCATTTTGTAAGAACATTGGAAACAACAATACATCTCATAGTGCATTAGTTGAACATTCCATAGACAATCTTCATAGTTTTGATTTTGACAATGTTTCTATTCTCCACTCAATGTCATTTAACCAAGAGAAAAATTCTTGAAAGTGACATCTTCTGTGCAATCAATACTCAAACAGATTTCAGTAATTGTTTACAACATTACAGATCTCTACTACAAAATCTTAAATATTAGTTAGTTCTTTTGTTTGTCGTGTTGTTTAAAAACTTGTGGGAGTTTCAACATGATATTTTTTGAATATTATGTTTAGGGTTGTCCCTTTAAACACATGTTTTCGTTACCAAGTGATAATTTTTTATTCCGATGGTTATTTAAATTCATCTACTCCAATTTTGGGTTTTTTTAAAATTCTATTGACTACCATCAGTTTTCGTTGTTGTTTACAAAACTTTGTAAGTATATTTTTTCTATTTTTGACTTTATTTGTAAAATAATTTTTTTCCAAATTATTTGAACTTGTTCTTTTATATTATTTTAATTATTTACTTTGTTCAATTATGTAATTTTTTAAAAATTATTTGGTTTTTGATTGTTCTTTTTTTAATTCTTTTTGTAATTTTTCAGTGTTTGATAATGACCAAAAATATACAGGTCGAAACGTCACACAATTATAATTATTAAAAAATCTGCTGTGGCCAGTACACGACCTCTCGCCTAATTCTGCTTATTCTACTAATCTAATAAATAGTTTTACTTACATTTTAATAGTTGTATGTTCATATAATATGTAAACGATAATGTAAACCAAGATGCAAGCAAAATATGTCAACTGTACTGTCACTGTCATAATAATTCAAAATGTAGAAACAAACTTTATATGTTCATGGACAACAAGATACTGAAATTTCAAATAAGTAGAATATTAGTTACACTTTATTTTATTGTTAAATACTACCAGCTTCAGCAAATTGTATTTAAAATTAACTGTACCCATACATAATTATATTTTCTTTTATTTTTAATTGCGAAAATTGTCATAAATAAATAATGTACCAATTTATTTAAGGAAAACTATTTAAAGTTTCAAAAAGTACTACTTCCGGTTTGCGGATTTCTAGCAAAATCTTATCCGGTGTTAAGATCCTTATTAAAATTTTAAATATGAAATTTGGTTATTAAAGGTTTGATACCTTTTAAGTTATCGTGGACGAAAAATCGTCACATACGTCCATACGTCCATACATCCATACATCCATACATCCATACGTCCATACGCACACACACACACACATCATCGTGAAAATATTAAATTCGTATTCTAGAGACCCTGAAACGTGCTTATCCACCAAAAACTCATACTCGAAAATTTTGACCCATTACAATACCTCTCTTATAGAATATGAGGCGAGAGGTAATAAATTATCTATGGTTAAAGATAATTTTAAATTTGCTGAATCTGGTAGTATTTAACAATAAAATAAAGTACAATTTATATTCTAGCTTTTCGAGATTCTAATATCTTGTTGTCTATGGATCAAGATCATATTAAATTTGGTTCGACACCAAATTTGAATTATTTATGACAGTCAGTGACAGTACAGTTCTGCATCTTGGTTTACATTATCGTTTACATATTACATGAACATGAACATGAAACTATTAATTTGATTTATGTACTTAAGTAATTATTTATTATATTAGTAGAATGACAAAATTAGGCGAAAGGTCATTTGCTGGCCACATTAGATTTTTTTTAAATGCACGCCCCTCCAACTACAAATCCTGACTCGTAACAATGTTCAGAATATATTAATCTTGTATGCAGTATGCACACAACATAAGATTTCTTAGTTTTACGGGAACAGTCAAATGGCGCAGTTCAATATAAATATTCAAAAATTTTACAACGAAAAAACAATCTTTATAACAGGGGCCACGGGATTTTTGGGAAAATGTTTAGTGGAAAAATTATTGCGCTCTTGTTCAGGAATAAATCAAATTATTTTACCAGTTCGGGCTACGAAAAATGAACCATTTGAAAAGAGAAAACTAAATTATTTCAACGATGAGGTAAATCACACAATTAATTCATAATTCGTGTAATATTATTTGTATTTTTAAGGTTTTTAATGTACTTAAAACAAATAACTCTAACATATTAAATAAGGTAATTTTGGTTCAATCAAATTTAGAAGACACAAATCTTGGACTCAATAATGACGACTACCAATATGTAATAAACAGTGTACACATTATTTTCCATTCTGCAGCATCTGTGGAATTATTTGTGACTTTAAAAAATGGTGTGAATAGTAATATAAAAGTTACGCAAAATGTTATAAATATTGCAAAAGATATGGAACATTTACAGGTAAGTTTATTATAGTATTCTGTGCAAATTTATTGAATTATAGATCTGTAAACTGCGAATATAAATTTGCAATACAAATTTTTACTGCACTGCAAGTGCATTCCGTAAAAAGAAATAATACAATTAAATAAAAACAAATTTAATAGGAATTTGAGTATTTTCATCCTGTATCTAATTTAATTTAAGAAGGAAACCGGTAATTAAATACGCTCGAATTACATGTTGAACAATCTGGACAAAAACTTAAATTTCATGCACAACGTCATAAGGTCTAGTTAATTTTATATTTTTAATGCACATTAAAAAATCATTTAGCTATCTAAATTGAATTGGAAAATTACAATCTTAATAATATTTAAAAAAATTCCTTTTGTTCGCCGTATTTTTAAAGCGATTTACTAAATTTTTATTTTAAATGAAAGATAAGTATAACATATCTCTATTGAACTACTGTCGTATATTTTTATAAAATTTTGATACGAGCGATTAGAAGCTACAAATTTCTTCGTAATTAAATGCATTTTTAAAGAATAATTTTAATTCTTGTTAGAAATTTTCGATGCCAACCCACAACCATACATTAATAAAGTGTTAAATTGATTTGATTTTCTGTATAATAATTTATGTAGTTACGAATCTATTAATATAAAAGTACATTTTTATAAAGTTCCACAAAATAATTTTATTGACGCATTCTAACCTTATTTACAGGCCTTTGTTCACGTTTCTACAGCGTGGTCACATTATATATTAGATTATACTGAAGAAAAAGTGCAAAATTTATCTTCTTATACTCCAGAATTTTTATATAATTTAGTAAATAATACAGAAGCAAATATTCTGAAACAGATTACACCGAAATTGTTAAATAAATGGCCTAATGTTTATCTTCTCACAAAAAATGTTTCCGAAAATTTAATTGAAGCAGAAAAAGATAATCTACCTATAGCGATCTTCAGACCTGGAATAGGTAATATAATTTTCTTTTCCTACTTTCGTTATCATTAATTCACGCAATGGTCTTTAATTCACTGTTTTATTTAATACAATGTATACTCATATAAAACTACATTTATTAAATAAATTATAGACCACTTTGTAAAGAAATGTAAGTAAAACTATTTAGATTAGTAGAATAAGCAGAATTAGGCGAGAGGTCGTGTGCTGGCCACGATTTTTTATTTACAGTTTGGCTCTAAAATCAATAGGTAAAAACTTAGAGCGAAATTAAAATTTTAAGTTTGTTTTTATATAATATAATAAAAATACTATTAGGTAATGTATTAATTAACTTAATGATCTCATGTACCTAATATTTATTTAGATTAAAAAAGCAAAAATTAATACTTGGCCTTTTAAAGAAATCAAATGTTGGTCTCATGGGACCAGTAACAGTAAACATGTTGAATTATTTATTATAAAGTGAACATACATAATTTTTTAATTTTAAATATATTATTCCATTTTTATAGTGTTACCAACTTTCCGGGAGCCAGTATCGGGTTGGTCAAGTATTCAATCAGCTTTAGTTGTAGGAATTCGACTGGCAGCTGGCATTATCAAAGTATTTCCTTCAAATTCGACACATAATATACACTTTGTACCCGCTGATTTTGCTATCAACTGTTTGATTGCTATTGCTTGGAAAACAGCTATGCAAAATGGGTGAGCTATAATTATAAATTAATCTAATTAGTAATAGCGAATAAACTTTTTCATGTACATAAAACAAATTTATGAATTCGATTTAAATATTTTGTGGCGACGTGCATGCTTTTTATACATAGCTACCGGTTTTACATATTTACAAAGTAAACTAGTACCTACCTAATATGAGAAAAATATCTTGACTAATATAAACACGCAAAATAATAATCAGAAATTTTAACAAACACAGGTTTCACGTTAATTTAATAATTAAAATGATCTTAAAACATGACCAAAACATGCTTCGCACAAGTTTGTGATTTATTTAACAACAAACAAACGTAATAATCAAAATTCGCGATCTACATTCCATTCTTTCATGTCTGATTTATCGAAGACTATGCTTTGTGAAACAAAATGTGTTTATTAAAACAAGATAATTCAAAACTAGTGAATGATTATTGGTTATTGGTCAAAATTGAACAAAATCTTGTTCAAGATTTAAGTAAGTAGGTAGTTTGCTAATGGTTATATTTAAATTGTAGTAATGCCAAGAAGTCAACAGTATATAATTTCGTTCCAATGAATAATCCAATGTCAAGAAAACTATATTACGACAGTTTCATAAACACAAAATACCCGTTAGAAATCACAATATGGAAGCCAGGTTATATAACAGAAACCAACAAATGGTGGTTTGACTTGTATGTATTTTTGTATGAAACATTCCCAGCCCATGTGTGTGACGCCCTGATGAGACTAGCCCAGCAAAAACCAATGTAAGAATCAAATAATAATCCACAAAATAAGTTGCTAAACTTTGTATTGACAGATTTGTCAAAATGACGAAGAAAAATAAGATAATAGCGGCGGCTACTCTGCCATTTGCAATACGAGATTTTAAATTTGAATATGAGAATGTCACTGCACTGTGGAAATCCCTTCATCCAGATGATCAGAAGTTGTTTCCTTTCAATTTGGATTCTATAGATTGGGATGAATATATGGATGTGGTTACTAAAGCAGCTAAAGTATTATTAAAAGAAGACTTTGACAGAATTGAAAAATGTGAAGTTAAACGATTTTTGTAAGTAACTTTTTTTTGATAATATTTAAAAATTAACATAATATTTTTTCAGATTACGCAGTAAATTTTAATGGAGATGGAACCACAATAAGATATATTAATGTTCTGACAAATATAAATTTATACATTTAATTATGATATTGTAATGTGATTTTACAAAATAAAAACAATAGATAGTTTTATATGAATAGAGACTAGATTTATAATTTATAGAATAGTATATTCTTCAACAAGTGTGGAATGAAGCATATTCAGCTCTGGAAAGTTTGAGAGACGAGCCGTAGGCGAGTTTCACGGTTCCATAAGAGCGGAATAGCCATTCCAAACGACTATAAATTTAAAAAAACAAGCTAAAACTATTAAAATAAAAATGTATGTATTTATAAAATAATATTTTACATAAAATTCATAAATTAATTTTAAATTATTATAACTCGCCGCATTCCGTAACAAGTGATAGAATTCCATAATTAAAAATGATTTAAGAATGATAACATTCTATAACAGTCGTATAGAAAATACTTTTCAAAATCTGGACGAATCAGATAAAAAGAAACCAAATGAGATCAAGTTTTTTGTTGTGTTTTGCACTTTTAAAATTTGCATGCAAATTTCTTATTACTATACTTATTTTATTACCTACTTTTACGTGATTAAGATTTTAATTTAATATAAATTAACTTATAATTGTTTAATTCAATAATGACAACTTTGACATTTAGATTATTTGTAATAAATAATTAAGCGACTGGAGTAAATCCAAATACACAGGTTGCATTGACTGCATTCCTGTATATTTTTATTTTAAAATTTAGATTTTTGTTTATATTCGGAATTTTTTTGGTAGGTACAACAATTTGAAAAAGTAAATTAATTTATTAAAAAATAATCAACCGTGCAAAACGTTGGGTACGTACCACGGGCGTAATTTGCTGATGTGTTTTTAGCTCGGGCTCAAAATCACGTCTCACGCCATAAAAGCTTATTACACCCTTAATACATAAATAACTATTGTACGAGTACATTACCAGAAATGTAATTATCATCGATCGGCGATTGAAATTGAACTGCAGATTCAACAAGTTTTAAAAATGTATCTATGCGATTTTCGCAGGTAACACAAAATAGTTAAATATCATTTTATAAGGAATATATAATTTGATATAAACTAATTTACTCGTGTCTTAATTGACTGTCAGCAATATACATATGAATCATTATAAACGAACAATATTTTTTGCAGTAGTTATGTTCACACAACACAAGTAGTGCATTTGATAGACTGTTTTATAAAAAAACACTGTCAATAGGTAAAAATGTAATATTTATGAACAAGATTAAGACACGTAGACACTTATGGTGATTATGGAATACTCGCACTTAAAGTGTTATTATTTGAAAACTTTTTTATAATAAAAAATGAAACTATAGTACTACAACAACCGGCAATATTTCTTAGTTTTACCGGGACTGTCAAATGGCGCAATTAAATACAAACATTCAAACATTTTACAACGAAAAAACAATCTTCATAACAGGGGCCACGGGATTTTTGGGAAAATGTTTAGTGGAAAAATTATTGCGCTCTTGTCCAGGAATAAATCAAATTATTCTACCAGTTCGGGCTACGAAAAATGAACCATTTGAAAAGAGAAAACTAAATTATTTCAACGATGAGGTAAATCACTCCTGGGTATAATTCATTATTGTATAACATTTGTTGTGTTTTAAGGTTTTTGATGTACTTAAAACAAATAACTCTAACATATTAAATAAGGTAATTTTGCTTCAATCAAATTTAGAAGACACAAATCTTGGACTCAATAATGACGACTACCAATATGTAATAAACAGTGTAAATATTATTTTCCATTCTGCAGCATCTGTAGAAATGTTTGTGTCTTTGAAAAATGCTGTGAATAGTAATATAAAAGTTACGCAAAATGTTATAAGTCTGGCAAAAGACATGGAACACTTACAGGTTAAATAATTATGTGCAACTATAAAAATTAATTAAGAATATCTAAACTTTATTTTTAGGCTCTGGTTTATGTATCTACAGTATGGTCTCATTACCCGTTAGATTATACTGAAGAAAAAGTACACAATTTATCTTATAAACCAGAATTTTTATATAATTTAGTAAATAACTTAGATGAAGGCACACTGCAAAAAATTACACCAGCTTTGTTAAACCAATATCCCAATGTTTATCTTCTCACTAAAAATGTTTCCGAAAACTTAATTGAAGCCGAAAAAAATAATCTACCTGTAGCGATCTTCAGACCAGGAGTAGGTAAATATGAATTTGTAAAAAAGGTTCCTCCACCAGCTAGTAATTTTTTAAAAACTTTTTTCATCGCAATAACACTTTGAAAAGAAACTTTAGAAAAAATATTGTATGCAACACATCGAGTCCAGTCAAATTAGATCATATTTTGTCGTTTGGTGGAAATCGGTGGAAATAATTAGTAGAAAGCTGGATTTTGGTATACACCTTCCCAGTATACCTTTATCAACAATACATTAAAAGTCTCAATCGATTGGACTGGAGCTTAGAAAAATGGCCGCCGTCTATTGTTTTAAATTTTTATCTCGTAAATGATCAATATTACGAAAAAACAGTTAATAACAAATTGTAGAGCACAAAATTTGCTTTAAAATGGTATACATATTTTTTAGTGGTACAGTTTTCGAGAAAATCGTGAAAATGTATTTTGAAAGAAACGATAAATTTTGATCAAGTACCTAGTAGTTTATGTCTGAAATCAAATGTTGGTCTCATGGGCCCAGTAACAGTACACCTGTTGAATTATTTATTATAAAGTAAACATATTATAATTTTGTTATATTAAATACATCGATAAATACATTATTCTATTTTTTATAGTGTCGCCAACTTTCAGGGAGCCAGTGTCGGGTTGGTCGAGTATTCAAACAGCTTTAGTTGTAGGAATTCGACTGGCAGCTGGCATTATCAAAGTATTTCCTTCAAATTCGAAACATAATATACACTTTGTACCCGCTGATTTTGTTGTCAACTGTTTGATTGCTATTGCTTGGAAAAAAGCTCTGCAAAATGGGTGAGCTATAGATAAATTAATCAAATTAGTAACCTATACAATTTAGATTGTTTCAAAATTGTACAAAATCTTGTTCAAGATTTAAGTAAGTAGTTTGCTAATGGTTATATTTAAATTGTAGTAGTGCTAAGAAGTTGACAGTATATAATTTCGTTCCAATGAATAATCCAATGTCAAGAAAACTATATTACGACAGTTTCATAAACACAAAATACCCGTTAGAGATCACAATATGGAGGCCAGGTTATATAACAGAAACCAACAAATGGTGGTTTGACTTCTATGTATTTTTGTATGAAACATTCCCAGCCCATGTGTGTGACGCCCTGATGAAACTAGCCCAACAAAAACCAATGTAAGTATCAAATAATAATCCATAAATTAAGTTGGTAAACTTTGTATTGACAGATTTGTCAAAATGACGAAGAAAAACAGAACAATGGCGGCGGCTAGTCGGCCATTTGCAATACAAGATTTTAAATTTGAATATGAGAATGTCCCTGCACTGTGGAAATCCCTTCATCCAGATGATCAGAAGTTGTTTCCTTTCAATTTGGATTCTATAGATTGGGACGACTATATGGAAGTGGTTACTAAAGCAGCTAAAATATTAATAAAAGAAGACTTTGACAAAATTGAAAAGTGTGAAGTTAAACGATATTTGTAAGTAACTTTTTTTTAATACCTATAAAAATATAACATAATATTTTTTCAGATTACGCAGTAAATTTTAATGGAGATGGAACCACATAGGATATATTAATGTTCTGACAAATACAAATTTATACATTTAATTTTGATATTGTAGTGTGATTTTACAAAATAAAAACAATAAGTATAGTTTTGTTTGAATAGACTAGATTTATAATTTATAGAATAATATATTCTCTACGACTATAAATTTAGTTGCATTAAAAAACATAACCTAAAACTATTAAAATAAAAATGTATGTATTTATAAAATAATATTTTACATAAAATTAATAAATCTAAACGTATTTTAATGCAACCCACCAACCAAAAACATTCAATAAAGTTCAATTATTATAACTCGCCACGTTTCATTCCATCACTAGTGACGGAATGAATCCATTTCGTAACAAGTGATAGAATTGAAATAATTCCATAATTGAAAATAATGTAAGAATTTAACATTCTATAACAGTCGTATAGAAAATACTTTTCATAATCTGGACGAATCAGATAAAAAGAAACCAAAGGAGATCAAGTTTTTTAAGTGTTTTGGCATTTTTAAAATTTGCATGCAAATTTTTCATTACTATACTTATTTTATTACTTTTTACGCGATTAAGATTTTAATTTGATATAAATTATCTTATAAATGTTTAATTCAATAATGACAACTTTGACATTTAGATTTTTTTAAATAAATAATTAAGCGACTGGAGTAAATCAAAATAGATGTATATTTTTATTTTAAAATTTAGAATTTTATCTATTTTCGAAATTTCTTTGGGACAACAATTTGAACAAGTAATTAAAATATTCAACCGTGCAAAAAGTTGGGTATGTACCACGGGCGTAACTATTTTTTGCAGTAGTTATGTTATTGAAACACAAATATTACACTTGATAGATTGTTTTATAAAAAACACTGTCAACAGGTAAAAATGTAATATTTATGAACAAGATTAAGACACGTAGACACCTATGGTGATTATGGAATACTCGTAAATGTAATTTTATTATAAAAATTTATAACTAATAAGATATGCTTTACAATTTATCGCACTTAAAGTGTTATTTGAAAACTTTTTTAGAATAAAAAATTAAACTATAGTAGGTACTACAACAACCGGCAATATATCTTAGTTTTACCGGGACTACAAATACAAACATTTAAACATTTTACACCTATGGTGTTTATGGAATACTCGTTAATGTAAATTTATAACTAATAATGTTTTACAATTAATCGCATTTCAAGTGTTATTTGAAAACTTTTTTATAATAAAAAATTAAACTATATAGAAGATAGGTACTAAAACAAGCGGCAAAATTTCTTAGTTTTACCGGGACTGTCAAATGGCGCAGTTAAATACAAACATTCAAACATTTTACAACGGAAAAATAATTTTTATAACAGGGGCAACGGGATTTTTGGGAAAATGTTTAGTGGAAAAATTATTGCGCTCTTGTTTAGGAATAAATCAAATTATTCTACCGATTCGGGCTACGAAAAACGAACCATTTGAAAAGAGAAAACTAAATTATTTCAACGACGAGGTAATTCACATAATTAATTCATTATTTGTGTAATATTTGTTGTGTTTTAAGGTTTTTGATGTACTTAAAACAAATAACTCTAACATATTAAATAAAGTAATTTTGCTTCAATCAAATTTAGAAGACACAAATCTTGGACTCAATAATGACGACTACCAATATGTAATAAACAGTGTAAATATTATTTTCCATTCTGCAGCATCTGTAGAATTTTTTGTGTCTTTGAAAAATGCTGTGAATAGTAATATAAAAGTTACACAAAATGTTATAAGTCTGGCAAAAGACATGGAACACTTACAGGTAAAATAATTACCTGCAACTATAAAAATTAATTAAGAATATCTAAACTTTACTTTTAGGCTCTGATTTATGTATCCACAGCGTGGTCTCATTATCCGTTAGATTATACTGAAGAAAAGGTGCAAAATTTAACTTATGAACCAGAATTTTTATTTAGTTTGGTAAATAACTTAGATGAAGGCACACTGCAAAAAATTACACCAGCTTTGTTAAACCAATATCCCAATGTTTATCTTCTCACTAAAAATGTTTCCGAAAACTTAATTGAAGCCGAAAAAAATAATCTACCTGTAGCGATCTTCAGACCAGGAGTAGGTAAATATTAATTTGTAAAATAGGTTCCTCCACCATTATTTGATATTTAAATAATTTTTTAAAAACTTTTCATCGCAATAAATTATATTTGAGGTTTCCTTTTGCTTTTATGGTGGAGGTGCCTCTTAGAATAAAATGTTATTAGATTTGTCATATAGTTACAGCAACTTATCGGGAAGCAATACCAGGCTGGATAGCCATGCAGATAGCCGCATTTCTTGGAATGCGATTGGCAGCTGGTTTGTTGAAAGTAGTGTTTTCGAATATGAAATATAATGTTCATTTTGTTCCCGCTGATTTTGCGATCAACTGTATGGTTGCTATTGCTTGGAACAAATCTACCCAAGATGAGTAAGAAAAACTGATAAAAATTATATTTTACTCATAACAATATGTGCGTTAACCTTTGGACCAGTTGGGAAGCGCGTCATTGTTAACTTCACTTCCCAGCTAGCTGGAAATATTTTACCGGCTAGTCACTTTTCAACACGGAGACAAAATGAGTGCCTTGTCAAGTCTACTGATTTTAAAGCATTTATTTAATTATGAGTGATTTTGGTGGTTTGCAAATAAATGTTGCGTTGAAATGGGTAGAAATTATTAGACTGAGACAATTTTTTCATCGAAAATTTATTTACAAAACATATACGTCTAAATATCAGAGAAAACATTATAAGTTTCGTAAAATAAGTACCTATGCTAATTCCACTCCTGTATAAAGTTAGCCATAAACAAAACATAATTTTATCGCTTTGACAGCGGATAAAAAGGAAGGTAACTTTTTGCAAGTGATAAAACCTTATTTACCTTTTTCATAGCAACCAAACAATAAACAAAACACTAAAATGTTATTTGCTTCATATTTCTATTATTTGTCAGTGAAATGATTCGATTTTAAGAATATTTGTCAAGGAGAACCAAAGAAGTCGTTAAATTATCTCGTTGAATTACACTCGAAACATTGTTTTAAAATAAAATTTTATTAAACAATTTTTCTTTTCAAATTGTTAGGCACTACGAACAGAAATTTATCCGGAGAAATAAAAATAGTTGAATAAAAATAGTTGATCATAAGTAACAGTCTTATTATTTTAATGTGTTTCTTATGCTGTTAATATAATTAACATAAGATTCTAAATGTTAATAATTTAAAATATCGTAAAATTCTTATTTTGCGCTGATAAAAACACTAGTAAATTCAAGGGTAACTATTTTTGATAAGCTATCTTTTCTATAATTTTAGGAACAAGAAATGCAACGTATATAATTTCGTTCCAATGAATAATCCAATTTCAAGAAAACTATATTACGACAGTTTCACTAACACAAAATACCCGTTAGAAATCACAATATGGAGGCCAGGTTATATAACAGAAACCAACAAATGGTGGTTTGACTTCTATGCATTTTTGTATGAAACATTCCCAGCCCATGTGTGTGACGCCCTGATGAGACTAGCCCAACAAAAACCAATGTACGAATCAAATGTTCTATAGAAATAAGTTAGTAAAGTTTTTGTTGTAGATTTATTAAATTGATAAAAATGAATAAGATGATAGAGGAAACTTGTCGAGCATTTGTAGTACGAGATTTTAAATTTGAATATGAGAATGTTCCTGCTCTGTGGAAATCCCTTCAACCAGACGATCAGAAGTTGTTTAATTTTGATTTGGATTCTATAGATTGGAACGACTATATGGATGTGTTCACAAAAGGAGTTAAAAACTTATTAAAAGAAGATTTTGATAAATTACAAAAATGCGAAGCTAAAAGATATTTGTAAGTTAATTTATCGATAATATTTATTAGTTTCTCATTACATTTTTTTTAGGTTACGCAGTAAATTTTAATGACGACATAAGAAAACAATTATTGTATAACTTGTTAACTTTGTATGTTTGTTTTATATATATACTATAAGGATTTTTTTAATAAAGTACAAAAAATACTAGAATAAATATTCTACGCAAATATTGCTTACGCTTTGTTTCGTTTATTTTGTACTGGTTTCTGAATATGTCCGCTGTTTTTAATAGCTATAGTAGAAAATACAGGGGCGTATTGAGATAAATACGGAAATAAAAAAATTCTTAAAACAATAAGAATAACGGATTTTATACGAATAGACCATTATTTTTAATTTAACAAAAAAATATCAAACTTAAAATCTTAACTAATGTAATTTCATTTAGGTATTACTGATTAAACTAGATTTATTTTTTATTTTAACAACGAGGGATGTTTACATTCGTGTATATTGGGCAGTGACTTGTATTAAAATATAGAATTGACAATTGGACATAAAGTAGCAGTGTAATGTTCCCATTGAGAGGCCCGTCTACCTCCTAAAATCCAGCATAAAACGTACTGAGTGTTTTGCGGCTAGCACAAGAATGGTAAAATTTCACTTCAACAAGGATTATATATTTACAGGACCAATTAACAGTTGTGCCTTTTTAAAATTTTAATTAAAAAAATTGTACATGATTATAAAAATGCAGAAAAGTCATAAAAATTTCCAATTTATGCAAACTTTACACGGGTAGGTTATATCTCTTGATAGAAATTTATTTTTAAAATCTGTAGAATTATTCTTTCTCTTTCAAATGTTCATGAAATCATTATCTTGAAGTCAGTTTATTCGTAACGAAAACACTTTTACAGTATTTTTCAACTTCAAATTGAAATTGCATTACTAGGAAGAGGTAAAGTACGGGTTTCGGGCTGGTTTAAGGTAGTCGTAGTAGTAGTAAATACAAGATAATATTTAAAGAATATAAGGTAATGTTTTTTCAGATTACGCATGGAAATGGAGTTACAATAATAAGATATATTAATGTTCTGACAAATATAAATTTAATTATTATGATATTGTATTGTACATGCGATTTTACAAAATAAAACAATAGATAGTTTTGTATGAATAGAGACTATATTTATAATTTATAGAAAATACTTTTCATAATTTGGACGAATCAGATAAAAAGAAACCAAATGAGATCATGTTTTTTTATGTTTTTTGTATTTTTAAAATTTGCATGCAAATTTTTCATTTCGATACTTATTTTTTTACTTTGTACGCGATTAAAATTTTACTTTAATATAAATTATCTTGTAAATGTTTAATCCAATAATGACAACTTTGACATTTAGATTTTTTTGTAATAAATAATTAAGCGACTGGAGTAAATCCAAATACACAAGTTGCATTGACTGCATTCCTGTATATTTTTATTTTAAAATTTAGATTTTTGTTTATTTTCGGATTTTTTTGATACAACAATTTGAAAATGTAAATTAATTTATTTAAAAATATTCAACCGTGTGTTTTTAAAATGTAATGTAAGAATATACAATTTTATATAAACTATTTCACTCGTAATTGACTGTCAACGATATACATATAAATCATTATAAATGAACAATATTTTTTGCAGTACTTACTTATGTTCCCGGAACACAAGTATTGCATTTGATAGATTGTTTTATCAGAAGGTAACAATGTAACATTTATGAACAAGATTAAAACACGTAGACACCTATGGTGATTATGGAATACTCGTTAATGTAAATTTATAACTAAGTATATAATAAGATATGCTTTACAATTTATCGCACTTAAAGTGTTATTTGATAACTCTTTTATAATAAAAAATTAAACTAGATAGAAGATAGGTACTACAACAAGCGGCAAAATCACTTAGTTTTACCGGAACGTCAAAAATGGCGCAGTTAAATACAAACATACAAACATTTTACAACGGAAAAACAATCTTTATAACAGGGGCCACGGGATTTTTGGGAAAATGTTTAGTGGAAAAATTATTGCGCTCTTGTTCAGGAATAAATCAAATTATTCTACCGGTTCGGGCTACGAAAACTGAACCATTTGAAAAGAGAAAACTAAATTATTTCAACGACGAGGTAAATCACATAAGTAATTCATAATTCGTGTAATATTTGTTGTGTTTTAAGGTTTTTAATGTGCTTAAAACAAATAACTCTAACATATTAAATAAAGTAATTTTGCTTCAATCAAATTTAGAAGACACAAATCTTGGACTCAATAATGACGACTACCAATTTGTAATAAACAGTGTAAATATTATTTTCCATTCGGCGGCATCTGTGGAATTGTTTGTGTCTTTGAAAAATGGTGTAAATAGTAATATAAAAGTTACGCAAAATGTTATAAATATTGCAAAAGACATGGAACACTTACAGGTTCAATAATTAAGAAATTATGTGCAACTATAAAAATTAATTAAGAATATCTAAACTTTATTTTTAGGCTCTGGTTTATGTATCTACAGCGTGGTCTCATTATCCGTTAGATTATACTGAAGAAAAGGTGCAAAATTTATCTTATAAACCAGAATTTTTATTTAATTTAGTAAATAACTTAGATGAAGGCACACTGCAAAAAATTACACCAGCTTTGTTAAACCAATATCCCAATGTTTATCTTCACAGTAAAAATGTTACCGAAAACTTAATTGAAGCCGAAAAAAATAATTTACCTGTAGCGATCTTCAGACCAGGAGTTGGTAAATATTAATTTGTAAAAAAAGTTCCTCCACCATTTTTTGATTTTTGAATAATTTTTTAAAAACTTTTTATCTCAATATTTATTTTTTTTCTATATGGCGTTCACAAAGTTAACTTTGTGAAACGCAACTGAATGTCGCCAGAGTTCACTTTGTGATACGCAACATATTTTTTTAGAAGGTTGGTATTGGCAGTATCAGATGACATTTTTTTACTTCAATTGTCAAACGTCAAACCTCAGAACTGACAAATTTCAGTAGGTATTACCTCTAAATTTGTTTTGTTTAATTAATTAGTTTTTATTCAATAAAATTAATAAATCTACTAGGAATAGAAAACATATAAGTTCAATATTTTCTATAATGTCTTTACTTATCAACCAGAATAGTTCAGTAATTATATACATTTACAGTGACAGTTAAATAAATGGCAATATTAATGTCACCAACAAAAAGTTGATGTTATGGTGGAGGAGCCTATTAGAATAAAAATTTATTAGATTTGTCATATAGTTACAGCAAGTTTTCGGGAAGCAATACCGGGCTGGATATCCATGCAGATGGCCGCATTGATTGGAATGCAATTGGCAGCTGGTTTGTTGAAAGTAGTGTTTTCGAATATGAAGTATAATGTTCATTTTGTTCCCGCTGACTTTGCGATCAACTGTATGGTGGCTATTGCTTGGAACAAATCAACCCAAAATGAGTAAGAAAAACTGATAAAAATTAGATTTTACTCACAATCGGTTAGCAATATATGCGTTTCCAACCTTTAGACCAGTTGGGAAGCGCGTCATTGTTAACTTCACTTCCCAGCTAGCTGGAAATATTTTTCCGACTAGTTAAATGTCACTTTTCAACACGGAGAGAAATCGGCGAATGTTTTCATGTGTCCGCAAACGTGAAATATTATATAATAATATATAAAAAGAGACAAAATGAGTGCCTTATCAAATCTGCTGATTTTTAAGTGATTTTGGTGGTTTGCAAATGTTGCAAATATTGCATCGATATGGGTAGAAAGTATTAGACTGAGGCCATTTTTTCATTAAATAGTATATTATGTATCAAGTTTTATAAACGTCATTTTAGTCACGAGTTTTTTAGGAACGAGCGCAGCGAGTGTATAAAAAACGAGTATCTAGACAGTTTATAAACGAGTGACATACACTATACTTTTTCTACGACAACAAATTAAACAACATAAATATGTAAAATTTCAATTAAAATAATTTGAACAGTTAGGTTAAATCATAATGTTATTATATGCTTATACAGCTACAAAAATCTACTTTGGCAAAAGTATTTAACTGTTATATTAGAAACAAAATTGACAATGATTGAAATAAATGATTAATTTCACTCAGTTTTTCACAAAAATTAAATGTGGAATATAGGAGCCAACTTCATCCCGTGCTATGTTAGTTACTATGTTCAGCCCGTGACTAAAAACGTTCAAAGCCACGGCTTGTTGAGGTATAGCGCCATGGATACCAGGAGTACAAAAAAATTAATGTGATGTAAAACATGGAAATTTTTGTTTTTAGTGGATTTTTGTCAAATTATTTTTGATAAACTATATCTTCTATAATTTTAGGAACAATAAGTGCAACATATATAATTTCGTTCCAATGAATAATCCAATTACAAGAAAACTATATTACGACAGTTTCATAAACACAAAATACCCGTTAGAGATCACAATATGGAGGCCAAGTTATATAACAGAAACCAACAAATGGTGGTTTGACTTCTATGCATTTTTGTATGAAACATTCCCAGCCTATGTGTGTGATGCCCTGATGAGACTAGCCCAACAAGAACCAATGTAAGAATCAAATGTTCTATAAAAATAAGTTAGTAAAGTTTTTGTTGTAGATTTGTTAAATTGATAAAAATGAATAAGAAGTTAGAGGAAATATGTCGATTAATTTCAGTACGAGATTTTAAATTTGAATATGAGAATGTTCCTGCTCTGTGGAAATCCCTTCACCCAGACGATCAGGAGTTGTTTAATTTTGATTTGGATTCTATAGATTGGAACGACTATATGGATGTGTTCACAAAAGGAGTTAAAAGTTTATTAAAAGAAGATTTTGATAAATTAGATAAATGCGAAGCTAAAAGATATTTGTAAGTTAATAATTTATCGATAATATTGTTTCTAAGTTATTTCATTACATTTTTTTTAGGTTACGCAGTAAATTTTAATGACCTCATAATTAAACAATAATTATTGTATAACTTGTTTACTTTGTATGTTTGTTTTAAATATGTATGGATTTTTTTTATAAAGTACAAACAATACTAGAATAAATATTCTAAGCAAATATTGCTTACGCTTTGTTTCGTTTATTTTGTACTGGTTTCTGGACATGTCCGCTGGTTTTAATAGCTATAGTAGAAAAATACAGAGGCGTATTGAGATTAATACGGAAATTTAAAATTTCTTAAAACAGTAACGGATTTTATATGAATAGACCATTATTTTTAATTTAACAAAAATAAAAAAGTTTTTTAAGACCTTCTAATAATTTAATTAAAGTTGCATATTGTAAATAATTCGGCACGGCGGGATAGCATAGTGGTAGAATGCTAGGCTCTGGTTACAGAGGTCGTGGGTTCGAATCCCGGTCAGGTCAGGAAGTTTTCACGGCCTGATTTGGATCGGTACCTACTCCCGTTACCATTCCAAGTTGGGATCTAATTAACTTGGCAACCTCTAGCTATCGGGCACCGGCTAAAGGCTGTAACAAGGGCTTGGGCCGGGTTGACTGGCAACACACATGGTAGTAAAGTAAAAAACGCCGTGGCAAAGTATAAATAAACAATTATACTATGTGTGTGCCATCAAGTCACCCTAGGGATTCAAACCCGTGAGGTTCAAATCCCGAAATTCTAATACGATACAATACAATACAATATTGTAACTAATTTAATTTCATTTAGATATTACTCATTAAACTATATTTACTTTTAATACAAAATTGGGATATTATTACCAAATTATTAACATTGAGATATTACTAAAAGCGGACATTAGTAATTGCTAGGATATTAATAGGATGTAATAGCGAGTAACAACGCGGGATGTTATACAGGGTGAGTCATCGAAATGCCCGTCGTCGATATCTCCCTTGTCGTTAAAAATACAGCATAAATTTATTAACAGAATTTTTCATCTACTCAAGGAGCATAACTTAAAATTATTTTCACATATACAGGGTGTTGCATAACGACTTGGCAATAATTGTTCGTCTTTTTTTAAATGAAACACCCTATATATTTTTATATATTTTGAATTGTATTTTATTTACCTATACGAAAATATAAGTTTCATTTTAGTTTTCCGCGGCGTTGCCAAGTTATTCAATGTTTTCTCTAAAAAAAGCCGAATACACGTATTGTTTTATAAAGGCGTACTGAAGTTATTTTAATAGTAAAAATTAAGAATTTTTTTTTCTGTACAGCTGTAACTATACTCTTTGTTCTGACATAGCTTTTTTTAAATGTTATTATACAGGGTGTTCAATACAGAGAATCAAATTTACTCAATTTCAAATGGCTATAACTCGTATTTTTCAAATGGAACACCCTATATTTTATTATTCTGTTGTGTGTATTTTTGCATCTTTTTATGTTATAAAAGGTGTCCCATGCCTAAAAACATTAATTTCGAAATTAATTAAATTAATGTTTTTAGGCATAGGACACCTTTTATAACATAAGAAGGTGCAAAAATACACACAACAGAATAATAAAATATAGGGTGTTCCATTTGAAAAGGACGAGTTATAGCCATTTGAAATTGAGTAAATTTGATTCTCTGTATTGAACAGCCTGTATAATAACATTAAAAAAAAGTTATGTCAGAACAAAGAGTATAGTTACAGCTGTACAGAAAAAAAAATTCATAATTTTTACTATTAAAATAACTTCAGTACGCCTTTATAAACCAATACGTGTATTCGGCTTTTTTTAGAGAAAAAATTTAATAACTTGGCAACGCCGCGGAAAACTAAAATGAAACTTATATTTTCGTATAGGTAAATAAAATACAATTCAAAATATATAAAAATGTATAGGGTGTTTCATTTAAAAAAAGACGAACAATTATTGCCAAGTCGTTATGCAACACCCTGTATATGTGAAAATAATTTTAAGTTATGCTCCTTGAGTAGACGAAAAATTCTGTTAATAAATTTATGCTGTATTTTTAACGACAAGGGAGATATCGACGACGGGCATTTCGATGACTCACCCTGTATATAAATTTATACTTTTAATTATGATATTGTCATAGTACATGCGATTTTACAAAATAAAACAATAGGTAGTTTTGTATGAAGAGAGACTAGATTTATAATTTATAGAAAATACTTTTCAAAATTTGGACGCGATTAAAATTTTAATTTAATATAAATTATCTTGTAAATGTTTAATCCAATAATGACAACTTTGACATTTAGATTTTTTGTAATAAATAATTAAGCGACTAGAATAAATCAAAATACATAGGTTAGGTTAATTTATTAAAAAATATTCAACAGTGCAAAACGTTGGATATGTACCACGGGCGTAACTTGCTGATGTGTTTTTAAAATGTAATGTAAGAATATAAAATTTTATATAAACTATTTTACTCGTAATTGACTGTCAACGATATACATATGAATCACTTAAACGAACAATATTTTTAGCAGTAGTTATGTTCCCGGAACACAAGAATTGCATTTGATAGATCAATTAATAATGTAAATTTATAACTAATTATATATACTTAACAATTTATCGCACTTAAAGTGTTATTTGATAACTTTTTTATAATAAAAAATTAAGCAAGGTAGAAGATAGGTACTACAACAAGCGGCAAAATCTCTTAGTTTTACCGGGACTGTCAAATGGCGCAGTTAAATACAAACATTCAAACATTTTACTACGGAAAAACAATCTTCATAACAGGGGCCACGGGATTTTTGGGAAAATGTTTAGTGGAAAAATTATTGCGCTCTTGTTTAGGAATAAATCAAATTATTCTACCGGTTCGGGCTACGAAAAACGAACCATTTGAAAAGAGAAAACTAAATTATTTCAACGATGAGGTAATTAACTCCTGGTATAATAATTCATTATTGTATAATATTTGTTGTGTTTTAAGGTTTTTGATGTACTTAAAACAAATAACTCTAACATATTAAATAAGGTAATTTTGCTTCAATCAAATTTAGAAGACACAAATCTTGGACTCAATAATGACGACTACCAATTTGTAATAAACAGTGTAAATATTATTTTCCATTTGGCGGCATCTGTAGAATTTTTTGTGTCTTTGAAAAATGCTGTGAATAGTAATATAAAAGTTACACAAAATGTTATAAGTCTTGCAAAAGACATGGAACACTTACAGGTTAAATAATTACCTGCAACTATAAAAATTAATTAAGAATATCTAAACTCTATTTTTAGGCTCTGGTTTATGTATCTACAGCGTGGTCTCATTATCCGTTAGATTTTACTGAAGAAAAAGTGCATAATTTATCTTATAAACCAGAATTTTTATATAATTTAGTAAATAACTTAGATGAAGGTACACTGCAAAAAATTACACCAGCTTTGTTAAACCAATATCCCAATGTTTATCTTCTCACCAAAAATGTTTCCGAAAACTTAATTGAAGCCGAAAAAAATAATCTACCTGTAGCGATCTTCAGACCAGGAGGAGGTAAATATTAATTTGTAAAAAATGTTAGTAATTTTTAAAAACTTTTTCCACCGCAATAACAATTTTTTAAAGTCTCCTTTTGTTGTTATAGTGGAGGAGCTTATTAGAATAAAAAGTAATTCGATTTGTCATATAGTTACAGCAAGTTATCGGGAAGCCATACCAGGCTGGGTATCCATGCAGATAGCCGCATTTCTTGGAATGCGATTGGCAGCTGGTCTGTTGAAAGTAGTGTTTTCGAATATGAAACATAATATTCATTTTGTTCCCGTTGATTTTGTGATCAACTGTATGGTGGCTATTGCTTGGAACAAATCAACCCAAGATGAGTAAGAAAAACTAATAATAAAAATTAGATTTTACTCACAATATGTGCGTTTCCAACCCTTAGACAGTTGGGAAGCGCGTCATTGTTAACTTCACTTCTCAGCTAGCTGGAAATATTTTTCCGGCTAGTCACTTTTCAACACGGAGACAAAATGAGTGCCTTGTCAAATCTACAGATTTTAAGCATTTATTTAATTACGAGTGATTTTTATGGTTTGCAAAAAAATGTTGCGTTGAAATGGGTAGAAATTATTAGACTGAGACAATTTTTCCATCTAAAATTTATTTACAAAACATATACGTCTAAATATAAGAGTAAACATTATAAGTTTCGTAAAATAAGTGTATGAAGTATGATAATAAGTAACAGTTTTATTATTTTAATGTGTTTCTTATGCTGTTATTATTATTAACGTAAGAATCTAAATGTTAATAATTTAAAATATAGTAAATTTATTATTTCGCGCTGATAAAAACACTAATAAATTATAGGGTAACTATTTTTGATAAGCTATATTTTTAATTTTAGGAACAAGAAATGCAACGTATATAATTTCGTTCCAATGAACAATCCAATTTCAAGAAAACTATATTACGACAGTTTCATAAACACAAAATATCCGTTAGAAATTACAGTAGGGAGGCCAGGTTATATAACAGAAACCAACAAATGGTGGTTTGACTTGTATGTATTTTTGTATGAAACATTCCCAGCCCATGTGTGTGACGCCCTGATGAGACTAGCCCAGCAAAAACCAATGTAAGAATCAAATGTTCTATAGAAATAAGTTAGTAAAGTTTTTGTTGTAGATTTGTTAAAGTAATAAAAATGAATAAGATGATAGAGGAAACTTGTCGAACATTTGTAGTACGAGATTTTAAATTTGAATATGAGAATGTTCCTGCTCTGTGGAAATCCCTTCACCCAGACGATCAGAAGTTGTTTAATTTTGATTTGGATTCTATAGATTGGAACGACTATATGGATGTGTTCACAAAAGGAGTTAAAAGTTTATTAAAAGAAGATTTTGATAAATTAGAAAAATGCGAAGCTAAAAGATATTTGTAAGTTAATAATTTATCGATAATATTTCTAAATTATTTCATTACATTTTTTTTAGGTTACGCAGTAAATTTTAATGGCCTCATAATTAAACAATAATTATTGTATTACTAGTTTACTTTGTATGTTTGTTTTAAATATATATGGATTTTTTTTATAAAGGAGGTACAAACAATACTAGAATAAATATTCTACGCAAATATTGCTTACGCTTTGTTTCGTTTATTTTGCACTGGTTTCTGGACATGTCCGCTGTTTTTAATAGCCATAGTAGAATATACAGGGGCGTATTGAAGTAAATACGGAAATTAATTTTTTTTAAAAACAATAACGGTTTTTATACGAATAGACCATTATTTTTAATTTTAACAAAAAAAAATCTGCTGTGGCCAGTACACGACCTCTCGCCAAATTCTGCTTATTCTATTAATCTCGAGACTAATCTAATAAATAGTTTTACTTACATTTTAATAGTTTCATGTCCATGTAATATGTAAACGATAATGTAAAAACAAATTTCATGGACAGCAAGATAGAATATTAATTGTACTTTATTTTATTGTTAAATACTACCCGATTCAGCAAATTGTATTTATACTTAACTGTACCCATAGATAATTATATTTTATTTTATTTTTAATTGCAAAAATTGTCATAAATAAATAATGTAACAATATATTTAACGAAAACTTTATCAAACTTCAAAAAGTTTTACTTCCGGTTTGCGGATTTCTACCAAAATGTTATCCGGTGTTAAGATACTTATTAAAACCTTAAATATGAAATTTGGTTATTAAAGGTTTGATACTTTTTCAGTTATCGTGGACGAAAAATCGTCAGTCCATACATACATACATACATACATACGTCCATACAAACACACACACACACACAGACATCATCGTGAAAATAGTAAATTCGTATTGTAGAGACCCTGAAACGTGCTTATCCACCAAAAACTCATACTCGAAAATTTTGACCCATTACCTACAATTAATACCTCTCTTATAGAATATGAGGCGAGAGGTAAAAACCAAATAATTTTTAAAAAATTACATAATTGAACAAAGTAAATAATTAAAATAATATAAAAGAACAAGTCCAAATAATTTGGAAAAAAATTATTTTACAAACAAAGTCAAAAATAGAAAAAATATACTTACAAAGTTTTGTAAAGAACAACGAAAATTGATGGTAGTCAATAGAATTTAAAAAAACCCCAAAATTGGAGTAGATGAATTTAAATAACCATCGGAATAAAAAATTATCGCTTGCTAACGAAAACATGTGTTTCAAGGGACAACTTAATGAGCGAGGAAAGTGATCGATGGACACTTTCCTGAGAGTTGTGTA
Organism: Agonum fuliginosum; assembly: GCA_947534325.1. NCBI lineage: Eukaryota > Metazoa > Arthropoda > Insecta > Coleoptera > Carabidae > Agonum > Agonum fuliginosum. Next base: position 643,704 of record OX384035.1, on the reverse strand, counting down.
CACTATTTTATTCGTGAATTTGATTTAACTGTCACTGTCATAATTTTTTAAACAATAAAAATATAAATTCTATTTAAATTTTTAAATTGTACTAGATACAGCTAAAGTACTGCTTTAATTTATGTGGATAAATCACTATTAATAAAATTTATCACAAAATACTTAATATCGAATCAAAAAGGCAATTTTTATTTCTATATTTTATTTTATTTGAATTTGACTCGCATAGATATTAGTGGAGAGTCACCACAGGAGAGATTTTTGTGTATAAATATTATTTAAATGCATTATTAAAATCATCATTGAAAACCTCATCTAAATATCTGATATAGTTCTTGAAATATCTACAACACCCTAAAATGGGTGGACGTATCTATATTTTAAAAATAAATATAATTCTTTAGGTACTACAAGAATTTATAGCTTTTCTCTATATCCAATATTTAAAAAATAAATGTTACACCCAAAATGGGTGTAGTAAACTCAGTTTAAGGTTCAAAAATGGGTTTCTCATATTTTAAAACATAAGTATACAAATTTACAGCTTAATTCTATGCGTAGTAATAAAGATATATATTTTGCACCCAAAATGGGTGTCCCGATTTTAAATTTGGGTTCATAACTGGATTTTTCAGATTTTTTTACATCAGTATACTAATTTTCAGAATTTTCCGATTCCTAGAATCAAAGTTATTGTTAAATTAATTAAATGTTCGCTATAAACGAGGTCGTATAACGAATGTTCGTTATAGCCGTGCTAGTCCAAATGAAGCCTATTTCATGCTTGATCCACTGCTGAAAACCGCGCATCGATATCTGGTCCCGTTTACGAGAAATTTATTTTTTTAATAAAAGTCGTCATTGTTTTCATCCCTTAGTTCTGTAATTAAAATTTTGGAACGGAGTATACATTGGCTTTTTGAAATTATATAATAAAAATTGGCCTAACCCAACCAATAACCTCACAAAAAATTTCAAAATGCAATAACTTTATTAATAAAATGCTTTTCGAGGGCTGTTTGGGGTTGAAAATCTCTTTACCGACCTAAAGTTTGTATCCCCCCCCTGTTTCCAGTTGGAGCCAGTCTAATAAGCCCGGAAAAAATTCTCAAAATTTTAATTATTTTAAATTATAAGAAAATAAGCCGTCCAACAGTATAATTTTGACATTTATAAATTTTGAAAATTGCTATACTTCGTTCCATTAAAATCCAAATTTTGGAATGTAAATTTCTCGGTTATAAAATTTTAAATAATTATTTTCTCTGCTATTTATCGTAGAAAACCGGCGAAAATTTGTACCCGGGGGTAAAATTGTCCGAGGAAGCCGATTCTGGCCTCTAAAATTACCTATCTCTATTGGGGGGCCCCATTTTTAAGGGTGTCTTTAACCAGGGTAGCACATAATAAATCTTTATTATTTATTGTAGAAACTCCGAAAAAATTTGGTTATTGAGGTAAAATTATCTCAGAAATACGATTCTACCCTCCAAAATACTCCATGTCTATAACGAAACCTCGTTTATAACGAGTGTTGTTACAGCATTGTATATCAGTATTTAAAAAATCTGTTGTGGCCACCACACGACCTCTCGCCTAATTCTGCTTATTCTACTAATGTAATAAATAGTTTTACTTACATTTTAATAGTTTCCTGTTCATGTAATATGTAAACGATAATGTAAACCAATATGCAAGCAAAAGATGTCAACTGTACTGTCACTGTCATAATAATTCAAATTTTATGTAGAAACAAATTTTATATCATGGACAACAAGATACTGGAATTTCAAAAAAATAGAATATTAATTGTACTTTATTTTATTGTTAAATACTTCCAGATTCAGCAATTTGTATTTATAATTAACTGTACACATAGATAATCACAATTTCTTTTATTTTTAATTGCAAAAATTGTCATAAATAAATAATGTACCAATATATTTAAGGAAAACTTTTCCAAACTTCTAAAAGTACTACTTCCGGTTTGCGGATTTCTACCAAAATCTTATCCGGTGTTAAGATACTTATTAAAACCTTAAATATGAAATTTGGTTATAAACGGTTTGATACTTTTTAAGTTATCGTGGACGAAAAATCGTCGGTTCATACAAACGCACACACCCACACAGACATCGTCGTGAAAATAGTAAATTCGTATTCTAGAGACCCTGAAACGTGCTTATCCACCAAAAACTCATACTCGAAAATTTTGACCCATTACAATACCTCTCTTATAGAATATGAGGCGAGAGGTAAAAATAACGAACTTTTTTAAGATCTTCTAATAATTTAATTAAAGTTGTATACTGTATAATAATAAATAACTAATCTAATTTCATTTAGGTATTACTGATTAAACTATATTTATTTGTAATACAAAATTGAGATATTATTAGCACATTATTGATATTTCATAGCTAGGATGCGGCAAAGTACGAGTTTCGGGCTGGTTTCAGGTAGCTGTAGTACCTATAGTAGGGAAAAGAATGGAATAGAAAAGTTAGTAAAACTAGGAGTATTCTAGGAATTCGGAAAAAAAAGTAGACGGGCCACTTAACCGTCAGTTTGAAGTTGAAAAATACTGTAAAGTGTTTTCGTTGCGAGTAAACTGTTAGTTTACCATTGACTTCAAGGTAATGTTTTTATAAACATTTAATAGAGAAGGAATAGATCTACAGAATAAAAATAAATTTCTATCAGAAGATTATGTTCGTGTTAAGTTTGCATAAATTGGAAATTTTTATGAACTTTTCAAAAAATTTATAATCATGTACAACATTTTCATTAAAATTTAAAAAAGGCACAACTGTTTAATCGTTATTGAAATACAATTTTCTCATTCTTGTACTGGCCACAAAACACTCGCTACGTTAGTACGTTTTGTGCTGGATTGTAGGAGGCCCTTTAAAACAAATTAAAACCCCCCTGAATCCAACCCTGAGCAATATATGCTCCGTGCAAACATCTCCGTCCCCAGGGCTAGAATTCTCTATTCCATCTTTCCGCGTTAGCTCGATTTGGGAAATCTGTGGAAGAGCTTCACCGCTGTGTCCTGCAGACACCACAAGGTCAACATGTGGACACTGTGGGCATGCTACACCCCAGGCCACGGCTGCCTTGCGGTGATTTCTTCCTCGGGCGACAGAGGTCACCACTAGGAGATACTAGTCACCGGGGTGTAGTGAGTTATTGCTTATTGATGGATTGAAAATGGAAGAATAGGAATAGGTAAAGCATTATGGGTTATATAAATAAGTTGTGTTATGCGGTATGGCGCATTGTAGCATAATAATACAGGGTGTTTCTGTACTTATGGATTAAACTTTAAAGGTATATGTAACACGTTTTTTTTCCAAATTCGCAAAATTAAGTGTGGTTTACTTAAAAGAAACATGTTGAGTGCCACTGGTTTCATAGCCGTTTGTGTTTTATTCAAATATTAACAATGCACGTAATTATCTAATCCAAAACTGATATTGTGTAATGAACAAATTTAATTTCACAGTAATGAAAAAAAAATCTGCTGTGGCCAGTACACGACCTCTCGCCTAATTCTGCTTATTCTACTAATCTCGAGACTAATCTAATAAATAGTTTTACTTACATTTTAATAGTTTTATGTTTATGTAAGATGTAAACGATAATGTAAACCAAGGTGCAAGCAAAAGATGTCAACTGTACTGTCACTGTCAGAATAATTCAAATTTTATATAGAAACAAATTTCATATCATGGACAACAAGATAGAATATTAATTGTACTTTATTTTATTGTTAAATACTACCAGATTCAGCAAATTGTATTTATAATTAACTGTACCCATAGATAATTATATTTTCTTTTATTTTTAATTGCAGAAATTGTCATAAATAAATAATGTACCAATATATTTAAAGAAAACTTAATCAAGCTTCAAAAAGTACTACTTCCGGTTTGCGGATTTCTTCCAAAATGTTATCCGGTGTTAAGATACTTATTAAAACCTTAAATATGAAATTTGGTTATTAAAGGTTTGATAGTTTTTCAGTTATCGTGGATGAAAAATCGTCAGTCCATACATTCATACAAACACACACACGCACGCACACACATACACACACACACAGACATCATCGTGAAAATAGTAAATTCGTATTGTAGAGACCCTGAAACGTGCTTATCCACCAAAAACTCATACTCGAAAATTTTGACCCATTACAATACCTCTCTTATAGAATATGAGGCGAGAGGTAATAACTAAAGTAAATATGGGAGGCGTACACCTCTGTAACGCTGTTAAATTTTGGGGTAGACGAACACCTTATTCGCAGATACTATAATGATGTTTTGATAATTATACGCGAATTTCTTTGACATAAAAGCCACATTATAGTGTCTTTACCGCACGTAGGCAGTAAAATCACAGCATGAATGCATTATATTTATCTTCAGCAAGCCAAAAATAATTTAGGTACACTAAATGACATACTGGATGTTTACGTGAAATCTGTTAGGAAAACCAATGTATGGTGGGATTCTGTTCAAATCTGTAGTTGCTACAGATCTATAAAACTGTAAATATTAAACAAAATCGTAATGAAATTTATAAGCATATATGAACATTTTTATATTTTTCAACAAATATTGATGTGGTTTTGTTCAATATTTAACGATTTACAAATTTGTAAAACTTACAGATTTGAACAGAATCCCACCAGTAATAATTTAAATTTTGCTGTTAGTTATTATTATGTAAAATTATTAACTAAAAAAATACTAAAAATCTGTATTATGTCAATGCCTACAATGTAGTGTAACAATTATTACCCGAGTACAGCAGAGAATTCATATATAAGAGATTGTAGGTAATAAAAGAACATCAGCAATAAAAAGCTAAGTCCTTACGTCCTACGAAGCTTTTAACTTACCGGACGAAAGATGACATTATAAAGTCATGTCACATAGATCGTACGAAAATCTATTAACGATGCTTTCTGACTTTTTATCTACAATGTGTAGGTTTGTTGCTTTCTATGCAATAAAATCCTATACACCTAGTACTTTCAAATCATTACATTACAGAAGAAATATAAAGTAGCACTCAGTATTCAAACTATGAATATCTAATCAAACTAAAATAAATAATATTATAGTCATTTATATTGTTTCAAGAAAAAAAAAATCTGCAGTGGCCACCACACGACCTCTCGCCTAATTCTGCTTATTCTACTAATCTAATAAATAGTTTTACTTACATTTTAATAGTTTCATCTTCATGTAATATATAACCGATAATGTAAACCAATATGCAAGCAAAAGATGTCAACTGTACTGTCACTGTCATAATAATTCAAATTTTATGTAGAAACAAATTTCATATCATGGACAACAAGATAGAATATTAATTGTACTTTATTTTATTGTTAAATACTTCCAGATTCAGCAATTTGTATTTATAATTAACTGTACACATAGATAATCACAATTTCTTTTATTTGTAATTGCAAAAATTGTCATAAATAAATAATGTACCAATATATTTAAGGAAAACTTTTCCAAACTTCTAAAAGTACTACTTCCGGTTTGCAGATTTCTACCAAAATGTTATCCGGTGTTAAGATACTTATCAAAACCTTAAATAAGAAATTTGTTTATAAACGGTTTGATACTTTTTAAGTTATCGTGGACGAAAAATCCTCGGTTCATACAAACACACGAACACACAAACACACAAACACACAAACACACAAACACACAAACACACAAACACACAAACACACAAACACACAAACACACAAACACACAAACACACAAACACACAAACACACAAACACACAAACACACAAACACACAAACACACAAACACACAAACACACAAACACACAAACACACAAACACACAAACACACAAACACACAAACACACAAACACACAAACACACAAACACACAAACACACACACACACACACACACACACACACACACACACACACACACACACACACACACACACACACACACACACACACACACACACACACACACACACACACACACACACACACACACACACACACACACACACACACACACACACACATACACACACACACACACACACACACACACACACACACACACACACACACACACACACACACACACACACACACACACACACACACACACACACACACACACACACACACACACACACACACACACACACACACACACACACACACACACACACACACACACACACACACACACACACACACACACACACACACACACACACACACACACACACACACACACACACACACACACACACACACACACACACACACACACACACACACACACACACACACACACACACACACACACACACACACACACACACACACACACACACACACACACACACACACACACACACACACACACACACACACACACACACACACACACACACACACACACACACACACACACACACACACACACACACACACACACACACACACACACACACACACACACACACACACACACACACACACACACACACACACACACACACACACACACACACACACACACACACACACACACACACACACACACACACACACACACACACACACACACACACACACACACACACACACACACACACACACACACACACACACACACACACACACACACACACACACACACACACACACACACACACACACACACACACACACACACACACACACACACACACACACACACACACACACACACACACACACACACACACACACACACACACACACACACACACACACACACACACACACACACACACACACACACACACACACACACACACACACACACACACACACACACACACACACACAGACAGACATCATCGTGAAAATAGTAAATTCGTATTCTAGAGACCCTGAAACGTGCTTATCCACCAAAAACTCATACTCGAAAATTTTGACCCATTACAATACCTCTCTTATAGAATGTGAGGCGAGAGGTAATAAATAAAAAATTATGAAACAATCCTATTGTTGCCTCCCGCCTCATATTCTATAAGGGAGGTATAGTGATGGGTCAAAATTTTCGAATGTGAGTTTTTTGTATATAAGCACGTTTTAGGATCCATAGAATATGAATAAAGTATTAACGTCGTAATACAAATCTTAAGAACCCAGTTATTTTTTGGAGCAATCCCCAAAACCAGCAGCATAGTACTTTTCTTAAATATTTTGATAAATAATTAATTTATCACAGTATTTTTTATTTCAAATGAAAGATTATATATTATTATCTTCAATTTTTAGCATTTTGTAAATTGTTCTGTCATAGTACTTTAGAAATTAAAGTATTATTTATAATTTAGAGTATGAAACTTCAGTATCTTGTTATCCATGAACCATGATTGTTTAACAATTACTACGAAAAATTTAATTGATAATGACAGTGTCAGAGTGACAGTGCCAATAGTGATACACCATTTATATCTTCTTCTACAGTTCTACAGTTGACTAAATGACTAAAATATATTTGTAAGTACCTATATATTTGTATAGTAGTAAAAAGAGTAGGGTATGGCGGAAGGTTTTGTGTTGGCCACATCAGATTTTTTTCCTATAGTAGGTACTGTCAGAAAAAGCTGGTGTAGCATTACAAACTCAGAGTAAGTAATAATAATAATATTTCACCACCCAAAAAAGGGTTCATATATCCATATGAAAGCGCCATTATCTTATAATTTCAATATCGCATCGCCTCATAAAGCTTTGATTTCTGGCGAGAAAAAACGCAAGAATCTGACGCAGCGATATTCAGTGGTTTAGTGAAAACTGACCCAGGGAAGTTTTTCTTCTTTTGCTGTAACTAAGATGGAACAGTCAGCGTTTCCCTGTCCGCTGTCACATTCCCCGGCATCAGGGAAATATGAGATATCATCGCACGGAACATAAAACTGCCATTTGCTAAACACATCGCTCAGATTCGCGTTAGTTCATTTCAGGAGGTGCTTCCCACTATCACTGGAACGACTCTATTGAGATCTTTATTGCTCAATCAATGGTTATTGGGTAATACGCGGGATAGAGTTTTTAACTACGGGGTTATGTTACTTTACTTTGTTATAGTTTCATTATGGTTGATTTATTGTTTTAATTAAGAAATCTTTTGGGTGTGTTGCTTAAAATTTAGTTGTTATATGTGCAAAAATTATTAGGTATATGGAATGAAAAAGTGGTGATGATTATCATCTGTTAATAAATAAATTTAACTTTGAAGACTGAGAACTGTGTTACTTTTTCATTCCATTTACCTAAACAGTCAAGAAATTACAGTTTAAAAATTATTAGGTATACCTTGTGTCCCAAAAAATGGTACGCTCGAAATAATTTTTTACCTTCCGCTTACCTGTAAAGGAAGGTATTGGAATTATGCAAAAAATCGGGTGGTGAATTTTTAGTGGATGAGCACGAATTAGGGTCCTTACAACTCATTTTTGATAGTTTCACGATGATGTCTGTGTGTATGTGTGTGTGTATGTATGTGTGTGTGTGTGTGTGGTCAAGGGGTGTTAGTCGCATAACTCAAATACGAATTACCCGAAAATTTTGATATTTGGTATTTAACATTTGTATATAAATTGGAAGAGCTCCGTAGATTTTGGTACAAATATCTTCATCGGAAGTGATATTTTTTGAAGATTGAAAAGGTTAATTGTCAAAATTGTATATAAATTTGGAAAAATATAGTATTTATTTGTAATAAGAATAAGAGGAAAAGTTATTTGCAACTTACGTTATAAAAAAATTGTCTTTATCTGGTAGCATTAAAGAACTGCAGTAAAATTTAAAAAATAAATTTATCAAATAAAACGTTGATATCTTGTAATCCATGATCGGTTGATTTTTGTTTCTGCGTAAAAAATATTGACAGGTGAGACGGGTGACAAGTTGGCATACTAGCGCTATATAAGTCCTAAGTAAGATATTAAATGTAGTAATTGAACGGAGGATGGCTTCAACACAGCAGAGTTTTCCTGTGAATGAATCTTTTTATTCAGGTGATGCAAATTTCTGTGTTTGAATATTTTAGATTTTTATTTGTATATTTTAAATGGGCACCGGATTGTACTACATTTCTGTTTAAAGTCTAGATAAGGCGGAAGGTTGTGTGATGGCCACGTCAGATTTTTTATTAATAAAAATATTATTAAACAATCGCAATAAAATTTTATGTGGGTAAACTAGCCATATGGAAACATCAAAATTTCCGGTTAAACCGGAAATGACATCAACTTTCTTATATCAAATGGAACGCCCAATCTATTTATACATATTTCAATGCTATAATTCTGAATCCAACATGTCTAGATTGCATGCAAAATATCTCACAAAAATAAATAAACTATCAAAGGTTTAAGCCGAGTTTATTTCGAGCGTACCATTTTTTGGCACACCGATAAGGAGGTAAATTGGTAGATGAATTATTGCTACAACTCTACCATTGAGGTAACCAATGGTTGAATACCACTTTCATCATTTTTGCTCATTAGTTTGATACAAAAATCGATGAGTTTTTGCTCACTTTTGGTAAACAGACACAAATGTCAATGATTGTAAACTATTTATCTGTAACTGACGCTATCCATATGCATTACCTATGTATCATAGGATCAAAGAATAAATACAATACAATACAATTGTACCATCATATTTTATATTAAAATACCTAAGAATAGACAACAGGTTACTGCATAAATAAGATTATTTTGATACTTTGAATTATAGGTACGCCTTGCTTCAACAGCAACGTTAACTACATAGAAGTCATTTTTCATGGTTCATAATAATAAACAAAAATGTACGACTTACTTTTTGCTGATTCTGGTTCATTGGGCTGCTACCTCCAAGTTCCGGGTTCAAATCTTCTTCAGAGCAGTCCAGAGGCACTGTAACACAACAGTAACAACATTCACTATCGAATAACACGTATTTCAACCACAAAATTACAGACAAATCACTCAAGAAACACTGAATAAATCGTTTGTTGTGTATAGTCGTAACAGAACTTGATCGAGGAGGTTTAATTACGCCCTCTGACGATTGAATAGGAAATGTTTATGTTAAAGGCGCAATTTTTAAAAGTATAGTTTGAATTTAAATGGAATACTATTTGAAAATGATTGGTTAATAGTATTTTGTGCACCTAGGGAGGGAAGCGTGCTATTACTCCCGCGGGCGAAGCGGCGGTCCGAGCGAGGGCGCCGGCTTCGCTCAAGGGTGTAATAGCTATTACTCCCGCGGGCGAAGCGGCGACCCGAGCCGAAGGCGAGCTGCAGGCGAGTCCGAGCGAGGGCGCCGTCTTCGCCCAAGGGAGTAATATTGCTATTACTCCCGCGGGCCAAGCGGCGGCCCGAGCGAGGGCGCCGGCGTCGCCCAAGGGAGGAATAGCCTTCCCTCCCGTGGGACACACAATATTTTACGTCACGAGGGCCTCGAAATCACCTTTCTTGCAATGTTTTCCTCCCGCCAGTACCGGGAAGAAAACGGTGTTTTCCTCCCGTCCGGGAGGAAAACAAGTACGGTCCTCCCGAGCGGGAGGGAAAACTCGCTTCCCTCCCTCCTTCCCTCCCTCCATTAGCAAGAGGAAAACACTGCTTTCCTCCCCCGAGTGACGTAAACATTATTTTAATATTTATTTATAATTATGAAGGTAATATATTTAGGATCTTTCTGTGTTATTTATAGTAAAATAAGTATAATATTTCTTTATACAATTTTATTTTCAAAATAAAACTGTCTATAAAATACCTTACAGTAATATGTGTAGGGAAAATGACATACCACTTTAAAAATCATGATTGCGGTTTTATTTATCAACTGTAATTACACAAGAGCTTTTTATTTCGCCGGATAAATTTCTGTTTGTATTGAAACCTTGTTGCCTAGCAATTTTGAATGAAAAATTGTTTAATAAAATCACGACACCGTAGGTAGAGTGATTTTATTTTAAAACAATTTTTCGAGTCAAATTGCTGTCAGGTGACAAGGTTGAGATGTCAAACAGAAATTTATTCGGAAGAAATAAAATGCTAGAGTGTAATTATTCAACGAGATAATTTAACGACTCCTTTGGTTCGTATATCAAGGAAACATTTTTTTGCCACTGGTCGGTAATTATTTTTTTTTCAAATCTTCTATTAATGTAATACTAATAAATGTCAAATTATTAAATATACCATCAAAACAGTGATACTTAAAATGTACACTTGTCAAGCAAACTACCCTTAACTTTGCAAATTAAAAAAAAATCTTTTTGTTTCATGATCAGCACGTCGTACAGTATACCCTTTAATTTTTTGTCCTAAGTAGTGGAACACCTGTACATCAAAACTTTAACTTCTATTGTAATGTTATATCGTAATTTAATCTATAGCAATTTATTCCATGCACCATTTGAATAAGAACACTATATTTCTAGCTCTATAAAAATCTACTTTGCATTGTATAAAGTAGTGCTAAGATTTTGAAGTTCTACGAGACATATTTCAACTTTACCAGAAGTAGCTAAACTTATCCAACAGTAGCGCAAAATGCATTCAAAACAAATTCCATAGAATATCCATTATTTACGTAGACTAGGAAAATATCATTGCAGTTCAAATCTTCCTTTTATTATAAAACGAGTGTTTGGATCTTCTCGCAAAACAAGTCTGGAGTTTTGAAAATATATCGCTTCGTTATATAAATATATACGTTCGGATAGTTTTACATTGCATTATAAATGTTCGCATTATATTCTTTTCAATTGAATATTGAACTATTCCTTCAGGTTACGAGAACATTATATCATATACACCATATGTGGTTGTCATATTAAAATTATTCTGTATCAGTTTCATAAAGTAGAAGTATTTGTTCATGTCGTAACAAATTGTATTACTTATTAATAATAATTACAATAAATTTGTAAAGCCCATTTTACATTGAGCAAGCGCAACGGGCAACTGCAATCTTCAAATCTGTAATGAAAATGAACAAGAAAATTGTAGACGACATTTTTTACTTCCTTGTACGGAGTAATAAGGAAGTATTGTAATCTCGAAAAATTTCGGTTTTCAGATTTTGATGAAAATATCCGTTTTGACCTTTTCTGAATCCATTATGACTAGTTTCGTCGTGACGTCTGTACGTACGTACGGACGGACGAACGGACATATGTGTGTCGCATAACTCAAATACGGTTAGACGTAGAAAGTTGAAATTTTGTATTTAGGACTGTTATAGCATTTAGTTGTGCACCTCCTATTTTTAGTTTCAATCTACAAACCGGAAGTAGTACTTTTTTCAAATATTTCTATAAATATTTAATTTCAGACAATTTTTTTAATTTTAAATGAAAGATTATGTGATTATTACGTACAATTGGTATTTTATAAATATTTTTGTATTTGGTATCATATAAGAATAATTAAAGTATATATATTTATAATTTAGTACCTATTTCGGTATCTTGTAGTCCATGATCGATTAACATTTGTTACTACGTAAAATTTAAATGATTATGACATGACAGTGACAATAGTAAAATATGCTTTATATCTTCTTCTGCAGTTTAATAAAATGACTAAAATATATTTGTGAGTATAGTAGCAGTAGTAGTAGTACTTATATATTAATATATTTGTATAACAAGTTAAAAGAATAAAGTAGGTATATGGCGGGAGGTCTTGTGGTGGCCACGTCAGATTTTTTTATATTATTCTACATTTTAGTTATTAAGAAAAGTATGAACAGTTTAATAGGCGTACAAGGAAGTCATGTGGTGTCCACGTCAGATTTTTTCATTTTACACTGAGCAACATCAGCAACATGCAATTACTTATTTAATGTATAAATTTATTAATAAATATTTTGTTACTATATTATGTCAACTTAACCTCTTGAATTTGTTGTATTGTTATTGTTGGAAAATAAGGATAGAATGGCATTATAACCAATTAACCACTAACTTTCAAACACAAATTAATCTTTATAACGTTTTTGTTCAGTGGGTAACATCATAACGAACTAAAAATAACTTTAATAATAATAAATAATAACAGAAAATTGTTGTACATTTTCAACTAAATCTGGAGAAAAAATAAATTAACGATTATAACATGAACATTTGGTGATTTGTGTCAATTATTAATATTCTAGGTGTGATAGCAACCCAGATTATATTTCAATTGATAGAACAAAGATAGTTCTAAATAAAGTAATTTTCTTCTTTGTCCATTTTAATCGATATTCAGTTGCGCTTACAACAAAGAAAATCTTATCGAATAAATGCAACAAAAACACAATTTAAGATAAAAGTTTCTTATTTTCTGTGAAAACTTGTAATCTTATATATTGTATCAATTATTTATGATTGTAATTACTATTATTAAAGGTACAAAAACTTTTCATTATGAAATAAGTAAATATAACATGCATTATTTTATTATTGCGTGTACAAAAATCGTTCAATAAAAAGTCACACAATTTAAATGCAGGACAAATCAATTTTCACCATCGGCTGCGCGTAACCAACACTGAAGAGTAGAACATTACATGAATATAATCATTACAATATTATAATAAGAAAACATTTTACAAAAATGTTATTATTCATTATAAATTGTAACTAAAATGTATTTTGATTTTATATTTAGAACATTAGGAACGGTAACTTTATTTTATTTTTATTTTCTGTATTTCCTAAACTTAAATAAAATATTATTATTATTATTGCTTTCGTATAAACAGATTTAAATGATTCAAATAATATTTCAGTGCCTTCAAGTAAAATTTAAAATTTTTTTAACGTCGAATTAATCATTTAATTATTGGTAGGTACCTTTTTAAACTATTATAAAAATCTGATGTGGCCAGCACAAGACCTCTCGCCATACTTACTTTATTCTTTTTATTTATTATACAAATATATTAATATATAGGTACTACTACTCACAAATATATTTTAGTAATTTTATTTAAACTGCAGAAGAAGATATATTGTCACTGTCACTGTCATGTCATAATCATTTAAATTTTACGTAGTAACAAATGTTAAACGATCATGGACTACAAGATACCGAAATACTACATTATAAGTACCTATATACTTTAATTATTCTTAAATGATACCAGATACAGAAAAATTTATAAAATACCAATTGTAGATAATAATTACCTACATAATCTTTCATTTAATAGTTTTAAAATAAGTATTTATCGAAATATTTTAAAAAAGTACTACTTCCGGTTTGTAGATTGAAACCAAAATTATATTGGCTTATTGAGAATCGTATTAAAACCTTAAATACAAAATTTTAAATTTTAAATTAAACTTGGTCAAATTATTGATGGATAAATTGGATCGTGTAAAACAGGCATAGGCAATTTGGATGTCACAAAATGCAATCAAACTTTACGGAGGAAAAAAACTGTTAATTCTAAGTGACTTCAATTAGTTCGTTTCGTCTGAAGCAGTTTGCTAGTAAATAAACTACTTGATAAATGTTTAGAGTTACTATTTAGTTTTGTTTGTAAAGTTTGTTAGTGCCGCATGCGCTGTGCTTGTGCCGTATGTCGAAACAAAATCACCTGCAAATTAAGAAGAATTTACTTGCACACGTGATACTAAATTGCGAACTAAATAGCTTCATCAGACCGAAGTTTATAATAATTAGTTGCATCGTTAATTCACAGTTGCATGGCGTCGAATATATTTCTTTTACAGGATCGATTCATTAAAAATATTGTTATATTCTAAAATCCAACATAAAATATACTAACGTAGCGAGCGTTTTGTGGCCTGTACAAGAATGCTCAAATTTTATATTAACAAGGATTTAATAGAGAAAGAATGGATCTACAGAAGTGTCTATTCAAAATTTTGATTAAAAAATTGTACATGGTTATAAAAATTCCGAAAAAAAATCAATTTATGCAAACTTTACACTTTTATATCTCATGAAAGAAATTAATTTTTAAAATTTTAAAAAGGCACATCTGTAGATCCATTCCTTCTCTATTAAATGTTTACAAAACATTATCCTGAAGTCAACAAATAATCTGATAGTTTACTCGCAACGAAAACACTTTTACAGTATTTTTCAACTTCAAAATGACATGGCATTGCTAGGATGCGGCAAAGTACGAGTTTCGGGCTGGTTTTAGGCAGCCGTAGTAGTGGGAAAAGAGTGGAATAGAAAAAAAATAAAATCGATTAAAACGTATCTTCTATAATCCAGCATAAAATGTACTGACGTAGCGAGTGTTTTGTGGCCAGTACAAGAATGGTCAAATTTCATTCCAATATACTTCAAGGATGAATTAACAGTTTGTTGTGCCTTTTTAAAATTTTAATAAAAAAATTGTACATGAATATAAAAATTCCTAAAAATTTATGCAAACTTTACAAAGGTATATCTTATGATAGAAATTAATTTTTAAAAGGCACATCAAACATTAATTGTTACTCTATTAAATGTTTAAAAATGCATTATCTTGGAATCAATAATGAACTGACAGTTTACTCGCAACATTGCATAGCTAGGATGCGGCAAAGTACGAGTTTCGGGCTGTTGCAGTAGTGAGGAAGGGAGTGAAATACAAGAAAAAATAAAATCGAGATTATTCTAGGAATTCGGAGAAAACGTAGACGGGCCGCTTAAAATTAAAATACTTCAATGATTAAGGCGGTTGCATAGTCAAATTATGGGTGTCGGTGAACGGTCTGTATTACTTTAATAAACACAAAATAATAGTTGTTTTTGTTTAGTTTACAAGTGGGCAAAGTAAGGAATTACCCACGACGAAAATCTTAACTCACGAGGCCGAAAGCTTTTGCGTTTTACAAGAGAACTAACAAACCAATATAATCGAATGAGGTATTATATTGTGTAGTTTTTGAATCTGAACAACTTTTGTATTTACAACTTTTGTCTAAAACGAATTAATTACAGCAAAATTTAAAAAATAGTATTGATTTCCTAACAGACTTCAAGCAGACACTCGGTATACCTCCTTGTAAGATATTTTACAGTTTGTTTCTGTTTGTATTATGTATATTTCCAATTCTCTCCGTTATGAAATCTGGGTTTACAGCAGAATTAAAAGGAAAATAGATTAAAAAATATAAAATACATACACTCGTAAACTAATACAGCAGCACTGGAACGATGCAATCTGAACGACAATACAGAGTGTTAAAATGAATTTCTATTTTCTACACAGAGACAAAACGGCTTTAGGAAGCGCTAAAGTAAAGTCTTTTTACTGTTCTTCTAAATTCTGTAGCTCTCACATCTCGAGTGGTGACATATTAAAAAATGAATATGATCTTTTTTACATCGAGCGAGCGCTCATAAAGTTTTGTGAGATATATCGTCGTAAGTTTTATCGCACGAGAACTTTTAATACCATGGAGGTGTAAAAAATAATAATAAAGGATTATAACACGAGAAATAATTAATTGTATAAGTGTAATTTATATTATAGGTACGTTGAATTTTTGTTTTAGAATCCGTAAATGTTTTAAACTCTTCAAAGCTTTTCAGTTTTTCTGAAAATACATTTAAAATTAAATTAATTTTACATATCTTTAAATTTTGTTACTGGTAGATAATAATTATCCGGAAATTCACCAAAAGGCTAAATTCAAGGCATTCGAGGTTAAAATTAAAACATAAATACTATTATAGCAGTGAAACAGAAAAAGTGATATTTTTCTAAAGGACGTAGATTTCTGTACCTAAATGTACATTCGAGGAAAGGCACTTTTTTCAAAAATTCATAACTTCGCGCCAAATCATCGTAGGTACTTGAAATTTCGCAAACCTTGAAGAAAAAAGTCTGATCTTTATTACCCTGTTGGCCAATAAGGTCCACGATTTTTTGGCACTGCGTATGAGCTGCCAAAGTTGGACCTTTTTGGACTTCAGGTACATTTTTTTTCTGAGGGGGTGGGAGTGAATTTTTTGTCACATTGGCTATCATCGCATTAAAAATAACACTTCAACCTTTTTTAGAACTCGAAGATTCATCCAATTTAGTAGAAATGCAACCGAGATATCGCACTTTGAAATTTTGCCATTTTTGGTGCATTTTCGAGTGGTGCGTTTTTTTTCCTCGAGGGATAAAAAATATATAAATATACTATTTCTTACGTGTTTCACAGAATATTTTTACCACAATCATTCAGAAATGAACTGCTTTTCCTTATTTATTTAAAGCCGGCAATTCATTAGTCTAATTATTAGACTCTGTATTTTTTGTGACGGCTTCGTGTCATTATGAACCATAACATATATAAATAGCTATACAGAATACAGAATAAATTACAGGTTACATCCATTACAAACCAACCTTAAGAGGCGCGTTCGGAAAATACTGAACTATAGAACGTACGTCGTCATTTCAAAGTGAGGCGGGTTTAGGTGAAGTCAAGCCCTTTTTTTGCAGTCAATCGAACAAAAAATGTAGATAAATAAAACTGAGCATAGAATGTACTGACAATCTATAATTTTAACAGCGAAAACATGGCATCGTTGTCCCATCATATCTCATTTAATTTATAACACAGACGAATGAAAAAAAAACTTCTTGTTAACAAAGGTTCAATTTATGTCGCTCTGTTTTCAGAAATTTAAAATAGCGTTTTGTTTACCAGAAAAAAAATCTTACAAATCGAGAAAAATGGCTGATTTCAAAGTCATTTTTTTCCAAAATCATAAGTTAGAAGAAAAATGAAAACATAGAGACCTTCTAACATCTTTTGGTGACATGTTCATATGTTGTTAATAAAGGAAAAACCTCTAAATACCAAATGATCATGGGACGCGCACACCTATGTTTAAACAAAATTAACTACCAGACGTTTATTTAAAACTCGATTTACGGGATATAATATAAAATCGTGTTTGATTTTACCCCTTGCCAGAAAAGACTTTTTGTATTAATTCAGTCTTGCCTTCAAGAAAATATTACATCCGGGGTATTTCAAACCTAATATGATTACAATATGTTTTGCACTGGCCAGGGAAGTAAAAATAATATTCTATTATCCTGTTTCGTGAATTTAGAATAAATAAGTTGTTCCGATAATTCTGAAACCATCTTTATCTAAAACTTTACAAACCTATACCACAAAAAACCCTACAATCATGCCAACAAAACTTTGCTTGCTCCACAATCAAGTGCGCTTAGGACAAAGGAGCATGTGCAACTGGCAACAGAGAGAGAACTTTCTCTCCTCTCTCCTCTGCTGTGGAGAGCGGAGACGGAAGTAGATCTGCGTTCTTGGAAATAGTTCCGAGTTTCGCAAGTTAGTGTGATTCGCGACGCCGGCCGGTTTGATCCTACTTCCGGTTCCGGAGTTTGCCGCGTAAATAATTTGACAGCTGATGCGAGCTTGTTTGAGGTCGTGGGGTGTTTGAGTTTATGAAGAAATTGACTTCAAGTTTTAAGGTATATTTCTCATTTATAAATTAATTTAACTTAATTTACTGCTTTTGTGATTTTAATTTTTTGTAAACTTAAGTTAATTTAGGGGAAGTTAATTAGTTAGTGCCACATTTATATGAATTTATTAGTAAATACCTAAATACTTCAGAAACTTACAATTCTCGTGCGTCTAATCTTCTGTATTTGGTAAAGTAATTTAACTGAACATTTCGATTTGTCAATTAATTCATTAATTTCTTCATTTCTAATAATCTACTGATTTTTTATGGTTTGATAACTTTTGTTATAATTTATTAGGAAAGAAATTCATAAAAATATTGACAAATAATGTAAAGCCCTGTTCGCACGAGGATTTTACCAAGATTCTGAATCCTGGCAAAGAAGAAGTACCTATTCTTCTTTCTAGTGAGAATTACTTGTTAAATTGCGGTGCCGCTAAATTGAATCTTCAATGAGTCATGGAAAAGAAGAATTTATAATTTATTAATTGTTTCAAAACCATTAATTTTTTTTCAAGATTCAGAATCTTCAAACTTTTTCTTTTCAGGATTCAGAATCTTGACAAAATCCTCGTGCGAACAGGGCTTAAAACTAGCTATAAGGAAACAAAATAAATAAAACGTTCGAAAGATTGTGTCATACAGTCTTCTACTAGCTATCAATTTTTTGACTGACAGACTTATGATTTGATGTCTGTAATTTTGAATTTTAATAAATTTGTGGTAGAATATGTGACCTCAGATTTGTGAGTTCAGTAAGAGATTTAATACATTATTTATTTGTGAATTAGTTAGTTTAATATTTCATTTATTATTATGAGTTGCGAACATTTCTTTCAATTTATATTGAATTTACAGGTTAATTTTTCTGAATTTGGTCCTTTTAAAAACTGATAATGTTCACACATGGACACATATAAAAGACACACACACACGCAACAGTAAAAAATATTGTGTGTGTTGCTTGTGAAACAGAGGCGTCGCTATTTTGTGAATTCTATATAAGTAAAGAAAAAATCAATTTTGAGGCCACAAACGTTCCACACGTTCTTCATTGTGCTTCTGTTGCCTGTGTGTGTCTTCTATGTGTCCATGTGTGAACAAGGCTTATAACATTGACTCAATTAAATTAAGCTACCTACTGCTTCGAAAATTAAAACACTTATGGCCAGTTGCACCGCTTCCACTTAAATTTTAAGTTTTCCTTAAATGAACAATATCGAATCAAAATCAATTTGTCAAACGTAGAAATAACATTGCTGTCATGAGTTCGATTCGATATTTTTCATTTAAGTGGCACTTAAAATTTAAGTGGAAGCGGTTCAAATGGCCATTAAATGTTATTTTTAATAAAGTTGCTAGCAGGTAAATTTTAAACATTCATGATTAATTTGTTCTCTACCATAAAATTTTTTAGATTCATATTTACACTTCTCATTTCATAACATGCTCGTTTCAGAGCATTCCGCTGAAATGTTTCAGTTTCAGCATTCAGCAATAGCGAAGGAATAAGCAGATGCATGTATGCAGTATTAATATCTGATACATATGTTACTCGCGCTACTGGACTATCGCAATTGATTATCAAACGTAGCAGATATTACAATAGTTTCCAAAACATAAAGTTTTCCGGGCGCATTCATCTCAGCCATATTGTATTGCCTTGAAATATTCACAATTCAATTCCGAAAACTGAAACGTACGACCAAAAATTACATACTCAATACAAACATCTCAGAGAGTTACAGCAATCGCTAGGATATTAATAGGAAGTAACACTCGTGATGTTTACATTCTTGAAATGTTCTGGGGATTTTAATTTGGTAAGTGGGTTTATTATCTTAAAAAAAAATATAATATTTTGAAATAGGTGTGTACCAAAATATGCTAGGTTATATATCAGGGAAAAAGGATTACTGATATAA
Organism: Agonum fuliginosum; assembly: GCA_947534325.1. Lineage (NCBI taxonomy): Eukaryota > Metazoa > Arthropoda > Insecta > Coleoptera > Carabidae > Agonum > Agonum fuliginosum. The sequence continues at coordinate 623,261 of OX384035.1, read as the reverse complement.
TTAGTTTAAAACTTGGCAATATAATGATTATAAACAAAACACAAATTAACTTTTTATGTTGATTACCCTGAAAACTATTAAAAACTAATTTTCTGGAGGTTTGTGGTTACCTACTTTATTTTGCAAAGTTAGATTTAATTGTAAAACAACACAAATTAACAATGCTAAAGTTTGATGAATCAAAATATGAAAAGTTCAACAAAAAATGAGTTGACGGCAAATGGATTCAGTGCAGTTGCAGTGGGCTTACGGGTTTGCAACTTAAAAACGAGTATAGCGGCAATTTTTTTGTCATGAACCAATAGTAAATAGTCTTATAAGATTTGTTTATCATACAAGCAATTATGACAGTGATACTACAGTTGACATCTTTTGCTTGCATCTTGGTTTACATTATATTATATAAAAAAAATGTACCTAAGTAAAACTATTTATTAGATTAGTAGAATAAGCAGAATTAGGCGAGAGGTCGTGTGCTGGCCACAGATTTTTTTGAAATACAGTAACCAGTCAGTAAGAACCGTATCGTGTTTAAATGAGAAAAACATTTAATTAGTGTCTAGAATAAAAATTAATAGAGCCCACTTGTGAGATAAAATCCTCAGAACATTTCAAAAATGTGAACATCAAGCTTTGTTACTTGCTATATTTGCCTATTAACATCCTAGCCATTACTAAAGTCCGCCCTTAGTAACATTATCTATGTAACATCTCAATGTTAGTAAATTGGTAATAACATCCCAATTATGTGTCTCAAGTTATTCTCTGAGTAATTTTTGATCGTATTCTTGATGTGGCTAATATAGATTTACGTAATATCACTTAGTACAAGAATAAGATATTTTTAAACATCCCATGGACGATTCATGTAAAGTGCGCGGGATCTTGTCGGGCAAAATGTACCCATTATCAAATAATTAAAGCAGTCAAATTTTTCGCTTTGTGTTTTACGATAATTAATATTTTTTCACTCTTTAGAGATAATTATTCTGAAAAAACGGCTGTTAAGTAACCTCACAATTACCTGCAAAACTGAAAGCGAGATTCAAAATAATGAACATTTTCATCTTAATAAAAATCTCGAATGCATTATAACACTATCATCAAGATCTGCCAAGTTCTTTGTCTTTTAAAACGTTCTGTCTGGCGAATGCTTCGCAAAGTCTCTCCATAAATTTAGGTTTGCGTCCTTTCACTTTAAAACCTCTGGAATCCTCTCATTTACCCTAAAATGTGTGTAATGTTTCCCTCGAGTGGCTGAAAAATACATCTAAGATCTCACGTGCACTAGCACTCAAACACTGTCTCATAATTTGTTATTTAAAATTTCAACGGGATCTTGAATTTTAGTGGAAATTTACTTTAAGTTTTTGTTATCTAAATAAAAATTAATGGAAGATAATATACATTATTTAAAATTAAATTCAAAAGCTGACATCAATATAATACAAAATCAATATTAAAATTACAAGAAATAATGATAATAAAATAATGAGGTTTAACAAGATAATTGCATTGCTAGGATGCGGCAAAGTACGAGTTTCGGGCTGGTTTTAAGCGGTCGTAGTAGTGAGGAAAAGAGTGCAACAGAAAGAAAAGTAAAATTGAGAGTATTCTAAGAATTCGAAAAAAAATAAACACTTCAATTAGTTACGTTAAAATGTACCTTAGAAGGCAAATAAAATAATTATTAATTTATTTTTTTGATTCATGAATCCTTCTTATGATCCAATAAATCAATTAGAACAACAATTTCAAATCTGTCAACTGTCAGAGTGACGGAATAAATTTTTTTGTTTTTGTTTAATTTTACATGGCAGTCTGAAACTAGCTTAAATTGTTAATTACCTCTCGCCCCATATTCTACAAGAGAGGTATTGTAATGGGTGGATAAGCACGTTTCAGGGTCTCTAGAATACGAATTTAATATTTTATTTTAAACTCCCACAAGATTTTAAACAATACGACAAACAAAAGAACTAACTAATATTTTGTAGTAGAGATCTTTAATGTTGTTTACAATTACTGAAATCTGTTTGAGTATTGATTGCACAGAAGATGTCACTATTTATGTAAAAACTTTCAAGAATTTTTCTCTTGATTAAATGACATTCAGAGTGGAGAATAGAAACATTGTCAAAATCAAAACTGTGAAGATTGTCTATGGAATGTTCAACTAATGCACTATGAGATGTATTGTTGTTTCTTAATGTTCTTACAAAATGAGGCCCACCAGTAAAGACAGGTAATTTTTAAGGCCAGAATCAGCTTCCCCAGACAATTTTACTCCGAAATACAAATTTTCGCTATGTTTCTACGACTAATAATAAATTAATAATTTTTTTAATACTGATATACAATGCTGTAACAACACTCGTTATAAACGAGGTTTCGTTATAGACATGGATTATTTTGGAGGGTAGAATCGTATTTCTGAGATAATTTTACCTCGATAACCAAATTTTTTCGGAGTTTCTACAATAAATAATAAAGATTTATTATGTGCTACCCTGGTTAAAGACACCCTTAAAAATGGGGCCCCCCAATAGAGACAGGTAATTTTAGAGGCCAGAATCGACTTCTTTGGACAATTTTACCCCCGGGTACAAATTTTCACCGGTTTTCTACGATTAATAGCAGAGAAAATAATTTTAAAAAATTTTATAACAGATAAATTAACATTCCAAAATTTAGATTTGAATGGAACAAACTATAGCAATTTTCAAAATTTATAAATGTCAAAATTATACTGTTGGACGGCTTATTTTCTTATAATTTAAAATAATTAAAATTTTGAGAATTTTTTCCGGGCTTATTAGACTGGCTCCAACTGGAAACAGGGGGGGGATACAAACTTTAGGTCGGTAAAGAGATTTTCAACCCCAAACAGCCCTCGAAAAGCATTTTATTAATAAAGTTATTGCATTTTGAAATTTTTTGTGAGGTTATTGGTTGGGTTAGGCCAATTTTTATTATATAATTTCAAAAAGCCAATGTATACTCCGTTCCAAAATTTTAATTACAGAACTAAGGGATGAAAACAATGACGACTTTTATTAAAAAAATAAATTTCTCGTAAACGGGACCAGATATCGATGCGCGGTTTTCAGCAGTGGATCAAGCATGAAATAGGCTTCATTTGGACTAGCACGGCTATAACGAACATTCGTTATACGACCTCGTTTATAGCGAACATTTCATTAATTTAACAATAACTTTGATTCTAGAAATCGGAAAATTCTGAAAATTAGTATACTGATGTAAAAAAATCTGAAAAATCCAGTTATGAACCCAAATTTAAAATCGGGACACCCATTTTGGGTGCAAAATATATATCTTTATTACTACGCATAGAAATAAGCTGTAAATTTGTATACTTATGTTTTAAAATATGAGATACCCATTTTTGAACCTTAAACTGAGTTTACTACACCCACTTTGGGTGTAACATTTATTTTTTAAATATTGGATATAGAGAAAAGCTATAAATTCTTGTAGTACCTAAAGAATTATATTTATTTTTAAAATATATATACGTCCACCCATTTTAGGGTGTTGTAGATATTTCAAGAACTATATCAGATATTTAGATGAGGTTTTCAATGATGATTTTAATAATGCATTTAAATAATATTTATACACAAAAATCTCTCCTGTGGTGACTCTCCACTAATATCTATGAGAGTCAAATTCAAATAAAATAAAATATAGAAATAAAAATTGCCTTTTTGATTTGATATTATGTATTTTGTGATAAATTTTATTAATAGTGATTTATCCACATAAATTAAAGCAGTACTTTAGCTGTATCTAGTACAATTTAAAAATTTAAATAGAATTTATATTTTTATTGTTTAAAAAATTATGACAGTGACAGTTAAATCAAATTCACGAATAAAAAAATCTGCTGTGGCCACCACACGACCTCTCGCCTAATTCTGCTTATTCTACTAATCTAATAAATAGTGTTACTTACATTTTAATAGTTTCATGTTCATGTAATATGTAAACGATAATGTAAACCAATATGCAAGCAAAAGATGTCAACTGTACTGTCACTGTCATAATATGTAGAAACAAATTTTATATCATGGACAACAAGATAGTACTGGAATTTGAAAAAAATAGAATATTAATTGTACTTTATTTTATTGTTAAATACTTCCAGATTCAGCAATTTGTATTTATAATTAACTGTACACATAGATAATCACAATTTCTTTTATTTTTAATTGCAAAAATTGTCATAAATAAATAATGTACCAATATATTTAAGGAAAACTTTTCCAAACTTCTAAAAGTACTACTTCCGGTTTGCGGATTTCTACCAAAATCTTATCCGGTGTTAAGATACTTATTAAAACCTTAAATATGAAATTTGGTTATAAACGGTTTGATACTTTTTAAGTTATCGTGGACGAAAAATCGTCGATTCATACAAACGCACACACACACACACACACAGACATCATCGTGAAAATAGTAAATTCGTATTCTAGAGACCCTGAAACGTGCTTATCCACCAAAAACTCATACTCGAAAATTTTGACCCATTACAATACCTCTCTTATAGAATATGAGGCGAGAGGTAATAGTGTACACAACTCTCAGGAAAGTGTCCATCGATCACTTTCCTCGCTGATTAAGTAGTCCCTTGAAACACATGTTTTCGTTACCAAGCGATAATTTTTTATTCCGATGGTTATTTAAATTCATCTACTCCAATTTTGAGTTTTTACCTCTCGCCTCATATTCAATAAGAGAGGTATTGTAATGGGTCAAAATTTTCGAGTATGAGTTTTTGGTGGATAAGCACGTTTCAGGGTCTCTAGAATACGAATTTACTATTTTCACGATGATGTCTGTGTGTGTGTGTGTGTGTGTGCGTTTGTATGAACCGACGATTTTTCGTCCACGATAACTTAAAAAGTATCAAACCGTTTATAACCAAATTTCATATTTAAGGTTTTAATAAGTATCTTAACACCGGATAAGATTTTGGTAGAAATCCGCAAACCGGAAGTAGTACTTTTAGAAGTTTGGAAAAGTTTTCCTTAAATATATTGGTACATTATTTATTTATGACAATTTTTGCAATTAAAAATAAAAGAAATTGTGATTATCTATGTGTACAGTTAATTATAAATACAAATTGCTGAATCTGGAAGTATTTAACAATAAAATAAAGTACAATTAATATTCTATTTTTTTGAAATTCCAGTATCTTGTTGTCCATGATATAAAATTTGTTTCTACATAAAATTTGAATTATTATGACAGTGACAGTACAGTTGACATCTTTTGCTTGCAAATTGATTTACATTATCGTTTACATATTACATGAACATGAAACTATTAAAATGTAAGTAAAACTATTTATTAGATTAGTAGAATAAGCAGAATTAGGCGAGAGGTCGTGTGGTGGCCACAGCAGATTTTTTTAAAAATTCTATTGACTACCATCAGTTTTCGTTGTTCTTTACAAAACTTTGTAAGTATATTTTTTCTATTTTTGACTTTGTTTGTAAAATAATTTTTTGGACTTGTTCTTTTATATTATTTTAATTATTTACTTTATTCAATTATGTAATATTTTAAAAATTATTTGGTTTTTACCTCTCGCCTCATATTCAATAAGAGAGGTATTAATTGTAATGGGTCAAAATTTTCGAGTATGAGTTTTTGGTGGATAAGCACGTTTCAGGGTCTCTACAATACGAATTTACTATTTTCACGATGATGTCTGTGTGTGTGTGTGTTTGTATGGACGTATGTATGTATGTATGTATGTATGGACTGGCGATTTTTCGTCCACGATAACTGAAAAAGTATCAAACCTTTAATAACCAAATTTCATATTTAAGGTTTTAATAAGTATCTTAACACCGGATAACATTTTGGTAGAAATCCGCAAACCGGAAGTAAAACTTTTTGAAGTTTGATAAAGTTTTCGTTAAATATATTGTTACATTATTTATTTATGACAATTTTTGCAATTAAAAATAAAAGAAAATATAATTATCTATGGGTACAGTTAATTATAAATAAAATTTGCTGAATCTGGTAGTATTTAACAATAAAATAAAGTACAATTAATTTTCTATCTTGTTGTCCATTATATGAAATTTGTTTCTACATAAAATTTGAATGATTATGACAGTGACAGTACAGTTGACATCTTTTGCTTGCATCTTGGTTTACATTATATCGTTTACATATTACATGAACATGAAACTATTAAAATGTAAGTAAAACTATTTATTAGATTAGTCTCGAGATTAATAGAATAAGCAGAATTAGGCGAGAGGTCGTGTACTGGCCACAGCAGATTTTTTTGAAATTCCAGTATCTTGTTGTCCATGATAAGAAATTTGTTTTTACATAAAATTTGAATGATTATGACAGTGACAGTACAGTTGACATCTTTTGCTTGCATCTTGGTTTACATTATCGTTTACATATTACATGAACATAAAACTATTAAAATGTAAGTAAAACTATTTATTAGATTAGTAGAATAAGCAGAATGCCAGAGATCGTGTGCTGGCCACAGCAGATTTTTTTTATTTCATGTTTATTTCAAATCTGTCAACTGTCAGAGTGAAGGAATAATTTTTTTTGTTTTTGTTTAATTTTACATTGCAGTCTGAAACTAGCTTAAATTGTTAATTTTTATTTCATGTTTATTGGAAGAAATCGATTTGAATAAAAAATTTAAGCTTATTCGATGCAGTTTTTTATTCTGAACATCTTTTGTATTTACACTTTTACACTAAAATCCATAGGTAAAACTTAGAGTAAAATTAAAATTTTAATAATGTATTTCCTATACGTGAGAAAAAAATTCTACACCCGTATGTTCGTGCTTGAATGATTTTTTTTACTAAAAGAAACAGTTTCGAGTTGGACAGTTAGACTTTTATTTGTCAAAGCTCATATAATTTAATTTCCACATCTTATTTCTCCGTTTCTCTTCTAACATAAAGTGTGAAGTACAAAGATGTATGTGATAGCGTTTTAATCTTTTAATTGGTTTAGTTTCGCATTTGCAGGGCCGATGGCGATTCGTTGGCCCAGTGATATGCTATCGCTGTTGTTGCTCATCGCGATGTGTTACTACCAGTGGAGAGGAAATAGTGCCCTGAGCATCATTAAAGATAGTCGAACGTTCGGATCCGATGCTGGACCACCGATAGTGAAATAGCCCAAGTTGTTAAATAGTCGTTGGGCGTTTAATTGACATTTTGTCACAAAAAGATGTACGCTACTGCACGGTCTTTTAACCCAGTGGCGTAGCTATGGTAGGGCAGTTTGAGCAATTGCCCCAGAGGTTTAAACAAATTAAAAAATTACTTTTTCGGCGATTGACATTAAAAGTGCTGTTTTTTGACAGCTGACAGTCAGCAAAAATAGTAAAAAAAAGCCTAGGAAGCAAAAGTAATTTTTACTTAATTTGACATTTATAAAATTCATCAACATACCTAACATATTTTGTTTTTTCATAGTAACTGTCAACATCGCATAGCAACATAATTTGATTGCGATACCTATCAATATATTTAAAATAATCACTAAATTAATATTAATTAATAACATCGCCGAAAAAATAATGTGTTTAACATGGCAAAAAATATAGATTTGCTGCCTAAGCTAGAGACATAGAAACTCTAGCCGCGGCAGCAAATCTAATATTTTTACCTTCCGCTTACCTGTAAAGGAAGGTATTGGAATCATGCAAAAAATCGGGTGGTGAAATTTTAGTGGATGAGCACGAATTAGGGTCCTTACAACTCATTTTTGATAGTTTCACGATGATGTCTGTGTGTATGTGTGTGTGTATGTGTGTGTGTGTGTGTGTGTGTGTGTGTGTGTGTGTGTGTGTGTGTGTGTGTGTGTGTGTGTGTGTGTGTGTGTGGTCAAGGGTTGTTAGTCGCATAACTCAAATACGAATTACCCGAAAATTTTGATATTTGGTATTTAACATTTGTATATAAATTGGAAGAGCTCCTTAGATTTTGGTACAAATATCTTCATCGAAAGTGATATTTTTTGAAGATTGAAAAAGTTAATTGTCAAAATTGTATATAAATTTGGAAAAATATAGTATTTATTTGTAATAAGAATAAGAGGAAAAGTTATTTGCAACTTACGTTATAAAAAAGTTGTCTTTATCTGGTAGCATTAAAGAACTGCAGTAAAATTTAAAAAATAAATTTATCAAATAAAACGTTAATATCTTGTAATCCATGATCGGTTGATTTTTGTTTCTGCGTAAAAAATATTGACAGGTGAGACGGGTGACAAGTTGGCATACTAGCGCTATATATAAGTCATAAGTAAGATATTAAATGTAGTAATTGAACGGAGGATGGCTTCAACACAGCAGAGTTTTCCTGTGAATGAATCTTTTTATTCAGGTGATGCAAATTTCTGTGTTTGAATATTTGAGATTTTTATTTGTATATTTTAAATGGGCACCGGATTGCACGTATACATTTCTGTTTAAAGTCTAGATATGGCGGAAGGTTGTGTGATGGCCACGTCAGATTTTTTTGTCTAGTTAAACAAATTAATATCTATTCTTTGCAAAATTAATAAGGTGAACAATTCATCAATAAACTATTTAAAAATTCGTAGAAATTCTTCCAAAAGAGCTACAAATATGAAACTACGGTTATTTACTAACAAAACTACGATTTTGCCCAATTTAGGTGTGTGAGCCTTACATATTTTACTATTTTACTATGCGCAGTTGAAGATTTGAACCTGAGTTGTCAGAGCCCAGTCGATCACGTTACGCACTGACCACTGAGCAATGTTTAAAATGTTCATACCTCTCAAAATATATATTTAAAGTATCAGTCTTGAGTATTAGATAATATCTATAATATAATATAATATAATTGCCGAAGCGAGATTCTTGAACGTACAGAGCTGTGTGTCTGTCTATGTATAGTGAACAATTCCTCAATAAACTATTTAAAAATTCGTAAAAATTCTGCCAAAAGAGCTACAAATATGAAACTACGGATATTTACTAACAAAACTACGAGGAATCCAATGGTGCAATCAAATTTTCGGTATTACATTTATTTCAGCTTGTAAATCACTTAAATCGATTTTTACCTTGTATTATTCATCACAGGGCCGTGAAATTTCTTCCAGGATTCAATGAGGTCCTTAGACGCACATTACACATAGTTTTGTAAATGTATATCGCGAAATAACTACTGATTTTAGTAAATAAAGCACTACGAAATCACCACGCGTTGATTGACAAAAGATTCTACCAAAATTCTGAATCCTGAAAAAGAAGAAGTTTCTTCTTTCTAGTTAGAATTACCTGTTAAATTGCGGTGCCGTTAAATTGAATCTTCAATGAGTCTTGGAAAAAATTATAATTTATTGATTCCTTCAAAATCATGAATTTTTTTTTCAAGTTTCAGAATCTTGAAACTTTTTTCCAGGATTCAGAATCTTCAAATAATCCTCGTGCGAACAGGGCTTTATATAATATGCTGTATCATAATAGCACTAAATTCAAGATAACAAATTAGTCTTTTGCCAAACCAGTGGTATATTTATTAAAACATCGAATGAGGCTTGCTTACAGCCTCTCAAGAAACAATTTCGCTTTCATCGTCTTGGGCCCTGGCCGCAAATGAAGTGGCTAACATTTATATACGACCTTTCAAGTTTGGTTTCTAACAAATGCCCCCGGAATCAATAAAGCCGTTTGTGTAAATGAAGCGCTCGACAAAGTACAAATTGCCCTGTAGTAGAATTTAGGGCCCAGGTCCACCAGCAAATATAATTTCAGCTACAAGTTCAGTTTATTTTTACCGTTTTTCTACCAGAAAAATTGCAATACTGTAATGTTTGATTTATGGACTACATTATCAAAAAGGTAATTTATTGTAACGACCGGGGATTTTTTATGTTGGTAGTAAGTTGTTACCCAAAACGAGCAGAAGTAGATTAGTGAGACATATTCGATTATAGATTAGAGTTTATTAATATGTTTGTTTCAAAATTTCTTGTGAGAGGTCATTTTTCAATTTATTGTTTATTATAGTAATTTATCTGCTGGTTAAATCTAAATCTACATTATATTTTTTTATAACAAATTGATTTTCTGAATAAATTGTATTCTATTGTACTTTTTGTTATGTAAATTAAATATACGGAAACAAAATAATAGATATAATTTATAATGAACTGTTCAGGAAACAAAATAAATTTTTAAAAATTCATAAAGTTAATTGCACTGTAACACCTGAAAATTCAGACAAAAAACTGAATAAATAGAAAATTCAAATCTAGAATCTGAGAGCGATGGATGCAGAAAACTCATGTAAAGGAATATTCTAATCTAGAATATTTTTAGCGTGTGTGAAACAATGATTTAGAAATAATTTTTGCTTAATATAATAGGCTTTTTAAACTATAACTGGTCCTAACATCCCGAACACGCCGCTACGCGCATTTTGTATGACTGCCACAAGGGAGGCGACTAAAAGGGGTGCACTATACTCGTCGTATTGGGCCGATTATCAACTATATTCAATATCGCTGACATTCAAGCAGAACACGTGGGCGCAAAGATAATTATTTTTCTAGATTTGAATATTCCTTTACATAAATTGCCTGTCTCTGAATTCTTGTTATGTTTTTTTAGTCTAAAGAATGTTGGGTAAAAGTAAAACTAAAAATATATGTATATATCTATTATGGTATTATTAAAAACTTTATTTTGATCCCGTAAAGAATCCAATATAATAAATTATATTATGTAAGTTTCGCGATTATAAAATAATGATTTCTTAGTGGATTTTCTCTTGCACACAGTTGGTATCACTGCCGCGAACACTACGCGCTCTGCCGGCCGGTACGCGAACTACTGCCCAATTTGACATTTCTTTCTTCGGAGGTAGGTTACGACAAAAAGATTAATTTAAACCAAAATACTTAATTTGTTTTATTATTTATTACAGGACCCTAACGCACTAAATATCAACAATGTCGATTCTCCGATTTTTCGGTAGGAAGCAGGCTGAAATTGCCGGAAACTGGTGAGTAGGAAAAACATTCTTACGTAACCTTAAATTTAAAAATGAAATTATTTTAGGGTCGCTTCTGGAGCGACTTTCGGCATGGCAGCATCAGTAGTTGGTCTTTATTTCACTGACTGGAAAGTTATTGTTGCTAATATTCCATTCTACAACACCAAATTCGTTCAAGAGGAAGAATAAATATTAAATTTCCTTAGTACCATTATGTAATATTGTATATACTAAGTTACAATAAAAGTTTCAAAACATTCACATAGGCTTTTATTGAAAAACTGCCAGTATAGTAATAGTATATTATACAACGACGCTATAATGGATGCTATTATTCCTGAAGATGAAGTTCCAAATGTCAATTTTCAATCACTATAGTTACATCATTAAAAATTGCAATGTTTTCTTAATTATATGCACAGAGATTGGTGCAGAGGAGATAATACTGACTATTATTCCCTGCGGGATTAATATCTGGCATTATGTAGCAAACATGTTAATGTTATACATAGATAAAAATAGTTATATACAAATTATTGATTGCAGGTTTTATCTAATGTGGTGGATTTCAATTTGTGGCCCATTACTAGTCTTAAACGTTGGACTTGCTTTGCCATTAGAAGCACGACTGGATGTAGTTAACAGAATATTAAATCAAGTGCCGCTTATAGATGGGTAAGTATTAAATAAGAATTAAATGAAAAAATAATGCTATATTAATGTAGGTGACAATGGTACAAAATGTTTTCAAACAATGTATGATTTAAGAATACTGAGTTTTTATTTACCTTCGGAATAATTCTTGCCTTTTTGACACAGCCTAGATAGTAAACCAGACATTTGTAATAAAGATGTTAATCCATCTGTTATTCGTTGATGAGTTATGCCTATTTCCTAAAATATTTTTGTTAATTAACTTACACTACCTAACTATGGCGAAAGGCAGTAATACAAAAAAATTCTTTTTTAATTATCTGAATGATATGCCAATTTTACACCTTAATACAACACAAAATTAAGTATCTGTTATAATAAAAAATAAATAGTTAGATCTTGTTTTATTATAATTCAAATACCAGTTCAAATAAAAATATAAATAAGCAATTTCGCAATAAATGGTAAAAATCAGTAATTGGCACTGCTTTTTAAAATTAATTTTGTTCGAAAGTTTACTTGAGAAAAAGGCAGTATATGAGTTAAACATAGTCAGATGTGTATTTTTCAAATTTATTGCCCTGAACGTTGAAAGTAAATGCGATTTATTTGCATATACTACATTTTTCCATAGTTGAGCAGAAGAGAGCTCGATTAAAAATGTCTTACCATTATAAAAGATAGCTTTAGAGGTTCAGCAACATCCAGGTTTTTACAAACTTTAAAAATATTTTTAATAATATCTTCAGCAGCGTACCCCAAATGCCACAAACTCTGCATTATCTACAAATTTAAATTAATATCCCTCTTCATCAACAACTAACAATATTATTTATTACCTTGTATGCACTGTGGATATCTCCAGATTTGCAATAAAGTAACATATTTTTAATTAATAAAGGATGAGGCTCATCACAAACTTTGAAAACATTCTCGCTGTTTACAAGGCCAAAACCATTCACTGTGGATTGTAAATTGTTCAAAGCTTGTCTCATGTCTCCCTGAGAAGTAAAAACAATGGCTTCTAGACCATCTTCAGTGTACTCAACATTTTGACTCTGGCAAATTTGTATGACTCGAGCTAATACTTGTGCATCAGTTAATTTAGAATATCGCAAAACGCAGCACCTAGATTGTATGGCTTCAATTACTTTGTCACTATAATTGCAAGCTAAAGCGAATCGAGTTGTGTTACTGTAAAGTTCCATAGTTCGGCGCAAACCTTGCTGAGCGCCCTCAGTCATGCTAAAAATGTATGGTTAAATTTAAAACGAACCAAACCTGAACCGTAATTTTGTGCGGTTCGAGCCCTCGATTTAATACCTGTCCACTTCATCTAAAATGACTATTTTGTGTCTTCCAGGCGGTAAAGTAACTTTTTGCTGCGCAAACATTTTGATTTTATTTCGAACAACATCAATTCCTCGATCGTTCGAAGCATTTAATTCTAGAACTGCATCTTTAAAAGATGGTCCAAGTAAAATTCTTGCCAGACAGAGAATCGTTGTAGTCTTTCCAACACCTGGTGGTCCAGCAATAATAATATTTGGCACATTTCCTTGAGTTGCAAAAACTGATAGGCGACTTACAGTGTCTTCGTTTCCCAAGATGTCGTTGAATGTTTTTGGTCGGAATTTTTCAATCCTGAGTACAAGTATAATTATATAATTTTATTAAATCTGTTCGCATTAGCAAATGAAAGACTAAGAAGCCGATACATATGTATACAGTGCAGTTACACATGATCACTACTTTTGATAAATGACACCATGCTATGTAAAAGATAAGCCCAAATTCAAACATATTTATAAAGTCATGGATGAATATATAAAGTAGAATACATGATATTACTATTTTCATTATTATAAATCCGAAATCGCTTCTGTTTGCCATGCTTATGATTTGTTGAAGTTACGATGATTAATATAAATCCAAATATTTAACGGAATAATAAAAGACTACAATGCAAATAATGTACTTAAAGAACTCGATTAAATCCTGCATATCAACTAAACCATAAAACACCAGTGCAAGTGGATACAAAAATAGTACTCCAATTGTAAGAATCATTTTAATTTAAAGTAATCAACCAGCTTATGAATGTCAACTCATAATTCAAATTCAGTTTCAATGATTACAATAATTTCAAATGGATGTAAATGAAGACAGTTTCTGACAGAAAATTTGAAGTAATGTATCGCGAACAATGAATAACCAAAAATATCTGTCAATGCCATGTCATTGCAACAAATTAAACAAAATTTAACGAATTAAAGTTAACCTCAACTGTACCTACCATGGTAAAGTTCGTGTTTTTTCGTCTTCTACAGTCTTTTCCTTAGCACTACTTGTACTTGCAGTAGGAATCTCTTCCACTTCCATTGATTCATCCATTATTATTCAAATTATTAGCAACAACGAAAACTTTAACAATAAACCGTAATAAACATTCAACACATCACTTTCCCACCAAAACAACGCACGCAGTGTTACCAAATGCGTAACAGTAAAACGAATAATTCTGCAATCAGTGTTGCCACGCGTAGGATAAAATAAATACCCTACACCTAATTGAAAATTGTGTTTTCAGTCATAATGATTTGCCCTGGAATATACGCAAATTTTTAAAAAACCAGCTGAGAGATTTTCAATTTAGCGATGACTTGAGACAAGTTTCGCCTTGGGCGCAAAGTGCTTGGTCGCACACCGATCTTAGAAGAATGAAAGAAGGAATGGTTTCTGCACAAGTAATAATTATTAATTATGTTTATTAATTATGAATGTTAATGGATGTTTTTGTGCAGTTTTGGTCCGCCTACGTGCCTTGTTCATCTCAGTATTTAGATTCAGTTCAATTAACTTTAGAACAAATTGATATAATTAGGAGACTTGTAAATATGTATCCAAGTCAAATGGCGCTTGTTACCTCGGCAGAAGGTATGAAATGTAATTTTTTGTTTATAAAATAGTTGAATGATTTGATTGAATTGTAAGGAATTGAAAGAGCGCACCGTTCAGGGAGGATTGCCTCTCTGATTGGAATAGAAGGAGGCCATGCTATTGGCACTAGTTTGGGAGTACTGCGCATGTTCTATCAACTTGGGGCCAGGTATCTGACGCTTACCCACACTTGCAACACACCTTGGTGAGTGCAATAATTTTTATATTTTATATAGGGCAGTAGCCCCAGAGAATTAAACAAATTTAAAAAGCAATCTTGTATACATTAGCATTTAGTAATAATGAAGTTAATAATGGATTGAGGTACACTTTTCTCCTGCCGTTTTTCCCTGGTAATTTCCCCCCTGCTATTTTCCCCTGCCCCATTTTTTCCCTGTCCCATTTTTCCCTTAGTTATTTTTTCCCCTGTTTTCCTCCATCCTTGTAATCATCATTAACCTAACCTAACCTAACGACTGTATGATAGTTTTTCTACCCCTTTTTTCTACTCCATTTTTTCTACTCATATTTTTCTACTAATTTTTAAAACTAGAAAATATTCTTGCCTAACATTTTTCTGAACTTAACCCCATCATACTCTACCATACGGTAGAATTCAAATAAATATTATTTTCTGACAGGATTAAAAAAAATGAATAATTTTTTTTTTAATTTTTAGTAGGGAAAAAAATGATGGAAATTAATAGCCAGGGGAAAAATGACCTGAGGTAAAAACGGCAGGGAAAAGTGATCTCCAACCCTAATGACGTGAATGTTTTAGACTGTAAGTGATGTGTTTGTGTTAGGGCAGACTGCTGCGTAGTGGACGAACCTGGCCGCGTGCCTCACATCGGAGGCTTGTCTTACTTCGGCACGGTGAGTTATTGCACTACAAACAGATTCATCAAGAGTGACATCCTAAGTCAACACCGTGCAGATCATCTACTTGTACAACTGCCTTACTATTCAAGATGGTAGTATCAGGATAACATAAGTTTGCTTAAGGGTCTTGAGTTTGTATTGAAACATGTGGACATAACCCTTGTTGGACATTAACAAGTTTATGAATTTATTTTTATTCAAATATGAAACTTAAATACTAAAGGGGACTCAATTTTTTGCAATAAAAAATTAATAAATGTTTGTTAAATTATACTACAAGACAACATGTTATAAGGGGTCCGTCTACGTTTTTTCCGAATTGCTAGAATACTCTCGATTTTACTTTTTTTCTATTCCACTCTTTTCCCAACTACCACGACTGCCTAAAACCAGCCCGAAACTCGTACTTTACCGCATCCTAGCTATGTAATGTCATTTTGAAGTGTGTGTTGCGAGTAAACTGTCAGATTATTATTGACTTCAGGATAATGTTTTTATAAACATTTAATAGAGAAAGAATTATTTTAATAATTAATTTCTATCATGAAATATTATAACCGTGTAAAGTTTGCATAAATTGGATTTTTTTTTAATTTTCCGGAATTTTTAGAATCATGCACAATTATTTAATCAAAATTTTAAAAAGTCGTATCTGTAGATCCTTTCTTTCTCTATTAAATCCTTGTTGAAATAAAATTTTACCATTCTTGTACTGGCCACAAAACACTCACTAAGTTAATATATTTTATGCTGGATTTTAGGAGGTAGACGGGTTTCTTAAGCGTATGGCTAAATAATTATTATACATCAGTGTTATTTTTTCTGTACGTCACAGACATTTTTAGAAGAGTTGGCGATTTTATATAATTCGTTGACTTCTTAATTAATTATAATTTTAGTATCTGTTCTATTTAATATTTTTGTTTTTAAGTTAATAAGTTTATCTTCTAAGCTCCTAATAAATGCTTTGTATATTCATTTCTTTATTGTTTATATTTATATTTATTTTATTATTTTATATATTTTGCGACTCGTTATTTTTAAAATGCTATTTTGTATTAATCGAAAGCTGAAAATGAACGAAAAATAAAGGCTCTTGCTGCTGTCTTAAATTTGTAACTCATAATAAATTTTAAATATCTTTTTCGTATTTGCATAATTCCTATCCGTCTATGAGAAATTAATGATCTTAAAAAATCATCCTGAAATATTCACAATACAGAACAGTCAACAAAAAATGTGTCAACAGCTTTTCAGGAAACTGTGGAGCATTTTCCCTGTAATTTATTATGCATGCTATTAAAGTTTTAGGTTACAGAAACGTAAAAATAATATTTACATAAAAGCTGAAACGCACCTCCACTTTTCCGTTTTTGTACAACAAAGATAAAGTTCATTAAGCTGAATAAATTATCGTCTCGAAATTATTCAGATAAATTGACACAAATATTTATTCACTGAATTTGAATATTCAAGAACAGGGAGGAGAAATAATATTTTTAAGCATAGTACTTATGAAAAGGACATTTGTAAGCCCACCTTTAGTTACATCCCTATTGCATGGCAATAATACGCATTGAAAAACGAGTAATTTTTGTGATGATCTCAATCTAATACCTACTGTTATACGTATGATGTTGAATTTTTGTATGTAGATTAAAGAAGCACACTAAAAGTGCGGAATCTTCAAAATCTTAATTAATGTAATTAGTTTGGCTTTCTTAATTATGAGAAAATCGGTGAAAATTGTATAAGTTTAGATAGAATTTATAGCACTTCTGTCGATAAAATTATAGTTTTATTGTTTTTCCGCACTTTATACATCTATGTTCTACTAATTTTGTTTTTAAACTAAATGTTAACTTTTATAGTTTATTCATGAGATTCTCACGAAATCCTAGTGTTTAATTAAATATATACTTTGAATTTTTCAATTCAACAATGCTTTATCATTACTAATGTAAAATTTAAGATTTTTATTTTGAGCAATATAGCCAGAATCGTGAATTCTGATTTTATTGCAGCAATATTGCACTCAAGAAGTATAGCGTTTTAAAGTCCATGATTACGATTAGGTAAGTGCGTTAGTAGTGATGATTGGTTGTTGTAAGCTGGTGGTGGTGGAGATGAACCGGCTGGGCATGATGGTGGACCTGTCGCACGTGTCGGTGCCCACCATGCTGGACGCGCTGTCCACGAGCACGGCGCCCGTCATCTTCAGCCACTCGTCGGCGCACGCCATCTGCAACAGCAGCCGCAACGTTCCCGACCACGTCCTCAAACGACTGGTGAGATGCAAAGAATTTCTATTTATTTTGCTTGGAAGTTTCCAAGTCTACGGCTTTTCAAGAAAAATTACTTATTGGATATTAATTTTAAGCATATTTAAGCATAATTTTAAGCAATTTTTAAAATGAAAATGTAACTCTTTTGAAACGTGTATTAAAACGCGCCATGTGTGATGTAGACGTAGACAACATTGAAACCAAACCGTGAGTAGATTTGTTCGTGTAAGATCGTTTTTTGTCGTTTTGACTACGGAATGGACGACGGATCTGTGTTGAAATAAGGTAAGATCTACGTATCGTATTCGGTCCTTGCCAGTGCGTCACACCGTCACACACAGCAACGTTTTTTGAGACACCTATTTTATGATTTTTTTTGTAGCTTATTAGCAACTTCTTGGCAAAAAAGAAAAAATACGGGTGTAATATTTTAATGTATAGATTAACATATAAAAAAACAAATAATCGTGGAAACCAGCATCGAACAGGTAATTCTCACTAGAAAGAAGAAGACATCTATTCCAGATTCCAGGATTCAGAATTTTGGTAGAATCTTCAAAGAATCCAAGTGCGAACAGGGCGCTACACTCAAGAAAATTACGTATCTGACGAAAAAAATAGTAAAATATCGGCCAAATTGACTATTTTTACTAATTTATTTATAAAATACCATTAAGTATTGCAAAAATATAATTTCTTAGCACTCGAGAGTCATCTTTTAACTATCTATATATATATATATATATATATATATATATATATATATATATATATATATATATATATATATATATATATATATATATATATATAAAATATGAACAGTGTAGGTGTACTAACAAGAGCTCAGTTTGTAATATAACAAGGTTCCTTTTTCACTATATTTTAACTCGTTTTTAACCCTTATATAGAATATGAAGCGAGAGGAAAAAATGAAATTGGAAATTTATTTAATTGTAATTTATATAATCTATATATAAAATATGAACAGTGTAGGTGTACTAACATGAGCTCAGCTTGTAATATAGCAAGCTCCCTTTTTCACTATATTTTTGGCACAAGTGTAGCGCCCTAATGAATCCTACTGTAACATCGCTCAATCATTATTCCAACTTCAATATGATTTACTGAACGCATCTTTGCTGTCCAATCTTGAATCTGAATTTATGTATCAATCCACAAACGCAAAATGCAAGTCCTTCGTTTTTAAAATCGGTGCTTTCCGGCTCTAAGTGTACAGTAAAGTTGTGTCTGCTTTCAGGCAATCAACGGCGGCCTGGTGATGGTATCCTTCTACCCGCACTTCATAAGCTGCGACTCGACAGCCACAATCCAAGACGTGATTGGTAAGCGTTGCTCACGTCTCACTGTAACACTGCTGCACATCCTGCTGCACTTCCTGCTGCACTTCAGCCGTTCCTGCTCGCCATTCTCCACACTCCAGTGCAGCAGGAAACACCGAAAGCTTCTTACCATAAATTGCGCAGTTTATCCGGTTAGCTACACACGAACTTCATTTAACACTCGCTGAGCTAACGAATCATGAGATCCGGTTATTGAGAGAAGCATGAAACTATAGAGTATGGAAAATTAATTGGCGGAAAGTTGCAAGTGTTGGGTATTGAGAAAAGGCAATTAATGCAGTTATGAGTCATTGAAAAAGTTATTAATTAGTTGTTTAATTTGTTCGATTTATGAAATTTGTTTTAGTTTAGAATGAAATTATTTTTATAGAACGCGTTCTTGCTTTACAATGGATTGTATCGATTTTATACGAATAAGTATTTTCATATTCAGATCTCAACAACTCTACTTTGAACTCAAGAAGCGTGAACTCAAGTAATATGTCAACTAGTACTTCAATAACAAAAATCCGAATCCCTTCTTCAGATTTAAAAATCTTTTGTGGCGACCACAGTAGTTCCCCGGCTACAAGTTTAATAACATGTTTTCATAAAAACTTTAATTTTATGCTTTATTTAGCAAAATTTGAACAAATTTTAATACAATGTCAAAGTGACAGCTGTCAATGTCAAAGGACAGCAGTCATTTTGTGACGTTTGAAAAACGAATTTTTAATTTAGTTATATACATAATACGAGCAATATGTAAATAAAATAATCCTAGTGAAAGAGCAAATAATGTTTACAATATTTTCATCAATTCAAGTACTAATTTAAGAAATCTGATGGGGCCAGCACAAGACCTCCCGCCATACTCTACTCTTTTTACTACTATACAAATCAAGATACAAATATTTTCGTATATTTTTTTTAAGTACATTGGATTCCTCGGATCAAACTACATATAAATACAAATTTTCTTTAAAAAATTCTGTCGGGTACAATTTTAAATGCACTTTGAATTTTTTTAAAATTTTTGAAATTTTCGATTCGCTCAAAATTTGGTTATATCCTATTTTGGACCCGAGGAATCCAATGTTGCCACTAAAAAAAATTTTCGGCTAATACTTTTCGAGATAATTTTTGCAGGTGAAAGACGGGAATAGCTATGACCGTTATTTTTTCACCATTGGATTCCTCGCGTCAAATTACATATAAATACAAATTTTCGCGAAAAAATTCCAACAAGTACAATTTTTATGAAGGATTTTCGAAAACGGCCAAAAAAGAAGGTACACCCCTTGATGAAATTTTGGTCAAAATAACTTTTTCTCTCAGAATTGACTGAAAATTTGGTTTTATACTAATTCAACCTCGAGAATTTCAAATCAGCAGTCGAAAATTTTTTTCGACCAATATTTTTCGACATAATTTTTTTTAGTCGAAAACTGGTCGAAATGGAAAATTTATTTTTTTACCATTGGATTACTCGGGTTAAATTATGTAGAAATCCAAATTTTCACGAAAAAATTCTAAGGGGTAGAATTTTTATTGGGGTATTTCAAAAATGGTACAAAATCAAAGAGATATTGGGAATTGGCTTAAAATGTGGTTACATTGGATCAAGTACTGTGTGATGTTATGTATTTTATTCAAAATTTGGACACCATAATTCTGATAGCTTGGCAACACAATTAAAGTGCACGCCTGAATTAACACTCACGACTATTTCAAAGATTTTATTATTTCCATAACTGATATTTGCTTCTTATTTAATATTTTCAGCGCATATTAACCACATCAGAAACGTAGCAGGTATAGACCACGTGGGAATAGGCGCCGGTTTTGACGGAATTAACATGTAAGTCTTAAATATTTCCCAATTTATAATAATATCTCAAAGGACTCCCTTCTCCATCTTCTATTTTCGTGGTTGTCAGATTACAATAGCGTTTCGGCTTCTCTTGTAGTGTATTTGTAAATCGTTAGTTGGCAGCAGTGACATTTAATTGTGGTCTTGTAGCCCGAGCTGTGAACTGCACATCTGGGAGCTTGAGAGCTTCAAAGCTCGGGTTCTCCATTTGTAATGGAACTAATGTAAGCACAGATATACATGACCGCAATCATTCCAAGCTCTGCCTCTGGGTTCAATGCAGTTGTATGAATCGCTAATTGACGAATAGTTGGAGAATGTTTTATTAGAAAATAAAATGAGATTTTAATTAGTTACTGTGTATACTTTATATTAAACATCTAAATTACTGGGATCTAGTCAAAAATTTCATGTCTCAGAAGATGAGAACTAAATTTAAAAATCTGATGTGGCCAACACATGAATTATCGCCATACTCTACTATTTTATTTTACTAATATAAGTATACAAGGTGTAATCCTATCTAAGTAACAAAATTTAAGGGTATATTGGATCATGAATTAAAAAGAATTTTGTTGAAATTCGTAAAATTAACAGTAGTTTGCAAAATATTAATCGTTTTGGGTACCAATGGATTTCATATTTAAATACAAAAAAGTTAAACAATAGTTATGTAGTATTTATTAGCGTAATTACATTAATGTGATAATAATTTTACAAATAGGAAAAAATGAAATTTGTAGGTATTTACAGAATGTCTCATTTGCTTGGACCAATTTTTAATTTACGAATTTCAACAAAATTCTTTTTGATTCATGATCCAATACATCCTTCAATTTTGTTATACAGGTTGGGTTACCCTCTGTGAGTTTATTTTAACGTGAAACATGAGATTTTTCATATCCATGGTTTTGACTTTGACAGCAATGTATTAGAACGTTCTTTTTAAATAGGGTAGTTTACCATTTATTTAAAAAGTTTTTTATTGAAACTTCATGTTATGTGAAAGCGATTGAGAGTACTGATAAGCATTAATTGTTCTTAATAAAACTGTAATTAATTTATAAAGTTTGTGTGACGTAGATGTATAGCTGCAATTTTCTCAAACAATGGGGCTGGAATTAAAATGTACTCCATGTAAAATCAAATGTTCTATAAATGTTACAAAATATAAAATGCAATTTGGTAGTTTCTGTATTACTGTAAGTAAGAATACCTACACGTGAAAACGCATTACTGTGACGTTTGACGTAGATGTATCGATACGTAATATCTCAAATATTTAAAGAACTATTAACTTTTTGAAAACTTTTTTCATGGCAAAAACTCATTTTTTAGGTCTCCTTTCAATATAATTGACTGGGTTACTAATTTGCTACTATGGTAAAGTATATTGAACAAGAAATTACAGAATTAAACAATATGTTGAGCAATAAATTGCTTTGTTTTTAATGAACTCTGTTTTATACTGAGACAATTTTACCTACATACAATATTTTGTGATTCTGCACAGTTCGCGTACCTAATAATAATTTGACAGCCGCGCTTATTTTTTCCAGACAATTTACGAAGCAATGCAATATTTCACACAATTTGCTGTATGATACGATACAATTTAGATTGTCTCAAAAATTGAACAAGATTTAGTGTAATGTAAAACGGGCTTAAGTTCAGTTTTTTGCGGCAGTTTAAGTATTCATTCTTCCAAACAAACAATCGTAATTTTAATAACAAAACTCCCTGGCTTTACAAAGTAAAACAATAAATCAAGTTGATTGATTAAAAGGCGAAACTCTTCACCACTGTGCATCTTGTGTGTTTGTATATAGGTACAGTGTACAGTGTAGTGTAGAATGTATGTGTGTTTAGGACCCCTCGAGGATTAGAAGACGTTTCCCGGTATCCGTACTTGTTGGCGGAGTTGCTGGAAACCGAAGGCTGGAGCGAATCTGATATAGAGAAACTCGCAGGCAGGAATTTAATCAGGGTGTTCCGAAAGGTAGAACAGGTCAGTCAAAATGTACACATGTACAACTTATAGATCATTCTAATTTGTCAAAACTTATATAATAGTTATAAGTGGAAACGAAGAATAACTACATAGTCGATAAAGGCACATCTGTTGATGCATTCGTTCTCTATTAAATGTTTAAAAAATGTTTTCTTGAAGTCAATAATAAATTGACAGTTTACTCGCAGCGAAAACACTTTTACAGTATTTTTCGACTTCAAAATGACATTGCATTGCTAAGATGCGGCAAAGTACGAGTTTGGGCTGTTGCAGTAGTGGGGAAGGGAGTGAAATAGAAGAAAAAATAAAATCGAGAGTATTCTAGGGACTCCTGCAGTGGCGTAGCCTTGAAGCGGCTATGAAAGTAAAAATATTTTTATAATGTAAAACAAAATTCGCTCAACGCGCGTTTGCTGATATTGCAATTCGTTCAGTTGCGGTGATTTACTAATTCACTAATTAAAAAATTCTTGGCATGCTTACATTTTTTATATAACTTGAAAATGCTTTAGAAAAAGTACACAAAATCTTAACCAACGTATTTTGAAAGGTTTATATGAAATATTAATTCAAGTTCTATGAATTTTTCATCATTTAATCATATAGTTTAAGTCACGCAAAACAAAAATTTAGTGAATTGCCATAAGAGTCCATGTAAAACGAGCGTAATTTCAACATTCAATTACTCAAAAACCGGCTAGACGAAAATTAGAAAAAAATAATTTAGGAATAGTGTAATAAAGGCACTGTATAAATTTTTACCTCTCAGCATCATTTTAATATATGGTCACCAATCTCCTTAAGGGTCTCGTCTCCGTAACAAAATATTGCGTGTTTAGAGGTGTAGTAGTATCTGCTTTACTCATTTCATATTAAAAATTTGAAGGAAAAACAGGTAGAGAAAGAATTAATATAAATTTATGCCCAGTTAGAATTCTGAAAAAATCTTTGAAATCCATATAAAAAATTAATGAAAAACAATTTTTAACATGCTTCATCTTATTATTAAGAGATTTATTAGAACATGTAACTCGGCATAAACCATAAATGAAAAACAATTTTTAACATGCTTCATCTTATTATTAAGAGATTTATTAGAACATGTAACTCGGCATAAACCTTCGTCTGTAAATAAATTAATGAAATTTAGCTTATTTATTACAAAACTTTGTGAGTATTTTAGAAATAGCTAGACTGCTTTTCCGTATTTTTACGACCGTTTCTACGCATAACACAGGACAAACGCGGTGTTGAGCTACGTACAGTCGACTTAACGTCACAATTTACAAATTTTAAAACCTCCTCCATCATAAACCTGCTTGAATTCCCCATTTATGGTCATGGAGAAGCAATTTCGCGCAACCTATAAAGCTTTCCAACTCCACTCTCCACTCTCCACTGTCCACTATGTGTGCGATGCCACTAGCTATGAATGTTTTGTAGGTGCGGGACCAACTGGCGGCCCAGGCGGTCAAGCCTCTGGAGGATCAGATTCCATGGGATGATATCTTAGGAAGAACGTACTGCAAGTACCCGGCCACTTGATAGCGAACGCCGAGGAGGAAAAACCACGAGAGAATTTGTTCATGTAGCGTTAGATTGGTTTTCTTTTCTTTATAATCAAGTTTGGTAATTTATGCTTTCAGGTTTGGTTACATAGTTGATTTTCAAGAAGTCTGAATAGGGTTTATGAATCATAACTTATGAAATTCAAAGTAGTGTTGCACAATATGGTTGGTATTTTAAATATACCCATACAACACAAATGCGTCGTTCAGACGTCTTTATAATGTCTATGTCTTTAAAACGTCTGATTCAAATGTAATCACAAAGACGTCACATACGTGTTTTATGTCCTCCATTCTGGATGTTTAAAACATGTTATTTTCTTCCATGCAAATGACGTCTATTTAATACGTTTTCAACAGTCAAATGATGTCTTTTTTAATAAAATTATGACCAATATACGACTAAATTTTGATCAATATAAGATTTTTGTATGTAATAACCAAGACGAATTTTGAGACAAATATAAGACTCCTATACAGGTTGGTGGAGGTGAAATGCGAACATAGGGAACATACATGACAATCGAACTTTCATGCCAGGTATCTTGATATATTTTGTAGTAGTGTCACAAAACGACGTAATATGAATTTGTGTGGCAAAAAGAGTAATCAATATTAACAGAAATAATAATAAAATCTAAAAGTGCATGTAAACTTTCTTGTTCTGCTCGTACACATACATTATTATCCAAAGAAAATATTTTAAAGCAAATAAAAATTTTAATAATATGACAGCTACTTTGACATTGACAGTACTTATTCCACGTATATCAAGATGCCTAGGATGATAACTCCATTGTCATATATTTCCCTATGTTCGCATTTCAAATCCACCAACCTGTATATTGTAAGCGGGAGATTTAAAACTGGACAACATAATGACGACTTAAAGACTACCGCATAAGACGTCTAAAATTCGACCAATACTAGTCTCCTTATGACGTCTATAAGACAGTAACAAGATGTACGTCGCACAGACGTTAATACGATCGATGTGTTGTATGGGTATTTTCCTCGTGTGAACAGGGCATTATACAGTGAGTTTATTTTAACGTGAAATATGGGATTTTTCATATCCATATGGTTACGACTTTGACAGCACTGTATTAGAGCGTTCTTTTTAAAATGAAACCTAGGAAATTATTATTCTTGAACAGTGTGACACCAATTACAAAATTCAAATTGATTCCCTACGTTTCATTTTAAAAATGCATTGCTGTCAAATTCCTAACAATGGATATAATAATCCCAATGCTATTTTTTAAATTTTGGTGTAGTTATTGACCTATACGTTTTAGACGAATGTTGTAAGTAAATACAAAACTTAATAAAACTCCAAAATAACACGGCATGGCCTACCAATGTTTTGAATTTCATAAAAACATGCGACCCTTACTTGAGTCTCTTATAAAATTGTTGAATATAAATATTTTTTTGTGCCATTTTAATTTATTTCAGATAACCTTAAGTTAGACTACTTTAAATTATTATAAGTATTATAAACTTTACTAGTATTTGATGTTTTTATAGATTTTGTACAATATTATTTTATTTTAATTTTAAATATTTAAATGAAATTGAACAATGTAACTTTTATATTTGATTAAAAACTGTAAGTATACCACAACCCAAGCAACATTATTACCAAAAAAAAGCTATACGATTAATTATTGTTATTTGTATACGTGTACCTATAAATAATTATTTATAATAAAAATGTTGAATTCAATTAGTTAAATATTTGCTTTATTTTAAATATAATTATTTGAAAATTCTTATTATCAGTTAAATATATCAAGAAAATCTTTAAATTCTGTGTATATTAAAAAAATATAGGGTAAACCATAAAATGTTTCAATTTTTGTTTTCTAGAAATAGTCCATTATAATAATTATATAAAGATTGATTTCTCAATACATAAAGGAAAATAATCTTATACATCACATATAATATTAATGTCTGTATATTATAATAATTATTCTTCATTCTTCTGCACAAAATGGTTGAAGTAAAAGATATTTTCTCTTACAACGCAAAATTCATATTACTTTACATTGTATCTGCTTACATTCCTTACAAAATAGTGTACCATAATGGAGAAGCTCTCCACATTGCCCAAAAACCAAATTTCCGAAACGTGTTTCACGTTTGCGGTAAGAAATATACTTTACATAACATTCATGAAATTAATGATTATTTATTTCAGTTGTCCTTTCTATAATTTTTTTCTTTCAAATATTGAGATTTCAATATATACAAACAGACGAACTAGAATTTATAAGTTATATTTCTCAATTCGCATTTATTTCAATATCTGTATCAGTAACAATTATTGGATTTCTTTTTCACCACGAAATTTATTTACAAATATTAAACATTACTAAAGAAGTGGACGATATGATTGAACAACTAGATATAGAAGTTTCATATACAGCTTTTTTTATCGGAAATGCAATATTTTCAGCGCTGTGTATACCTTTGCCACTGTTCACTGGGTTTTTGGGATCAAAACCTTGGACAGAGAATATTATCGATTTGTTTGCTTACGGATATCCGGTTTTAATTCGATGCATACATTTGAATATGATAGTTGGATGCAATAATTTCATTAGTATGCGTTTAAAACAAATAAATAATTATTTAGAACAATTAGAAGACACAGAATATCGAAATGAAGATGAAGTAAAAATGATTCATATTTTAGAATTAGTTACAAAGTTACATGAAACACTGGTTCAAATGCATAAACTGATTTTCCAGTGGATGTCAGCGCCTTTGTTTTTATATATTGGTACCAATTATGTGCAGTCTGTGTTTTTATTATATTATTTGATATTTGGTGGAGTGGATTTAGCTACGTTAGTGCAATTTATATTAATCTTTTTGTTCTACAGCTTGCAAATATGGCTGTTTCTTTTTATATGCTATTTGGTTAAAAATGAGGTAAGAAACATTTAAAAAAATTAAAATTTTTGTAGTTTGTAAAATGAAAAAAAGTTATTGTAAAGTAATCCGTAAATCTGTACTAAAATGAGCCGTTCATGATATTTACAAACAATTTGTCTTAAGAAAATAGTTTGTTCTTATTTAAAAGATTCCTATAAATTTTTTATTTGGGATTAGTTCCTGTATTTACAGAGGTATTAATTTATTTACGATGTATATAATTTTTTTTCCATTAACAGATAAAAAATCTGCTGTGGCCACTACAGTTCTTCCCGGTCTATAAATTTTAACAACTTGCTTTCGTAAAGGCTTTAATTTTATGCTTTATTCAGCAAAATTTAATAAAATGCGAGTATTTAAATTAATATCATTGTTTTTGATTCTTCGACTAGATTTTTGTTCCCAAAGAGCATCAATTTCATAATTCCACTCCTGTATAAAGTAAACCATAAACAAAACACAATTTTATCGCTTTGACAGCGGATACAAAGGAAAGTAACTTTTTGCGAGTGATAAAACCTAAATTACCTTTTTCTTAGCAACGAAACAATAAACAAAACACTAAAATGTCATTTGCTTCATATTTCTAATATTTGTCAATTGTCAGTGATTTTGGGAATGTGTGTGAAGAAGAACCAAAGGAGTCGTTAAATTATCTCGTTGAATTACACTTGAACATTTCATTTCCTGCGAATAAATTTCTGTTCGACATCTCAACCTTGTTACCTGACAGCAATTTGACTCAAAAAATTGTTTTAAAATAAAATCACTCCACCTACGGTGTCGTAATTTTATTAAACTATTTTTCTTTTCAAATTGCTAGGCAACAAGGTTACTAGGTCGGGAAAGTAAAAATTTGTTTACAAAATTTCTACTGTGGTCTAGCCATTCATAAAATTTATTTTAATCTACTTATAAAAACTTCTATTGCACAATTATACGATTTAAAAGTTGAAACTTTTTAAAAATAACTTTTTAGAAAATGACAGTTTGAGTAATATACAACTTTAATTTCAGTCCAAAAATACAATGACACAATTGAGTCACTTAAACATGTGTTACTGCAATCATAAACTGGCGTTAGTGGTATGTAATAAATTTAAGGTGATCCTCTACCCATGGCAGTAAACAGACAAAAACATTGATTCCGCACGCTATTCTATAGCGTTTATTGTTTTGTTAAATATAATGATAAGTAATTTATGTATGAGAGGAAAAAATAATTTAGAGAGCCATATTTGTAAAAAAACTGCAATATTTTTTAAAAAGGAGGTTTTCTCGCGTCACTGTACAGCTTTTATTTATAAGTGAATTAACTTCAAATATTAATATGTTGTTAACAAAGCTTAGATCTGCGAAACAACCGATCAAATTTTTTAAATTCGTTTTAAAATAGAAGGTATTAGTGTTCAAAAAATAACAAAAATTGTCAAAATTCAAATTAACATATTTCGATTTTAAAGCAAAATTATAAAATTCTGCATCGACCATTTTGTAGATTGTACTTTTATCTTTAACAATAAACGCTGTGGAGTGGCGCGCGAAATCCATGTTTTTGGCTGTTTTCTGGGACGGTAGAGGATCGTCTTAAAGTCACTTTACAAATATTTTTCTTTCAAAATGACTTTACAGAAAAATTCAATTTTACTTCAAGGGTTGCACCATAAAATAAACCTTACTCTATACGGACTTTTCCCTTTGGACTTATCATTATTATTAACGGTAGGGCATATTTTATAATGAGGTTAATTAATACTAATTACAGATTTTTTTTCCAGCAATTTTCGTTTTGTAGTACAATGCTTCTGTTACTGATTCAGTATTCAAAAGCATAACTATATAGAAGAGTTGTTTAAATAAATAAAATGATTCATATTAATATAAATTTATTAATTGCCTATAGCTGCACTTGATAAATAGTAAATGGAATGTTCCATTTTATGCCCTGTTCACACTAGGATTCTTTGATTCTTTGCGGATTCTTTCATGCTCCTGAACTTTGAGAATAATATCTGTCAAATTGCGGCGACCCTAAATTGAATCTTCAATGAGCCTTGGAAAAGAATAATTTCGAATGTATTAGCTTTAAAACAGTTAATTCATTTTTTTCCAAGATTCCAAGGCATGTAAGAATCAACAAAGATAAATTCTTGTTGAATTGAATTACAAAAATGTTCACTGTCATTATTAAATAAAGTTATTCACATTTTATTTGTTTTCATTTTCAAGATATGAAATATCATTAGTTTTTTTGCATATAATTATATTTAATCAAATAAATTTTATTATCGCCATGTAAATTGTAAATCAATGTAACAAAAATACGATATAGTTCAACGCTAAGTATTTTAGTTTCCTTTCGATTCATTTGCAAAATGTTTGATATTTCGAATATTATAGTTTACCTTAACAAATTCTATGTAATTTTTATTTTCTGTGGCTATTATCCTTACAGAGCAGTAAAAAATAAGGAGGGCGAATTAATTTTTAAATCGCAAAAACTAAATTTTAGTAATATTATTAATGTATCAGGTACCTAAAGCTTTTAGTTACATAAAATTATTGTTATATTTTTAGTTTAGAGCATAAATTAGTCTACTGTCGCTCGTGCATATAAATATTGACGTGCAGCAGAGACCAGAAATCATGCAAGAGCTAGAAGAAGATTTTGTATTTTAAAATGTATGTAAAGTTTTACAGATAAAGCAAAATTTCAAAAATTTATTTGCAGACAAAGAATGGAACTAGGTTAATGCCGGGTTACATTTTTTAATATAACGCATATACAAAATTGCTAAAAACATTTTTCATTAATTTTTTATATGGATTCCAAAGGTTTTTTCAGAAACCGGGCATAAACCTAAATTATTTTTTTACAAACGTCTAGTACCTGTTTTTCCTTCAAATTTCTAATATGCAATGAGTAAAGCAGAAACTGCTACATCTCTAAACCCTCTAGACCCTTAACTAATTTTTGTAGCGATAATATACACCTCTCTTGCATGGTTGTTTACCTCGATATTTATGCACGAGCGGCCACAGACTGCTTTGAGGCTCACAAATATTTTATTTGTTTTAGTGCTTCTTCTAATAATAATAAGCTGTCAATGTGTTCGATTTTCTTTGACTGACAAAACCGACACAATTGGTTATTTGAGTATAATTCTGCAATATTCTTGTGTGTCCTTGGAAATATTAGTGTCCACAATTATATTTTTGTTTAATCATTCAAAATACATCGAAGCAATTCACATTCTTAACGATATCGACTTGGAGTTCAGTTTGTTACAAATTAATGTTTCTTACAAAAAATGGTTTCTAATGAATTGGATAATGGCTGCAATGGTTATTCCTGGGCCCTCGATAACTGGCATTGTGTCAAATAAGTCTGCGTTTTTATTTCATTTAGATAATCTGGCATATGGGTACCCGATAATAATACGTAGTGTCATTTTGCAAATACATGTTTTGAATTTTTGCTACATTTGGGATCACTTACGAAATATGAACGAATTTTTACAACGATTTGAAGATGTCTGCGATGATTTAAAACATAATAAAAAATATGCAATGAATGTTATTTTAAAGTTGACAGACATATACGAACAGCTAGTGACATGTAATAAGCTAATATTTGAGTGTTTTTCCATACCGATACTGTTGAACATTGGTACTAGCTTTATACAATCGGTCTTTTCAATTTTTTATCTTACTATGGGGGGCTCTACAGTTATGTCTCTTTTTGAATCTACTATTGTTACGTTTGCATACACGATGCAAACCTGGAATTTATTTATAATTTGTTATTTTGTCAAATATCAGGTAATTTGAAACTCTGATTTGTAAGAAATTGTGACTTTAAATTGTACTATTTCAGTTTGAAGATACGTTAGTGCTTATAGCACATTTAAATATTTATTATTTTGACTCTGAATTGGCAACAATGGTAAGACAAATAATTGTAATCAAATCTAAAAGATTGATCCCGAAACTAAATATTACTCTAATTTAAAGTAACTACATTCATGATTATTTTCAGAAAAATACTTTTCTTCTTCAAACTTTGCACAGTAAAATTAATACGAAATTATGTGGAATGATAAATTTGGATTCGTCATTAATTTTACAGGTAGGTAATTAGCGAAAATTAAATGTACAATTTTATTGTCGATCTATGTTTCTTGGTAGCAAAGTATTTATTTTTATCTACGACCATTGACAAATACATACAATAACTACTATCGTATTATGAGTTCATTATTCAACACTTTTGTCACTGTCATCCTATCAAAATGAAAGGCTAGATGTTAGATATATTAGGGTGGGCCAGAAAAAAATACGAATTTGAAAAAATCATTAAAAAAAAACTAAGTACAATTCACATACAAATTTTTATTTCTATAAAAATGTACATCTGGGAAATTCATTTCATAAAAATAACGTCATCCAGGTGTGCACCATCGCGCTGCAAACCTCAAATTGGTAAAAACTCGCTGGCACATTGCACGGGGAATAGCTGCCATTTCTTCCCGGATATTGGTCTTCAACTGGTTAATCGTGGCTGGGTTATTGGAGTAGACTTTTTTGTGGGGATATCTAAATAACCTAGCCACGATTAACCAGTTGAAGACCAATATCCGGGAAGAAATGGCAGCTATTCCCCGTGCAATGTGCCAGCGAGTTTTGACCAATTTGAGGTTTGCAGCGCGATGGTGCACACCTGGATGACGTTATTTTTATGAAATGAATTTCCCAGATGTACATTTTTATAGAAATAAAAATTTGTATGTGAATTGTACTTAGTTTTTTTAAATGATTTTTTCAAATTCGTATTTCTTTCTTATAAGGAATAAAAATTTGTAAAGAAATTTTTTATTTAAAACATCGTATTTGACTCGCACTTAATGGATAATTAACTCGCCTGCCGCTCGTGTTTCCTCATGAATTATAATCTACATTATGCACAAGAAGATTCAAATCTAGAACATTTATACGTAATAAAATACCTGCATTAAAAGATTCATACACAGGAAAATGCAAATCTAGAATTTTAGATTCGGCATAAATGCAAACATAGAAAGATGCTAATCTAGAAAACTTAGATTCCAGATTATAATTTTCTTGTGAATGAATCTTTTGATGCAGGTATTTTATTACTTATAAACTTTCTAGGTTTGAATCTTCTTGTGCATGCATTTTTCTGTATGAATATTCTAGAATTTTATTACCCTTTTAATAAGTTACACTTTTGCAACCTTGGAACTAAGATCGATGCAATAAGTGTATCAGTATTTCATTTATTGTTCATTTCAGCAATTTTCATTTTGCACTACAATGATACAGTTACTTATACGATACCAAACAGAAACATAAATATTTGAAAATCAAAATTAGTACTAGGTATTGAAAATGTTATTCTATAAGGTGTTGATATTATAACCATATTATTAATCTCGTACTAGACGCATACAAAAATCCACCTTAGTTTAAAATAAAAAGAGATAGTCTTACACAAGTACAAATAAGTATAACAAGGACACGTTAGAAAACGTATTTGTAGGTATCTTAATAAGCCAACATAATGAAAGAGACAGCCTTATACAAGGATAAATAAGTGTAACAAAGACACAGTCATAACGTAGACAACGTATTTGCAGGTATTGAAATAAACCACCAATCATTTGTATAATGTAATCACAAAAATAAAATAAAGTTTTTGATTCTGACCTTGTATTGATGTCCACTGCTTGCTCCAACCTCTACATTGAGAATTCCTTGTTCCAGTTCGTCACAATATAAAAATAAGTTCAACTGCACTACATTCTAACTCAAAGTACACTAAATAAAATCAAAAATATTGTTATTATTCGTATTTCAATAATATTTATACACGAAAAACAACATACGTATGCACTGTTTAAAAACCGAACCACTACTAACGCTGTACCATTTAGCTCGTAGTTGAAACGGAAGATTCTTGAATTTACTTGTTTCGTTAGTTCAAAACTTGACGTACTGCATTTTATTTATTATAAAAGATTATATTTATATACATGCAATATACAGATTCATACATATGAACGTACAATTAAATTGTTTATATAAATATGTAATGTTATTTACAACAAACTATATTATGAAATAAATAATTGCAGACAATGTAAATCGTAGCTTGATATAAATTGTTTTAAATAAAATGTTGTTTCTAACATTTGAATATTTGTGTATAATGTATAAATTTTTGGCGGTAATGTACATTGTTATTTATAAAAATAAATGTATTAAAATAAAATATAATTTTGCACGAACGTTTTGAGATTATTATTATATATTTAGTGCCCTTATTAATACAATTTTGGAATCATTTGTTATTACCTACACCTTAAATTATTTATTTATTATGTATGTAAGTATTGTGTGTATGGTAGTGATACTAGTATTTATTGTTTATAAAAGTTACAAAAATAGTTTAAATCGGAAACATGAATAAATGTTTTAAATATTATTTTGGACAAATTCGTTTGTGAAAATAAATATAAATCAAAAACATTATGTACAAATATTTACACACGAATAGTAATTACGAAAAATGTGTATCGTCAAAGTGTTCATTAAAACATTATTGTATGTTTATGTAATTAAGCTTATGTTTTTTAGTTTTTTATAAAATGTGTATGCTACTGCTACCTATTATCACATATTCGAGATTTGCTTTAATTAATTTACACATTATTTAATAACTGTACAGACATACGAATGTTTTTACAATTTATTACAACTTATAAATGACCAAAAATGAAAATATTTATACGATTTTTACACTTTGCAGTCTCTGAATGTTTGCTTTACAAAGTTTAATGAATAATTTAAGCAGCGTTTGTTGGCGACTGTATGTACAGATATAGTAAATTTTTAATTGTCATAATTTTCGATGAGATGTATTTCTGGATTTCAAATAATTTTTATTTTTTGAAATATGGACTTTTTCATCAATTTTCACCTGTATCTAAGCACCACACCTTTTACCTTATCACATTCTACGTAAAATTTTATTTGCAAAGTAGAAAATATGTAAAAGAATCATATTTATATAAGAGTAAGATATTAAATTAGACATTTGGATCAGGTTAAAAGTTAAATTAAAACATATTGTACTAAATTCAGTGCTCTTCTTTAAGGGGCTCGTTTACCTATTTTTCGAATGCCTAAAATACTCTCGAAACCAGTCCGAAACTCGTACTTTGCCGCATCCTAGCTATGCAATGTCATTTTGAAGTTAAAAATACTGTAAACATGCCTCCAGATTCCCATAATAACTTCTGTATTTTTAAAGATATTAAGTAAAACAAAAAACATTCTAAAGAGGAAGCTTAGCTGCATGCTTCTTGCTTTTTAAATTTTTCTTACCATTTATAGTGACCGAAAATAACAATATGAAATTGTATTAAATAATGAAAAAAACGTCATTTTTAAATATTTGTTATTTCAAATTCCTAGGCCAAAGATAAAAAATAAAAAACATTAAGACATTATTTGTTAATTCACTCAATAAAAGCATTATATATTTCAATTAAAATTAAAGTAAACGTGGGAGGCGTACAGTTTTGTAACGCTATAAAGTTTTAGGGTAGACGAACACCTTAATGCACGTTTCAAAAGAGTTACAATTTCATTTCGATAAAAGGTAATAAATCTATGAAAATTAACAATTATTATTATTTTTAACTTATACAGGATGTTTCCTTTGAAACAGTCAGCGCTTTTTTGTAATTATTAATTTCTGTTTAGATATAAAAAATAATACTATCGTACCTATAGTCAATAGTTGTATTTTTAGTTATTTATTGCTTAGTCTACTTCAATATTGTAAAATTATTTCTTATTTTTAAAACCATTTTTCTCAAAATATTTGTTATACAACTCCATGCCCATATTTATATTGTTTATATCAGAAAAAAATTCTCTACCCAATGCATTTAAAAATTAATATAGGTTACCATTTAAAAAAATATTAATTTATTTTGCTGTTTGAGATTCCCATTAAATGAAGCCCCTTTTGTTAATCATTTTTTGTGAATAACATTTTTCTTTAAAGTCTTTAATTCGTCCAAAAAAGCGCTGGTTGTTTTAAAGGAAACACCCTGTATATGCTGAAAATTGATATTTATTTAAAAGTTGCAGGCTTGGAAATCCTCATCATAACCACCTTTCGCTAGTTTAATTTGTTGTACTCGTATCTTTTTAAACTAAACATGATTCTTTTCCACGATGTCTCTTAGTCACTACCCCCAGGTGCTAGCAGCTGCTATGACAGCCAGCACGGCTAGCACAGTGCTCCCGCCGACGGTGGTTGTCCTGGTGGAGCGACTGAGAGCGCTGGCGTGACAGCTCATGTCCTCGGCAGACAGCCGGTGGATGGGCACGTGTCTGCTGGTGCGCACGTTGTAGCACGATGCCTCCGCCAGCAGCTGGTGCACGCGCAGCGCCGTGGCCCAGGGCGCCGTGTGCGCCGCCAGCGACTCCCGCGCCCAGCGCCGCTGCCAGTGGCCCAGCCACGCCAGGTGGCAGCCGCACTTCCATGGGTTGCCAGACACCAGCAGTCCGCCTGCAAGGCACAATAAACGTTCACAAGTCACAATGACTGACTGTAAACCAAGAATAAACGTTCACAAGTCACAATGACTGACTATAAACAAAGAATAAACGTTACCAACTCACAATGACTGACTATAAACCAAGAATAAACGTTCCCAAGTCACAATGACTGACCGTAAACCAAAAATCGACGTTCCCAAGTAATAATGACTGACTGTAAACCAAGAGTAAACGTTCCCAACTCACAATGACTGACTATAAACCAAGAATAAACGTTCCCAACTCACAATGACTGACTATAAACAAAGAATAAACGTTACCAACTCACAATGACTGACTATAAACCAAGAATAAACGTTCCCAAGTCACAATGACTGACCGTAAACCAAAAATCGACGTTCCCAAGTAATAATGACTGACTGTAAACCAAGAGTAAACGTTCCCAACTCACAATGACTGACTATAAACCAAGAATAAACGTTCCCAACTCACAATGACTGACTATAAACAAAGAATAAACGTTACCAACTCACAATGACTGACTATAAACCAAGAATAAACGTTCCCAAGTCACAATGACTGACCGTAAACCAAAAATCGACGTTCCCAAGTAATAATGACTGACTGTAAACCAAGAGTAAACGTTCCCAACTCACAATGACTGACTATAAACCAAGAATAAACGTTCCCAACTCACAATGACTGACTATAAACAAAGAATAAACGTTACCAACTCACAATGACTGACTATAAACCAAGAATAAACGTTCCCAAGTCACAATGACTGACCGTAAACCAAAAATCGACGTTCCCAAGTAATAATGACTGACTGTAAACCAAGAGTAAACGTTCCCAACTCACAATGACTGACTATAAACCAAGAATAAACGTTCCCAACTCACAATGACTGACTATAAACCAATAGTCGACGTTCCCAAGTAACAATGACTGACTGTAAACTAAAAATCGACGTTGTATTTTAGTCATATTTTAACGAAATATTTAGACGTCGTGCAGACGTAGAATCTATGTTTATATAGACGTCCACCAATATAAACGAAGAAAAATAAATAAATAAATAAATTAGATTAACGACCTCATCTTCATATGTCAACTTAACGTCGATTAAAAATGTTAAACAACTACTCGCTGAGACGTCGTCAAGACGGTCAAAGACAAACTTTATGACGTCAATACAAGATTGTTTCTTGGTATTTGTATTACTTGGGAAAATTTATAAAAAAACATAAGGCAAAACAAAGTTTTTCGAATATTTGCCAATTTCAAAAGCATAGGTACCTCGGACACTATAACAGATACAAAAAAATAATAGCATTCTTGTAGGAAATTTTATCAGCTTTAATTTTGTACAACCACTTTTTAGCTAAGCTTAACCGTTTTCGAGATATATGAAAAAAACAAAAAACCGGCACCTTCTTCGTGCCACCCTGCACCTTTATTATCATATAGGTCCTAACAAATCCAAACAAAGCCCCGAAGTCAAAAATTGTGACCTCTACATAACCCTCTCTAGACCCTTCTTTTAAGACTGAACTATTGCGGTTTCCGAAATTCAATTTCTTGAACTTTTAGTTTGCGGTAATTCTTAAAATATTCTTCGTAGCCTTAGCGTAAAAAATCACAATAAAACAAAATTACAAAATTTCTAGTTACATTTCTAAAAATTGGGAATCGTTGAAGGAATCTAATTCCGGAAACAGCAAGTTGATATTTTAATCCATACCTGATATCAACGTAGTGCCAACATTCTTCCAAGTAGTAGCATTAGAATAAAATATATCCGGGCTCAAATAAGTCAAAATATTATTTCTCAAATCGATTGTCAAATGCGCTACTTTATCTAGCACCGAAAACAGTCCAGCAGGAAGTTCTTCAATCTGAGTGTTCGATATTCTAACCAACAACTCCGCATTTCTCGTGAACTTGACAAACACATCCTTGTCAACGAATCTGAGGTTATGCCCCGAGATCTCCACGTGTTTGATCTTCGTGGTGGCCACGCATTTGAGCTGTTCGTTCAGCGAGGACTCCTTCACGTGGAGTTTGAGCACTCGAAGGTGAGTTAAGTTGGCCAGAAGAAGGCAGAATTGAGGACGGAAGTTGTCCAGATGCGGCCAGGTCTGTATCGATAGCGATGAGAGCAACTGGAGCTGCATTATTGATTTACTCTCAAACTTGCGGATGTGATTTAGATGATTTATGTTCAGATTTTGTAAGTTATTTAGTCCGGAAAAACTTCCAGAACTAATTTCCTACAAAGAAAATGTGAATAAATACCTGTCGACCTCGGAACTCACAATGGAAGGTGAAACAAGCAAGCGGGACTTTATGAGCAAAATAAAATTCAATAACATTCTGGCGAGATGAAACTCTAAAACCTACAATATTTTATTATTTATTATCTTTGTTTATATTTAGTTTACAAGGAAAAATTGTGTGTTATATGTAGGTAAATATAATTAAAAATTAAAAGTATATGCTGCGTATATTTGTATAATTCCGAGTATAAAATAAGAACAGAACTTTTTGGTTTTTAGAATGGATATGAATGTGGACGAGGAAAAATAAATGTGTGAAAAACCTAGAGCATTTTATTATTTATTATCTCTTGTAGTTCTTTACTTTACCACAGTTTTAAACAGTGGTTATGCAAAAATAATTAATAAGGTAAGTTCAAGTACCTACTCGAATGTTGATGTTTTGAGTTGTGGTTTGGAATAATTTCGAGAGAGAAGAATAATATTATATTATAGGTATATTAATGATTTAATCCTGAGGATGAAGTTTATTTCACGAGCCGAAGGTGAGGGAAATAATACTTTAGTCCTCAAACGAATAAAGAAACACATTTTGCAATTTTGAGAGTAAACTTTGACAAATATTTATATTGTTGTCATAGATACTCTGTAACAAATAGCACGTATTTACTTGACAACGGGATTTAATATGAAAAATAATCCCTTGGGATCAAATTAAGAACCTTAGTACCTAAAAATAAAGACTAATAGTATGTTATATATTGAGGGACTAAAGTGCATGATTTAATCCTGAGGGTGAAGTTTATTTCACGAGCCGCAGGTGAGGGAAATAATCACCTGAGGGATTAAAGATACTTTAGTCCTGTGGTATATACGCTATTTTTTGCACTTCATCCTCAAACGAATACAAAATAATTTAAAATACATTTTGCAATTTTGACAGTAAACTTTGACAAATATTTATATTGTTATCATAGATACTCTGTAACAAATAGCACGTATTTACTTGACAACGGGATTAATTAATTCAATTCCTTGACAACGGGATTAAAAATGAAAAATAATCCCTTGGGACCAAATTAAGAACCTTAGTTCCTAAAAATAAAGACTAAAATTATTTTTTACACAAATTTTATAGTTTTCGCTTTCATTTTGTCATAAACAATAAAAAGAATATTTATTAGAAGTATATTCTGTTCTGTTCTACAAGAAAGTAAATGTAAAAATAAAATAATCTGGCCTATCATTTCTAGTTTAATTTTTAATGACTGCTATCGCTGTCCATTAATTTTACATTTAAATGTAAAATAATTGTTAGTTCATGTTTAATACCCTGTTACCAAGTTTGAAAACAATTTAAATTAAAATAAGCGGCTTTCAATGATTAATATGAGATGTGAACAGACAAAACCATAAAATAAACATTAAAATTCAACCCCAGTTATTCGTTTAATATTAATTACATTTTTGTTTTTCCAAAGTGTGTAGCACAAACAGCAATTAATATTAATTTTTGTTGAACTGCATTAAAAAATCAATAAAAAAGCATTATTTCCCTAGCAAAAGAAAGCTTTTAAATCATACTTTAACCGCGTTTATAAATAAGTAAAGCATTGTAGAACATTTACGGATGGTCCTACATAAAGCCAGCTGACTTATTTATTCCTTACGCCGCGTTTTGTTGCGCTATGTGAGTTTGCAGAACAACGTAAAGGTTGAATACATCGGAGATGTACATCAACTGAGTTCATTACACATGTCTAAACTTACTGTAATCTCATTGTACTACGCGGACAATAAACATTGTACATAAATCCAAGCAAGGAAAGCTGTTAGTCTCGCAGAAATCGTTTTAGAATGCAGAAGTTATTGTAGGATGTAATTTAATATTGTGTAAAAGAAAGATCTATAAATTTACTTTGTTCCAATAGTTATAATATCCGAAACCGGTCGACCTATTATATAAATTAAGAAAGTGAAGAAAGACGATTTTACTTGAAAACCTTCCTTGGATTTCATCCCTTAATATACTTAGTTCCAATTTGGTCAAAGTTAAAGTTGACTGTTTTCATTCAGGTTGTGTGACAATTCTAAGACATTATGGTATTGTATACACTCGACAAAAACGCACCAAAAATTCCGAATTTTTAGACAACCGTAACTCGGTTGAATTTGGTCGAAAATGGATGAATCTTCGATTTTTTACAAGATTGAAGTTTCCTCTTTAAGGTCATGCAAGTTAATCTGATGCTAAGTTCATTTCATCACCTGTCGCCCTGCTTAGAAAAAAATGTTCTTGATGTCAAAAAATGTACCAGGTGCAACAAAATCCACTACCAATGAGATAAAGTTTATTCATTTTCCTTTCGGGGAAAAAATTGAGTACTTCTGATGATTTGTTACGTAATGTTTTTAGAGGTGTAGCAGTTTCTGTTTTATTCATTGCATATTAAAAATTTGAAGGAAAAACAGATACTAGATGTTTGTGAAAGAATTAATCTAGGTTTATCCCGAGTTAGATATCTGAAAAAATCTTTGAAACCTATACAAAAAATCTGGTGTGGACGCCACACAACTTTCTTATACACAACTGTGTATCATACATAATAGAATAACTGACATAATTGACTTATCTTGTTTGTTTTCAAGCTACTATTATTATTGAAATGTATTTCTAAATATATAATCTAATTTTTTCAAATTTAAAAGGAGATATAGTAAATTAATTTAATAATATTTATTCCTTATGTCATTGTTAATATTTTATATTTGAAATTTTTTTTGGCTACTTCCATATTTGAAATTTCATAATTATATCTTTTCTCATTCATGAGTTATACGGACATACACACACATCCATCCATCCACTCACACAGACATCATTGCGAAAAAGGTCAAAACGAATTAAGTGAACCTCGAAACATGTATTTCCGCGAAAATCCCGATATCGATTTTTTTCATGATACCTAAACTTACTTATACTGTGTATAAGAAAGTAAAAATTAATTAAAAAGTGTGTTTTAGGCAATTTTTATCTTATGATTAAGAGATTTATTAGAAAATATAAC
Source organism: Agonum fuliginosum (assembly GCA_947534325.1). NCBI lineage: Eukaryota > Metazoa > Arthropoda > Insecta > Coleoptera > Carabidae > Agonum > Agonum fuliginosum. The sequence goes on along the minus strand of OX384035.1, from coordinate 581,754 downwards.
TCGGAATAAACCTAGTTCCAGTCTTCATCTGTAAATAAATTTTTGAAATTTTGCTGTAAAAGTTCGTGAGTAATTTAAAAATTGCTAGACTGCTTTTACGTATTTTAAGCGAATGTTACCATGCGTTACCGTAAGACAAACGCGGTGTTGAGCTACGTGGAGTCGATACCCTTAATATGCCAATTAAATAATAAAGAAAGGGCTACAAGGTGTTGTGATCAATATTTAAAAATCTGCATTAGCTTAAAAAAAATTAAAACCGGTAAGCGTTGTAATGCGCAAAATAAATAGCAAAGAAAAATGACTAAATTAGTAATCAAACAGTACAATACCTTGATAGGGTTGTTGGACAAATCCAACGTCTTCAGCAGCGGCATGAACCCCCAGACATGCGACGGAATACTCGTCAATCTATTATAACTCAAATACAAATACTTCAACTCCTTCAGATCCTGCATAGACGTCTTGCTAATGCTTTCAATATTATTGTACGTCACATTCAAATACACCAAATTAGGAAGGGGCAAATGGGGCAACGTGGTCATCTCTACGCTCGACAAGTGCAGCTCCTTCAAGGACTGAGCGTAGTGGAACAGCTCCTTGAAGTTCGCTCGAAGGATATTCGAACCCAGGTCCAGTTTTTGTAATATCCCTAGACTTGTAAACACGTTGTCCGGCAAGATCGTAAGTTTATTATTGCTCAGATCAAGATGCTGCAGATAGGGGATATCGGGGAAAGTTGTGCTATCAACGTGCTCTATGTTGTTGGAACTTAACGCAAGATGGCGCAAAGTACTCCCAACTTCCGCCAAGGCCGCGCTTGGAACGACGTTGAAAGAATTGTAACTCAAATCTAACATCTCCAGAGCTGTGTGGGTGTACGCGTCTTTTGACAGGTAATTTATTCGGTTGCTTCGTAAGTTTAATGTTCTTAAGCGAGGCATGCTCGCAAACTGACCGATGTGGACCAAGCTTATCCGGTTGTAAGACAAATCCAGGACTTGCAAGTTTTGTAATCCGAAAAATGCGAGTTTATGAATCGCGCTTACGTTGTTCTTCGACAAAGTCAAAGTTTCTAAGGACGTTAGGTGCATGAATGTGTTGTGCCCGAGTAAGCCTATTTTGTTTGAATCTAAGAATAACTTTTTCAAGGCGGACACGTTTTCCAAACAGCTGGGCACGCGCAACAAACTATTAACTCTTAAATCAAAAACTTCGATATTTACGATTTTATTGTCGGATTCGCAAAATGATATAAAATTCCTGCTGACGTTTAATATTAATGGCGATAAATTTGACACGTTTGTAAAAACTTTAAACGAAAACTCAGTTAGTTTGTTCGAGTGCAAGTCAAGCTGCTTGAAGTTAGGCAGATTTGAAAACGACTCAGAAGATATTTCGTTGATTCGATTGTCGCACAAAATTAAAGTCGTCAAGGTTGTTACATTGAAAAAACTGCGCTTTTGAAGCGACGATATTTTATTACCCGATAATACCACCGTTTGTAAGTTAGGCATGTCGGAAAAAGTACCAGCCAGAATTGATTCCAAATTATTGTTGGATAATCTGATATCTGTTAAGTAGTTGTGAACAGAACTTTTGAATAAACCAACCGGAATTAACTCCAAACGGTTTCCTTCTAAGTTTAAATAGCGCAATTGTGGTAAATCTATTAATGCTTGATCAGATATAGTTTTAAAGTTGTTGTTATCCATCATAAGCCACTGTAGATTATTCAAAGGTTTTAAAATATCTTGAGGAAACTCTTCCCAATCTAAACTAAACGATATTTCAAGACTATCCAAATCTGCTAAACCATCAAACGCGTTTGTGTCTACGTATCGCAATGGATTAAAACTTAAACTCAGTTCTTTCAGGGACTTCAATCCCGCGAAAACTCGTTCTTTTAGATGCACTAATCTGTTGTTTCTGAGCAGCAAAGTTTTGAGATTGTACGCCCATTCAAAATCATCTTCCGTTATTTCATAAATTTCATTGTACCCGATATTGAAATACGAAATCTCGCTACAATTGACCAGCGCGTCTTTCGGGACAGCATTTAATCTGTTTCCACCTAAACTTAACGCCTTCAACTTGGTGTTAAACTCTGTAAAAGCTTGTTCCGGTATATTTGAGATAAGATTCGAAGACAGATACAAATATTTCAGTTGACTCAAATGAGTTAAAGCGTGCGGTATATGCAATAAATTATTATGATCAAAATCTAAATATTCCAAAGTTTCATTGAGCGCTGCAAAAGCTTTGCTATCAACTGATTCAATTTCATTGTGCGAAAGAATGATTCGTCCGCATTCCAAGCCCTGAAAACTATCGGATAAAATATTTCGAATGTTGTTGAACGCAAGGTTGAGATCTCGAACATAAAGAGTATTGTTAAACGGGTTTCTGGGCAGATTTTTCAACGAATTTTCACTCAAATCTATTTTTTCCAACTTGACATTTCTCGAAAATGTATACTCAGGTATGGAGGAGATGTGGTTGTCTCGAAGGTAAAACCATTGCAAATGCGGCATGTCTGAAAGTAGTTCATGCGGGATGGTTTGCAAGAGGTTGTGGGAGCAACTAAGAGTCTGAAGGCCCAAAGGCACGCTGTGTCTCTCAAGTTTGGATATTCTGTTGGAGTCCAAGTTCAGCCAAATCAGAGACTTAAACTGACGCAACGCATGTGAACGTGCAGTGTCGTCCATGTCTGCTGGGATGTCGGTTATGTCGTTTCCACCCAGGAACAAGTTCGCTAAGGTGTATTTCAAGTTCGACCATTCGCCAACGATCGAGTTTATGTTGTTACTGAAACAAATAACTGAACTTATATTATGAGAAATCTTATTTATTCTGTGGTTTGCTTGGAAGTTTTGTAACTGTTATGGTTATTGCTTTCGTAATATTCATGGGACATGGCATTTTTCCAGAATCGAGAATGTTAAGAGGCCCGTCTACCTCCTAAATCAAGCATGAAATGTAATAACGTAACGAGTGTTTTGCGGCCAATACAAGAATAGTCAAAATTTATTTCAACAAAGATTTAATAGAGAAAGAATGGATCTACAGATGTCTTTCTTAAATTTTGATTAAAAAATTGTACATGATTATAAGAATCTCGAAAAATTCAAAAAAAATCCAATTTATGTAAATTTTACACGGTTATATCTTATAAATTTTAAAAAGGCGCATCTGTAGATCCAGTCTTTATCTATTAAATGTTTATAAAAACATTATGCTGAAGTAAATAATAAACTGACAGTTTACTTGCAAGGAAAATACTTTTACAGTATTTTTCAACTTCAAAATGATATTGCATAGCTAGGATGCGACAAAGTACAAGTTTCGGGCTGGTTTCAGGCAGCCGTACTAGTGAGGAAAAGAGTGGAATAGAAATAAAGTAAAATCGAGAGTATTCTAGGAGTTCGGGAAAAACCTAGACGGGCCTCTTAACATATATTTTCGGCAAAAGCAATCAACATAGAATATGGATTCAATATATCTTTGCAACTTTTATGAAAGTATTTTATATTTAGGTTTCATAATTTTAGAGAAATAAAAATACAGTAAATAATGAAAAGCAGCGTAATAATGATGAAACTGCAGTTCTAAGTTTATAGTTACATCATTTGCAATTGATTTCAGCGAATCAAATTTAATTAATTATTATATTTTAATTTATAAATTTGGTAATTAATAATTAATATTCTTAATACCCTGTTCACAAGAGGAAAGTTTTTCCTAAAAAGTTTCTTGTAAGTAAAACAAGTGCTAGGAAAAAAAACTGTCAATACCCGTAATACGGGGAAACTAAATATTTCTATAAAATATAATAAAGCTAGTCTTAAATGTATTTAATAAAAATTATTAGTTTCCCAGTAGAAACGGTACTGGCCTAGTTTACACCGCAGACCTATATTCGACCTATACCCCAAATTCGACCCAAGATAGACCTAAAATAGTTTACAAATTAACCGGTAGAATTGGTAATGTAGTTCATAAAAAGTTGATTGAAAGTGTTATTTTGTTTAACGGCATCTTTCTCTATGTTTCATAATATTTCTTTTCTTTTTCTTGTAATTTTTCTTTTAAGTTTTATCCTTCGAATATTATTTGTTTTCATTTGAATCCACCACAACATTTTAAAGTTTAAATAAAAATTTTAAATATCCATTTTAAATATCTTAACAGTCCAAATAAAAATGACGTTTGAAGAGTTTGACACTTGAAATTAACCAAATTTAAAAACGGTAATAAAGTATTTTTTTTCAAAATCGGCATGAAAATCGTCATTTCCAGACTAATTTGCGACATGAAAGTAAGATTTTCATTTTTACTTTCAACTTTGTTTACTTGTCAAGACAACTTTTTCTAAAATTTGTGACAGCTCTGATGATTTGTCACAGCTCTGATGATTTATGCAAACCTAATTTTTTTATAATTTTAAGCTTAATTGCCGATTTAAAAAAAATAGAATACATCACGCGTCATGTCAATGTCTTTGCTTGACTCGGAGGCTTTGAAGAAATGCTCGGACGCTGCGCATCCTCGCATTCTTCAAACGCCTCCTCGTCTGCAATGAAACATTTTCATGACTTGTAATGTAATATACTATTGTTTTTTATCTTAAACTTTAACATCTAGATGGCGTGAACAAGTACCTATATCTGATCTGTGTAGGTTCTTTTGATATGCGGTGTAAACAACCCGGGTCTGGACCGAGAATAGGTGAGATATGGGTCTGGCCTATGTCAGGTCACCCGGTGTAAACTAGGCCATTGATAGTTTTATTTTATGACAGCTCCTAGTATTTGTTTTACTATCAAGAAACTTTTTAGGAAAATTTTTCAATATGCTGTCAACAAAGATTCGTTTTTAAATGATTAAAAAATAACAAAAATTAACATATTTCGATTCTGCATCTTGAATTTTGTACTTTTATCTTCAACAATATCTTTAGATTATTTGAACAAAACAATAAACACTGTGGAGTGTCGCGTGAAATCCATGTTTTTGGCTGTTTTCTGGCGCGGTAGCAAATCGTCTTAAAACTAAATGCTTGAATACCAAACACTGGCTTACCCATACAAGTTAAGCCACTGCAGATTCTTCAGATCCTGCGTAGCACTGAACGGTATAAAATCCAGCCGGTTGTAGCTGAGGTCCAGCGACGCCAACACGTCGGCCATGGAGCTGTAACGAGGTTGTCAGTGAACGATGCCGGGTGCGTGTACATCCCAGAGCAAGAGGATTACCTGCACGTACCTGAACGATGTGTCCGCCACGCTCTGCAGCCGGTTGTTGGCCGCCGTCAGCGACTGAACTCGCGCGTTCTGCAGACTGCTGCGCTCTAGAGACACGATGCTCGAGCCCTGGATCTCCAGGTGCTGGATGGTGACTTCAGGAAGAGCTAGGAAGTTAATGAAATCGTAGACTTGTGTTTTTTTTATTTTTGATTTTTGCTGGTAACCATCTTACAGGATTAACTCCCAATTACAGAATGGTAGATGTTATTATAGTGGAATCCAACCACTCGGACCCAGTGGTATTATTGTCGGTTGCTGAGAATCGAACTGGGGACCGCTAGCATACTAGGCAGACCCTCTACCGCTGAGCTAACCACTGGCCGTATAAACGACAGTTTTTCTACTCCATTTTTTCTACTCCATTTTTTTCTACTCATATTTTTCCGACATGAAACTAAACTAAATAATTCAACCTTTTTACCCTTCGTGAGTCCAACATACTCCGTTTTTGATAAATACTTTTATGAAACTAAACTAAATAATTCAACCTTTTTACCCTTCGTGAGTCCAACGTACTCCGTTTTGATAAATACTCTTATGAAAATTGAATATTAAAAAAAGAAGAAAATAGTACCTAGTAGAAATAGTAGAAAAAATATAGTAGTAGAATTAGTAAATTAGTAGAATTATAATAAGGTAGAAAAAATTTGTGGTAGAAAAAATTGAGTAGATGAAGTGGGGCGGTCACGTTGTGAATGGAAATATTGGAAACAATGTTAATATTCATTTCTGCAAATAGGAACAAGCAATGGCCATAAATAATATATCAATAGAATCATTAGAGTTTCTAGATTTCCTTGTGCTGAATAAAAAAACCTGAAAATAAATATAATTTGCTGTAGAAATGAAAGAAGAGGAAGCAAAATTCATCAAATTGCAATTAATTTTATGCAAAATGAGCTATTATTACAGATTTTTGGAATTAGGCAATTAGGAGTGTATATATTTTCATGGTGTAACAATAGTAACATAATTTTCGTTGTTGGTTACATCGTTTATCAGAAATTTATGCAGAAAGCATGTGCAAAATGAGCCATGTCAAAGTTTTGCTGACGTGGAACTAGCAGTTACAGAAGAAAACAATTTAAAAAAATCAAATTATGACTTATCGCGTTAAAAACATTACCATTTCAGACTTCGCGTTACGGTTTTATCACTTTTAAGCGCGCCCATAAGATGTTCGTCTACCCTACAATTTTCTAGCATTACAGAGTTGTACGCCTTCCACGTTTACTTTAGTTATAATTGAAATATGATGCTTTTGCATATGAATGTATTAACAAAGGATGTTATAATACCTCTGTATCTTTATTTTTTGTCTTTGACCTAGGAATTTGAAGAAAAAATATTTAAAAATGACGTTTGTCATTATTTGATATAATTTTTCCGGACAGTATAAATGGAAAGAAAATTTTAAAAAGCAAGAAGCCTTCCTTTTTCGAATAAATTTTGTTTTACTTAATTTATTTAAAAAATACAAAATATTGGAGCCATGTTTACAGTATTTCTCATCTTCAAAATCAGTGCAACCTTTTTCAACACGCTGTTGTAGAGAATGCAATGTAATAATATTTTTCCCTTGTAGTTTTTTTTTTACTAAAATAATTTTTATTTCAGTCAGTACCTATTGCTATCTTACACCACTCGACCGGTTTTCGTCCTACTCAGAATTTTTCAGAAATAAGTTTGGTTATTGGAATATTGAATAAAATACAAATTAATATCGAAACAAAGTGATACAAATTTACGCGCAGTGAATATTAAAATAAACTGTAACATAATTATAGTGCTTTGTTAATATCTATAATTTGATTATCAATGCACGTGATAGCCATAAAATTATAATAATAATTTATCGTGTAGTTTATTAGAGGCTCCTCATATTAATTGCCCATAATGCGAACATTGTTTAATTAGCTTATTTTGTACAGCGTTGGGACAATACTGCTTCATTATTTTTTATGTAAATTAACAAATATCGTGGTCTTTTTATTAAATATCATAACAAATTTTAATATTACAAAAACATACGTTACGTTAAAATTTTTAAGAGAAATGAGTAAAAATCGACATGTTTTATGAACTGAATAATGAAGATGAATAGATGCACTACGAAACTGTGTTCATTGTGAAATTATTTACTTATATCGACGATCTCCCTCGTAGAAAATGGAGGATTTTCAAACACGTTTTGTCTTCATATTTTCGATCTATATAAATTATGGAACATAACTGATTAGATATATCCAAAATACGATTTTATTTACTATTTATATAGATACAGCCAGAGATATTACACATTCTGACCGCTACAAAAGATCATGTTGGAAAACCTAATTATTCTTTAACCGTAGTAATACCCAATGTTTAAAGCGATCCTCTACCCATGGCAGAAAACAGTCAAAACATTAATTTCGCATGCTATTCTATAGCGTTTATTGATTTGTTAAACATATAAATAACAAATAATTTATGTTTGAGGGGGAAAATAATTTTGGTACCCATATTTGTAAAAGAACTGCAATATTTGTAAAAAAGGTTTTTCGCGCGCCACTGTACAGCTTTTATTTATAAGTGAATTAACTTCAAATTTTAATATGTTGTCAACAAAGCTTGGATCTGCGAAATAACCGATCAAATATATTAATGTGTACAAAAAATAACAAAAATTGTCAAAATTCAAATTAACATATTTGAAAAATTTGAAAAATTCTGCATCTTGCATTTTGTAAACTGTACTTTTATCTTCAACAATATCTTTAGATTACTATATTTAACAAAACAATAAACGCTGTGGAGGGCCCGCGAAATCTAATGTTTTGTCTGTTTCTGGCGCGGTAGAGGATCGTCTTAAGACAAAATTGAGGTCAAAGCCACAAGACCAATTGAATATAAACAGTAAATAAATGCAAAGAGTTTATCAATAATAAAGTAATGCATAAAGCGCACGTTTCATCTGCTTAATATTCAATTATGTGGAGAGCTAAAACAACAAAAGTTTGCGGCAAACCAACAGAAGTAAAACTGAGGCAATCGGCAATTGATTGAAATTCCAGTGTGGAGAAATGCCAGCCGAATTCGCATTTGCAAATGGAGAATACTTACGACCGAAACTAAAATGCTTACTTGGAAACTTGTAGAATGGGACGGCAACGCAACTTATGTCGTGAACTTTTTGCGATTCGCTTTCGAAGTTGCAAGTGCACATCGAGTTGAAGTTGCAGCTTACCGATTCAAAACTTCTTGCTATGTGTATTAATAACGCAGCTGCTAACAAGCATTGCATTTCCACTGGAACAAAAAGAAATATTGCTCCAAACAATGCGATTTGTGATTGGCACTAATTGAAACATCAACAGTCTTTGCTACTTGAGACAGAAATAAAAGTCGACGAACAAAATATCTGTTAATAATAATCACTGACTTTCAAGAAAGAACAATACAATAGTCTACTAAATAAAGATTATTGGGAGTACATCAACAAAAACATTCACATTTATATCTTAGTTTACGAACTAAATATAAAATCTATTTGTATAGATAGAGTCACAGGCATCTCCACCATAATCGAAATAAGGAGTGAGCATTCTGTACAGGAAGAATGTACCTACACGTTAAAGCACTTTACATTCATACACCTCATCGACACAGGGTTGCACATTTTAACAAAAAACAAATTTTTATATGGTAGATAAGGGATAAAACTTCGTTTTATTAGTATAAATTTTTTTTCAGCACGTTCAACGGTCGAAATTACTTACTTTCAACCGCTTGCAGGCGTTTAGAAGCACCTACAGATTTTTCTTTATATTTCGCAGAACATGATATTTTAAATTTGAATCATGTAGTTTAAAGTTTAATCTACGTTGGGGTAGTGTTATTTTTTAGAAAAAACTTTCCGATGTCGAGAAAATTAGAGGTAAAAAAATGAGAATTTTTGTAGTTTTCTTTATTTTATAAACTAAAACTTCGGTACAAAACAGAAAAAATGGCACTAATAGAACGAAGTTTTATCCCTTATCTACCATATAAAAATTTGTTTTTGTTAAAATGTGCAACCATGTGTCGATGAGGTGTATGCGTGTAAAGTGCTTTTTACGTGTATATTCTTCCTGTACAGAATGCTCTTAACGATAAAAACATTTACATGTCCAGTTACAACAAGCCTCATTCACAGTACTAAATTAGTAGTTATAGTCAGTACAGAAGGTATAGTTAATAATATAGATAATCAGTTAGTTTTGACTGCTGTCGTTCACAATTACATAATTAATGTTGTAGTTAACCTATAATCTAAGAGCTAGCGGTCAAATTAGTGTGGACATTTTATTAGTCGAGAAATTGAAGGGTTCGGGCCTTCAGCATATCTGCTGAAGATGGAATGTCCAGTCTGTCAGTCCTAAGTGGCCGGATTAAGCTTCCTCAAGTATAAAAAGTTGAGTTAGAAAAATGTAAATTATATAAATTAAGTTCTAGCGTACGTAAAGGTGGAAATAAACATATTTCCAGAACGTTTCTACTCCTCCAATCTTAAATATACCAAATAAAAAATAATAAACACTGATAACAAGCAAATTTTTGACATTTATTAAAATTTCAAATGTTATTTATTATTCTTAAATAGGTACCAGATTTAAAAAAATAATATCTCGCTTAATAAGCGGAATTTTACATCGCGTTTTCACAAATAGTTATAGTTTTGTAAAAAAAAATAAATACAGTGGAGAAGCCTAGTATTACTTAAGATAATTAACTTAAAAACATAATCCTTGAAAATAACATAAATTAAAGAAATAAAATCTGGTTTAATATTATTACTTACGTTTGTACCGATGAACCTTGAAACGCATTATTAAAAGTCCAAAAAGGAGTAATTAACGGGTCGTACTATTTTCCGACACCTGAAACAAAATAAACATTCATCAAAATATTTTTTTGGCATAAAATTATTAAGTTATAAGGTAAATGTTGATAGTTAATGGTTAAGTATACGTTAATGATATACAGGTTGGTGGAGATGCTAGGCATCTTGATATACGTGGAATAAGTACTGTCAATGTCAAAGTAGCTGTCTTATTATTGAAATTTTTATTTTCATTAAAATGCCACACAAATTCACATTAATACTTCGTTTTGTGACACTACTACGAAATATATCAAGATACCTGGAATGAAAGTTCGATTGTCATGTATGTTCCCTATGTTCGCATTTCACCTCCACCAACCTGTATACGGTTTCCTAAAAGTCCCGGGACGGAGCTATAAGCTTTGAACGAATGAAGAAAAAAATTTGATTGAAAATTTGAGGGTCACTAAAGCGTTTGGGTCATTGCGAGACCGAAGAAAGTCGACAATTTGAACATTTGTTATTAAAATCGTAATAAACGTGCAAAAAACATTAAAATTAAATTCTTGAGAGAATTAAAATATCGGGTTTTGGTTTATGAAGTTGTTTCTTTTTTCATTACCTTTAAAATAAAGTGAAACTCGACAGGGGTTGCTATTTAAAAATGTTAGAGTAAAAAAACTCCACGTTGCATGAAAGTTCTAAACTATCTAAGAATGTAGTTTTTATAACTCTTTAGTGATCCCCAAATTTTCAATTTTTTTTGTTCACTCGTTCAAAACTTATAGCTCCGTCCACGAATTTTTGAGAAACCTGTATCAAATTTTAGTTTATTTGTTTTCAAGTAGATAAAAATTGAATTTCATAGTTTGCAATGTTTTATTCTTAATGTATTTTATTAGTAAATATCTTGATGAAAATACACCGGTATTTTTAAATGGTTAGAGTAAAACTATGATATTATAGTATCGTTATAAATCATATTTTGTATGTACATTCTAAAAAATATGACATTACCGATTCCCTATGCTAGATTAAAAGTAAAACTGGAAAGTATTGTGACCATCTTACGAGTCCCTTTATCTAGTTTAACTTTGCTTATAAACATTTTTGTATCTCTCGAAATAAACGAAATATTCCTAGTGCTGGACTTACGACAATCATCCTGTATAAAAAGAGTAAATCAATTTTCTATCAGCTGAAGTTACAAACTTTCCTTCCATAATTTATAGCTAACTAACTAGGAAAATTTTGCTGATGTTCTTTACAGTAAAAGTAATTAGCTCAAACTATCCTTAATCTTACAAAGGAGCAATTAACCTGAGCACTTAATAAGCCTAATTGTATTATCCTGAAGAGAAAAATTAACCCTGAGGCACTTTTATATCCTTTGTCAGGATGAGATTTCACATCTTACAAACGACAATGGGTGATACGAGGATTATATGGTTTGTTGCTTGCGCCCTCGTATCCATTTTTTATGAAACTGACGTGAAAAATGGAAGAAGATTGCAGAAAACTATAAAATCCTTCCCAAGGCGCTGAATCTCTTATGCGGGAGCGAAGCCCCACTTACCGGCCCACTTGCACTTACCTGAGATGTTCTGACAAACGTCTCCTTTATATGCACGTCTAAAATATGTCCTCGCGTTTCTTATTTTTAGAAATTTTACGCATTTTTTATGCCCGCTCCCAAAAACTGTATTATGTTACGAAGAATATCGTGGGGCGAAATAGATTAATTTTATTATATGAAAGGTATAAAATGGACCCAAGGAAATTTTAAAATTTTCTACGGCGTCTTGTAAAAATAGATGTAAGAGGAAATTTTGTTATATACCGGGTGTCTGGGGAAAACTGGAATCTTCTACTAAATTAAATAAAGTTCTATTACTATTTTCATAATGTTAGGTCGAAAACATAAAAATATAAATTTCATTTAAAAATTGTTTTTTTTCTGTGACGTTATTATCTTGAACAAGAGAAGGGAAATATATTAAGAGGCCCGTCTACCTCCTAAAATCCAGCATAAAATGTATAGTAACATGTAGCGAGTATTTTGTGGCCATTACAAGAATGATTAAATTTTATTTCAACAAGTAGTATTATATACTTAATGAATGAATTAACAGTTGTGCCTCTTAAAATTTGTAATAAATAAATTGTACATAATTATAAAAATTCACAAAAATTTTCAAATTATGCAAACTTTACAAGGTTATATCTCCTGATATTTTAAAAAAATTTAAAAAGGCACTTCTGTAGATCTATTCTTTCCATGTTAAATGTTTATATAAATAACATTGTATTGAAGTCAATAATAAACTAACAGTTTTTCAACTTCAAACGGACATTGCATTGATAGAATGCAGTAAACTACGGGCTGGTTTCAGGCAGCCGTAGTAGTGGGGAAAAGAGTGGAATAGAATAAAAGTAAAATCGAGAGTTTTCTAGGAAGTCAAAAAAACCTAGACCAATATTCGAAAAAAATATAACCATTTTTAGTTTTCTACGTTTATTTCGTAATTGTAAAATGCACAATTTTTTAAATTTTGTACGAGTACAGTCTTAAATATTATTGTATGACATCTAAGCAATTTTAAAATTTTCTTTTTTATTGAACATTCTTTGCTCACCCCACGTTCTCGTATAAATAATATAATAAACTTTATTCTAGCACAATATCTACAACAAATACAATAAATTCACACTCATTTTTACAGAGACAAATATAATTTTGAAAGAGAAAATAAATACAATTCGATATCATTATTACAAAATTAATTAATTAATTCAACAAAAATACCTGAATTCTGAATAATAAAATTAATGTGCCGGCCAATATTTATAAAATTATAAAATGTGTTTAATGTGAAATGTTCAAATTGTAATGAAAAATGTAAATTCCATTGAGGCACTTTTTAATCTCTTCGTAACGGTCAGAAACCTGCCTATAATATAAATTCAGATTTTTTAAATTAAATTACGAATTCATTTTATTAAAACTTTTTTAAGAGCTTTATTCCAAGTTTCTTTAAGTTTTATACAAGAGAAATTCAGATTTGTACAAAAGTATCATTTCGGATTTTAAAAGATATTAAACATATTTCAATCAAATAAAAACTCAGACTCAAAGCACGAAGAGGGGATATTCAAATAAGTAATTTCAATAAATTTGACTTTAAAGCCTTGTTTCAAACAAGCCGGTAGCTTTATTGAAATTATAATATTCGTTTTTATTTTCTCATTATTTAATTATAAATAAATTATATTTGAATTAGTAATAGCAAAAATATAAAATGTTTCAAAACGATGAAGCTAAAATCACCCCAACTGTAACATAATCTGTAGCTGACGTGGTCACAGATCTGACAGCTGACTGTATTTTTCCCAGGCGTAAAAATATGTCATTTGCTAAGCTCCCTCCTAATGCTACATTAGCCCTTTACAGAGGGAGCCATAAATAATTTTACACGTATATTTGCAACCAAACTGATTTTCTCTAAAAAATTACACAATAAATTATGTTATTTTATTTAAAATGGATCACTGGTTATTTAAACAATAGAATATAATAAAATAATAAATTACAAACTATTATTTTACAGACAAAAAAATATTACCAACATATACGGTGAACCTTCGCTCATATCGTGTTTTAAATTTATTTTTATGAGACCCGTAGTTATATTCAAACTAAAATTGACCATAACATGACGCAGCAAATTTAAATCAATATTTGAATTTTATTCAAGATTCGAGTTCGAGAATAAAATGATTTGAAGATTTCGACGAGCTGGCAGATTCTCAATAAAAAGAGAAAAATGTTTTAACCGCAGAATGGACATGCAATAAAATCTGCTTTACTGTGGGGTTATCGTAAATTAATTTTTAAGTGAATTATATTGTTACGATAATTTTTAATGATGTTTTAGTTACGTAGTTATGTGAATATAAGTATTTGACAGATTATTTTGTAAAAAATACTAAAAATATTGAATACATAACCGAGGAGGTACGATATGTACAAGTAGTTTTTAAAGAATTAATTATGTATGGTACATGAGTGTATTATATTACACTACGAATGGTATTCAAAAGATCCAGAATCAGATCCAGTTTTAAATTAAAATGCTTAAAAATGCAGTTATTCGTGATTTCAGAAAACATATAAATTTTGATAAAATTTAGACGTCAACGTCAAATGTTTTTTTTATAAATAAAATAGTGAATTTTAAGTGAAAAATGTTCTAGAACCTTAAAAAAAACTAGAGATAGACATTATGCATTAAAAATGTAAATAATTAAAATGTTCATTTGATAAATAACTACCCAAATGTACTTACTAGTAGTAAACTCGACTTACTATACTTCATTTCAGCTAAGAAAATAGCGTTGGGTTAAATAGGGCAATGATATCCTTGAATCTGATTGGTTGAGATGAGAGGTAGATTTACACTAGCAAACATTTTCATTTCCGTTAACATTACTTATACCTTCTTATTTTGAATTTCATAGTTACATCGAAGTACTACATTATTCTATAGATGACAGCTTTATTCACAAAACATAACTTATTTAAAATCGCGTTAAATTTTGAACTAATAAAATGTGTGAGTGTAAAACTTACTGGCATTCGCAGTGCCATCTGCTATTTTCTTAGCTGAAATGAAGTATAGTACAGTATAATCATTTCTACTGATTTTGATTGGCTGTGAAATTCAATATTCTGCATTTTTATTGGTGTGTTTTTGACAGATGACAGATGAATATTCATCAATATTCAATTAGGAATTATTTCTTGATTTATAATCTATAATATATTGAACTAAGTACTAAAATCTCTCAATTATCGGTGTTAATGTATATATCAATTTTTATTTCCCTTGTTAGATATTCACAGCATTTAAGACCTCAGTAAATCTCGTCTCCAAAACTGTATTTCAATTTCCCCCGGTAATTTTTTCAAGGGTGACTGACAAAATTGCAAAACCTGATTTACAAATTTACAAAATTTCACAGTTCACCAGAAGACAATAAAATGTGACAAAATCAATGGCCTACGCCCAGTTGCAAAAGTTAAGCATTAATTAAAAATTCCATAAAACACGAGAAATTAAAAGCCAATAGGCCGCACTGAATAACCTGCAGACCGGATGTTAACTTTAACTCCGGCGGTCATTTTTCATTCGAGTTGCCCGTGGAATCACACCCGCATATGTTTCAATTCACAGGCGACATTTTCATATTAAGAGGGATGAGGGATTCCATCAGTTTATAATTTTGCATACCATAACTCGTAATTATTCGAAATATGTGTTTTATATCAGATAAAATGAAAATCTGGCCAGAGACAAAAGTTAAATACTTGCAAACGAAATAACTTAACGTTTTTTTCTGAATTCCTACAATACTCTCGATTTTTCCTTTTTCCTGTTCCACTCTTTTTGATTTTGAAGTTGAAAAATACTGTAAACATGGCTCCAATATTTCCATAATAATAATAACTTCTGTATTTTTTAAGGAAATTAAATAAAACAAAAATTATTCGAAAAAGGAAGCTTAGCTGCATGCTTCTTGCTTTTTATAGTGACCGAAAAAAATCATATACCTAATATAATGACAAAAAAGCGCAAATAACGTCAATTTTAATTTTTTTTACTTCAAATTCCTAGGCCAAAGACAAAAAATAAAAATATAGAAGCATTAAGACAACCTTTGTTTTAATACACTCATATGTAAAAGCATCATATGTTTCAATTATAATTTAAGTAAACATGGAAGGCGTTACACCTCTGTAACGCTGGAAAATTTTAGGATAGACGTAGGTACACCTTACGTTTTTTCTGAATTCCTAGGATATTTTCGATTTTACTTTGATCGATATGCGGTTACTATTCGTTATCCGGTTATCCGGGTATCCGGTTCCATTTTATTACCCGACCGAATACCGGATAGTAATCTGATATCCGCGGCCTTTACCGGCTAATTTAAAAAATATAAAATAACTTTGAAGTTAGGTACATGAAAATTATATAGTAGGTACTCGATTTTGAAAAACCGTATATGTAATGATTAATTTAAAAATTAATTCGAAAATACTTTAACGTAATTAAATTTATAATTTGAATCGATGATAAACTTAATTATTAATCGATTAAAGTTTTTGATTAATCTAAAGTGATTTATTATAAAGTTATTAATGTAAATAACCCAAAAAATGGTGTCTTTCTATATCGTGAAATTCCTAATCTCCTTCTGCTAAAAGAAACAACCCTTTTATTTGAGTAATCTCCAGAAATGTAACACTGAACGACTGAACAAAAATAATACCAGCCGTTTGTGCTGAAAACTCTAAACAATGGCTGATCCGACGACAAAAGACGAAAATAAAATGCTTACACAATGGGTCACGCTTCATGCACGCACCAAATCCACCATCAGACCAAATAAATACGCTCCAATATCATTTTATAATTCTTTTTATATTAAAATAATCCACTGGGCTGGAAAATTAATAAAAATGAATACATTATCACCGGGAACAGAGTTTCATATTTTGAATTCGAAATTATCTTTGTGCTAAATAACGTTTGATTATTTTTCATACTGCACTTCATAGTAACAACGCTTTAACTATACTGATTTTAAATAAGTGTAGTAGTGGTTTATAAGTCACTTCATTATTTATAGTCTATTTTACTAAGAGAGCGAAAGACAGATTTAAGCCTCATTTCCACCGACTGTTTTAATGCTTAAGAACTATGTTTAATACATAAGTACTAAGAGCAACGCATAAGAACAAAACTTTGCAAACTCCAAACCCTCCAAACATAAAGCCTAGTTTCCATGCATGCGTTTCATCCGTTCCGTTCTATCCGTCGCAAGTTGTGATTGGCTAGTTCAAATTATGAAAAATTGGCGCGTTGGTAAATGCAGCGACGGACAGAGTTCATCTACTCTCTACTCGTTGCAGCGCGACCTTGAGAACGGATGCTTTGATGTCAGTTTGACAGTTAGCAAGTGGTTTCATACGGTTATTTGTATTTGTTTGGTTTACCTAAGCAACATGATTAGCTTCGTAAGTTTATAAAATCGTAATTAATATTATGTCATAACAGCAGTGAATAGAAGTACCAATGAAAACAACAAAACGGATGGAACGCAACGGACACATGTGAACAGTCTAAATTTCATACGACGTCAAGTTTGCAGCGACGTATAAAACGGAACGGATGAAACGTATGCATGGAAACTTAGCTTAAGGCGTAATGCAGAAGCATAAAGATTGACATGTGTCAAATTTATTATTTGTTGTTGTCAATTTCTGTCTATTTCTAAATATGGATTGGAATACCTTACTTACGAAGTGAACAGTTCTTCCATTCCTTAATATCGCAAAAATGCCGGTAATGATTATATTACCTACAAAACTTCGACAACAAATGTCATCTCTGTCGAATTAGTCCTTATACAAAATAGGTGGAAATGGCCATCTAATAAATAATCCTTATGCATTAAAACAGTCGGAGGAAATGAGGTTTTACACTTTTAAAAATTTGTCAAATCATGGGTCAAAGATAGATCAAAGTATAAAGTTATTATATCTGCGAATTGACTCAGAAAAAAAAACATAATTAGAATAAATCCATTGAATTAAAAGTTCATATTTGAATACAAAGTAAATGTTTTACCTATACTAAAATGAAAACTGAATATAACATTAAATGTTTATAAAAAAAGTTTCCTTTAATTTGTAAATATGACCAAGTACGTTGGTGGTAGCTTGAGGGTATCTGGTTTCATAACAAAATGCTTTTAAAAATAATATACAAGAACTAATATTTACTGAAAGTAGGTGTAGGTGGGCGTACAAACAAAATTCTCTTCAAAGCCTTATTCATTATTTTAATTAAAAATGTAAAATGCAAAAATAATGAAGTATGTTTTTGAAGTATTCACAAACATGGAAAAATTCCTTAAAGTATCGTTTTTTGGAAGAATATAAAATAATGTATCTAACTGGTTCATATTGGTACTGTAAAGTTAAAGGTATCGACTCCACGTAGCGTACACCGAGAAAAAATTGTAAAAAGTTATAAAAAATTGTATATTTCTGGACTACAAATTGCAGTTCAAATAGGGACAAGACACAAATTGTTTTAAAAATTGTTGTAGTTTTTAAAACAACGCTATAAAAATTGACAAATAAACAATAATTGTAATAATTTAGTCTACAAAATTTTGAAAACAATATTGTATTAAAATTTCAAATTTCTCTTGTGTAGAAAAGCTTGCTAAAATACGTAAAAGCAGTCTAGCAATTTCTAAAATGCTCACGAAGTTTTATAGATACAGCTAAATTTCATAAATTTATTTACAGACGAAGATTTATGCCGAGTTACATTTTCTAATAAATCTTTTAATAATAAGATGAAGCATGTAAAAAATTGCTTAAAACACACTTTTTCATTAATTTTTAATATGGATTCCAAAGATTTTTCAGAATTCTAACTGGGCATAAACCTAGATTAATTCTTTCATAAACATCTAGTACCTGTTTTCCTTCAAATTTGTAATATGAAATGAGTAAAGCAGAAACTGCTACACCTCTAAACACGCAATATTTTGTTACGGAGACGAGACTCTTAAGCGGCTCGTCTACGTTCTTTTTTCTAGAATATTCTTTTTATATTCCACTCTTTTCTCCACTACTGCAGCAGCCCGAAACTTGTACTTTGCCGCAGACTAGCAATAGCAATGCAATGTCATTTTGAAGTTGAAAAATACTGTAAAAGTGTTTTCGTTGCGAATAACCTGTCAGAATATTATTAACTTCAGGATAATGTTTTATAACCATGTAATAGAAAAAGAATAGATCTACAGATGTGTCTAATTTCTATCATGAGATATAACCGTGTAATGTTAGCAACCTTAATTGGAATTTTTATCATCATGTAAGTACAATTTTTTGAACAAAATTTTAAATAGGCACATCTGTAGATCCATTCTTTCTCTATTAAATCCTTGTTAAAAAACAATTGTCCTGGCCACAAAACACACGCTACGTTAGTACATTTTATGCTGGATTTTAGGAGGTAAACGGGCCTCTTAACAGAAGTTACAAATACACAAGTAGAAGAAAACCGTTTAACAAATCATCCTGGTACCCAAGATTTACAAATTCCTCAGCCTATACGTCTCTTTCCATCAACCCCCCCCCCATGTCGCATGCCACTGTTGACTTGGTAGCTTGATATCGGCTTACGCAAATTCCTGGTAACCTGCGCGCCGCGACGCATGTCGTCGCCGTCGGCACAATTCGAAGGAAGATCCACAGCGACCGGGGAGGGGATGTAGCAACAGGGGGGGGGCGTTGTTTAGGGGTGATTCTGTCACTTTACATACAAAACGACAGGGATAAGTCTGACCTGGATAAGTTTATGAAGTGAAAATGAAGGGTGGGGTGGATTGTTTTATTTAGTTTAACGGGGAGAAGTGTTTTATGTTTTGCGTCTTGGGAAAGAATGTATTTACTTTTGAGAAGAGACACGGAAATAAAATAAACAAAATATTGTTTATAAGTTAAAATAAATATTGATTTTTTAAAGGATTCCATCTACTTACTTACAAAACCTATATTTTTAAAGAAATAACACTCGCAATTTGAATACAACTGTACATAGTGTCTGAATTTTTTTCTCAGAGAGCTTTAATTTGATAATACACTTGAAAAAATTTGAATAATATTTTGAGACACAATTAAAAATCGCATAAATATCATTTTTACTGAACTTATCTTCCCGAGATCTTTAAATTGACACCAAACTCGGTACAATTTGAATAGTTTATAAAAAAATTATGATCGTTTAAATGTTATTTTTATTTTTCTACTATAGAAATCTTTTCCCGAGAGCTTTAATTTGGTACCATACACGACAGTATTTTAATAAAAATAAAAATTTCAGTTTATAAAGTTGGTACCACTGGTTGAATAAAGCTCATTAGCGAACTTGAAGTCAGTTTTTGGCTCAAGATCTTAAATATAAACAGACAGACACACAGACACATACAGACCGACTTTTTAAAAAATCATGTGTTATATTTTAGTCAACTGTAAAAATGTAGAAGAAGATAATTATAATGAATATGTGTCACTATTGACACTGTCACTTGGTCATTGTCATAATAATTTAAATTTTTCGTAGTTACAATTGTTAAACAATCCGTGACTAGACTCACTGTGGACCGAGCGGGCAGCGAGGTTGTGGGTTCAAATCCCACTGAAGAGCATGGGCGTTGTGATTGTCTAAACATTGATTTATATAATTTGTATAATCTCATTTCACATTGTTACTGGCTGATAGGCAAAGTACGTAAAGCCATAGGGGTTTCCCCTTTAAAAAAAAATTGTTAAACAATCATTATTCATGGACAACAAGATACTGAAGTTTCATACTCTAAATTATAAATAATATTTTAATTCCTAAAGTACTATGACAGAACAATTTATAAAATGCTAAAAGTTTAAGATAATAATATATAATCTTGCATTTAAAATAAAAAATATTGCGACAAATTAACTATTTATCAAAATATTTAAGAAAAGTAGGTACTACTTCTGGTTTGGGGATTGCTTCCAAAAAGAACTGGGGTCTTAAGATTGTATTAAAACGTTATATATAAAATTTGGTTGTTAAATGTTTGTAACTTTTTGAGTTATAGAACCCGGAAAAAATTACATACAATCTGACATACATACACTCACACACACACACACACACACACACACACACACACACACACATTATCTCGAAAATACTTTATTCGTATTGTATGGATCCTACAACGTGTTTATCCACTAAAAACTCACTCGAAAATTTTGACCCATTAAAATATCTCCCTTATGCCTAGTGCACACGGAGAAACATTTTGACATGTTTCCTGAAAAAAGTTTCCGGAAACTTCAAAGTTTTAACGGCGCCTATAAAAATGAGGCGTTTTCAGGAAACGTTGTGAAATGCAACTAACTTCTTATTTGTCAAATCGTCAAATGTGACATGTGATCATAAACATATTTATTGTTTTAAAAAAAATCTCCATTGGAAACTTTTTTCAGGAAACTTGTCAAAATGTTTCTCCGTGTGCACTGGGCATTATAAAATATGAGGCGAGAGGCAAAAACTACTAAATTAAATACTAAATTTTAATTAATAAAGAAATGGTTTATATTGCACGATGTATTTCAAAAATCGATATTTCCCCTTCGGGTTGCTATCCCACCATTTTCCAAATAGTTTCCGTTGTTTCATCTTCCATTACAAAGGACATTTTCCGACGTCAACGTTAGAAGCTATCGCTTTCAGAAAGTCTAAAAGCAACTGAAAAAATATAACACGCCATTTGAAAAAGATTATAAAGAAAAGTTTAGAGCGCAGTCCATTCCATCGTAAATGAAAATCAATCCAGAAAGGAGCAAAATTGAAATTTAATTCTGCTATGAATGTAATCTACGATCATGTCATTGTGAGCGAGAGAATGAAGCTCTTCAGATATGCAGGTAGGTTTTATTACTATATTATTAGTAGAATGACTTCATAAAGGTTCTTCACTTCATTTTGTATTCACCTTTGTTCGTGAACTTCAATATTGTAATTGACTCTCCGGCCGACGGTTTAACCAGTTATCGCGAAATAATTTCACGGGACCCAAAGGGACTTATCTGCATATTGTGCAAGTTTGGAGATAATTATCAATTACTTTTACTTACTGAGTTTGTGAAGGACGATCATCGTGGCATGGGTTAGACTAAAACATCGATGGTCGACTCTGAAACAAAATTTTAGATTAGTAAGGATACTTTGAGTTTATTAATTTGTCTTCAGTAAGTTTTACTACGATTTCAGTCTTTTCCCTATTACTACGGCTGCCTGATACTAGCCCGAAACTCGTACTTTATCGCATTCTAGCTATGTAATGTCATTTTAAAGTTGAAAAATACTGTAAAAGTGTTTTCGTTGCGAGTAAACTGTTAGTTTATTATTCTGCCCTCCTAAGCACAGAGGGGGTATCTACAATTTTTTTGAAAAATGAGTTAGAATCGCTTAGTAACTATAGAGGTTGTAATATATGTAAAACTAAGGATTTGAAGCCGTATCTACGCTCGAAAGAGTCTAAAACGTTCATTTAACTTAGGGGTATGTACAAGCCACTACAAAATTACTACAGTATTAAGTGAAAAACATCGATTATCTCGAAACTGAAACAACTGTAGATACCCCCTCTGTGCTTAGGAGGGCAGTATTGACTTCAAGGTAATTTTTTAATAAACATTTAATAGAAAAAGAATGGATCTACATATGTGCCTTTTAAAAATAAATTTCTATCAAGAGATATAACAAGTAAATTGTGTTATATTGCATAAATTTGAAATTTTTATGAACATGAACATTTTACTTTTTTTCAATTTCACTACTGTAGCAGCCCGAAACCAGCCCGAAACTTATACTTTGCCGCATTGTAGCAATGCAATGTCATTTTGAAGTTTAAAAATACTAAAACATGTTTTCGTTGCGAGTAAACTATCAGTTTATTATTGACTTCTAGATAATGCTTTTTAAACGCTAATAAAGAAAGAACAGATCTACTGAGGTGCGTTTTTAAAATTTTCAGGAGAAATAATCATGTATAACTTAAAGTTGTTGGTGGAGGGGACACGTTTTGCCAATATTTCTTCTTTCTAAATAAGAAATATTGTTTATTTTAAACTGTACAAATAGCAGACCAAATAATTTAAATAAATTCTACTTTATTTAGCACCATCGTCTCACGCTTGGAGATGCCTGATCCGGCCACTTAGGACTGGCAGACTGGACATTCCTTTTTATCCTTAGCCTTTCAATTTCACGACTTATAAAATGTCCACGCTAATTTGACCGCTAGCTCTCCGTCTATCAGCTATCAGCACATAGTACAAATGGTAAAATATTGGTAAAATATTTTAAAATGTACAATTAATCAAATTAAATTTATAATTCAAAATGTAGTAGTGTTACAGTTTATAATTCCTTTCCATGAATTTTTTGTGTTGATCTTTTCACATTAGGAAGTAAAAATAATACAATTGAATCAATGTTATTTACAACTTATTATTCAAGATGAAAAGGTCGAATCAAGTCTAAATATAATAGTTACAGAAAATTCTCCTTCGTCAATAGCCTGATCCACTCGACAGTTCCGTAACTTTCCGCAAATAAAGTTCTAGCGAATAGTAAAATTTCGTGTGACAAACAAGTCATATATTCCATTTGAGGATTGCTGTAAACGGGGAAAATATTCCAGCGGATAGAGGATAGAATTTTTATTAACGTCGTTTGAAACGCTTAGCGCCGAACTTCGCGCCCAGCTACTGACAAACAGCGTAACTTCGCGCCTCAGGATTCAGCAGCACGTGCTATAATCCATTATGAGCTAGAGCATCATCTCAAAGCCGAGATTTCATCCTAGTTTACGTTTTTAATTCTTGTGCAAATAACGTAACATTGCAATAACAACAACAACCACTGAATACTTGGTACTTTTACACATGCAATTTAAAGAATTTAGATAGATTAAGATTGCATAAAGTAATCCTATACTTTTAGAAGGTAGTACACGATATAAAAAATATAATGTTTTAACTGTTTTTCTTTCTGTACATATGTTTATAAAAATAAAAATAATTTTATTAACAAACTAGGTACAAGTAATTATTTATTAGAAATTAAAATTTAATTTAATTCAATTCATAGTTCAGAATTCAGATAGTTTCATATTTCATTACAAAGGACATTTTCCAACGGCAACGTTAGAAGCTATCGCCTTCAGAAAGTCTAAAAGCAACTGAAAAAATATAACACACCATTTGAAAAAGTTTATAAAGAAAAGTTTAGAGCGCGATGTAGCCTCTCATTAGTATGCAAATCTACAAAAAATTTACTCCTTGACAATACTTAAAAATAAAAAAATTTCACCTAATAAATATATCATGATTGGTTGTAAGTTTGATCTGATTAATTCAAAATTTGATTCAACTCACTGGATTCAACATTATCCAACTTTTTGTATTCACGCAACTAGCTCCAAAGGATACATTTTACTGACGGTAACCGTAACACTTTACTGTCGCTTTTATGACAAAACAAAATCTACCTTTTGTGCTTTAACCATCTGAACAAAATTATGTAAATTTCCTAAGATTAAATTTAATTAAACAATAATTAGGTCCGTCCTCATACAGGGTTAAATTAATTTTCACATACTTTGCATAAACTTTTAGTAGTACTAAATATTTTTAGGGTTGATTTGTCTACCTCTACATAAAGTTCAGAAAAAAAATTACGTTTAAAAGTAAAAAAATGCGTAGGTATAATACGTAAGTATTAATAATCTCAGTTTTTTAAAAATTTGTAAGTTAACATACCAATAAATTCTACGTTACATCAACAACAACACCTAGAAGAAAATATATATCTTTTTTTAAAGTAGGTAATTAATTATATGGACGCCTAATGAAACATGTCCCATTAGTCCTCATGTTACGTAGCAAACATTTTTTTTAAATAACAACAAAACTACTTTAACATAAATTAAAATACAAATTGCACATTGTCTACTATTAATATATGGTTCAAATAAAATAATAAAACATGCCTATATACTGCACCAACAAATGATGTTATGCGATAAGTTATTTAAAAATATTTACTTTCGACAACTCAAAAACACATTCGTACTATGACTGCCTATGAAAACTAAACTACAAGTCCAATACTTTTTGAAATACTAAAGAATACTAATAGGCATCTTTTGAGACTAATATGAGCTACTATCTTCAAGCAAGAAAATTAAAAACTGCGTTGTTCACTTAGCCCCAAGTCCATTTAGCCCCCAGTCTCCCCTATGTCATTTCAATCTCTCATGTAAAATTATGATAGAATTTTGTTCTTCTTAGAATGAAAATTGCATTTGTGCCTGGAAATATTGTCTAGTACAGTAATTTTTAAAAGTAATAAGTAATAATTCGACAACCAGAAAATATATTGTCGTGCATTATATTGACAGCAATACACTCGAAAAAAAGTTCTGATTTAATCCATGCACCTGGGACATTAAAAGTGAAAATTTAGTTAAATTACCTGCCATATTTGTAACTTCACTTTTATTGCTATACTAGGAATAAACCAAACCGAACCAAACAAAACAAATTCAAAATTAACCTAGTTAGCTAGTCACAGATGATAATTTAATAGTTCATACTACCTACGTAATCAACTATAAAAACGCTTCTAATCCAAAACACAAACCCGCAAGCGTATTAGTTATAAAGTTAAATGAAATATAACACAAACTGTGAACTTTAATGATAGTTTACCGAGCACTATCATTACAGGACTACGACAGGGCGAGGGACGAAGCTACAAATGCAGGATTATATTCTAGACACTAGACTACATTATCGGGTGTTATTTTCTTGTTTCTTGTGCCACTTATTGCGACAGCAGGTACAAGAAGCGTCTCGTTCTGGTGTATTTTATGGACAAGTCACTTGAACGAATTTCGAATTTGAAATTCAAGATGCCAGAGCAGAGCCGGTTTTAGAATAGTTAGCGCCCTGCAGTAAATGTTCAGTTATTCAGTTTTTGATTAGTTCATTTTTAAATAATTTAGTGCTAATACGAGTATAATATAGTAAAAAAACAAGTTTCATAAGACATAAGACATGAGTTTACTAAAGGATAAGTGCTAATTTTTTTTCTATTTGGTATCTTTTTGATATCATAATATACACCAAGTTGATGTAGGGAAATTTATGTGTGTAACGATTTGGTTGGTGACATTAATATTGCCAACTGTCACTGTCACCGTAAAAGAATATAATTATTGAACTATTCTGGGTGATAAGTGAAGACGCTATAGAAAATATTGAACTTATATGTTGATTTCTAGTTCAATTTCCATCCAAGATTCGTTCGAGTTTTCCGAACTATTCATATTCAATCTGAAATATTCGATTTTTTTCGAGACAAAACTTTGAAAGGTTGGTCAAACTGACTGCACCCTAAACTAAGTACTCGTAGACAAATTTAGTACGAATCTCGAATAGAAAAATAGAGCCAGGCGTACTAATAGAAAAAAGTATGGACATCGAACGGAACTCGAATGGGAATTTCTGATTTACATTATATTAGAAATGGCTAGGAACTTTTGGAACTTGAATCTGGACGAAAACAAAAACAATTTATCGACTTATTTTCTGAGCTACAAATAATTAAACAAATTTTAACCACAAAAGACTGAAATCTATTCAGAATTTGATTGGAAGATGAAAGTAAAAAATCTGCTGTGGCCAGCACACGACCTCTTGCCTAATTCTGCTTATCCTACTACTAATCTAATAAATAGTTTTACTTATATTTTAATAGTTTCATGTTCATGTAATATGTAAACGATAATGTAAGCAAAAGATGTCAACTGTACTGTCACTGTCATAATCATTCAAATTTTGTGTAGAAACAAATAAATTTCTTATCAAGATACTGGAATTTCAAAAAAAAGTTGATTCAAATTGTCCTTTAGTTTATGGTACAGAAAATTATTTAAAAAATGTTCTGTTATATTTAATGAAACATATTATATTATCATAAATGCTTTATTTATCGAGATAATTTAAGAAAAATCATATTGCTCTATATGAAAAGTCTTACTTCCGGTTTATGAATTGGTACCAAAATCGTATTTAAACCTTTGATATAAAATTTGGTATTCCAATGTTTGATATTATTGGAGTTATCGTTTCCGAATAAATTGTAACATACAAACGAACGAACGAACGAACACACATACAGACATCATCTCAAAAATGTGTAATTCGTATTAGAGTGCTTATCTGTCAAAAACTCACACTCAACTCAACCCATTACAATACTTCTCTTATAGAATATGAGGCGAGAGATAAAAAATTAAATCATGACTTCACGACTGAGTTTTTGGTTAATAAAATATAAAATCAACCCCATTAAGTAATGATTTCTTTTCGTGTATTTCTCCCCTAAGTCCACCCCTGCCTCTCTCTTCTTCTTGTTCTTCAGCAAGATGCCGCGACCAGCTCAACAACATTAATCAACCGGAAGGGTCATGGATCTTCCGTCTCACTCGTTTCCGGTTCGTTCTCTCCTTCGCAACTACGGGATGTTAAGATATATTTTATTGTTCTAATATTGTAATAGAATTGCACGAGTAGGTATAGAGTATTTTTAAATGTGAACCACGTACGTTGGTACTTTGTCGGTGTCATTTGTATTTTCTGTTTTATATTGGTAATAAGTTTACAGGAGATAATGACAAGGGGATCTAGATGATGTTCTTAATATTGCATCAACGTACATAATATTTAATGATATTGTGTGATCTTAAATGATATACCTATACATATAAAAAAATACTGTTAGGTATATTAATTTACTTTTTAATTAACATTATCATCATGTATTTGATTCTTTAAAGTTTACGTTTAGTTTATTTATTTAAATAAAATTAACCGAAATATGATCGTAATAATCCTACGTCACAACAAATTAATTATAAATTATTGTATTAGATTCTGACCAATCGGTGAATTGTTTGATAATGGTCTGTCGGGGGGAAATACAGGGTGTCTGTTTATAAATGAACCAGCATTTATCTCGCTTATTTGTTGATTTAGCGTTTTTTGTCAAATACGTGATTTATACAGTATCATGTGTAGTAAATAATAGCGGATGTGAATCCTGCGGATGTGAATCCTGCTTTCAACTATTGTTTTTGTATCGCGGCAAGGCTTACTTATTTCAGCGTTCATAGGTGCATAACTTAAGTGCCCGTAATTTAATATTTTAATAATACAACATATGACTTCTTTATACCACCGTAAAGCAAATTTAATGTTCTTTTCAAATTCGTAATAAACAATACAATGTTTCATTTGAAATTTGAAAGTTGCTATGACTTCCTCAAAAACCAGAAGTGATACCAAAGATTCACATCCGCTATAATTTACTACACGTGATACTAAATCATGTATTTGACAAAACACGCTAAATCAACAAATAAGCGAGATAAATGCTGGTTTATTTATTAACAGACACCCTGTATTGGTAAGACGATAACAAAATCTGGAAAGACAAATCAGTTAACTCCCAACCGTCATTTCGATTAGATTTGAAAAATGTGTATTACTATCAAAAATTAATTACATTTTGACACTTTAATTTCTATTGCAAAATGCAAACGGCCATAAGAAAATAAATTTAAACCTGATGGTAGTTAGTTTTATAATCTAGAAGCAGTTTTAATTTATTTTAACGTCTGTATAATAATAAAATTATAATTACAAGAATTTGTAATCATTATTTTAATCTAGATTTACACCTGTTTTCGTATTTTAACAACTTGCATTTTATAATGCGTATACTGAATACTAGTACACGATAAAATTTTACAACGTAACACTAATAAAAATAAACGCTTTTATTTTTATTTTGAACTCTTTACGATATTAAGTAGACAATAAACAACTGAGATAATCACCATTGTTTTTATTATTCCATTGTAGATAAATCGATAACAAGAAAAACAATTCTTAACTGTGGTCAACTGTTTTCATAAAAATCTAACAAACAAAAGATAAACAAACAGAACCATTTGTTTCATAAATATTTGTCAGTTTGATTTCATCACCATGGCAGAAGAAACAACAGATTGTGATCTAATTTCAAGTTTTTTTGAATATGGTCCCCTTGGAACACAAAAACCTGTGCAATTAAAAATACCGCATGGATTAAAACCTGGATCTATTCTATTTATTACTGCAAGATGTGAAAATCGAATGTGTATTAGTTTAAAAGATAAAAA
The DNA here is from genome assembly GCA_947534325.1 of Agonum fuliginosum. Taxonomy (NCBI): domain Eukaryota; kingdom Metazoa; phylum Arthropoda; class Insecta; order Coleoptera; family Carabidae; genus Agonum; species Agonum fuliginosum. Next base: position 552,672 of record OX384035.1, on the reverse strand, counting down.
CAATAATGTTGTACAAAATTTGGAAATTAGGTAAGAAATAATATTTTCATGATATTCTACTGAGGTAAATGCAGTAACAAAATTATTTTATGTTCTACAGTGTCATAACGACTGGGTTATGGCACTGCTTACTGTTAATAAAGTTGGTTTCAACTAATTTTCTTTACTGGACTAGTAATATTCGATATATACAGTTACCAATCATCAAGTTACTCAATTGATTGTTATTAGTGGAGAGTACACCACACGGAAGATTTTTGCGAAGTGTGTGTGTCAAACTTTAGAAAATTTGTTATAAATATTGTACCATTATGAATATTGAAATGAAAATTTGTAGACATACGTATTTTGGTACGAGGAATTCAGTGGTGGAAAGTACAGGGCCGTACCGTTTCCCATTTTTGTGATTTTGTGGGGCTCAAACTATAAATGTATTTTTTTTTAAATTTAATTTGCACCATTGGATTCCACGTATCAAATTGTATATAAATACTTTTTTTCTCTTAAAAATTCGAATGGCTTATATTTCTAACACACTTTAAAAATTCGAAAATGTCGAAAAAATTTCAAAATTTTCGATTTGCTCAAAATTTGGTTATACCCAAATTTGACCCCAAGGAATCCAGTGGTGCTATCCAAAAAAAATTTCGGCCCATACTTTTCGAGATAATTTTTTCAGGTAAAGGTCGGAAGTAACCACGTCCTTAATTTTATCACCATCGGATTCCTCGCGTTGAGTTACATATAGGTACAAATTTTCACGAAAAAATTCAGACGGGTACAATTTTTATGAAGGTTTTTCTAAAATGGCCAAAAACGAAGCTCTACCCCTTGAGAAAATTTTGGCCAAAATAACTTTTTTTCTCCGATTAGGCTGAAAATTTGGTTTTATACTAATTCGACCCCGAGGATTTCAAATCCGGAGTCGAAAATTTTTTTTGACTACAAATTTTCGATATAATTTCGATAAGTCGAAAACTGGTCGAAATGGAAAATTTATTTTTAAACCATTCGATTTTTCGGGACAAATTATGTGGAAATCCAAATTTTCGCAAAAAAATTCCAAGGGGTACAATTTATATTAATAAACAAAACAAATAATTTATTACTGACATTGCTGATTTTTAATAATAACAGCCTATTCTAGTAGAGAACGAGTAAAGCTCTGTTCACACAAGAATTCTTTGATGATTCTTTCATGAGAAAATAATCCTGACGAGAGTCGCCTGTCAAATCATAGCGGCGTTGCTAAATTGAATCTTGAATGACTCTTCGAAAGAATAATTTTTAATTCATTGATAACTTCAAAATAGTGAATTTATAATTTTATTTTATGACTAATGTATGACATTAACATTAAATATAATATAGAAAAATTGAATTTGTCATATAATTAATATTTTTGATATAATTTTGTCAAAATTTAATAAAATATTGTATAAACCACGTGAGATAAAATTTCCTCTCTCGAATAAACATTCATGTATCTCACATGGTGCATGAGTATCTATTATTAAAATGTAATTTTGGTTGATTCATCTTCAGTTTTTCGCATAGCATATTATAAAATAGTATGCAACTTGTGATGATCTGAATAAGTTTAAAAACTTTGCCTACATAATAGTTATTATGATTGACTTAGAATTAATTTTCTGTTTTCAGGGTAAATAAAAATGAAATAACAATTGTGGATCAATGCAGTCCAGAATTCCAAGTAACTGGTGAATCATTTAAAGCTCGTTTTTCTTTAACATGCGTTTGTGAACTCGAAGGTTATCGAATTTTCATAAATGGAAAGCAACTTGAATTTTTTAGACGAACCTACACCAACAATATTACAGAGATATATATTTCTAACTCTCAAGTTTATAAAATAATGTACACAACAATAATTTTCGACAATAAAGTAGATACAAGTACAAATGTTGAGGAAATTACAAATAAAGATGATAAAAAGAAAATAGAAGAAAAAGTTGATAACAATAAGAGTGATGAAGAAAAGCAAGAACTTACAAATAAAGAAGATAATGAAGACAAAAAGAAGATGCAAGAAAAAATTGATAACAATACGAATGATGGCCACAAGAAAGAAATTGCAAATACAAACAATAATGAAGATAACACGAAGACAGAAGAAAAAGCTGATAACAAAGATAGTGACGAAGAAACCCAAGAAATTACAAATAACGAAGATAACGATGATAAAAAGAATATAGAAGAAAACATTGATAGAAATATGAATGACAACAAAACGCAAGAAGTTACAAATAAACAAGAAGAAAATACTGATAACAATAAGAGTGACGAAGAAACACAAGAACTTACAAGTAAGGGAGGTAATGATAATAAAAAGAAGACAGAAGAAAACGTTGATAACAATAAGAATGAAGAAAACACTCAAGAAATTACAAATAAACAAGATAATGAAAATAAGGAGAAGACTGAAGAAAACGCTGATAACAGTAAGAGTGATGAAGAAACGCAAGAACTTACAAATAAGAAAGATAACGATGGTAAAAAGAAGACAGAAGAAAACGTTGATAACAATAAGAATGAAGAAAACACTCAAGAAATTACAAATAAACAAGATAATGAAAATAAGGAGAAGACTGAAGAAAACGCTGATAATAAGAGTGATGAAGAAACGCAAGAAATTACGAATAAGGGAGATAACGATGGTAAAAAGAAGGCAGAAGAAAACGTTGATAACAATAAGAATGAAGAAAACACTCCAGAAATTACAAATAAACAAGATAATGAAAATAAGGAAAAGACTGAAGAAAACGCTGATAACAATAAGAGTGACGAAGAAACGCAAGAACTTACAAATAAAGAAGATGATAAAAAGAAGACAGAAAAAAACGATGATAACAATAAGAATGAAGAAAACACTCAAGATATTACAAAGCAAGATAATGACGATATTAAAAACACAGAAGAAAAACTTGATAATAATAAAAATGATGAAGAAACGCAAGAAAATATTGAAGATAGTATTGTATTTTTGCCAGATGCTGAATAAAACATATTAAATGTTTATAACAAAACATGAATATAATAATGTTTTATAATGTTATGTTTTGTTATTCATCTTTCTATTTTATTATTAGTGTTATTATGGTTTATCTTTTAAAAATTAACTATTTGTTTATTAACCTAATAATTATTATTCTTTATGTATGAAAATGTATACAATTAAAATACTCTTCCATACTGCAATTAGCATGTACTAATATAGAAGATATTATATTTTTGCTATTTTATCTTTATGGTAATACTACTCATAAATATTAATTATTTATTATCATTATCTTAATTAAATTACCCCTGTATAAGAAAATATTTTTAATTCCTACATAATTTACATTTGTACTCGTACATAATTTAGCATTCTTTTCAAGCAATAAAAATTATATTTATGTTTGTAAAAAGTAAGATAGATACATAGATAGTGCAATTAGTACAGTAAGTATTTGATATATGTATTTTATGCACGAACTCGGTTCATTAAAAAAAAATCAATCGGATAATATAAAGACAAAACATGCATTAATTTGTTTTTGTTATTAGTTATTACAAATTTTATTGTAAAGTAATAACGTTATTGTGACTAAAATAAAACGCGAAATCACTCTACCATATTATGCAAACCCACAACCATTGTGCTACTACTAGCCTTTTATATAATACTGTATTTATGTTAATGTAATAACAAAAACATTACGAATTGTTTCATAAAGTTGACATTAAAATTTAATTGTCAGTTTGCAGTAACACAAATAAAAATTTCTACTTCAAGATTTCATTATCTCAAAAACGAAGATAAAGTATATTTTTACGAAGCAATAATTCAGTGTCTCTACCATATTGCTCAGTAGATAAATCACAATAAAATTTTATGATAGATTTTAACCACCAAATCTCAAATCAAAAAGATTTCAGGGCATATTAATCTCTGTTTAACCTGGGTCTGCGCTCCATTTTTCATTGTAAATTCCAGCCTTTACGCATTTATAAATCATAATAAATTCGCCACAAAGAATCTTTCGAAGGCTGAAATTAATAATCAATTTTCCTCACGGGTTAAAATTTCACGGAGCTCGAATTTCCTGCAGATAGCGAGGGCGAATCGTCTTCCGCATTGTTGGTAGCGCCATAAAATTTAATTTACTCGTTCGCTGAAAAGCTGTGTGGAGAACATATCCTATATATACTCACGCCAGATATTTGCTTAATAGTGACAAATTCAAGCAAATTAGTAATCATTTGTGACTTCAACATACATGCATAACCCACATAACAAAATAAAATCCCCAGAACATTTTAAGAAAGTGAACATCCCGGCTTGTTACTTGCTATATTTGTCTAAGAACATCCTATTAATATCCTAGTGATTGCTAATGTCCGTCCTTAGTAACATCCCAATGATAGTAATTTAGAAATAATATCCCAATTATGCATCCCATGTAATTCTTTGCGATGTTTGTATTGAGTATGTAATTTTTGATCGTACCCAGGATGTGGCTAGGATATACTAACGTAATATCACTTAAAGTACAAGAATATGATATTTTTAAATATCCCATGGACGATATATGTCATGTAAAGCCTCATTTCCACCGACTGTTTTAGTGCTTAGTGCATAATGATTTGTGCGTAAGGCGTATTGCATAATGATTATTTATTAGATTTTGTTTCTAATTCGACAGAGATGACATTTGTTGTCGAAGTTTAGTAACTTAATCATTACCGGCATTTTTGCGATATTAAGGAATAGAAGAACTGTTAATTTCGGAATTAAGGTATTCATTTCCATATTTAGAAACAGACAGAAATTGACAACTCGAAACATATAATAAATATGACACATGCCAATCATTATGCTTGTGCATTACGCCTTATGTTTGGAGTTTGCATAGTTTTGTTCTTATGCGTTGCTCTTAGTACTTATGCATTAATAGTATATTCTGCAACAAGTGTGGAATGAAGCATATTCAGCTCGAGTGGAAAGTTTGTGAGAAGAGCCGTAGGCGAGTTTCACGGTGCCACGAGAGCGGAATTGCCATTCCAAACGTGTTGCAGACTATACTTTCTCTACGACTATAAATTTAATTGCATTAAAAAACATAACCTAAAACTATTAAAATAAAAATATATGTATTTATAAAATAACATTCTACATAAAATTAATAAATTAATAAATCTAAACGTATTTTAAAGCTACCCACCAACCAAAAACATTAATAAAGGTAAATTATTATAACTTGCCACATTTCATTCCATTACTAGTGATAGAATGTAACCATTCCATAATTGAATATGATGTAAGAATGATAAAATTCTATAACAGTCGTATAGAAGCATAGTTGTTAACCATTAAACCAATCGGTGGAAATGAGGCTTTAGAGCGACCCATTATTTCAATAATTCATTGAACAATTCCTAATTAAATTTAAAAAGACATTTTTGAATATAATTTTCGCCAACGGTCTCGAATATCCGGGTGGCGATAACAGACTCACATGTAACTTGGCAACCGTTCTCTCGACGTCGAGTGGGCCGTGTATTCTGTGACATAACTGATGCTGCCAGAGATATGCAGAGAATTTAATTAGCAAATGTTTCAAATTACCGAATTATGTTTGAATTGCTTAGTATTTAATCTAGAACTAATCAAACATCTGAATACCGCCCTGTTTTAGCCTAACTGATGATGTTAATTACAGTAAATGTTCGTGATTCATTGCAATGTCGTTGCCTGATTGTAAAATACGTCTTTACCACTCTAGAGTCTTCTTCTAACTATTTATATATAAAATTATAAACAGTGTAGGTGTATAGCAGGGGCACAATTTGAAATATAGCGAGGTCACTTTTTCACTATATTTTTGTCACAAGTGTATCGCCTTCAAGAATACTTTTAAGGTGTTCGTCTACCCTAAAATTTTCCAACGTTACAGAGGTGTACGCCTTCCACGTTTACTTTAGTTATAATTGAAATATATGATGCTTTTACATATGCGTTATTAACAAAGGACGTCTTAATGCCTCTATTTTTTTTTTGTCTTTGGCCTAGGATTTTGAAGTAAAAAATATTTAAAAATCACGTTTTTTGTCATTATTTGATTTTTTGGGTCATTATAAATGGAAAGAAATATTTAAAAAGCAAGAAACCTGCAGCTAACCTTCCTTTTTCGAATAATATTTTAAAAATGCAGAAGTTATTATGGAAATACTGGAGCCATGTTTACAGTAATTTTCAACTTCAAAAAGATGTTGCATAGCTAGGATGCGGCAAAGTACGAGTTCGGACAACCGTAGTAGTGGGGAAGAGAGTGAAATAGAAAAAAAGTAATACCGAGAGTATTTTAGGAATTCGAAAAGAAGGTAGACGAGCCCTTTTAATTAAATGCTCGAAGACAAACAATGAATTCTTCAATCTAGCATTGCAAATGCGCTCAGTAAATCATTAGATTTTACAATATTTCCTTCTACGTTCTCCGATTTCCTTCGGATTCTCTGTTGATCTATCAGCAAATACATAAAAAAAGTTAGTTTGTTTAACCAGAGTACGTCAGTGAGCTCGTAAAGCATTTGTATTCGCGAGAAACAGTTTTTTCCGCCCCGCCATTCAATATAAACTGTTTACGTTCGAGCAATTTAACCCCGAGTCTTTATAAGCGCTTTCCAGACGCCGCCGTCATGAATCACAACCAACAATCCTGTTTGGCTTCCGGCGAAGAAGCGAAGAATTGTTTTTGTGCGTGATACAGCGCGACCGCAGTGTTGTTCATTACTTGCTTTCATTTCCGAAGAAATATGTCCCAAGTTGGTCCCATAGAACACGTACGCTGCCGGGTATTGGGCATTGCAGATCATTTTCGGGGCGCCAAAGAGGTGTCGATCAGAGTAGGGTAGTTTACCATTTTTCTAAAAAGTTTTTTATTGAAACTTCGTGTTATTTGAAAGCGATTGACAGTACTGATAAGCCTTAATTGTTCTTAATAAAGCTGTAATTAATTTTTAAAGTTTGTGTGACGTAGATGTATAGCTAATAATCTTCTCAAACCATGGGGAATTAAAATGTACTCATGTAAAATCAACTGTTTCGTTACAAATTATAAAATACAATTTGGTAGTTTCTTTATTACTGTAAGTAAGAATACACGTGAAACGCATTATTGTGACGTAGGTGTATCGATACGTAAAATCTTAAATATTTAAAGAACTATTAACTGTTTAAAAACTTTTTTCATTGCAATAACTCATTTTTGAGGTCTCCTTTTAATATAATTGACTGGATTGCTAATTTGCTACTACGGTAAAGTACCTTGTTGTTCACGTAGTCTACGCGACGTAGATTACGTGTAATTTTACGCGTAGACAAACACGTAATCTACGCATGCAGTATCTGAACAATAAAACAGTGTAGACAATGTAGACAAAGAACAAATCTCTACGAAAACTAATAAAATTATAGGTTAGATTTACTGATAATTGAATTATTTACTTACTTTACGCAAAGTTTACCTTGTCTACATTTTACATAGATTACGCAAACTTTATGTGTAGATGTAGAAAATAGTACTTTACGCGTAGATGAACAACCCTGGTGTCGATTTAAATTGCAACATGTTTCTAGTTTTCACGAATTATTTAACAAATTGACTGTGGGTTGTTACAGTTTTCGGTTTGCAGAATCATTTCTAAAATTAAGGTAGACATTCGATAACAAATCGTAGAATTTGAATACAAAATAGAGATCATACCATGAAAATAAGACGATAATTTAATTTAAAGTTGACACCGAAATGCAGTCAGTGACGTCTAAAATGGAATTTATCTTTTGAGACTGCAATGTTTTACGAGCGATTTCTCAATAATTATTGTGGTGACCCATAGTGCTTACATTTTAATAAATATTGTAAAACATCAAAAAATAACATATTCGTTTTCCAAATATGTGTTGGTTTGTTATGAGGTAATATTTTTAGATCGTGTATAGACCGGGAGCTCATGACAGGTGATGGTCTCCGATTTCATACAGCATTCCTTTTGGAGGATAGCATATTGACCCTATGACAAAATAGAAAAACGGGTATTAAACCCTGCACGCTTTCCGGTCATATGGAAAATTGCATTTCCACTTGCACAAAACTTTTCTAAAATTTTCCACCCTTGGGCCAACGAGGACTGCATGCCAATTTGGTTATAGGTGTTTTATGACACAAATATCAATTCTTTTCATCGCCATGCTGTATGAAAACGCGGTAAATCATTTTTTTTTATTATAACGTGACTATAAGCTTTGGGATCCTGCGAATCGCATGCCTATAATTTTTATTACTTTAAATATGTTTAAGTTTCTTTTGATAAAAGGGCATGCATTATTAAATCTGAGAAATACACAAAAATTTTGTGCAAGTGGACCGGAAAGCGTGCAAGGGTTTAATACCCGCTTTTCTTTGTTGTCATAGGGTCAATATTCTATCCTCCAACAGGCATGCTGTATGAAATCGGAGACCATCACCTGTCATGAATTCCCGGTCTATTATTTATTCATGTCATAAAATATGTAGATGTCATATTAAATTTGATTTCAAAAAAACGAAAAAAGAATTTGGTCTAATGTTTAATATTTATTTACTATTTATTATTAACATGTATAGTTAAAATATTTAGTTTTTGAAACAGATGTCAAGATGTCTGCATGTATTTATACTATAGGGAAATAGCGAACAAATTAAAACAAGAATGAAATAATAAGTATGCTTAATGAAATGAGCACTAGTTATCAAAATAAATATTCAAGCAATATGGTAAAAGTTTCCCAACTCTAATTGACAAAGTTTAGTTCACCCGCCTAAAACTTGCAACAAAAATACACATCATACTGTGAACTGGACACTACAAAGTGCCTGTTTCATTATTCATAAGGAGAAATTACATTTTATCCTTGGGTGGCCCTAAATAATGCAATTATGAGAGGATCAGACCACAAACGGTTAAAGGTGAGATGCGGACTCCAGATTGCATATTGCCATTGGGTACATAAGCTACGTTTCTTAACCTTAACATAGTTTTAAGACATACGTCGATCAAAACTATGACATGTTTAAATCAGTAGATGGAGACGATCGACTGCATTTACATATGTCAAACATCTTAAGGCGCTACATTTGTAAATACAGAAAATTAACCATTTGAACGATGGCTGTATTATAAAAAATTTCAAATTGAAATTTAACATGAAGAATCATGACTCATTAGTGAATCAATAAATGCAAATTATTAATTGCTGTGACATCAATTAGCAAAACTTAGAGCTAATTTTTATTATTTAATAATCTATGTCTATTATATGTTTATAAAACCATTATCCTCTAGTCAATAATAATTTGACAGTTTACTCGCAACGAAAACACTTTTACAGTATTTTTCAACTTCAAAATGACATTGCATAGCTAGGATGCGGCAAAGTACGAGTTTCGGGCTGGTTTTCGTCAGCCGTACTAGTAGACGAGTGAAATAGAAAAGAATGTAAAATCGAGAGTATTCTAGGAATTCGGAAAAAACCTTATAAGCAACAAAAACAAAATTGCGAAGGTAAAACTTACTTACATTAATCGCTTATGTACCTTATTGTTATATCTTTTTGTACTTGTAGTCACCCTGATAAAGACACAAGGATGTGTCGAAACGTCGTGTTTTTTTGTTAAATAAAAACATACAGACTGCATTTCTGAATATTCACACCCTTCATTATTCTTATTATTTATCAGTGCCGGTCCGTACAGTAGTACACATTGTCAATACGCCACCGGGCACCGGACAGCTGTAGTGAGTACTCTACCTTTATCAGCGGCTCATGTTTATTGATAGGAACAGCAAGCGAAGCGATAGAGTAAGCGATGCCATGTTTGTTGGAGCCAAACCCCCGAGGGTGACATACGTGTGCTACTGGCTAAAGCAGCTTAAGTCGACAGGGAATCGACGGACATTTTACCTTCAACAACTGGCTGATCATCCACTGATTATGTGAAAATGCTCTTTCACAGGAATATTTCCTTCAAAACTTAAGGTTTCTGATTCATTAATTTAATATCTTATTTATGACTTATATAGCGCTAGTATGGCAACTTGTCACCCGTCTCACCTGTCAATATTTTTTACACAGAGACAAAATTCAAGCGATCATGGATTACAAAATTTCAAAGTTTTATTTGTTAAATTTATTTTTTAAATTTTACTACAGTTCTTTTATGCTACGAGATAAAGGCAATTTTTTATAACGTAAGTTGCAAGTAACTTTTCCTCTTATTCTTACTACAAATAAATACTATATTTATCAAGGTTTATAGAAATTTTTGACAATTAATCTTTTCAATCTTAAAAAATATCACTTCCGGTGAAGATATTTGTACCAAAATCTAATGAGCTCTTCCAATTTGTATAAAAATGTAAAATACCAAATATCAACATTTTTGAGTTATCCGACATACAGACATATCATCATGGAACCATCAAAAGTGAATTGTAAGGACACTAATTCGTGCTCATCAACTAAAATCTCACTATCCGATTTTTAGCATGATTCCAATACCTTCCTTTACAGGTATGGCGGAAGGTAAAATAACTACTATTTAAAGCTTTTTTAAAATCGGTCAAATACTGTGTCCTTAAAAAAAGTTTTGCATATATCAACAGTTGAAATAATTCAGCCACTCAGCCATCTTAAACTGATGAAACCAAAGTGGAGCCCAACGTTTTATAATCCGTCTTCCCTAACGTGATTCGATATTAATGCGATGTATTCCATACTAGCTCTATTTCGAGAAGTAGGTATATGGTGGTAGACTCATTTCATTCCACGAGAAATATGTATCATACATCTATCTGACGTTCCATATTTCTACCAGAAACTTGTCGTGTTTTATATGAACAAGAAACGCAATTTCATTTGTCATATCACTTTGTGCTGGGAACGTTTGCGAGAGATGTAATTTTAATTTAATGCAGCAAAGTGAACGTGCAATTATGCTTTTTATAAATCATTTCTAGCAAGAGCGCATTCTTAACTTTGTTAGATGAATGTAGGACGACAAAACGAACGAACTGGAGTATGTTATCAGCGAATTTTTAAATTGAAACATGACTTACAAACCAGCAATGAAATTAAGAAGTTTTAATTCATACGTGGTTACATATTTGATTTATTTGATTGGCTGAAAAAGGGAAAATCACATAATTTCTGAAGTAACCTACCTACTTGGTTTTTTAAAAGAAATATTCATAATCAATATATTTTTTTCTATGAAAGTGCGAATTCACATGTTTTCAGATATTAAAATTGATGGTGAAAGTAAACTTTTGAAACATTGAGTGGTGAAAATAATTTCAACACTCATTTTGTACATTGGGTGCGAATTTTTCAAAAAGTACATTTTTAATATCTAAAACATTTTATTTGTTCTAATCTCTGTAATAAGTGTTCAAATGGACGATTTTCTCTTAATTTGAGACATAAATCATTTTGCTGAACTAGAAATTGTGCAGTTACTGGAAGGTCAAAGCTTTCAGGATATTTTTGACTTCAGAGACAAAAGTTTAGATTTACAATTGCCCTAAGAGGTACAAATAAACTCACTTTCAATATCACTACAACATTCTGCATGAAATGTAATTATTTTTGTCATAAATCACACCATAAATGCAAAATTACAAAATTGATTTGTCAGTTTTTAAATATTGTTATTGTTTTCAGCTTTGACAGCAAGCCTATCTGATTTGTTTTTCTTAAATTTGAAAATATTTTCCCTTTTTTATTAATTTTGAATATTTCCCACTTTCGTAGAAAAAATAGTATGTAACACACTTGAGGAACGGGTCATTGAAAAACTCGTATGATAGGAGAACTCGCTAATGCTCGTGCTCCAACTGTCATACTAGTTTTTCAATGAAGCCCTTTCCACACTTGTATTACAATATACTATTTTAGACGATCACTACAGAAAATAATAGGGGTAAAGTGTACTTGGCGGCCAAACCTGAAGTTGGCTGCAAGATGTCAGCTGAAAAACGCGTTGTGGCCGTTTAAAAAAACGAGTTCTGTTGGACTCAAGAAGGGGTTTGTTAGCATAGATTAGTTTATATATTATGCAGAATCCGATTTTTTTCGCAGCCAACTTCAGGTTTGGCCGCCAAGTAGACTTTTACCAATAATAGTTCTGCGTTCCATACCTGCTTCAGTGCTTTTGATACAAAAATAAGAATAACTTCTACATTAATGATCAGATTCCGTATACACTGATCATTAAAGTAGTTCTTCTTATTTTCATTTCAAAGGAGTTTGAGTACCTACCCCCGTTAATTTCATCAGAAACTAAACTAAACTAAACTAAACTAAACAAACTGCTAATGAATAATAGATTGTACAAAGAGCTGTCTCACTAAAAGAAAGACTATCTAAATCGGATTGTAGTCAATGTAAGTGTACCTAGCTACGTCACTTCTCGCTAACGTGTGCACTCGAAGGGACTGCAATAATTCAGTGTTGTTCACAGATACCTGCTTTTATTAAGCTCAGTGACAGGGGACTTGTGCATAATTCAGTTGCTGCAGAAGCTTTCAATTTGCTCATTACGTATTAAAGAGTCTGATTATCCGGATTCTCGAACAATAACATCATCGCAGAATTTTAGCTTGAACTTTAAACACTGTTTGTTCTACGATAAGACTGAAATACACTTTTTCAACTGTAATATTGTAAGTTGACGTCGTTAATCTATCTATTAAGGAGTATTCGACATTTGAAATAATGAATGTAACTGCAAAATTATAACATTGTAAGATTGATACCTGAATTTGTTCAGAATTTTTCACCACGTAGATTATCCAAAAATAAATATTAAAAAACAACATTTTACATGGCCTCTTATGGAACTACTTGTAAATCAACGTAAAAAGCATTTAACGGAATGATTTAAAAAATCCACTGATTTTTTAAAACGTACATTATTATCTCAAATACTGGATAAAAGTAATACAAGCATCATTTACCTCGTAATCAACAAGAATTCTTAATCGAAATATTGGCGTTTACTCCTACTTTTTTCCCTCATTATATTTTAATCAATTAAAATGCACTATTTTTCACAAAAACTATAGAAACTATCTATATAAACAACTATTCCAGTGCATATTTTTGAATATTGACATAGTATGCCATGCGTATATTCAACGTAACCATGACACAACAAACAATAATAAATGTTTGTTTATTTTTCACCAAGTGTCAAAATATTTAAAATGAATTTAAAAATTATGCTAATAAATAAAATTGTGTTATTTACAATTGTTAAATTTGTTTTGTTCATGAAATAGGTAGTCAATGCGTATACCACTCGATCAGCAAAAATAATAGAAAATACTTTTGCCTCCTGGTTCGACGTATTTCCGCAAAATACCTCTTGACCTCCGGTATCGAGTTGTTTCTATGGAAATACGTCTCATCAGTCGGCAGTACTTTCGATTATTTTCGAAGCTCTTATGGTATAATAACTGATTATGACATGACAGTGACAATAATAAAATATCGTTTATATCTTCTTCTACCAGTTTAAATAAAATGACTAAAATATATTTGTGAGTAGTAGTACCTATATATTTATATATTTGTATAATAAGTAAAGAGTATAAAGTTAGTACGGCGGGAGGTCACGTGATGACCACATCAGATTTTTTCACGATTAGAGATTAGTTATTTGTCAAAAAATGTATAAAAATGGCGTTTTGGTTAGGAGTGGGATGCGAAATATTATTTGCCTGAGAAATCGGTACCTACGTTATCGGGGAACTTTATTTAGAAAAAAACACCGTATTTGAAATTTATTCTGTTGCAGTAACAGCAAAATATCATTAATGGATAAACGTGCATTACGAATATTAAATAATTCAAGTAATTATTTTAAAATGATTGTTTAATATATAATGGGCAAACGAGGCTAATTTTTAGCATAAATTATTAATTAATTTTTGATGGAATGTCAATTAATGAAATTTGATATCTCGATTGCTAGCTGCCTATCGTTAAAATCACGCTCCAAACTAAAACAATAATCATGAGTAGTTATAAACCATTCCCGCTAGATTATACATCGTTTTTTCGTCGCAATTTGTTGCTAGTTTCTCTGTAAAGCTACGTATCCACCTCTTAACATAGTCACTGTTTTAGTCTTTGTTTTTGGTTTTTTGTCTTAGTTTTACTCAGACCATTTCCAGCTCTTAACATAAGAATAGTGGAAACGTAGCTTACTTGTGTACTTCAAAATGATTTCAAGAAAAAATATGATTAAGTCGGTGAGAAACATCACTGAATAAGTTCTCAATCTAGAAACATATAAATATTTAACGGCTTATAAAGTTTTTCTGCGTTGCTTACACGTGACATTTCATGTTATACTTTCGAAGTTCTTTGAACTGATTATCTTTTAAGTAAAGTCTGCATAATCAGACACAGACACGAAGCAAGACATTCCTTTTCACAGACATGTGGAAATATAACTTCAACTAAAAGATAAACAGGACATCACAAACAGAAATATATTTCTCGGCTGAAAGTTCGCAGAGATGACGTTAAATATGATTTAATTTCTATTTGAGCAAATGGTCGCTTTTGATAGATCCTTCGTTTTAGAGCAGCGAGCTACCTGTTTGTAATTTCAATTTGTCTTTCAGTTGACACGCGGGCACAGAGCTGCAAGTTGTTAATTTAATTATAAAGTTAAACATAAATAGCTATGCGCTACTCTAATTAAAATAAAATTTTGTTTATGATACGCGATATTCCTCTGAAATACAAGTTAATACATATTTCCACATTTACATACTCTGGAATTTATGTTTATGTCACTGAAATATATTATAACAGTTTAAATGCAGACTATATTATAATATAGTTTACTGAATTATTCCTGGTTTTAAAATACCAATTTATCTAATTTTTGCACCGGGACTAAAACTCTTCTCTACTCTAAAAAAGGTTTTTTAATTTGATCCCAAGGGATTATTTTTCATATTTAATCCCGTTGTCAAAGAATCGAATCAAAAAATCCCGTTGTCAAGTAAATACGTGATATTTGTTACAGAGTATCTATGGTAACAACATAAATATTTGTCATAAAGTTTACTGTCAAAATTGCAAAATGAATATTCTTTTAAACTATTTTGTATTCGTTTGAGGATGAAGTGCAAAAAATAGCGTATATACCACAGGACAAAAGTACCTTTAATTCCTCAGGTGATTATTTCCCTCACCTGAATCTGGTAATATTTAACAATAAAATAAAGTGCAATTTATATTCTACTTTTTTGAAATTCCAGTATCTTGTTGTCCATGATCATATGAAATTTGTTTCTACACAAAATTTGAATTATTATGACAGTGACAGTACAGTTGACATCTTTTGCTTATGCATCTTGTTTTTTTTTTTTCGATTCTATTTGAATTCATCGTTGTCGAATTAGTATATAACCACATTTTAAGCCAATTCCCAAAATTATTCTTTAGGCTAGAAAATAAGCAAGTTTAATCTTTTCGATTTTGTACCATTTTTTAAATACCTCAATAAAAATTGTACCCCTTAGAATTTTTACGTGAAAAATTAGATTTGTACATAATTTGACTCGAGGAATCCAATGGTGAAAAAATAAATTTTCCATTTTCACCAGTTTTCGACTAAAAAAAATTATATCGAAAAATATTAGTCGAAAAAAAATTTTGACTGCAGATTTGAAATTCTCGGGGTCGAATTAGTATATAACCAAATTTTCAACCAATTCTGAGAGAAAAAGTTATTTTGGCCAAAATTTCATCAAGGGATAGACCTCCATTTTTTGGCCATTTTCAAAAACCCTTCATAAAAATTGTACTCGCTGGAATTTTTTCGCGAAAATTTGTATTTATATGTAATTCGACGCGAGGAATCCAATGGTGAAAAAATTACAGTCATAGCTACTCCCGTCTTTCACCTGCAAAAATTATTTCGAAAATTATGAACCGAAATTTTTTTTTAGTGACACCATTGGATTCCTCGGGTCCAAAATAGGGTATAACCAAATTTTGAGCGAATCGAAAATTTCGAAAATATTCGACATTTTAAAAACAATTTAAAGTGCATTTAAAATTGTACCCGACAGAATTTCATAAAGAAAACAAGTATTTATATGTAATTTGACACGAGGAATCCACTGGTGTACTTAAAAAATATACGAAAATATTTGTATCTTGATTTGTGTTAGTAAAAAGAGTAGAGTATTGCGGTTTTGTACTGGCCACATCAGATTTTTCTAGGGACACCATCGGATTCTTCGGGACCAAAGTAGGATATAACCAAATTTTGAACGAATCAAAAATATTCGACATTTTAAAAAAAATTAATGTGTATTTAAAATTGTACCCGACAGAATTTCTTAAAGAAAATATGTATTTATTATGTAGTTTGTTAAAAAATTATAGATACACAAATATTTGTATCTTGATTTGTACTCGTATTGTATTAGTAAAAAGCGTAGAGTATGGCGGGAGGTCTTGTGCTCTCCACATCAGATTTTTGACAATCGTTTCGACTGCATCATCACAACCACGCAAAGTTAGAATCCTGAATAGCGCATAATTTCCCTGCGCGTATATTCGCCACGGAATTCTCATTCTCATTCTCGTACAAACCCAATCGTCAGCCAAATGAGCACGTTAGCGACAATTCCATCGCATTCCAATGTACCATTCACTATCGCAGCGAAGATTTAATATCAACTACAACTACCGTCATGTGTACACGTTGCTCGACGTTGCCTGTCGCGACACTAATGATGTTCGACCGCGCAAATGTAATTGCTCTCCGAATATTCACTTGTCTGTTGTCAGGGTGTGTGTGTGGGTGTATGTTTGTCACACGCACGTCGCTTCCCCCGTGCTGTTTTGTTTGAGAATTTGTGTTGATTGCAGACAATGTTTATATCGTTTGTTTCCTGCCGCAAACAATATTGCGCTAAATGGTTGTGGCGTTGTAGGTTTATGGAATTTTTGTCTTGGTTGTCGTGGTTTATGTGTTTGCTTGGCAATAATTTAAGGTGGTCAATCACAACCCAAAATATGACTCAAATTAATATACAGTATTCATTACAAGTCATAGAAATTGAATAAAAATTAAAAATCATAAGTAACCGCTGAAATAACGAATAATTTAATTTAAAGTTGACACTAAAACGCGCTAAAATGCATTGCGTCCATGGAGGTTAGCCGTAGATTTACTAAACGATTAGAATATATTATAATAACCCAAGACATGTTTGAAAATCGAATATGTTATTTTTTAATAATAATACTAATAATAATTAATTCAGAAGAAATAGAGTATGTTAAAGAATACATATATATATATATATATATATATATATATATATATATATATATATATATATATATATATATCTCTCTCGGACAACTATAGTTTTGAAAATGGTCTTGAAAAAGAAAGAAATAGAAAAATAAATCTAGCATGAAAAAAATATGGGACACTCAAAACATACTTACTTACTTACTTAATCCCGAGCATTTCTACCTTTATAGGTGTAGGCAAAACATTTTCAAAGGTAATATTGACCAGTCTATTAAGAGAATTTTTAAAAAATTCGAAAAAGTAGTTTACCTGCAGCATTTTTTGTAGTACTGCACTGGGTCGTTTTCCTATTAAACACAAACAATAGCAGTAATAATAATAGTAATACATTCGCGCAAATTCTTAAAAACACACTTAATTTGGAAAATAAATACACGGTCAAAAATAACATTGAACTAATAAATGAAACTAAAAACCTAACAATAAACGAAACCACGCGACTAATATCCTTCGACATTACTAATCTATACACTAATATACCCATCTTAGACACAGTAGAAATAATCAAAAACACCTTAATCGATAAAGAATTTGACCCGGAATTTATAAAACAACTAACTGATCTTTTAACCACAGTACTTAATCAAAATTATTTTCAATTTAATAATAAATACTATAAACAAAATAACGGCTTAGCCATGGGAAGCCCTCTTTCTGGCATACTTTCGGAAATCTTTTTACAAAACATGGAAGATAATTTACTTAATAACATAAAAATAAAATATAAAATCGTTAAATGGATTCGGTACGTTGACGACATATTGTGTATAACTAACTATGAAAATACTAATGAAATCTTAAACGAAATAAATAACTACAATAACAATATTAAATTCACTTTAGAAGAAGAAGTTAATAACAAAATTAATTATCTTGACCTAACCATTTCTAAATCATCAAATAAAATCAATTATAATATATTTCGTAAACCAACTCAAACTGATAATATAATACACGCGACTTCAGAACACCCTAAACATCATAAATTCGCAGCATTTCGTAGCTTACTTTATCGTCTTGAAACTATACCGCTAAATAAAGAAAATTATAAACAAGAACTAAAAACTATTCATCAAATCGCAACTAACAACGGTTACACTAAAACACGGTAAACAAAATTCATAAAGACATAAAATATAAAATTAAATATAAAAATAACACACCTAAACCTGATACTGAAATTAAACAATGGAGTAAATTCACATACATCGGTAAATCAACCCACATGATAACCAAACTATTTAAAAATCATAACATTAAAATCGCCTTAAAAACTGAAGATAACCTTAAAAATCAAATAAATAATAATATTGAAATTAACAATAAATATAATAAAAGCGGTATATACAAACTTAAATGTTTAACTTGCAACCTAAACTACATCGGCCAAACGGGACGTAAATTTAAAGATCGGTATAAAGAACACATTAATTCCTTTAAAAATCTTAAAAGTGATTCAAATTACGCGACACATTTACTAAATCATAAACATACAGCAGGTAAAATTGAAGACATCATGTCAATTTGTAAACAACAAAGTAAAAGTAATAGATTAAACATAGCCGAAAATTTAGAAATATTTAAAGAAAAAATCAGTCAACCGGTAATAAACATTCAAATTAATAGCCAATCGGACGTAATCTTTCAACCGTTAAAATTACTAATATAAAACCCTACCTCCCATCCTCCAACTCCAGTCACCTGATGATGATCGAAAGATCGAAACGCGTCGTGATCAACCTAGTGTCGAGTCTTGTATCCCAGTTAGTGTTGTGTTTGGTTTTTTGCATTGAATCATACATTTTATCGATCTTTGTATCAAACCTTACACCATACACTAATCTGGATACATTACTCATTGACGAGTTCATAAACGGAACGATTTTGTTTTATATTATAGTAATAATATATTTTTATTAAGTAGGTAATTAACATCTTAAATTACATAATACTAGTAAAATAAACAAACAAAATAATTATTTTTAATGAAACAATAATTATTCCACCCAGTGGCATTTTTACTGGGAAACATAAAATTAATTTTGCGATTAAAAAATAATTCTGTTCCGTAATCTACACATGTCATACTACTCACCCTTAAATTTATCACAATAACTTCAAAACCAAACTGTATAAAATCAACATTTATTGTTTTTATTCTATGGCCTTATAGGTACTTTTCTATATCTGTGATTTTTGTTAATTTCTTCCCCTTGTATAAAAAGATAGTCCTCAGTTTGCCAATTTATATATAATACAATATAATAAACATTTATTTTATAAATTCAATCCAACAATAATTTGTCCACCACACCACAAAACCCAACTATAAACCTTTAGCAATAACTTGAACTCCAATATGAATTATATATCTCTCTTTTATTACACAAAGTGTTGGTAATAAAAATATATCCCTAAAATAACAGGAAATACCTGGAGGAGTAAATACTCGCCTATAAAAATGAAATAGGCAGTAAAAGCGCAGTGATTTCCCCACAAAAACGAGAAATTCAATTACCAGTTATGGGTGCATGGCATGTCGGTAGGCGGAAGCGGAAATGAACGGCAGGAGGGGAAATAGAATCAGATCGAGCGAACGAGCAGATCTGTGTAAGCACAAGAATGCTGAATCTGTGATTTTTGTTAATAGATGGTGTGTTTAGAGTTTGTAACAAAATGTTGCCGGGTTAAATCATTTGATACGATCGCATAAGATTCAACGGATGATATGTTAAATGCACTTAATTGGTAAATGATAAGCTAAGAATAAATTATTGCTCGATCATATCCTAATTTGACAGTTATACACGAATTTCTTTGACGTAAACGTCACTTTATAGCCCACAAACCACTTTAGAGCGCAGTGCGCTACAAAAAAACGTCAAATTAATGCAAACAATTTAGATTTTCAATTTTCCTCATATAAACTACTAATAATCCTATAAATAACCATTTTCTATAATTAGTTGTACCATTTTTATATAAATAACATCATTTTACTTACATTTAAAATAACTTATCTTGTAAATGTTTGAATCAATAATGATAACTTTGACATTTAGATTTTTGTTTATTTTCGGATTTTTTTTGGTATCTTCGCAACAGTCATAGAATTTAAAATTTTTGGTAATTTGAACAAGTAAATACCGTGAGTTTTATTTAACGTGAAACATGGGATCTTTCATATCCATGGTTACGAATTTGACAGCAATGTATTAGAGCGATTCATTTAAAATAGAACATAGGCTGTCATTATCAAGTAAATATTACCTGTCAATTAAGGTTGTGTTGTTGAAAATAAGGTATACAATTAAAGAAAAGGTGCAAATGATACATTGGTATAATGCAGATGTTAGCCTCAGAGAAGTACCTACCTATATGATTTATTTCGTGTATTTGAGAATTTGTTATAAATTATTGTATTCTGAAAAAATATCTATTAAATGTTTATATTTCTTGCAACTTTTTTCATATCTAAAATGATTAGAAATACATACATATTTCATTTGCTATGTTCTATTTTAAATGAAACGCTCTAGTACATTGCTGTCAATGGTGAGGGGTTATTACATATCAGGGTGCCAACTAAAAAAATAATAATAAACATTATGTAAACGTAGTCTTTTGCATTTTTTCTAATAAAATGAGATTTAAGTAAATTAATTGAGAATATTATTTATTTTATAAGATTTCATTCGGCCAAATACCAGTGTAAACTACGGCAACACTGTACTGTACATATGTCAAAAGAGTCAAAAAAAAAGTAGACAGGCCGTTTAATAATGAAATTAAATGGTATATTTCCGTGCGGATTTGTGTGTTTTTGACACATAAGATTCTAGGACACATGTCACACAAAGCTGACAGTGTGACAGATAATCAATGAGTTCAAAACAGTACTATGTATTTCATCAGTCGATACCGTATCACATATCATTCATATTCACACCATGCGCGGAAATTAAAATTTGGTGCAGTGGGTCATGAAAATTTACATGCGAGGGCGAAAAATGATATCATCAAGTACACAACATTCAATTAACTAAATTGTATTAGCAAACATTAATTTAATAATTAAACAAATGTTTAACTTTTATTTTTCAACTCAATTTTGCCTTAATTTTTTAAGGGAAAACTAAACACTCTTTTCACCTTTTGAACCACCTTTTGGTTTTATGATTGCTACTATTATAATATTTTGTTATATTAAGCAACAAATTTGCCACAATTCCAGGATGACAATAGAGCAGCAACAGCAAGAATCCGGATATATTAAATCTAAAAGCATCCTTTCTGACGATGACGGAATGATTGAGTGACAGGTAGACACTGATAACCGAGCTGAGAATGTGGGTTGTGCGAGCGCCGAGGCAAAGCAAAGCAGCCGAGGCAGCCTCAGCCCTGGTTTACTCTACAAAGTGACACACCAAACAAAACCTGGAATTCTACCGGAGTAGGCAGGGATTGTTACGTTAAGTCCGCTTAACACGTGGATTCTTCCATGCTTTGAATCCTGGAAAAAATCTTTGTTTTCAAGTTATTACCGAATTAGTAATTCTTCTTTTGCAAGACCAACCGCCAAGCGGCACCGGAGATCTTTGAAATAATGCGCGATACCTATCTGAATGCCGGATTTGCGTTACGTTGAGCTGAACGTCAAATGTCTACGCATAAACCAGGAAATTCAGAACGTGTATTAGCATATCCACAGCTCCGAATGACATAAAGCCCCTACATGACGTGGCCTCTCGAATGTTTTTGAGTTTTGATCGGACGAATGCCGAAACCATTCACAAGAACTTTATTGAAATTTATTACCTGACACATGTGATTTATTATGCATCATTTCTATGTCTAGAAAGTTGCAACTGCAAATATGATCTTCAATGGATTTTATTCACTTTTCAAAAGTTTACTTTATCTATCAGTAATTTTATTCAGATCTGTTTACCATAATTTTAATTCATTTCTAATTTGGATTACTTTAACAAAGTCTATCGGTAATATATTCAAGGCGAGATAGCGCAATGGTTAGAGTGCTTGCCTCTGAACACAGAGATCATAGGTCAGGTAGGTCGGTAGGTATTTAATAAATAATAAAATAATAAACAATTTAATGATAATTATAAATTAAATTAATCGTTATTATTGTTATCATAACGAAATAAAATTAATTGAAATTTTTTATTAAGCCATGATGATGTAGATTGTGTTTAAAGTTAATAGATTTAGGCTTTGCTGAATTAAAAAAATTTACAAAAATAGTTATTTAATAGGACGAAAAATGCAAGTTCTCGTACGACTATGGCCTTGCCTCTTTCGGCAACCTTAGGAGTACGAGAGCTTTTTCGTCCGTGTACACTATTTTTTATTCGATTGTAAGTGAGAACTTAAAATAACTAGAATATTAATATTTTATTATAAATTATTCTAAATTTTTGTTTAGTTTGCTAATTGTAGTTATCTGCGAAACAGACAAATGAAACAAAAAAGAACAAAAAATTATTCGATTGTGTCAGTTTGCTTAAAAAAACGCGTTTGCGTACGAAAAGTACTTCTCGGCCTCGGACGAAAAGTGGGTCACCTAGCAACGGCACAAATATTGATACTCTACCTAAAAGGTTAGCTTTTCGTCCGAATATCTTAACCAAAAAACGTCACTTTTTGACATAATCGAATAAAAAATTATTTTCAGTCTGGTTTCGACCATTTTCAAACCAATTGAAATAAGTTATTAAATTACATGATAATTAATACATTTTTTTATAATATATTGTCGAATTTAGGTGTACCATCTTGCCAGATGGTGAATCATGTCCAACTAGTGGTTCGAATAGGATTGAAAATGGTCGAAACGTCGTCTATAAAATTAAAATTGTAACTTAACATGAGTTTTTAATTCAACAAAGCCTAAAGCCAATCTTTAAACACGAAATAAAATTAATTTCTGAAAATCTATTAAAAAATAAATGTCCTTTTCAGAAAATCGTTATAATTATTATTATATTTTGTTCTATAAGGCATGATATTTACTAAATCTGTAGTAATTTTTTCCACCCACATATGTATAAAACTGAAGTATACGTGTTTTCATTCATATGATAATTTTGTTTTTGTTTTCCTTAATCCAATGTTTGATTTTCATTTTAGGTCAGATTTATGCGTTGATAAGCAAGGATAACAGTGTAATATTTGTTCCTAGCTTCCACCTGCACATAAATTATTAATCTGCTTTGTTTTTCCACGAATAAATATCCTGAAAACATTTATATTTACTTCCCTAAAAGAGCAAAACCTAAGACATGAACTTAGTAGAAAGGAAAGGAAAGTTTTCCTGAAAGAAAACTGAAAGAGGAAACAAAAAACGGTCGATTTGTAGGCATGCGCATGATTTCATTGTTTTTGTTTATCAGTTATCGTTCACTCGCGTGTCGAAAATGAGCGAAGTTGGTGTAAAAAGAAACATTCCAAGAGATCACGGAAA
The DNA here is from genome assembly GCA_947534325.1 of Agonum fuliginosum. NCBI lineage: Eukaryota > Metazoa > Arthropoda > Insecta > Coleoptera > Carabidae > Agonum > Agonum fuliginosum. The sequence continues at coordinate 528,729 of OX384035.1, read as the reverse complement.
AATCAAGTTACCGCCGCTTTTATTATCCGCGTGATATGCCCGCCATAATTTAACGAACAAATTTTTTTAATGACATAAATTATAAGACTTTTTCTTTAATTTCTTTATATCTTTTGTTTGTGAGGAGAATAACTACTTTGAAAATTGCTAATATGAAAATAAGCATTGAAAATTTTTAGTGCATTTTTACCTTCCGCTTACCTGTAGTGTAAAGGAAGGTATTGAAATCATGCTAAAAATCGGGTAGTGAGTTTTAGTGGAAGAGCACGAATTAGGCTCCATACAACTCATTTTTGATAGTTTCACGATGATGTCTGTATGTATGTATGTATGTATGTACGAGTATGTATGTGTGTGTGTGTGTATGTGTGTAGGTATGTGGTCAGGGCCGGATTTCTGTCAGTCGGATAACTGAAATACGAATTATCAAAAAATTTGGATATTTGGTAATTAACATTTGTATATAAATTGGAAGAGCTCATTAGATTTTGGTACAAATATCTTCACCGGAAGTGATATTTTTTGAAGATTGAAAAGGTTACTTGTCAAAAATTTATATAAATTTGGATAAATATAGTATTTATTAATTTATTTGTAATAAGAATAAGAGGAAAAGTTATTTGCAACTTACGTTATAAAACGTTGAAATCTGGTAACCTATGTTCGGTTGATTTTTGTTTCTGCGTAAAAAATATTGACAGGTGAGACGGGTGACAAGTTGGCATACTAGCGCCATATAAGTCATAATTAAGATATTAAATGTAGTAATTAAACGGAGGATGACTTCAACACAGAAGAGTTTTCCTCTGAATGAATCTTTTGATTCAGGTGTTGCAAATTTCTGTTTGAATATTTTAGATTTGTATTTGTATATTTTAAATGTGCACCGGATTGTACGTATACATTTCTGTTTAAAGTCTAGATATGGCGGAAGGTTGTATGCTGGCCACATCAGATTTTTATTATTATTACTATTTTAGTTAAAGTAGTTATCGTTAACTGGGCTGATGATTGTGCAGCTAAAACCATAAAAGCAATGAGAACTGAGTCTAGCAAATAAAAAGTATGTGATAAAAACTATTGATAAATGACCACATAGCACAAATGATTATTATTTCCAGCAATTCCAGCACCAACAGAAAAGATAATATTGTGATTTAAAACTAGGTTTCTAGGACGGGGATTTATACAAATCATTTAACCAAACAGGGCTTTTTATCGACATTCTCATTAGGAACTATTTAAAATTCAAAACCCGGTCATTACGATATAAACCCGACACGTTTATTTTTACATTCATATCGCTGTAGTTCACACTTTGTGTGCCAACTGCCGAGTTTTGATATCATAATTTTAAAACTAGATTAGTTTTATTTTAATATTCGTTTTGTTACTAAGCAGTCAATGTTAGTTTGTTATTGACTTCAAGGTAATGTTTTTATAAACATTTCTGCACTTTCGGGAGTAAAACTCTTATTTGATCTTTATTTTTAGAGACAAAGGTTCTTAATTTGATCCCGAGGGATTATTTTTCATATCTAATCCTGTTGTCAAGGAATTGAATTAATTAATCCCGTTGTCAAATAAATACGTGCTATTTGTTACAGAGTATCTATGGTATTTGTCATAAAGTTTACTGTCAAAATTACAAAATGTGTATTCTTGTAAACTATTTTACATTCGTTAGAGGATGAAGTGCAAAAAATAGCGTATATATAGGACCCTGGACTGCGCGAGAAGGCAGAGCTTGTCATGTACTGTCCGTTTTACAAACGCGGAGCTAGCGAATATATGCTGCGCTGCACTTCACTTAATTTTCAAAGAAAACTAAAATATAACTCAATCACAATCAATTACAAAATTCACAACGTTACACGTAGCAAAACACTACGAATGTCAACATGAGAATAACAGATATTGAAGCTGATGTTCTGTAGAACAGACAGTAGCGTAATTTCCTCTTGTTTATTATCTATGCTTCTCTCTCTAAGACGAGAATTCGTACTTCGCGCAGGGTTCTAGTTATTTGAATTTTACTCTACCACTGGACTAAAGTACTTTTAATCACTCACCTTCGGCTCGTGAAATAAACACCCTCAGGATTAAATCATGCACTTTAGTCCTTTACTATTAATAGAAAAATAATGGATCTACAGATGATGTGCCTTTTTCAAATTTTGAAAATAAATTTGTATCAGGAGATACCGTGTAAAGTTTGCATAAATTGGATATTTTTATAATCATGTACAAATTTTTTTTAAATTAAAAAAAGCACAACTGTTAATTGATCTTTTAAGTATATAATCCTTGTTGAAATGTTAGAAGGTAGACAAGCCTCTTAACAACAGCAAGTCCAGGAATACTTCCATGACTAAATAGCCAATCCTTACCACCATAACTTTACGAAGCTTTTTCACTCCACCGTAATATTAAAATAAAAATCTCCTGGGCCTGTCATTGGCACACGACGACATTGTGCGGTGTTGGTTGTTCTTGGTGTAACTGCATTGTCACCACTAACACTAACATTGAACGCAGGCTGCAGGAAGTTTGTTCAGAATACAACACCACCACCGCCGCCGCCGCCGCCGCCGCACCGGAAAACTTTCACATGCTGCGGTAACTGAGAAGTAATTCTGTGGAGAACTAAGCCCCGTGCAAGACCTGACCTATTACGAAATTATCTTAGGATAGTCATGTTGTTGGCCACGAGGATGGCTAGGAGCAGTAAAAAATCTGATGTGGCCAGCACAAGACCTCCCGTCATACTTTATTCTTTTTACTTATTATACAAATTAATATATTAAGGTATTACTACTCACAAATATATTTTTTACACTTTCGAGACCAAAACTATTCTTTAGTCTTTATTTTTAGGGACTAAGGTTCTTAATATGATCCCAAGGGATTATTTTTCGTATTTAATCCCGTTGTCTATGAATTGAATCCCGTTGGTAAGTAAATACGTGCTATTTGTATCTATGGTAACAATATAAATATTTGTCATAAAGTTTGCTGTCAAAATTGCAAAATGTGTATTCTTTTAAACTATTTTGTATTCTTTTGAGGATGAAGTGCAAAAAATAGCGTATATACCACAGGACTAAAGTACCTTTAATCCCTCAGGTGATTATTTCCCTCACCTGAATCTGATAGTATTTAACAGTAAAATAAAGTGCAATTTATATTCTACTTTTTTTAAATTCCAGTATCTTGTTGTCCATGATCATATACAGTTGACATCTTTTGCTTTCATCTTGGTTTTTTCTCTCGATTACAATAAGTAATAGTCATTTTTACCTTGAATACAAATTTAGCTCTTGAAGTTTGAATTTGTTCAAAGTTTAAACTTGTTTTCTTAAATAATTATTTTGTTGCTTTTTTCAGCTGAAGATATTTCTTTCTACGATATTTGTTTTGAAACATGTTTTCGACTTAAACCAATTTGACACTGCAATATTTTATCATCCCAATTTGTAATCGTATGCAAAGTAAAAATGATTGTTACTTATTGTACATACTCTATAAATAATATATTTGTCATCTATGTTTCATAAAATTGTAGAAGGGTCTCTTCAAGAAACGTCCATTTATAATAAAGATTATTTAACCAAGGATTCCTGAAGTCTTCCTACTTTAAATTAAAAATAAGGTGTAGTAATATTTACACACTTTCTCATCTTAATCGAAAATTAAATTAAAGAAAACCTGGATTTAATATTAGCCCTTAAAAGGCTCGTCTACCTTTTTTCGAATTCCTAGAATACTCTCGATATTACTTTTTTTTCTATTTCACTCTCTTCCCCACTACCATGACTGCCCGAAACCAGCCCGAAAATCGTACTTTCCCGCATCCTAGCTATGCAATGTCATTTTGAAGTTGAAAAAACTGTAAACATGCCTCAGTATTCCCATAATAACTTCTGTATTTTTTAAACAAATTAAGTAAAACAAATACTATTCGAAAAAGGAAGCTTAGCTGCATGCTTCTTAATTTTTAAATTTTTCTTGCCATTCATAGTGACCGAAAAAAATCGTATCAATCGATTTTTAAATATTACTTCCTAGGCGAAAGACAAAATATAATAGATATTTATACACCAAGTGAGATACATGAATGTTTATTCAAGAGAAGAAAGTTTAGCCCCCGAGCCCGAAGGGCGAGTGGGATAATTTCTTCGAGTGAATAAACATTCGTATCTCACGTGGTTTATACAATATTTTATTCAATTTTGACGAAATTATTTCAAATATATGAATTATAAATTTATTTTGACATAATAAAAAAAACTAATCAAAGTAGTCGTTAGTGGCAAGTTGTCATTGTTTTTATGCATTTTTGACGTAATAATAACAGTTTAAAACGTCAGAGTGATTTAAAAATGTGTTGAGTGATTTAAAAAAAATTTAATTCACTTGTGAATAAACTTTTATTTAAAGTTGTTGCTATGGAGTTAATAATAGCAGTTTAAAACGTCAAAATTGAATAAAAACTATAAAAGCATTAAGACATCCTTTGTTAATACAGTCATAGTAAAAGCATCATTATATTTCAATTATAATTAAAGTAAACGTGGGAGGGGTACACCTCTGTAACGCTGTAAAATTTTAGGGTAGACGTACACCTTAATATTTACTACTGGAGAAAAATACAGTTGAATGTTAGACTTTCATGAATATTCCTCATAACCTCGTTGCAACCTCGCTACGGTATCCTTATTCTTGGTCTTATATCTCATGCTTGGCTTGTCAATGATGACAAATGCGTCGCCATACACGTACACTTTACATGGCTTGCTATGGCCGCACTATATTATACTGCACAAGGATATAAATAATCGAGGAATATAATAGAAAGTGAATATTACTTTGGCGACAAGAACTTGTTCTTTTCAGCGGCTTTGAGCGCGCTGAAGGGCGCTCGAGTGCGCACTCGAGAGGTATTGTTCACGACAAGCAGGACCGGATCTAGGGGTAGTTTTCTGAAGGGCGTCGTTTTATAAAAGGATTTTGTTCTCAAGTTTGCTATGACAAAATTAGTTATTAACACGGTGAGGTCACGAGAGACTGAAATCTGACGGATGAAGGTAGTATTCCATGGAATCATTTACCGAGAATTAATTGAAATTCAAACTATATATCAATTTAGGAATAATCGCAATATAAAATAATTGACTATTTGTTATTTGAAATATTTGCATTTAAAGTTGGTCTTTTTAACACGTGGAGAATAGGAAATAGCAAAATAAACTTAGGTAACATTTTAAATTATAACTTTTATATCCATACCTAAATTTTAAAAAAAAACTAGTATGTTATAGAATACTAATTTGCGGATTTTATTTAAAAATTTGTAAATTATTGACCACCTATACTATATTTGAGAATGACTGGCAGTAATAAATCATTCTGTCAAAGACATTCCAGTGGCGCGCCAATAATGGTTTGCACAGGGATAGACGAAATGACTAAATTCGGTCTAAGTTGTTTTTCAGGGTCAGGTAAAGTCATTTAAATAATTAAGATGAAACTACCTGAATACAATAAGTTTTAGTAAATGTATAAACAGATCACTCCTATCTACGTCTATGACACAGTACGACGGGGATTATCTGACCGTTTATGACGGCATTTCTATTGTTCGAGAAGTAAGTTTCGTCCCAGGTACAAAGCGTGCGGCTTATTTTGACCATCCTAGTGTAGTTACAACTGATTTTTCTGGTAGTTTTATTTGCCGCATCCAATACTACTCTTGCAAATAATGATTTATTCCTGTCAGTCATCTCAAATGGACTATAGTTTTAACTTTATTGCCTCTAAAACTTATACCTGACAGTTGTTGATCTGAGGATACGATGAGAAGATAAAATTATATTTGGCAACCATGCACCGAGAACAGCTTTAGTGTTTACATCTGAATGATATTTTGACTTATTAGGAAAAAGGTCCTATCTGCAAAAATTTTGTTTTAGCTATTAGTGGGGAAGCTCGTAAATAGGAAGTATTTCGTGCCTATAATGGAGGATTGAATTATTGGATATTAATTTTCAGCATATTATTATATAAATTATAGGAAAGTGATAATAGGTATTGAATGTAGTTTTATTTAAATTCTGCTTGGTCCGGCCCTGTTGCAAGGAAGGTACAATATGTGAGCGCGGGCTTTTCACCTTTCAGTTTTAGTGGAGGCGAGCGCTGTAAGACGGTACAATGTACAGCGTAGAGGTTCTTTATTATATCTGATGACAAATTTATATGATATACTGATAAAGTGTTATTAGGGCGGACTAGTAATTTTATAAGAGGATTATAGAAGAGATATATACTTCAAGAAAGTCGCTTCTGGAGGGAATATTGCACTACTACAAGTTTATTAATGAAATCGTTTCATTAAATAAGACTTATACGAAGATACAAAAGGTACAACTTTAGAACTATTGATATAATTTTAATTTCCCACTTGACAAAATAAAATCACCAGAACATTTCAATAATGTGAACACCATGCTTGTAACTTGGTATATTTGCCTATTAGCATCCTATTAATATCCTAGCGATTGCTAATGTCCGCCCTTAGTAACATCCCAATGTTAGCAATTTGGTAATAATTGTATTTCTCATGTAATTCTCTGAGATGTTTGTATTGATTATGTACTCAAAATGTGGCTACAACAGACTTGCATAATAATAAATAATGTATTGATAAATATAGTAGATAACGTATTGTATAGATAATGCCAATCCTGTATAAAGTAAGCCATAAACAAAACACAATTTTATCGCTTTGACAGCGGATAAAAAGGAAGGTAACTTTTTGCAAGTACCTTATTTACCTTTTTCTTAGCAACCAAACAATAAACAAATTACTAAAATGTCATTTGCTTCATATTTCTAATATTTGTCAGTGAAATGATAAGATTTTGGGAATATTTGTGAAAAGAAACTAAAGGAGTCGTTAAATTATCTCGTTGAATTACACTCGAGCATTTTATTTCCTCCGAATAAATTTTTGTTTGACATCTAGACCTTGTCACCTGACTCGAAAAATTGTTTTAAAATAAAATAATTCCACCTATGTTGTCATGATTTTATTGAACAATTTTTCTTTTCAAACAACAAGGTTGCAATACAAACAGATATTTATCCAACGAAAAAAAAAGCTCTTGTGTAATTACAGTTGATAATTATATTTATTTTGAATCTGTTTAGTTCTTCGGAATTTAATTAGCTGCACAGTAAAGATAATTACGAGTGGGGCAATAAAATTTAATTATTTACAGAATGTAAAAAGAAAAACTAAAACAAATAGATTCATCAAGAGCGGCAGCTATTCATTGTCGTACTCAATAAATTTTAAACGAAGAATTCAACAAGCGGCAACCATTCCTACGCCGGTAAAATTTAATTAAATTTGTTTTTTGATCAATGGAATAGGAAAGCAAAACAAGAAGCCTTTAGTTCTGGATGAATTATAAACTCCGCGTATATTTTCATTGTGCATTGTCTTTGCACTTCTGAAGGTTTAATTAATTTTCTTAAATATATGAATATTCGCACCTATTAATTTACTCTTCCGCCATGATATATTGTTTTCCGACAACTGAGAATTTCCAACTTGGTATAAATATAAATGACTATTTAACGAGACTCCTGCTGCTATTTTCCATAACATAATTAAATGCGTAACACACATTATATTGAAAGAATATTTTTATTTTAGGCTAGAAAATAAGCAAGTTTTATCTCTTCGATTTTGTACCATTTTTGAAATACCTCAATAAAAATTGTACCCCTTAGAATTTTTGCGTGAAAATCTGGATTCCTACATAATTTGACTCGAGGAATCCAATGGTGAAAAAATAATTTTTCCATTTTGGTCAGTTTTCGAATAAAAAAAATTATGTCAAAAAATATTAGTCTAAAAAAAATTTCGACTGCAGATTTGAAATCCTCGGTGTCGAATTAGTATAAAACCAAATTTTCAGCCAATTCTGAGAGAAAAAGTTATTTTGGCCAAAATTACTTCAAGGGGTGTTACCTTCTTTTTTGGCCATTTTCAAAAATCCTTCATAAAAATTGTACCAGTCAGATTTTTTTCGCGAAAATTTGGATTTATATGTAATTCGACGCGAGGAATTCAATGCTGAAACAATTACGCTCATAGGTACTCGAGTCTTTGACCTGCAAAAATTATCTCAAAAAGTATTAGCCAAAATTTTTTTTTATTTGCACCATTGGATTCCTCGGGTCCAAAATAGGGTATAACCAAATTTTGAGCGAATCCAAAATTTTCGACATTTTAAAATTTTTCACAGTGCATTTAAAATTGTACCCGACAGAATTTTTGAAAGAAAATTTGTATTTATATGTAGTTTGATACGAGGAATCCAGTGGTGTACTTAAAAAAATATACGAAAATATTTGTATCTTGATTTGTGTAGTAGTAATAAGAGTAAAGTATGGCGGGAGCTCTTGTGCTGGCCCCATCTGATTTTTTTAAATAATTTAACTTTTTACTTTATAATATTTAAGTTTATCAGTTTAGTAAAATGCATACAGGAAAGAAAGTTTAAGAATATATTAATGATTGCGATAGTAGCTAAACAATTTTGAAATATAATTTGCAAAATCCATGGAAGAAAAACTTATAAAACTTTAAAGATGCTTGTTGCCTCCGTGCTTGCAATATTTCCGAGGCAAGTTGCATATAAATTCTGCATTTAAACTGCACACAATTTTTATAAGTAGGCTTATACTGAACTACCATTTATAATGAGCTTTAGTATCAGAGCATAACAAAATATATCTTCAGTTTTTTCAGGAAAATATCGACAACGTACCAAAATAAAAATAAATTTCAACTGCTTTGTGATCATCGAGATATTTCTCCACTGCATATATGGAACACAAACAAAATATATGAATGTGAATAAGTTTGGAAATAGATTTAAAAAAGTAAATCGAAATATTATCAGATTGTTTCGATGAAACGGTAGCAGGAGATACTTCTGGCACTAATATTTTATTGTGAACTGCACATAAATATAAACCAACCAGCATAAAGATATATTTTTAAAGTGTGATAAGACTTTTACAGTTAACATGTAGAATTTATGGGTTTGTTTGATGTTTAAACGAAACTTGATGATTGAAGACGTTTACAGGAACGAAACAAATAGGTTTTACCTCCCGCTTACCTGTAAGAGAGGTATTGGAAACGCAAAAAAGTGAGTTTTAGGGAATGAACACGAATTAGGGTCCTTACAACTCATTTTTGATAGTTTCACGATAATGTCTGTATGTCTGTGTGTATGGATGTGGTCAAGCCCGGATTTCTGGAAGTCGGATAACTCAAATACAAATTACCCAAAAAATTTGATATTAAGTATTTTACATTTGTATACTAATTGGAAGAGATGCTAAGATTTTGGTACAATTACCTTGACAGAAAATGATCTAATATTTTTTTGCAAAAAATTATAGGAAATTCTGCGATAGTTATAATTTATCATACAGCATTAGAAAGAACTAATTATATCTTTCAATATTTATTTAACATCTTTTCTATATCTCTTACTAATGAAGGAAAACTATTTTTCAAAAATATGTAATTTTACCTACCACGATTTGTAAATCACAATATCGGAAAAAATTTAAAATTAAAATGTCAATGTGACAGATAAACAGACGTACCCATTTGACAAGAAAATTCCCAGAACATTTCAAGAATGTGAACATCCCGGCTTGTTACTTGCTATATTTGCCCATTAACATCCTATTAATATTCTAGCGATTACTAATGTCCGCCCTTAGTAACATTATTTATGTAACATACCAATGTTAATAATTTCCCAATTGTGTTTTCCATGTAATTCTCTGAGATGTTTGTATTAAGTATGTAATTTTTGATCGTACTCAGGATGAGGCTAGGATAGACTTACGTAATATCACTTAAAGTACAAAAGAGCTAATTAGATTTTAATGCCAACTTCTAACTGAAACAAAAATCACATATTACCGTGTCAAGGAGGAAGGTTATGTGCAGGCCACATCAGATTTTTATTATAGGTAATTATTAATCTACAAAAATATAGGTACCAGATCTGTGGAAATCTATTAATGGTGATTATGTAAAATCTTTTCATGTTACTAAGAAAAGGAATATTCAATTTCCGAGTGTATTGAACTGGCAACGTCCCTGCAAGCGAAAACTTCACTCCAAGCGCTTTTACATCGGACACGTTTTGAAAATATTACTTGTGGTTTGTGTTTGTCGCAGCCCAAAGGAATATCGGTGAAGAAAAAATGTCAAAGTGCCGCCCAGGCCACAAAACAAATCGGCTGAAAATAAAAAGAAACCCGACTCAAAGAGAAAAAAGTCATATTATATAAAAAGGTAGAACTGTAAGTTTACTTTCCGTTTACAACGCAGAAACGGCTGCGCTTTCCGCTGGAAACTTAGCGCGGATTCTTTCATCAGATATTTACATTTTCAGATTCATACACATCGTTCATATATTCTATAAATCTTTAAAGCGAATAAACGTTATGAAAGAAATTTGCAAACTCTTTGATTATTATTCTTTGAATTTTTGCTTTTGATCATTCAATATTATTTTACTTTCTTATACTCATTAATGTTATATTCAATCAATTATTTTTTTATAATATTTAAAATTTATTATTAGGTGTTTAGAATTTTAAAAAATCTGATGTGGCCAGCACAAGACCCCTCCATACCCTACTCTCTTTACTACCATACAAATATATAGGTACTTACAAATTTATATTTTTGTCATTTAGTCAACTGTAGAGGAAGATATAAATGTTATGTCACTCTGTCATTGTCATCTGTCATAATTAATTAGATTTTTCGTAGTAAAAAATTTTAAACAACAACAATCATGATTCATGGACAACAAGACTGAAGTTTCATACTCTAAATTATAAATAATATTTTAATTCCTAATGTACTATGACAGAACAATTTATAAAATGCAAAAAATTGTAGATAATAATAATATTATCTTTCATTTGAAATAAAAAATATTGCGATAAATTAATTATCAAAATATTTACGAAAAAAAAATAACTAGGTTCTTAAGATTTGTATTAAAACGTTATATATAAAATTTTATTGTTACATGTTACATATAACCTAACGCACATACACACACCCCCACACATATAGACATCATTTCGAAAATACTTTATTCGTATTCTATGGATCATAAAACTCACACTCGAAAATGTTGATCCATCACAATACCTCCCTTATAGAATATGAAGGAGGTAAAAAAGGAATAGATAGCTAACCATTTAGTTCATTAGTTCATAAGTGTTCCTAGGTGTCTCTGCTGGTCACTATGTATACGAATTCATTCTGTCACTTGCTTTCACTGAATAGTATTTTTGAAATAAAATAATTTGTGTATTATATAGTGTCATAGAAATATAAGTAAAATATAAAGAACACGTAAGCGTATTATTACATTAAAGTAATATGTAAATATTGCTCTGAAATAATGAAAAGTGTTTCAGAAAAACTGTTAATTTAAAGCTATGAGACTTTAAAAATCATTAATTCAAATTTACAACCATCTCCCTCGGCCTTTATTCCCAGTGGCAAAAATTACAGAACTTGTCGAGATTTATGAAAAATTACACACGTGCGTAAACAGGCTTACCAGCAATAATCCGTATATATATTGGACAGAACAGGGTCGCCAACCATACAATACAATATAACCCCAACTCGCAGACGTTAGGTAAACACATAACACATCCAAACAATACAAAAAATAAACAGCTGGATATGGAAATGGATCCAGGACGTTGAAGGAGCCACTTGAATATCAGAAGGAGAGGAAAATCCCCGGAGAGGAAGAGTGTTAAATATCTTACAACAAGTGGAGCCAATATTTCCATTCGCGCCTTTGTCTTATTCATGCGGGGAATTTTACTGGAATGTTTTTGGAGTGCATGAAATAATTATTCAAATTGCTTATTTAGATGGGACCAACATTCCTGAGAATTCAATATTTTAGTATTAATAACGAATTATGGATTTAAAACTTTGTTAATTCTCAAAAATGTGTCTCAAATGGTTAAGAGCTAAAATATAATAAAATAATGATGTCCGTGCTATTAAGTACTAAATTAGTAATATTTTAAAACTGAAAACTAACACAGATCAAGTATTTGGATTTGAATTATTATTTCGAAACGAATTAAAATTGTCTCGAATCGTCTGAAATATAAGAATTAATAATGTTATGGAAAGTGTTTCATTAAAATGAATTTAAGTCACAACAACAAAATTACATAAATGATTATAATGTATGCTATTAATTATAATTTATCTACATAAATATGACATGATATATTTATTTAAACTGTAGAAATTAAATTAAAGGTAAGGTTGTGCTCGAAACCGTTTTCAGATACTCATTTTTATGCATTTTATCTGCATAAATTTCTGCAAATAGGAACAAGCAATTATGCATAAATAATATATCAGTAGAATCCTTAGAGTTTCTTGATTGTCTTATGCTAAATAAGAATACCTGAAAATAAATATAATTTGCAATAGAAATGAAAGAAGAGGAGGCAAAATACATTATACAAAATGAACTATTGTTATAGACATAATTTTTAGAACAAGGCAATTAGGAATAAATATATTCCATTACATTGTAGGTTACATCGTTTATCTGAAATTTATGCAGAAAGCATGTGCAAAATGAGCCATATCAAAGTTTTAAAGCGTCGCTGACGTGGCACTAGTAGTTACAGTAAAAAAAATCTGACGTGGCCGTTACAATACCTCTCGCCTTGACATTGAAGTATTATTATTTAACCTCGCATTTAACCAAATATTAAGCTTTAATTTAAATAAAATACAACAACACCGTATAACATTTGATATAATAATATAAAATAATCATACATTATATTATTTCTGTTTATCTGTCACATTGACAATTTTATTTTTGTTTTAAATTTTATTTCTATTTCGGGATTCACAAATCGTGGTAGGTAAAATTATATATTTAAAAAAATTATATTTCTTTATTGGTTAAAGATATAGAAACAAGTAAGATTAAATATTGTACAATGTAATTTCTTCTTTCATGTGTGGTATGTCAAATTGTAACAATCGCATTATTTTATACAATTTTTGCAAAAAATGTTATAGTGCTACAAGATAAGTACTATTTCCGGTAGGTGGATTTTTACCAAAATCTTTTCAGCTCTTCATTAACATATATAAATGTATAATGCAAAATATTGGAATTTTATGTTCAGTAGAATTTGAGATAATGAACCGGGACGAAAGGCTATAGTAGGCGTACATACAGACTTTCATACACACACACACACACACACACACACACACACACACACACACACACACACACACACACACACACACACACACACACACACACACACACACACACACACACACACACACACACACACACACACACACACACACACACACACACACACACACACACACACACACACACACACACACACACACACACACACACACACACACACACACACACACACACACACACACACACACACACACACACACACACACACACACACACACACACACACACACACACACACACACACACACACACACACACACACACACACACACACACACACACACACACACACACACACACACACACACACACACACACACACACACACACACACACACACACACACACACACACACACACACACACACACACACACACACACACACACACACACACACACACACACACACACACACACACACACACACACACACACACACACACACACACACACACACACACACACACACACACACACACACACACACACACACACACACACAGACATCATCGTGAAAATAGTCAAAATAGGTTCTAAAGGTGCTAAAACGTGCTTATTGACAAAAATCTCGACATCGAATTTTTTCACGATCCCTATACCTCTCTGGGCGAGAGGTAAAAATCTAAAATAAAATTATGACGTATAATAAGTTTTGACTATTATCGGGTTAAAACATTACCAGTAGGTACCTACAGACTTCAAACTGGCATAAAGTGACACTATTCGTACTATTTCTAGGCCGTGCAATAGAACCACAAAATAGAAAAAAATGTTTCAATTATAAAAAATCATATAAAACAAAATCGTTCCGCTTATGAACTCGTCAATGAGTAATGTATCCAGATTAGTGTATGGTGTAAGGTTTGATACAAAGATCGATAAAATGTATGATTCAATGCAAAAAACACTAGGTTGATCAAGTGATCAACCTAGTGTCGAGTCTTGTATCCCAGTTAGTGTTGTGCTTGTTTTTTTGCATTGAATCATACATTTTATCGATCTTTGTATCAAACCTTACACCATACACTAATCTGGATACATTACTCATTGACGAGTTCATAAACGGAACGATTTTGTATTATATTATTGTGACAATGAACTTCGGAAATTCAGATATCATTAATTTTATAAAAATCACCTCTAGAATCCAAAGCAAATAACAAATAACACAAATCTCCCCTCATTTGATTTAATTGTCCACCACCGTTAATAACTATAACATTGATGATTTACTCGTATATGGTGGTGGTGGTGTGGTATAAAAATCCCTTTTCCATATCATAAACCGCAAAATGAATTATCGGCGGGCCACATTCCGTTAGTAGGATTTATGTCCGGCGGCCACGTTACATTTCCCGTGTTTGTGCCGCTCACCGGAAACGAACCGGACCGGAAACTCATTTTCACGTGGAAATGCGCGCGGCCACATTGGTCAGTGTTACCACTCTTAGCGTTTTGTTACCGACATCGTTTATTCATTGTTGTTACGATGAGAATATGGGTTTAGTTTTTGTGGTTTAATTTTAATTACATGTTAACTTAAGAGGTCCATACCTTCTAAAATGTACCTACTAACGTAGCGAGTGTTTTTTGAATGATCAAATTTTATTTCAACAAGGATTTAATAGATATGCATTTTCAGTATTTTGATTAAAAAATCTGATGTGGCCAGCACACAACCTCCCGCCAATCTAAATTTAAAATCATTCACAGGAAAACTCTACTGTGTTGATGCCATCTTCTGATCAATTACTACATTCAATATCTTACTTATGACTTATATGGCGTTAGTGCCAACGTGTCACCCGGCTCACCTGTCAATATTTTTTACGCAGAAACAAAAATCAACCGATCATTAAGGACAAGATTTCAACGTTTTATTTGATAAATGAATTCTTTAAATTTTACTACAGTTCTTTAATGCTATCAGATAAAGACAATTTTTTTATAACGTAAGTTGCAAGTAACATTTCCTTTTATTCCTATTATTTAAAACGTGCTTATTCACTAAAAACTCACATTTGAAAATTTTGACCCATCACAATACCTCCCTTATAGAATATGAGGCGCGATGTAAAAAGTAAAATCGACAATATTCTAGGAATTCGGAAAAAACCTGTAAAACATATAAGCAGTGTTGTGACTGATCTAGATCAATTGATCTAGATCACCGATCTAGCTCAATTTACGTGATCTTTGATCTGATCTAGATCATCTTATTTTTAAGGATCTTGAGTTTGATCTAGATCAAATAAATATGATCTATGATCTTAATATAAGATCATATTTTTAGATCTTTTTCTCCGCTATATGCGAGTTACAGCATGAAATTGAAAATTTAGCATGAGTAAGAGCTTAATATTTTTAATGTTTTAATTTTAAACTGTAGATTAAATAGCTTGAATACTACGTATTTTTTATTTTTTTATTTAATGTAATACATCAATTAAATATTTTGTCTAATATTGATCTTTTTACGATCTAAAGAAAAAAAGATCAGTAATTTCTGATCTGATCTAAAAAAAAGATCCTATCATAAAAATTGATCTATGATCTGATCTAGATCATATTAAATGAGAAGATCTTGGTCTTGATCTAGATCCATTTTAAAATGATCTGTCACAACACTGCATATAAGTAAATACTTACATGAATCAGTGTTATACCCTGTTCACACTAGGAAAGTTTTTAGTAAAAAGTTTTTTGAAAATAAAACAAATGTTAAGAGCTGTCATAAAAGAAACTGTCAATATCGGTCATACGAGGAATCCGATAGGGAAACTAATAATTAAAACTAGTGATCTTAAATATATTTAATAAGAATAATTACATTTCCCGTACGAACAGTATTGACAGCATTATTTTATGACACCTAACAGTTGTTTAACTTTCAAGAAACTTTTTAGTGAAAACTATCCTCGTGTGAACGCCAAGGTACATCTTTTAATTTAAATTACTGAAAAGAACACACCAAATTAATCCTCCTTCCTTTCACCCACCTCCCTCCAACTGAAATGAAGCCATGGCAGAGAACACCTCTGCAGTGTAACTGCGGTCGCTGCCACACATATGTTGCCTCGTCCTGCCGAGGCAGAAATTCCATTAGGAAGATCGAATCTCATTATCCGTGTCACAGTTTACACTACGCCAGCACGACCCGAGAACGAGGAGGATAGAATTTATCGTATTGTTGCTTTGCTTCTGATTGATTCTTGTAACTTGTAACGACGAAGCTTGAGAGGGTTGGGTTTTTCAATATAATTGGTGCATGGTTTAGTTGATTTTTGTTTGAAATATATAGCGAGATATTATTTATTTATTTAATATACAGGCTGTAGAACAGGACGAATCCTAATAATAGTACAACAATAGTTATTTGTGTATCAAGGCTGTATAAGTGATCTTTTTTGGCCAAATCTGAAGTTTGCAGCCGAGGCGTAGGCCGAGGCCAGCAATTCAGGTGAGGCTAAAAACACTTTTAAGCCGAGGTGCACACAACATTTTTAAGTGGCTATCACAAAAATATATAATTTTATGTCAAAAAAAGTTTCTTAGTATAATAAATAATTTTATTTATATAATTTAGGCTAACTAAGTTGTAGGTAATTACTTCTAAATATATTTACCAATTAAAATTAAATATATTTGTTATTTAGCGGCCGTAAAGTAAATGCGGCCGTGAAGTAAAAGCGGCCGTGAAGTAAAAGCGGCCGCGAAGTAAATGCGGCCGTAAAGTAGTCATTTTGACAGATGTCAAAAAATGTGACACTTTACGGCTGTCAAAGGATACGTAAAACAACTATTTATGCAATAGCCACCTAAAAAAAGTATTATATGGGAGATTTAAATTTTTAATGACGATTTGTCGATTCAAGTAGGGAGACCGGCGCTGGTTGTAAGGGGTAAGTTGTTACAGGGCAATAATGCAAAAGACTCAAACGATCTTGGCTACGTCCTCTGTACTCTAGTGACGTCTACGAAGTCACTGAGTACATCTGCGTACGTGGTGACCAAAGCAGCATGTTTGTAACTTTTATTTTTTTTTTCGTAATTTTGGTCTCATGTCCTAGAAATTAAGATAATTTATTGGATTTATATTATTTTTGCTACTTTAAGTTTCTTGATTATAAAATACGTAGTTCTTATTTATTTCATCTAAAATGTTTCATTTTGGTTTCACGTTGAAATCATCCCCGTTCAAAAGAATAGTTATTTTTTGAAATACTTTATTATATTCAGAATATAAATAATAATAATAAAACAACAACAAAATACAGTCAAAAACCTTATTTTGGAACCAGTTACTAATGAACTTGTGAAACGAAAGAAACTAAAATTTAAAATTTTGACACTCAGAGCTAAGTAAAAAATTTAAATATCAAAATAAACAACCGTTTCAGCACAGAAAATTAGTCTTGATTTAAAAACACGGAAAACCACGAATAATTATTCTAATCGGTCTGAAGCAGTGTCAAATTTTGGTTACTCCGGCATTAGAATACATTAAATAATAAAAATATTAGGATACACCAGCGTAAATTCGATTAGTTCATATTTTGTGCCTGTTTATTTAGGAAATAAACTAATAAAATATATCTCGTTCTCATTATTTCTAATTATATAGCATTATAGATAACATTCCTCGACAAATCGACAAATGTTACCAAGCAACAATCTTTTGACATAAATTTTTCCAGCATCACTTGATATATTACTATTGACAATAATTGACTGCTTAAATGATGTTTTGCACTTTCGGGACTAAAACTCTTCCTTAGTCTTTATTTTTAGGGACTAAGGTTCTTAATTTGTTCCCAAGGGATTATTTTTCATATTTAATCTCGTTGTCAAGAAATTGAATTAATTATTCCCGTTGTCAAGTAAATACGTGCTATTTGTTACAGAGTATCTATGGTAACAATATAAATATTTGTCATAAAATTTACTGTCAATATTGCAAAATGTGTATTCTTTTAAACTATTTTGCATTCATTTGAGGATGAAGTGCAAAAATAGCGTATATACCACAGGACTAAAGTATCTTTAATCCCTC
The DNA here is from genome assembly GCA_947534325.1 of Agonum fuliginosum. Classification (NCBI taxonomy): domain Eukaryota; kingdom Metazoa; phylum Arthropoda; class Insecta; order Coleoptera; family Carabidae; genus Agonum; species Agonum fuliginosum. The sequence goes on along the minus strand of OX384035.1, from coordinate 510,266 downwards.
AGGTGATTATTTCCCTCACCTTCGGCTCGTGAAATAAACTTCACCCTCAGGATTAAATCATGCACTTTACTCCCTCAATATATAATATACTATAAAGTGTCAGTTTTACAAAGTAGTGAACAAAACTATTTGTTTTATAAATAAGCACACTTGCCGCAACAATTTGCATTAGCTCGCACCTCCGCGAACTAATTAATGAAATTCTTCACCATACTTTGAATCTTTAGTGCATATTCCTCGATAATTATTTCCACGCGCGCGTAAATTTGCATACTTAAAGTGCAAGGTGATGAAATTCAACTTATCTGATAATCGCGGTATCTTCGGGCGTGAATAATTACTTATTTTAAATTTAGAACAATGTTAAAGCTGACTGCACAAAAAATATGAATACCAAGTTTAATTTATATTCCCGAGCAAGATGGCGGATAGACACATAGTTAAAGTTCTTAAGCTTTGGACGAGAACATATACTTTACTTTAAATCGATAACTGGCGAGATTTTAAACCGAGAATAAAATAAAAAGAAATCTGGACAAAAAATTAATATTTATGCAGGAGATCGACGCAAAAACGGTTTCATCAACTTTCTGTGGAAGAAAATTAAAATGTAATTTCTGGAGAAGCCACACTTTTTCTATAAAATCATTACAAGTTACAATAACACTGCTGTACAGGATTCTAAATGAATTTTTCCAGGTTGGAGGTTTCCAAGCCTATGACTTTAAAAAAATACTTATTGTGTATCAATTTTCAGCAATAAATATGTTATGTATTTTTCTGTATTTTTCGACTACAGATTTGAAATCCTCGTGGTCGAATTAATATATAACCACATTTTAAGCCAATTCCCAATATTATTCTTTAGGCTAGAAAATAAGCAAATTTTATCTCTTCGATTTTGTACCATTTTTGAATACCTCAATAAAAATTGTACCCCTTAGAATTTTTTCGTGAAAATTTGGATTCCTACATAATTTGACCCGAGAAATCCAATGGTGAAAAAATAAATTTTCCATTTCGACCAGTTTTCGACTTTAAAAAAATATGTCGAAAAATATTGGTCGAAAAAAATTTTCGACTGCAGATTCGAAATCCTCGGGGGCGAATTAGTATATAACCAAATTTTCAGCCAATTTTGAGAGAAAAAGTTATTTTGGCCAAAATTTCATCAGGCCTTCTTTTTTGGCCATTTTCGAAAACCCTTCATAAAAATTGTACCAGTTAGATTTGTTTCGCGAAAATTTGGATTTATATGTAATTTGACGCGAGGAATCCAATGGTGAAAAAATTACAGCCATAGCTAATCCCGTCTGTCACCTGCAAAAATTATCTCGGAAAGCATTAGCCGAAATTTTTTTTTAGTACCACCATTGGATTCCTCGGGTCCAAAATAGGGTATAACCAAATTTTGAACGAATTGAAAATTTCGAAAATTTTCAACATTTTTAAAAATTTTCAAAGTGCTTTTAAAATTGTACCCGACAGAATTTTTTAAAGAAAATTTGTATTTATATGTAGTTTGATATGAGGAATCCATTGGTGTACTTAAAAAAATATACGAAAATATTTGTATCTTGATTTGTGTAGTAGTAAAAAGAGTAGGGTATGGCGGGAGGTCTTGTGCGGCCACATCAGATTTTTTGAAGGTGTGTGCTATTAAAAATGATTGATTTATTATAAACATAAAATACCTAGATACTTCAATATACAAAATCTGTACGTAAAAATGAAAGCCAAATCCAAATCTGATCTGTACTGCCAACTTTTGCAATGTTAAAATATGAAAACCATAAATAAAATCCTGTTTCGTTAATATTTCCACCTTTTACAACGTCATCCGTAAATTTTTCAAAGATCAAAATTACTCTTAATCGAATGCAAAAACAAAAGCTTAATATAAAACTCATCAATCTAGTTGAATACTGGAATAAATCTAATGTCCTTTCAAAAAATAAAATTTAGCATTGGTATTCGCGGAGTGGTCTGAATCTCTTTCATCTTTTGTTGGGTAATATTCTCTCCTTGGCGTTGTTTTCCCTTCGCCGATATGAATTCCCGACACGTCCGTAAATGTTTGGGATGCGAGCATTATGTGTATTATTTCATTTTTTACTGTTACATTCGCCCAAATACACTCCACAATTCAAATATTCATATACGGCGCGACTTTACGTGTGGTTCTTTTAATTAAAAATTATATTATGAAGGAAGAACAACGATTATGAGCCGTTAACGTTTGATAACCGGTTATATTTTTGATGTTTGTTTAATTTGTCAAACATTTGATTACATTTTTTGGGATTTATTAACTTTTAACTCGTTATCTCTTGCAAGCAATAAAACAAAACACTTTTTATTTACGAGTTCATGTTAACGTATGAATTTTTTACAAGCAGCCGTTAACGTGTTGCAAAATATTAGTTTAGTAAACTTTGTATCAAAACGTCACTGAGTCAATAGATAGTACACGCTCATCAAATAACGTATAGTATTATTCTTATTTTCGATGTATCTTTTTCTATTTGGCGTTCACAAGGTTAACTTTGTGAAACGCAACTGAATGTCGCTGAGGTTCACTTTGTGACACGCAACATATTTTTTTAGAAGGTTGGTATCGGTAGTATAAGATGACATTTATTTCAATTGTCAAACATCAAACCTCAGAACGGACAAATGTGTTTTGTTTAATTAATTACTTTATATTCAATAAAATTAATGAATCTAGTAGTAGATAACATATAAGTTCAATATTTTCTATAATGTCTGCACTTATCACCTAGAATACTACAATAATTATATAATTTTACAGTGACAGTGACAGTTAAATAAATGCCAATATTAATGTTACCAACTGTCACACACATAAATTTCCCTAAATCGACTTGTGTATATTGTTGCAGTTTAACTTAAATTTTAATATTAAAAAGACACCAAATAGAAAATATAGTACAAAGAACTCATTTTATAAGACTATTTTGGCACTTGTCCTTTAGTAAACTCGCCCGAGGGCGCATTTTACTAAATTTGGACGCGTGCGAAAAAATCATGTCTTATAAAACTTATTCTTTAATATACTACTTGGTTACGATTTTGACAGCAATGTATTAGAGCGTTCTTGTTTAAAATGAAACATATTGAATCTAACTGTATTATTCTTGAACAATATGAGATATTTAGGCAGCTGCAATAGTTCCAAGGGACGCTTTCAACATAAACTTTTAATTGTTCAAAGTATAAATCGTATTTCCAAGTAGAAGCAATGAGACACCAATAAACAAATTCAAATTGATTCCCTATGTTTGATTTTAAAAAGAACGCTCTAATACATTGCTGTCAAATTCGCAACAATGGATATAAAAATCTCATGTTTCACGTTCAGTATGTAAGCATTGTTCACGATGTAATAATAATGATTTTTTAAAATTATAGGGTTGAGAATTTTGGTCAAGTGATTGATGATTTTTTGGTTGACTTGTTTGTTTACTTCGGGCTAATGAGTTTTTAATTTGCAGATATATAAAATTATGATATATTATATTCGAAAGAAAAGGGTAAGTTTAATATGATTTATTAATATTTCGCAAGATTTTTCTATATAAAATAAATACAAACGTGAAATTGTAGGATCCATCGATAATAATTTATTTGAAGGAATGGTGAGGCTTCAGAAATCCATGTTAAATTAATTAGTTCTTAAGAGATCCTCTTCCTAAAATCCAACATAAAACGTACTTACGTAACGAGTGTTTTGTGGCCAGTACAAGAATTATTCTAAAATTGTATTTCAACAAGGATTACATACTTAGAGGATCAATTAACAATTGTGCCTTTTGTAAAATTTTAATTACAAAATTGTAGGTACATGATTATACCCAATTTATGCATATATCTACTGATATAATTTTTTTAATTTATACTCTTAACACTTAGCTTACGATTTTGTATCAATAAATCAACAAATATAATCTTCTGTCAAAATATCATTCTTCATTTTTTAGTTTTTACAAATACACTACAAAGGTCTTAGATAAAATATTGTATGATATATGTATTAATGTATTAAAAATGATTTTATTTCGTTCGTGGGGTTGCTTTACCTCACTCATAAAATATAACTTTTAACACATATCATAAATAACTATTAAGTAAATTTAATTAAAAGGATCAGTTTCATCAATGTAAGTCAAAGTTTTTGATTTCATCTACTAGATACAAAACAGTACCTACCTACAAAATTTATATTATGGAGTATGAAATACCAGTAAATCCGGCCCTGGCAGTGGTAACATTGCCAATAAACCCGCCGTGTTGTTTTAACAATATTTCTGTTTGCTGATGACAATTCATTCCGAGTAAATATTTCTCTAAACTCATAAACTATGAAATAAATGCTTACATGCATATATAATTTACCCTCCCCATAAAATATGGCAAATTTGTGACCGGAATATTAATTTGTCATTATATGTAATAAGGCGAGAAAAGTTGCAATTGGTTTTTTATTAAAATTATATGTAAATGAAAACTATAAAATGGGGTTAGAATGCAAAAACAGTGAGAATTGTGAAACAATGTATACTAGTAATTAAATTGTCACTGAAAAAACTTGTTAAGCGGAATAAAAGAGACCATTATGAAATTGCATGCGGATAATAAGTTTCTAGAATTTTTAATGAAGTTTCACAGAAAAGTAGTTTAAAAATAAACGCTCATTTAATAAAAATAATGTGATTATTTATTAAAACGAAGTTTCGTTTCGTTTCCAACTCTGAATGGCAATGTTCCCTGTTTAAATTGTGACTTTTAATATTCCAAATATTGTAATTTTATGACATGTTGAAGATGGGAAGAGTAGGTACTCTTCCCGTCTACGTTTTTTCTGAATTCTTAGAATATTTTAGATTTTTTCTATTCCACTCTTTTCTCCACTACTACGACTGTCTGAAACCAGCCCGAAACTCATACTTTACCGCATCCTAGCAATGCAATGTCATGTGGAAGTTGAAAAATACTGTAAAAGTGTTTTCGTTGCGAGTAAACTGTTAGTTTGTTATTGACTTCAAGGTAATGTTTCATAAACATTTAATAGAGAAAGAATGGATCTACAGATGTTCCTTTTTACTCGTAGAAAGAATTCAGAATAGGATTGATGTGAAAGAGAGAGTTAAAACGAGAACGCAGTATTGTGACGTAGAAGTATAGCTCTATAAAATTTCAAATATTTAAAAAACTACTCTTTAAAAAAATGTTCATCGCAATAATAATTTTTTCAGGTCTCCTTTCAGTTATATTATCATATGTGCATTAATTATTCCCGGAAATTTTTTGAGTGTCCGACAACGTCTTAATTAGCTCGAGTGGTACACGAGAGCTAATTATGTTGTTGGAATGCATGTTAAGAAATTTCCTGGATATGAATTAATGCACGAGTGCATATTCGGTAAGAAAAACGCAATGACACCGCCTCTCTATTTGTGAATTCTTCTTACAATATAGAAACTTGAAATATGTACTAAATTTGCATTTAACATTAATAAATATGTATTATTTACCTTATTAATTGCTTATCTACACTCAAAATTACATGTCAACTGACATATGACAGTAAAGATTCCGCTTATCAATTTCAGTTAAGTTCCTCAAGCTACTAGTATAAAATTCCCACTAAATTCTTATATAGGTAACCATGATTACTATTATTGTTAGCAATAATTCTTCCATTGGCTGTTATTTGTGTCATGCGATTTTCAAAATAATAATATTTTTATTGACGTTATTACAAGAAAAACTGAATGATGTTGGCAATTATAATAAATTTAAGATCATAGAAATTTCCAGATAAATCGACGTATTTGAAGCATGACGTAACGGCCTTAACTAAATATATTCAACTAATTTTTGAGTTCAACTGAACTCCTAAATCGAGAAGTAAAATAGCTGATGCAAGCAAAAATATCCCAAGTAGAACTAAATAATAATAAATCCGGAAAGCTATCAAACAAAAATCTCAGTAAAAATTAGCATCTTATGAAAGCACAACACACGATAATGCGTACAGTAAATAAATCATAGTAATGAGATCACTATTAACAAGGGCACTTCCTCTTTAGATAATTACAATTACGCGCTGCAGAACTATGAATAGAAATAGCCGGTGTGTATGAAAGATGCGATATTGTTAGTGTGACGTCGCGGTGTGGCTTACAGTATGGTGTAGTGCGCTAGGAACGCATACATTACATAAATCACACCGACAAAAGTGTCGCGCAGCACGCGAAGTATAATTAGGGCCAATGATTCACGCATTTTATTGCGACAAGTGTTTATGGTAATTTATTTCGCGGAAAGTTCGTTTTCCTTTAAATTCGCAATGCTCTGATTTACTTCTTATAAGTTATCAGTTAGGGCCGGTTACTGAAATGATATAATTGACCAGTCAGCCAAAGAGCACCTCCACCATAAAATCAAATTTGAAATAAAGTCAATTATATTGATTATTATTGACGTTATGTAAGTAAACTGACCAATGACGTCCATAATATATCGGCAAAAATTGTAAAAATGCCCTAGGGATTGTTCAAGTGACAATTTTCCCTTTACTATGTATGTATCACAATTAGGTATACTGATTTTGTATTGTTTTAATTGAAATTAAAAGTGTCAAATGAATCTTTTTTTGACAACTTCTTACGATGAAATAATATATCAAATATAACGCCAAAAAATACAGGTACGTCAAAAACCTTAGTTTGGAACAAATTACTAATAAACTTTTGAAACGAAAGAAACTAAAATTTAAAATTTCGACACTCAGAGATTAGTAAAAATAAACAACCGTTTAGGGAAAAAAATTAGTCTTAATTTAAAAACACGAAAAACCACGAATAATTATACTAATCAGTCATCAGCAGTGTCAAATTTTACTTACTCAGGCATTAGAAAACATTTAATAATAAAAATATTAGGACATTCCAGTGTAAGATCGATTAGTTCATATTTTGTCTGTTTATTTGGGAAATAGGCATCATTCCTCGACAAATTGAATGATAAAATTTTGATCATGTCATTTGTTACCAAGCAACTTTGTTTTGAAATAAATTTTTCCAGCAAAATAATAATCCCTTGATAAAACTGGTAATTTATGTAAGGTACTACACCGATAAATTATTGTCAATACCTCATATAATTTGTTTGTCAAGTGCGTATGAAAACAGTACAATGAATACTTTGATTTATTTATTATTTTCGGTTCTTTTGTCAGTTACAAATACCCCTGTTTTGTATCAATTTTGACCTACTAGTTTTCGATTTACCATTAAGATTACGAAGGAAATATCCACTCAAACCACACCTTGTATTCTCTTTGCGATAAAATGCCATAATGGTTCACCGATTAACTCCAAACTCCAACACTATAAATTATTCGCTTTAATTTCAAATCGATGCACATTAATAATTAGAAGTGATGTGCTAACACTTTAACATAAATAGGGACGGACTGAATATTGCAGTTACTTAATTTGCTAGTACCTTCGTTGAGAGTGCATAAAAATATTATAAAATTAAATTCAAATAGATACTTGTTTATATTTTATGTTTTTCTACTCCCTACTGGATATTGGCAACATACCTTCATACTATCATGTGTGGATAGGGATGTCATATCCACACCAGGTGTGGATATGAAATTCAAAGTCAAATACGTCAAAAAATTGTTAATGCGTGCAAATTATGTTTTTATTATGACAAATAATTACTAAAAACATTAAATCAACTGTTATTTAATAATTAATTATGTTTAAAAGCATTATTTTATTGCTAAAAAAGCAAATAAAATTTAGAGATTTTACGTTGGCAACAATTATTCAAATGTCATATGTCGCAAAATAATTGATGTAACCCTACTTTTAAATAATTTTTGGAATCACATTGAGTGCATTTTATTGCAAAAACCATATTTCGTAGAAAAAATAGGCTGTACAACTCGAGTGGATTGCCTATATCGCACGCGAACGTTTGCAGACACTCCCCCTGTGGGGTCGTGACTGCAAACTCGTTCTCGTGCGATATAGGCATCACACCCACTCTTGTTGTACAATATACTATTAATTACTGTTGTTCATTATTTCTTATATTTTTCTTAGTAAAAAATATTTAACAATAAAAAAACAAACAAGATACTGTCATTATCCATAAACTAAACATTTCCATGTATTACCTATCTATCGATAATAAATAAAAATATTAGTTTTATACATATTGTATCACTTACCAGTTTTGCGTTAAATATTTCTAGTTGATTGGCTTATACTCCAATATGTTCGTATATTCCAATCTGGAACAAAAAAAACATACCTATTAATACACAGTAAAAAATCCAAAGGTGGTTATGGTTAAAAATGTTGTGGTTAAAACGTCCCGTGTTAAATCAACCACTGTACGTGTTGTATTTAACCAAATGCTGTGTTAAAATTTAACACTGTAGTTATCAGTGTTACTAATACCTAGTGAGTGGTTAAATTTTACACCAAAACATTAATTTAACCAATTTAAAAGCTAAATTTCTTTTTCTTGGTGTTAATTTTTACACAGAATGCGTTTTGTGTCCAAATTTTAGGGTAGAGGGGGTAAATAGAACTAATGTTTAAGCTTGTTATTTGTTGTTAACATCTTAGTATGTTTGAAACTAACTTAGAACATAGAGCACACTCACCAAAAAAATAATTATAAAATGAGTGATTCAAATTCAAGAATAATTAGGAATATATTGAATTAAAAAACAAGAATTGCACAATGAAAATGGGCATATGAAGACGTTGTCAATGCTGCATGTAAATGTTTAGTAAATATTTATTCTTATGTTGAACAGAATGAATTTTGGTTAAATTAAAACTACTCGGTGTGGATAAATTGGAACCACTCTCAGTGTTATTTCAGTGTTAAATTTAACACCAGATTTTTTACTGTGTAAGTATCTTCACTGCTAACTCAAAATGTACTGCACCGATTAGGTTCTGGTATGTTAATAGTTTATAAAATTAAAGATAAGTAAAAATATGAGTGTCGTTATGCTCGTAAATATGAAATAAACTCGAGTTGCAAATAAATCAAATATAGGATTTAAAAAATTGTTACATAACAGAACATGGAGCGCACAGGATATGCTATAGTTAAACTAGTTCATGATACAATGATCACCTCGCAAAAAATTGTAGGAAAAGAATCGCATAACATATGCACTCTCTCCCATTTCCAGTTATAATTGCAACGTTGCTCTTTGGAAATTAAATCGAAACAAAACGACTGTTCTTTTTCCAGTGTCGCGTCTCTGTGTTGGCAAAACTGCGAAAAAATCCTCGTTGTCGGGACAGCGAGCGCTAGCTGTGATTTCCCGGAACTGTGTATAAAAGCTACAAGTTAAATTGCTCGAACGTAAACAGTTTATGTTGAACAGGCACGAAGAATTATTTTTTACGATTCGAAAGAGGATAAATAACTTTTAAGCTCGTTGTTTTTGGTCGTTAAATATTTATTTCAATTATTTTTCCTTCGAAGATCCAAATACGAGTCGTGTTTCATTCTGAAATTAGATATTTGTAGGAAAACTACACTGTACCCTGTTTGAAATAACGAAAGTATTTTGACAGTTAATTAGAGTATGGTTTACACCAAAACATTATCGCTGTTTAAAAAGAAGCACCATATAAAAATCTGATGTGGCCAGCACACAACCTCCCGCTATATCATAAACATAAATGTATACGTATACAATCCGGTGGTCATATAAAATTATGCAAATAAAAATCTAAAATATTCAAACACAAAACTTCATTCATTCACAGGAGAACTCTTATGTGTTGAAGATTTCTGAATTATTCAAAATTCAATTTGACGTTTCCATAACTTCTTCAACAATATTTATTTTTACATTACCTATGACAGAACTCTAAATTGAAATTATAAATCTAAATATAATTTCTACAGTAATCAATATTATTCAATTAAATGCAAAAACAATTCTATCGGTATGTCAATTTGAATCCAGGCGTTTACAGAGTTGTGTTTGTATTTATTTATAATATAATTATAATACAAAACAAAAGTTAATTGTATTATTTATTAAATATTATTTGTTCCGTATACAATTAACATCAAAATCTATAGAGGTGTCATTCACAATAAATTGAATTATTTCACTGTTTTTAATATAACTTTTTATATAATTAATTATTATATGCATAAAAAATTTCAGTGAAAAATTAATTAATTATACGACTTTCATAACTATGATGAAATTTAAAAATATATAAATACAGAAAAATACTCTAATAATAATATAATTAAAACTGCCGCATTTACGTATGTCAAACATCGTAAAGGTATCGACTCCACGTAGCTCAACACCGCGTTTGTCCTATGTTTATGCATAGAAACACTCCCCAAAAATACGTAAAAACGGTCTAGTAATTTCTAAAATGCTCAAGAAGTTTTGTAAATAAAGCTAATTTTCATAAATTTATTTACAGACGAAGAATGCAACTAGGTTTATGCTGAGTTACATTTTCTAATAAATCTCTTAATAATAAGATAAATCATGTCAAAAATTGTTTTTCATTAATTTTTATATGAATTCAAAGATTTTTTCGACATAAGCCTAGATTAATTCTTTCAAAAATATCTACCAGCTTTTTCTTCAAATTTTTAATATGCAATGAGTAAAGCAGAAACCAAATTTGAACCCAATCGGTGCAGTACATTTTGAGTTAGCTTGCCGCCATTTTGTTTAAAGATGGTGGACTGACATTTCAGTATGCTCATGTCATACAGGGTTTCCCAAAAATCCCGGGACGGGGCTATAAGTTTTGATTTTGAACGAGTGAAGAAAGAATTGAATTGAAAAGGGGATAACTAAAGAGTAATAAAAACTGCATTCTTAGATAGTTTAGAACTTCCATGCAACGTGGAGTTTTTTCCAACATTTTTAATTAGCAACCACTGTCTAGTTTCATCTTTTTCGGTCTCGTGATCCTAGTGATCCCCAAATTTTTAATTTGTTTTCTTCACTCCTTCAAAACTTATAGCTACATTTACAAGTTCTGCATATTTATTTTATAAAGTAATAACCAATAAACTGACTTTTGCAGACGAAAACCCGTGATTTATTAAAACATAACTATCTCAATATTGAAGTGCAAAATGTAAGGATACTACACCTAACCTGAGTAAAATACAAAACATTTAATTTAAAAACAATTAAACCTGCTGTCTTCTTGTAAACAATCTCGAGTATTTAGCGCCTTATTATCCATCCTCCAAGCCTTATTACCATGATTATCAAGCTATTTCCTTCCTGGGTAAACCGTCCGTTATCTGATTCCTTGACATCGTGAAAACCTCGATAGCATCTGAGTTTTTAAAGACTGAGGCAGTGCGCCGTCAAAGGAGCGTATTTAGTTCGCTTTTTAAAAGCATGTGAGTGAAACTAGCGCCGCATTCTCACTAATCACCTGGTGAATCTTGAATGACGCTGTGACGTACTCTCTTTGAATTAGTGCCCTTTATGTGGAATAAAAACCCGCCTTTGAAATGAAAATGGGACATGGAATGGGTGTGTTGCTTCAATAGGTTTTTTAGTGTATTGTTAATTGTAATAAAGTTGGTTTTTAGTTGTATGGTGGGTGATGAAGTAATTATGACTGATATAAAGGTACAAGTAGGGGAGACTGGGGCCAGAAATACCGTAGGCAACTTCTTTTCAGCTCCACGCACTATCATCAAACTTATAAATACTATAGTAAGATTCAGAGCTAGAGTAAAATTCAAATATCTGAGACCCTGAGCTGCTCGAGAAGGCAGAGCTTGTCATGTACTGTCCGTTTTACAAAAGTGGAACTAGCGAGTATAACTCAATCACAATCAATTACAAAATTCACAGAGTTACACGAAGCAAAACACTACGAACGTCAACATGAGAATAACAGATATTGAAGCTGATGTTCTGTAGAACAGACAGTAGCATAGTTTCCTCTTGTTTATCATATATGCCTCTCTTTCTAAGACGAGAATTCGTACTTTGCGCAGGGTTCTGCTTAAATGAATTTACCTCTACACAATTATAACTGTAAGTGGCTAATTTAACCAACCAGCGATCAACGTTCGTACTTTTAAGAGGCGCGTTCGGAAAATACCGAACTTCTGAACGTAAGTCGTCATTTCAAAGTGAGGCGGGTTCGTCAAACCATTCTTTTTGCAGTAAATCGAACAAAAAATGTAGGTAAGGAAAACTGAGCATAGAATGTACTGGCTAACTAGATAATCTACAATTTCAACAGCGAAAACATAGCATCGTTGTCCCATCATATCTCATTTAATTTATAACACAGACGAATGAAAAAAAAATACTTATTGTTAACAAATGTTCAATTTATACCCTTTTTTCAGAAATTTAAAATAGCTTTTTGTTCACTAGAAAAAAAATCTTAAAAATCGAGAAAAATGGCTGATTTCAAAGTCATTTTGTTCCAAAATCATAAGTTAAAGAAGAAAAATGAAAACAGAAAGACCTTCTAACATCTTTTGGTGATATTTTCATATGTTGTAAATAGGTAAAGGAAAAACCTCTAAATAACAAATGATCATGGGACGCGCACACCTCTGTTTTAAAAGAAAATTAACTACCAGAAATTGAAATTGAAATTGGAATTTTGTGGAAGCGCTGGTTGGTTAATTTAGCACTTATACTTATAATTGGGTAGGTCTGAACCTAGCATATGTTTCTTTACTTGAACACGAACATGTAAAAGTTCCTGAAATATTCCAATTCTTAAGCTGCTCATGTACGTTTATTCCGAATTCCTAGAATACTCTCGATTTTACTTTTATTTCTATTCCACTCTTTTCCCCATTACTACGGCTGCCTAAAACCACCCAGAAACTCGTACTTTGCCGTATCCTAGCTATGCAATGTCATTTTAAAGTTGAAAATTACTGTAAAAGTATTTTCGTTGCAAGTAAACTGTCAGAATATTATTGACTTCAGGATAAATATTTAATAGAGAAAGAATGACGTGCATTTATAATTTTAATAATTTATTTTTATCATGAGATATAACTGTGTAAAGTTTGTATAAAATAGGAATTTTTTTTAGTTTTATTTTATATTTAAAAATATAAAAATCTATGCTGAAATAAAATGTGACCATTCTTGTACTGGCCACAAAACACTCGCTACGTTAGTACATTTTATGCAGGAATTTAGATGGTAGACGGGCCTCTTAATTAAAATGATAAACCAGTACCTATCTAAGAAAACTAAACAATTTCTTTTAAAAAGTTCAACCAATTTTTTTACCGGTTCACTGAAGCTGCGGCTTGTACCGGTTATCGTATCTGTACCGGTTCGAGTCTTTGACGCCAAATAATCCATAGACTTCCGAACAAATGACACAACAATACGAGAGCTTTTCACAAATTCAAAAGTTGCCAGAAAGATAAAAGGAAATCGCATCCCGTCTGTGAAACTCCGGGTCTTTCATTTGCAGTGAAAACTCCGGCGGCTTAACCGGAAGATCGATGATGCTTTTTATTAAATAATACGCCACACAAATGGCCACGTTAATGTGGGATACGCTCAACCCCACGGGACGGCGCGGGAAATAAAATAACTATAAAATATAAGACGAGGCGGAATTGAAAGGCGGCAAAAATGCTCTGCTGTAAAACCGATGATTCATTTCATTAAGGCGCTACACTTGTGCCAAAAATATATTGAAAAATGATCAAGCTATATTACAAACTGAGCTGTTGTTAGTACACCTACACTGTTCATATTTTTATATATATATATATATATATATATATATATATATATATATATATATATATATATATATATATATATATATATATATATATATATATATATATATATATATATATATATACATAGTTAAAAGATGACTCTAGAGTGCTAAGAAATTATATTTTCGCAATACAATAGTCAATTTGGCCGAATTTTTACTATATTTTTCGTCAGATATGTAATTTTCTTGACAAAAAATATTTTCTTTAATGCAAGGAATCGACTATTTAAACCAAAATTAATAAATATACAATAATAAGGCCATAATTTGTAATATTAATTAATTATTATTTTCTCTAATGTGTTGTATGAATTTTTTAATCAAATAATGCTTCGTAATTACTTATGGTAAATTTCAGATTGCTATTTTGAGCAATATAGCCAAAATCGTGAATTCTAATTCTATTGCAGCAATATTGCATGCAACAAGTGTGTAGAGGTGTAGCAGTTTCTGCTTTACTCATGCATATTCAAAATTTGAAGGAAAAACAGGTACTACATTAATCTAGGTTTATACCCAGATTCTGAAAAAATCTTTGGAATCAATATAAAAAATTAATGGAAAAGTGTGTTTTAAGCAATATTAAAAAATGTAACTCGGCATAAATCTTCGTTTGTAAATAAATTTATGAAATTTAGCTTTATCTGTAAAACTTCGTGAGCATTTGACTGCTTTTACGTATTTTAGGCAAATGTTTTCTTGCGTCACCATAGAAGCTACGTGGAGTCGATACCCTTAAAAAGAGTGATCAATGTATACCTATGAGAGGAAAATTATTATTTATTCAAAAAGAATGCATTAGAAGATTTTTAAAATTTACTTCTTTACTCCAGTCGGATACATATTTCAGTTAAATTGCACAACAATCTCTCCACTAACAACTATGAGTACCTGTGTGTTGACGGCTGGTAACTGCACACGCACGGTAAAATCGTATAATTCTTATCAAATTATTGTTGACAGGTGTTATTAAATATAGTCGTTTAAAATCTAGGTATAATAAAGGTCGTAGTCTACTTGTATTTGTATTATTCATTCGAATATACGATAGCACGATTTCAACTTTAATTCTCATTAGTAGATACCTAAATACTAGTATTAAACTCTTTTCATATTGTATGTTTTAACAAAAATAAAGAAAGAAAATTATTTATTAATTAAATAAAATGCAAAATAATATACTTATTAACGTTATGGTGCATTATTAAAATATGTAGTAGGTGTACAAACTAGGTAATGAATTACAAAAATTAACATTTTTTTCTATTTTCTATAAAATTTTAATAATCCCGAGTGTAGAATATGGATATTTGTTGTAGGTATGTAGATATTGTCCAGGATAAATATAATATGAATATATGTACAGCTCTGAGCTTTGAGGTTTGAAATTACGACATAACTGTGTATTCATTTTCTAACTTTAAATTAAATTTTGTTTCCCTATTTCTGTAGTTTATTTGTTTGCTATTTTTGTTATTAAACTATATTAAAAAAGTTTTCGAACAGATGCCTGGAGGGCTGTTCAAAATGAAACTATGAAGCTATACTTTGTCGAGATGAATTAATGAAGCTTAACTAAATCATTTGTCAGACTTTTCTAATAATAAGTTTCGGATTTTCTTTTTCAATTAATGTTTCCACTACTACAGGATATTTTACAACTGCAGTATACAAATTAAAAGCAGATATTACATTATTGGTACTGATCACAAATAAAAAAATATATTTTTGGTTCATTTCGCAAGATTAATTACACTGTACATAAAATAAAGGCTATGTCCTTTTCCTTTAAATAAAAATTCTAACCTTTGGTGCACTCGGACGATGGTAAAGTATCCCAGAAATCCTTGAAATTGCACATGACACTGCACTTTAAAAATTGTACTCGTTATTATTTGTATATCATTCTACACTTTAAAAAGTTCAATTACACGCAATCTATAGACATTTTGACGTTTAAATACATCAAAATATATACACAAAATTATTAATTTTATGTTATAACTATTGATACACGCACTATGACACTCCACGGTCAACTGAGCCTGCAAACATTGGTTCCTAATTCAGCGCAACAAGGTACAGACAGGTTTAGTTTGTTAGTCTATAAGAATATTGTATTTAAAATATTATTTTATTTTATTTTAGTAAACCAGGGATACCCAAACTGTTCTTTATAATATGAATGTGAAATACGTACCTATATCAAAAATATATTTATTATCTCCCGTCTCATACTCTATAAGGAAGGTATTGTGATGGGTTAAAATATTCGAGTGTGATCTTCTGGTGGATAAGCACGTTTTAGGGTCCCTAGAGTAAGAATTATATAACTTATTATTTCGCTATCTTGTAGTACATGATCGTTTAACATTTGTCACTATGTAAAAATTAAATTAAATGACATGACAGTGACAGTGACAATAGTAAAATAAAATATCGTTTATATCTTCTTCTGCAGTTTAAATAAAATAAAATATGGAAGGTGGATGTTGATTTTTCTCATTAAAATAAAATATATTTGTGATTAGTAGTACCTATAATATATTAATATATTTGTATAATAAGTAAAAAGAATAAAGTAAGTATAGCGGGAGGTCTTGTGCTGGCCACATCAGATTTTTTTACTGGCCCACCTAAAAATACTAGTTACGTCCCTGTAATTCACGAATGTAAATACAACTACAATATTACAATATTAGTTGATTTGGGAACTTTTGTTGTGTGTTGTGTGAAATAAAGTCCCTAAATAAGCAGCTGTTCAACTTCTATAACATTTCTTGTTTTGTAGGAAATGGTATCAACTTTTAAATCTATTTCTTGACCTCATTTCTTTGGAAGAACTTTCAAAGTATTTTTTTTTCGTTTTATAAGTAAATAAGTAAAATTTACCGGGTAACGACACTATTACTTACAGTAACTTTTTAATTTTAAAAGTTAATAACAGTTTTGTTCCTTTTTAGAATAGATCTTTAATAACTCATGAATTAGTTCATTTTGAAATAAGAAATAGTTAGAAGTTTATATTAGTTTTTGTCATGTTATTTCTTAACAACGGAAACTATACTAATAGGGGATGAAAGTCAGACAACTACTCGTAACTTTGAATATATTTACTTAACGATTTATACGAAAGATAAATTGAAATTTGAGAACTAAAGGTTCATTCTCACTGCTTATCATAGTCATAGTTTTTGTTAGTTGTCATAGTCTTACACAGTTTGGCATATCGAATTACGTGTAAACCTTCACAGTGCTAGTTTTAGTTTAGTTTTTAGGCTTTGTCATAAACACAATCACAAAAGTATGCAAACTTCAAATTTTTGTCATAATCATAGTAATTATTTTATGAGATAGCGATATATTTATATACCTGTCTCTTTTTAATGCTGTTGTCAAACAGAATATGATCTTCTTATGTCAAAAAATTAATAATGCTACAGAAAAATTAAAGCAAGGTAAATATAAATAAAAATGTTCCTTCATTACTTGAAAATAGGTTTAAGCCAAGTTTAATCTATAATTTATAAATAAAATATATTTACAGGGGTGCGTTCCAAAACCTTACCATGGAGCACAGAGTAAAGTATTGGAGTAAGAGTAGGTTACTCCAGGGTTTTGTGGGGTTTCGGAACGACGTAGAGTAGGAAATATTTTATGGTGATATAACCTATAACCACATTTATTTGATATACAAAATTGATCTTGCATCATGGATAATAGAAGGGTGTTAAGTGTTATAACTGCGAATATTTATGATTATTCGCGCCAATTTATAAATGTAGTCCTGGTAAGGTTTTCGAATATATTTATGAATATACCTTTATTTTCCAAAATCAACATATTATCTTCTTTTAGAATACAAATTACTTTATAATCGTTTGCATCAATTTGTGTGGCTGATTCCAATTCGTTGTCCATTATAAATTAATAATAATAAGATATTATGGAACAGACAATTTAGGTTAGCACTATTTGGCGCCAAAGTCACCAGAGTACGTTTTGTACCCTCCTATTTTACAGGGTACGAAGAGTATGCTCTTCGAGTAAACTCGAACAGTTTTGGAACACTTCAAAGTTTCCACTGGAGATATACTCAAACCTTTTGGAACGACTTTGAGCATACTCTATACTCTGGAGTATGGTTTTGGAACGCACCCCAGGCATATTGAATTAATTGTCATGACATTGTCATAAACATAATTTATATTGTGATGGGAATGGTCAGCGCATGTTTATGATTAAGACAAAAATTTATGTCAAAAACTATGACTATGATAAGCAGTGGGAATGAGCCTTTAATATTTATTTTAAAATATCTAGATTTAAGTTGTACAGCGATACAAACTTTTACAGTCGATGAAGCTCTAATGCTTAAATAAATGACAAACATGTGTTGGTCAAAGCAGATTTCTCGTTGTGGAAAGAGGAAGATTAAATTTCGTTTTTCATTTTCGAATTAAAAATAAAATTAATTTTCGAGAAATGAAAAGCAGAGATAAATCAAATATGCTCTGTAATATTTTTGATATGATTGTATTTGCACATTTTATTAAACCTGAAATTCGTTTCAAACATGAGAGATGCTGAAACAATAAGGGTGTTGTAGCGAAAGTAATATAAGGAAATTAAAAAAGCAGATATGGAAAATAATAACCTTAAATTTTTTAACGCACAAAAACAGATTCAAATGATAAATAAATTCTGATAAATATATATTTTACTTTAAATACCTTCCTACACAGTATATACGCGATTTCTGTAATAAAATATCGAATTTTAATATCAAAATAACTACTTATAGTACTAAGTGGCGAGACTAAAATTTAGATAGTGAGTTTTCAATGGGTAAGCACGTTTTGAGGTCCCTAGAACACGATTTTGAGAGTTTCGCGATGATGTCTGTGTGGGTGGATGGATGTTGGAGGTACGATAACTCAAATACCACTGAATAAAAAAATTTGAAATTTTGTACATAATATTCTGACACCCTAGATTAGATCTGATAAGATTTTGGTATTGATCGTGCAACCGGAAGTGGTAGTTTCTTGAAGACCTGAAGAGCTTTTCTGGAATATCCTCAAAAAAATTTTAATAACAATGTATACTAAATGTTACTATCTACAATTTGTATTCAAGCCGTTGTTTCTATCTAGCACCATTTTTGAATTACAAAAAATTCTACAAATTTGTTACAATTTTGTTTTTTGTATAGGAATTGCGAACTCAAAACGTGTAATATTTTATATCGATGGTCATAATAAAATCATTTCATGTTTTTTGTTCTGTTTTAATAATTGTTTTGACAATAGATTATAAATTTTATATACATTCAACATTGAGTGCAATCAGATTAAAAATCAAATAAATACATCAATAAATGATGGTTTTTATCGAAATATAACGTTTTGTTCTAGTTTCCATTTATAAACTGGGTACTATTTTACACACTACATTGAGCAAGATTGCTTTCAAATAGTTATAAATATATAATTCTTCAATATTGCTGTTAAATCCATGCTTAGTGTGTTCAAATTGCGAACGGGAAATTGATATAAAATTCAATTAATTTTACATGAAAGTTGCTGAAATTTGAAGCTAAATTAAACGTAATTATTTTTAACTAAGATGTGCATAGTTAAAGTGTTGCGTACTGTGCTGAGTTACTTGTACGCAAATATCCACGTAGTGTAATTAAAATTTTTAATTATGTAGGTACTCTAAAAGCAGTATAAATTACATGCAAAATATGCTGAGAAGTAATTACAGGAAAAAACTGATTTCCAGCTAAAACATAAAATTGATTATCTAACCAATCAGTTCAGTATATACACATACTATAACCACAATACTCTATCTATTATGATAAAATTGATTAATAGATTAATCGGCAAGAAAGGGCATGAGATATTAAGAAATACTCATATGTAGTTGTTATTTGTATTTTATTCCAATATTTTGCTACCAATTTTGGTGCTTCATCAGGGAAACTAAAACGGTTACAATGTAAATTTTGTAAGGTTAACAATATTAAATTGATACTTACAATAATTATAACATATTAACAATTTTACAAAGTTTCTGTAGTTACAATGTTAAAATAGATTAATTACATTTATTACACACCATGCTATTACACGAGGAAACATCGAGTTGTTTTGTTGGTTTGCAGCAAGGATACTAACCTCAATAAGAAGAAGAAGAGCTAATTATCTATTATTATGTATATTCCTAGAATACTCTCGATTCTACTTTTTTTTGTATTTCACTCTTTTTCCCACCACTACGACTGCCTAAAACCAGTCCGAAACTCGTACTTTGCCGCATCCTAGCAATCCAATGTCAATTTGAAGTTGAAAAATACTGTAAAAGTGTTTTCAATGCGAGTAAACTGTTAGTTTATTATTTACTTCAAGATAATGTTTTTATGAACATTTAGTAGACAAAGAATGGTTCTACAGATATTTTAAAATAACTTTATAACCGCTTCAGGCTTGCATAAATTGTACAATTTTTTTATTAAAATTTTACTGTTAATTGATCCCTTAAGTATACTGCCCTCCTTAGGAAGAATGTCCTATCTGCAAAAATTTTGTTTTAGCTATTATTTTATATAAAAATTTGTGTGGAAACATCTATGCGGATTTTTACTATCAAAATTGCTTTATATAAATATAATAACCATGAATAATAAATTCTACCTATTGTTAGGGCAGCTGGACATTCTATTTTGGTATATTTGTAATAATTTATGCAGATTACAAAAATCTCAAAATTTGCAGATAGGACATTCTTCCTAAGGAGGGCAGTATAATCCTTGTTGGAATTTGAGCATTCTTGTACTGGTCACAAAATACTCGCTACGTTAGTACGTTTTATGCTGGAATTTAGATGGTAGACGAGCCTCTTAAATTAAAATGATAAACCAGTACCTATCTAAGAAAACTATACAATTTCTTTTAAAAAGTTTAACCAATTTTTTTACTAAATTAGCTGCGGCTTCTACCGGTTATCGTATCTTAGGAGGTAGACGGGCTTCTTATAAAAGCAAAATAATTAAAAGTTGGTTCTCTTAGTACTAATTGAGATCATAAACTTCTAGTAAATGTTTTAGTATCGTGTACCGTGCGAGTAAAATAAATCGATTTAACAAATTACGCCTGGTACTGCACTCTGTACGGTTGTACGTATTTAAAGTTGGAAATAGTTCTATCCGTAAGTACCAAAATTGAAACACAAAGTTTGCATTAAAAGACGCTTAGCATAGTAATAACTATTTAAATAGCCGCCATCTTGATGTGAATATGTAAGCAGAGTTTCATTCCTGCATGGCGTTGGAATACGTAAACGGTTGTCACTGCTCGTGGCGCACTTTTCTCTTTGCATCGCCTCCTGGGGAAAGACTTTCAATACATATTTCAATGGTTCGCAGCCTTCGCCGTATATCTCGTATGTAAACAGCGCTTTGAAACACCGGAGAATTCGAAAAACTGCTTCAACGCCCGCAATAACTCATTTTGAAGTGGCAACAAACCGCCCAAATGTTTGGCGAAATCAACTTTTCTGACTTCCAAACTGGAAACTTAGTTACGATACAAAATTCTAAATGCAGTATAAATATTTTTTTGCGTTAAGAGGCTCGTCTACCTTTTTTTCGAATTCCTAGAATACTCTCGATATTACTTTTTTCTATTTCACTCTTTCTCCACTAGTACGGCTGCCCGAAACTAGCCCGAAACTCGTACTTTCCCGCATCCTAGCTATGCAATGTCATTTTGAATTTGAAAAATACATGGCGCCAGATTCCCATAATAACTTCTGTATATTTTAAAGAAATTAAGTAAAACAAAAATTATTCGAAAAAGGAAGCTTAGCTGCAGGCTTCTTGCTTTTTAAATTTTTCTTTCCATTTATAGTGACCGAAAAAAATAATTCATTTAAAAAAAATTACTTCAAATTCCTAGGCCAAAGACAAAAAATAAAAATATAGAAGCATTAAGACATCCTTTGTTAATACTTATATGTAAAAACATCATTTCAATTATAATTAAAGTAAAAGTGGGAGGCGTACACCTCTGTAACGATGTAAAATTTTAAGGTAGACGAACACCTTAAGAGGCCGTCTACCTCCTAAAATCCTGCATAAAATGTACAAACGTAGCGAGTGTTTTGTGACCAGTACAATTGTATTCCAACCAGGATCATATACTTAAAGGATCAATTAACAGTTGTTCCTTATTAAATTTTTAATTAAAAAATTGTACATTATTATAAACATTACACGGTTGTCTCAGGATATAAATTAGTATTTAAAATTTTAAAAAGGCAGATCTGTAGATCTATTCTTTCTTTATTAAATGTTTATAAAACATTACTTTGAAGTCAATAATAAACTGACAATTTACTCGCAACGAAAACACTTTTACAGTATTTTTCAACTTCATAGTTAGGATGCGGCAAAGTACGAGTTTCGGGCAGTTGCAGTAGTGGGGAAGGGAGAGGAATAGAAGAAAAGTAAAATCGAGAGTATTGTAGATATTCGAAACAGGCCGCGTAAACCGATTTAAACATTTCTTTATCTCCTGCTTAAAAGGCAGGGATGATAGGGATGATTCAAAAGTACTTATGAGTTTTAAAAATATCCTCTGAAGGTAATTGAATTAATATATCTTTTTTCACATCAGTCATTTTCACCTGACGCGTTTAATAACGTGCCCGTGCAGTTCTATTTAAAATTCAAATTTTGGAAATTAACATCTTGTGGCCTTGATGTTCGTCTGTCCCGCCTGCTATTATGAACGGCCAGTTTAACAAGGACACGAACCATTTTCCAAGCAACGACCCTTTACAGGACGAGGTGGATAAGGTGAATGGCGAATGTCTCCACTGCATACGCTTTCAATGACTTCGCAGGACCTGCTAGAAACTTGTACCGTGCTAATTTGACCTCAGCATTTGAGATTTAATTCGTATCGTGTTTTCCTTTTCCATTATTTTTTAGATTTGATGACTAATTTTATTTGTATTTTACTTACATAAAGGTTTCTAAACTAATTTTTACCCTAAGTGTCTTTTTTTATAAAAAAAATCAATATCAGTCACAGTAAGTATTAAAATATCCGATGTGGCCAACAGAAGACCTCCCGCCATACTCTACTCTTTTACAACAATACAAATTAAGATACAATTTTTTTTAAGTACACCACTGGATTCCTCGTATCAAACTACATATAAATACATATTTTCTTTAAAAAATTCGGCCGGATACAATTTTAAATGCAATTTGAAAAAATTTAAAAATGTTGAAAATTTTCGAAATTTTCGATTCGCTCAAATTTTGGTTATACCCTATTTTGGACCCGAGGAATCCAATGGTGCCACTAAAAAAAAATTCGGCTAATACTTTTCGAGGTAATTTTTGCAGCTGAAAGACGGGAGTAGCTATGACTGTAATTTTTGCACCATTGGATTCCTCGCGTCGAATTACATATAAATCCAAATTTTCGCGAAAAAATTCCAACGAGTACTATTTTTATGAAGGGTTTTCGAAAATGGCCAAAAAAGAAGGTAAACCCCTTGACGAAATTTTGGCCAAAGAAACTTTTTCTCTCAGAATTGGCTGAAAATTTGGTTATATACTAATTCGACCCCGAGGATTTCAAATCTGCAGTCAAAATTTTTTTTCGACCAATATTTTTTGACATATTTTTTTTAAGTCGAAAACTGGTCGAAATGGAAAATTTATTTTTTCACCATTGGATTCCTCGGGTCAAATTATATACGAATCCAAATTTTCACGAAAAAATTCTAAGGAGTACAATTTTTATTGAGGTATTTCAAAAATGGTACAAAATCGAAGAGATAAAATTTGCTTATTTTCTAGCTTAAAGAATAACTTTCAGAATTGGCTTAAAGTGTGGTTATATACTAACTCGAGCACGAGGATTTCAAATCTGTAGTCGAAAACAATTTTCGGCATAATTTTTTCTTCGGTCTCGCAATGATCCAAACGCTTTAGTGATCCCCAAATTTTCTTTCACTCGTTCAAAACTTTTAGGAAACCGTGTATTGAAAAAAACACTCAGACACTTAAACCAAAACCATCGTCAGTATGCAGCATCATCCAATGTTTATCTCAATCGATTTGCTCTCTTCGCGGGTCGAAAACGAAGGGCACCTTTCCGTTTCCGGCTTGTAAAATGCAATTCGCGTTTCTAGCACGTAGACATAAGCAGCGTGTCGCAGTTAACATTATTCGAAACAAGTGAAACGGAAGGCAGGAACTGCGGCGGTTTAACGGTTTGTTACTCGCGCATTGTCGACGACTTCCCAGCGAATTGTAGTCGATTGAGAAGTAACCGACTATGTAAATAATAACTTATTTCTATGCTGATTGGAACGAGGGAGATTATCTTCTGCGCTTGGTGAATTTTCAATTTCTATGTTCGGAAGATTGGACATTATACTTCGTACAATGGAATGTTATTACAGATGTTCAGATATAAATAAATAAACATACTTGGTGAATACTAATTTCTTAACTCGCTATTTTGGATGATATCTTTTGAGGAAAATTCTGTACCCGTATTTATACGACTTAAAAACACTAGCTAAAACACCGGACTATACCATAAAAGGGGTTGTTCATGGGATGTTTAAAAATATCTTGTTCTTGTACTAAGGATATCGACTCCACGTAGCTCAACACCGCGTTTGTCCTATGATAGCCTAAGGTTGGGTTTATGCTCAAAAATTTACCTATAAGAATTTAGAATCAGAATAGTTTTAAAATTAAAGAGTTTATGAGGGAGAAATAATTCTTAATCCTTACTCTGTATTCTTACTCCTACAGCATAAACCGACTCATATAACTGTTTTAACTTTAAGACTATTCTTATTCTTAGTTCTTATTCTTAAATTTTGTGAGCATAAACCCACCTTAAAATACGTAAAAACAGTCTAAGGATATTTAAAATGCTCACGAAGATTTACAGATATGTCAAAATTTCATCAATTTATTTACAGACGTAGAACAGAACATTTTCTAATAAATATCTTAATCATACGATAAAGGATGTAAAAAGTTGCTTAAAACACACTTTTTCATTAATGTTTTGTATGGATTCCAAAGATTTTTTCAGAATTCTAACTGAGCATAAACCTAAATCAATTCTTTCACAAACATCTAGTAGGTACATGTTTTTCCATCAAATTTTTAATATGCAGTGAGAAAAAAAGAAATTTGACAAATGCGATTCTCTTGAAATTCAACTAATTGTTTTTAAGAGGCTCGTCTACTTTTTGTCGAGTTTTTAAAACACTCTCTCTTTATTCTATTTCACTCTCTTCCCCACTACTACGGCTGCCCAAAACCAGACCGAAACTCATACTTTCCCGCATCCTAGCTATGCAATATCATTTTGAAGTTGAAAAATACTGTAAACATGGCTCCAGTATTTCTATAATAACTTCTGTATTTTTTAAAGAAATTAAGTAAAACAAAAATTATTCGAAAAAAGAAGCTAAGCTGCATGCTTCTTGCTTTTTTAATTTTTCTTGCCATTTATAGTGACCGAAAAAAATCTTATCACATAACGACAAAAACCGCAAAAAACGTACCTAATTTTTAAATATTTTTTAGTTCAAATTCCTAGGCCAAAGACAAAAAATAAAAATATAGAAGCATTAAGACATCCTTTGTTAATACACTTATGTAAAAGCATCATATATTTCAATTATAATGAAAGTAAACGTGGAAGGCGTACACCTCTGTAACGCTGTCAAATTTTAGGGTAGACGTACACCTTAAGTACTGGATCGAGCGTATTCATTTTAGTTTTAATTTTTTTTGTACATTGTGTATAAAAAATTTCAAATTTATATCTTTAGATACACGCGCATGTAAGACGCTGCTTTGACACTTATTACACAATATTACATTTCATAAGTTGAACCTCGAAACATCTCTTGCATCTCCTCAGTAATTTCTGTTTACAAAAGGAACAAAACTTTTAATCAAGAAGTCTAGCAAAAGGTAACGACAGGTATGTAAGGAAATCGGTAATAATTTACGACTAATTCTATTCGCTTTGAACGCAATTTCAATAAACAGTAATTTACTAGTATCCTGTTTCCTTCCGACAGATTCTATGGCGTGACGTCGTAGCAACGTTAAGCATTTTAAGCATCCGTTCGCGATTCGCAATCAGGAACGTGCTGAAGAAGATAATGCGAAATACGCCAGTTCAGAATTTATAAAATAAGAATAAAATGACGTACAGTCGCTAATTCTAGTCAAGTATGAAGTGAATAGTTTTGAAACCAAATATACCTATACCGCTATACTAGAATAGATTTATAATCTAAAGATCCCTAGCACAAAATCGTTATAGAAAAAATCTGCTGTGGCCACCACAGTACTTCCCCGACTATAAGTTTTAATAACTTGCTTTCGTAAAGGCTTTAATTTTATACTTTATTCAGCAAAATTTAAATAAATATATCTTTTTTCCCAAACTATTTAAATTGATACCAACTTCGGCATAATTTTAATAACATGTAAAAAACAACTGACCATCGTTTAAAAATTGTTTTTGATTCTTTGACAAGATATTTTCCTCGAGAGCTTTAATTTGATAATACACTTGAAAAAATTTGAATTATTTTTGGAGAAACAATTTAAAATCGCATAAATATCATTTTTTACATTTTTAAATTGACACCAAACTCGGTATAATTTAATTAATTTATAAAGAATTATTGTCCAAAGAGCTTTAATTTGATACCATACACGATAGTATTCTAATAAAAAATTTAAAAAGTTCAGTCTTTCAAGTTGGTACCGCTGGTTGAATTAAGCTCATTAACGAACTTGAAGTCAGTTTTTAGCTCAAGCTTTTAAATATAAAATTTCAGTCCAAAATTCCAAC
Source organism: Agonum fuliginosum (assembly GCA_947534325.1). Taxonomy (NCBI): domain Eukaryota; kingdom Metazoa; phylum Arthropoda; class Insecta; order Coleoptera; family Carabidae; genus Agonum; species Agonum fuliginosum. The sequence goes on along the minus strand of OX384035.1, from coordinate 483,472 downwards.
GCGTTTTTAAGTTATCCAACATCCAGACAGACCGACTTTTTTAAATCATGATTTTTAGTTCAGCAGAGTCGAAATCACTGTCAAATAATCACGATTACAATACTTCCCTCTATTACATAGGTCGGGAAAGTAAAAATAAAATAATAACTTTGCTCATTATACTTTAAATAACGCAATATTGAGAAAATATCTGCAGTGTTTGCTAATGCCAAATTTCAATACGGTTTTGCTCAATTTGTCACATACTGTAAACATCCACAAATCATGATAAATCAGTAGCCAGTGTATTTAACTGTATGTGCGATTAACCACGATCAACTGTCAATTTATGGGTTTTTAGTGGATTGCACACAACAAACAGGGGAGTTTTGTATTTCAAATCATTTGATCCAAGGTGGATACATCGAAAACTATAACATTCAATGCGTCCAAATCAATATTCAATCATATTAGGATGTAAAGTAGTATATTGCATTTGTATATTGTTTGAGAAGGGAATTATTAAATATTAATTGATAAACTGAAACAAAATATGCTCTATATTAAAATTATGGTTGTTTTTTGTCTTATAGGAAACTTTTTCGTTGCCTGATCAAATGTGTTTTTTTAAATATACATTTTTATTTACAAATAAATAAAGCTAAATTGCAGTAAACGGTTTTTAAAGCGGTAAATAACTATTCAGTCTATCGACAAATAAGTACGACTCAAAACGGTTATTAGTTGTTAATTATGAGCAAGAAAGCTTCCTTTAAGAATTGTTCTGAATAAATATTATTCGTATCTTCTCAGTTTCTACAAAAATATAAGGTATTCCAGAGATTTACAAACGTTAAATAGTTTGTAATTTTTGTCACTGTTCTTCATTGCACGTTTACAATTATTTATTACCGAATTTAATTAATGTATCTCTTGTAAAACATTTATGTCAAAACAATTAGATGACAATTTCAGCTGTAACGAAATAAATTCCCTATATTTGGTTATGGTCCTTGGCGTATAATGGACGCTATTATGGTCCTCAAATTAGGCTTATAATGTTGTTATTATGGCCCGGTACCAGATGAAAGGATTATAATATTTATTGTTTATTTTGTGTTCGGTATTTACAGGCATTTTGGTATTTCAACACGCGGCACTGAAAACTATTAAAGCGGTAATATTGCATTTGGAAATGTGAAATGTTTAGGCAATACATTCGCGTGTACTATTCCTTTGCGTGTCTATTCTCTAATTAAACTCAAATTAATTTATGTTGTATTTGACTCACGGATTAATTTTATCCACAAAGTCACTCCTTATCGCCTATCAAACGTTTCCATTTCGTTTTCATCACTCAAAATTATAATATCATAAGGCATTTCTCACTTATCTATCACTTTATCAGTTATGTTCTATAATATTAACTTGTAGGGTTGTACAACTACACGAAATATTATGTTTACTTCATATTGCATTACGCGGTATTTATCTTAGCGTGAACAATAATACATCCCAAGGATTAAACAAATTTGTACTAAACTATTAATTTCCTTGGGGTGAGTTATATTCAACATCTTAAATTAATCATAAAAGACCTTCTTTCCGGATAGAAGAACGGTTTACTATTTAATATTATAAATTTGTTTCTCAAACCTATTTAAATACTACTTAAGCTTCGGATAAAATCATCGTAAATAATTAAAAATTTTAAATTATACCGAAAAATAAATACATGTTATCGCCATGTTGACCAATTGGGTCGAAAACATTTTTTTGGTACACCATACATGTTGTGAAATTTTGACATTTTTGAGTCAAAAACATTTTTTTAGGAAGGAGCCTAGGGGTGAATTGGATTTGGCGTCACATTTATTTGCATACCATTGAAGAGGAAACTTCAATCTTGTTAAAATTCAAAGAATCATCGATATCTGTGCAAAATTAGTCGATTTAAAACCGAAAAGGCACAAAATACAAATTTATAACTTTGGGCCAAATCATCGGAAGTATTTCATTTTTTTCCCCGAAAGGAAAATGAATGAACTTTATAGTTCTGGTAGTGGATTGAGTCCACGATTTTTTTGCGCCCGGTACAAGTTGTCAAAGTTTGACATTAAAAACATTTTATTCTAAGGAGGGTGGCAGGGGGGTAAAATGAAACTTCAATCTAGGCAGAACTCGAAGATTCGTCCATTTTCGACAAAAATTATGGCGGTTTAAAAATTCGGAATTTTTGCCGCATTTTGCTGTCAGGTTGCTAGGTTGAGATGTCAAACAGAAATTTATTAGGAGACAATAAAATGCTCGAGTGTAAATCATCGAGATAATTTAACGATTCCTTTGGTTCTTCTTCACAAGTATTTCTAAAATCGAATCATTACACTGACAAATATTAGAAATATGAAGCAAATGACATTTTAGTAATTTGTTTGGTTGCTAAGAAAAAGATAAATAAGGTTTTATCACTTGCAAAAAGTTACCTTCCTTTTTATCCCCTGTCAAACAGATAAAATTGTGATTTGTTTATGGCTTACTTTATACAGGAGTGGAATTATCAGTAAAAATTTGTAGAATGCCTGTATGTAATTCGACTCTGGGTTCGAAGAATTCAATGGTGACAAAATCAAGTCTATATCATTTACCGTTTTACCTCGAATAAGTTACAATGTCAACTGTAGAAAAATTGACCGACATAAGTCACTTCCTTTTTCATTTCCTGTTTGTGGCAAATGATATCCTTATTCTTAAATGAAGTAAGTGCATAAAAATAAAATTTCACCCTCCATTACTTCCTTATAAAATTATTCGCTTCCCTTAGCACTGTACAAGAATTTGAAATGTTCAGCCGTCTCTTTAGAAGCGGGGCCATTTATATGAAGTTTTCCAGGGTTACATCACAGCGTAGAATGATATGACACAACACACAACATGACAGACGAATGCATTGTTAAAGCTGCCTTTGTTCGCGAGCTTAGAAAGCCCCGGCATAGATTATAACGTATTCATACAACACGCACGATTTTCAAATAATTTCCTACGAATTTATTCTGGTGAATAGTTTCACTTATCGATTTCCTACAAACTGTCACACGATGTTTGAGCACAATATAAAAATAGGTTTCCTTTCTGGTGAATTCCGACAGCTAGCAGACTTGTTCTACACGAGAAAGGAAGGAAACTGAATCACACTTGAACAAACGTTCGATCTTATTATTACGACGTTCAACGACTTTGTGATGGGTTTGGTACACGACACATGGCATTGCTGGGTAGAGATACAGATCAAATTTTTAACCGACGCGACGTCCAAATGGAAGAAGTTATAAGTTTTTCTTGCATGTTTGTTTGGGCGAACTACTGAACCGATTGAGATATTTTTTTTTAAATAACTACTTAAGTATCTTCCCCCGTAGGTTTCAGGTTATTTAAAACTTAGTCCGCCTTCTTGAAAATAATATGGAAGCCACCTATTTCCGGAACTATTTGATCAATTTACAAAAAAATCTGCTGTGGTCAGCACACGACCTATCGCCCAATTCTGCTTATTCTACTAAACTAATTAATGGTTTTACTTACATTTTAATAGTTTCATGTTCATGTAATATCTAAACTAATGTAAATCTAGATGCAAGCAACAGATGTCAACTGTACTGTCACTGTCATAATCATTCAAATTTTGTAGAAACAAATTTCATATCATGGACAACAAGATATTGGAATTTAAAAAAAGTAGATTTAAATTGTCCTATATTTTATTTAAGGTAGAAAATCCGTCGGTCATAAGCGTGCGTGATTTCGGTGTGAGGTGAGGCCGAAGCAGTCAAATAATCAGAAATAAATCATTAAAAATCGTAGATTTGGATTTAAATTACAAATCATAGGTATCCAATTAAATAAAAATATAATTGAAATTTAAGTTTACACTGAAATGCAGTAGTAGTACGTCAAAAACATAATTTTTCTTGAGACTGAAACCTTTTGCATGCGATTTCTCAACCATTATTGCGGTGACTCATATTTTTTATTTTTCTAATAAATACCTCAAATATCAAAGAATAACATATTCGTTTTCCAAATATGTGTTGAGTTGTTATGATATAAAATTTTCTAATCGTTTAGTAAATCTACTGGTAACCTCCATATACGCAATGTATTTTAGCGCGTTTTTGTGTCAACTTTAAATTCAATTATCTTCGTTATTTCAACGGTTACCTATAAATTTTAATTTTTATTCAAATTCTACGACTTGTAATGAATGTTGTATATTAATTTAAGTCATATTTTGGGTTGTCACTACCCATGGATTTACTACCTTAACTGGTACAGAAAATTATTTTAAAAAAAATCTGTTATATTTCATGAAACATTATCATAAATGCTTTATTTATCGAGATAATTTAAGAAAAATCATATTGCTTTAAATGAAAAGTCTTACTTCTGGTTTATGAATTGGTACCAAAATACAATTATTGGTCTATTGAAAATCATATTTAAACCTTAGATATAAAATTTGATATTTAAATATTTGATATTTTTGGAATTATCGTTTCCGAAAAAATTGTAACATACGAACAAACGAACGACCGAACGCACATACACACACAGACAGACATCATCTCAAAAATGTGTAATTCATATTCTAGAGACCCTAAAACGTGTTTATCTGTCAGAAACTAACACTAACCCATCACAATACCTCTCTTATAGAATATGAGGCGAATAATTAAATATCTTCCCTCGTAGGTTTTAGGCAATTTAAATATTTATTATTTGATAACAAACAAGTGTTTTAGATTAACAAAACCATTTTCTGTCTCACTGTGGAACACTACTGAATTTAACGTAGATACTGAATTGAACGTACTAAATTGAACTTATTGCACTGAACGTACTGAATTTATTCATTTAATCTACTTGGTATATTTTCTTCAATACAAAGTGCTTGGCAAGATTTGAAAGATGTACTTATTTCTCTCTTTGAAACTTCCTTCCATAAAAGTGGAACTACATCCTAGATATGCCATCCGCATAAAGTAATAAACTGTTAGAATATGCTTCTCTTACATTTTTATAATTTCCTGCGCAATTACTTCCTTAATGTTGCAACAATAAACTCTATTCTTCATGAATACATAAGAATAACAACATTTCATTTTATGCCTTGAAAAACTGCTGCAAACTTCTCCTGGGTTTACTACCCATGAACGGAACACTAGCTCCTCTAATGTCCTTCACAACGCTGCATTGCGAATTTCAGGGCCGTTTTCAGCTTCAGCAGGGTTGGCCTGAACCACTGAAAAATTTGTCTGTGGAGCTTAATCTTATTTTGTGTCCCGAAAGACGAATTCAGTGATTTTTTTCTCTTTTCTCTATACCAACCAATAAAATATTTCACATTTAATGATTTCAAATCTCTTATATTTTTTTTACCTCTCGCCTCATATTCTATAAGAGAGGTATTTTGACGAGTCTAAATTTTCGAGTGTGAGTTTTTGGCAGATAAGCACATTTTAGGGTCTCTAGAATACGAATTACACATTTTTGAGATGATGTCTGTGTGTGCGTTCGTTCGTTTGTATGTTACAATTTTTTGGGAAACGATAACTACAAAAATATCAAACATTTAAATACCAAATTTTATATCTAAGGTTTAAATACGATTTTCAATAGACCAATTGTATTTTGGTACCAATTCATAAACCGGAAGTAAGATAATATGATTTTTCTTAAATTATTTCGATTATTAAAGCATTTTTGATAATATATTTTTCATCAAATATAACAGAAAATTTTCTACACCATTTATAAACTATAGGACAATTTAAATCTACATTTTTGAAAATCCAGTATCTTTCTTGTTCATATGAAATTTGTTTCTACACAAAATTTGAATGATTATGACAGTGACAGTACAGTTGACATATTTTGCTTGCATCTTGGTTTACATTATCGTTTACATATTACATGAACATGAAACTATTAAAATGTAAGTAAAACTATTTATTAGATTAGTAGAATAAGCAGCATTAGGCGAGAGGTCGTGTGCTGGCCACAGCAGATTTTTCTATATAAAAATAATGTTCGCAAGATATCAGGAACACCTTATTGAGAATTTAATTTGCCTTATGTATTGTTTAAGTATCTGAACTTGTTTTATCTGTTTGTGTTAAACCCTTATTTATTTTTACTTCTAAAAAATAAAAAATAAAACGGAACTCGAATTAAATTTTTTCTATTTTGATATTTTTTGTTAAGCATTTACTACAGTGTATCAGTTAAGTATCAGTGAAATTTTAAGTAATGGATGAAAACAAAGGCCATAGAAGACATTTAACGGAAGTTCAGATGTCTGAAGCAACCCTGATTTTCAAAAGTTCATAATAATTCTACATGATGCTACACACAAAGTTGGTAGTGTTTGCATGAACATATTCATAGTTATAGTTGAATAGATAATGTTTTTATTATTAATATTACATCAAAGCTAAAAGCTGAGTGCAGGTATGTGGATATCAACTTTTAAAAACACATTTCTCATTCCATGTCAACTAGTGATTTATAATTTATTAGATTTTTACTTTGAAAATATATTTTTATTATAATGATTCAATTTAGCTGCACGTTTCAAAAGATATAATAGTCTACGCTGTTATTGTTTCGAGAAATTAGTTTGTATTTGTCAACAGTTTTATTTTAATATTTAAATGGTGTTTTAATAGTGGTCTATTTATTTATCTTACAAAGAACATTTTCAATTTAAATAACATATAATACAATAATATTCATTTAATGTCAATAGTCTGCATGCTTTTATAATAAAAATAAACTTTATGTTAAAATTACTGGTATATACAGACTGTTACCCAATTTTTAAAGTAGGTACTGAACTAAATATACAACTCAATAACCTGCATGAGTACCACATACTCAATTTTGATTGATTGAACTGAACTAAATAAAGAAGTTAATGACCTTCTTAAGAGAAATAATATGATAATAATAATCTGTTTACGACATATCATAAATTGTATTATATTTTAATCCTTACATTTTTTACTTGACTTGCTGTAAACATTTTTTGTAACACAGCCAAATATTAATAAATAAATAAATATATTATATTTTATTTTATGATTTTTTTTGTTCCACGCGCAGTGGCTCAGTACGTAAGTGTTCTATAATATCGTTTAAAAAATCCTGATGTTAAAAGCCACCCTGTAAATTTGGTTTTAATATTTTAATACAGAATATCCATACCTACACGAGAAGCTAAAGCTTTTTATAAAAAAAATACCGTACTATTTTCAGTCGGTACACTAATTTCCAGAGTTTAATTAAAAATTGTCTAGTACATTCGAAAATGTTGAAACGAACGCAAGAAAAAATGTCCATATTTCATTTGTATCCATCTGCATCCCTTATTCATAGTCTCACAGGGCACGGGATTATTACCGGGGAATACATGAAAAATTTATGTTGGTTTTATGACGCATGCGCAAGACTGCACCATTTGGGAGCATGTTAACGTGTTATTAGCCCTCAATTTTCTGCTAACATGAAATAAACACATGAAAATCCATACACGAAGGGCAGCTTTTCTTTTTATTTCCCGAGGCTTATAAATTTTTTGTCCATTTGTATTTCATTATTATAATACAGCCTGCGTATTAACCAAGCGGGTATGATATGAGAAATAAATTGTTAATATTTATCACACGGTGATAACGAATACAAAGTACAATAGAAGGTTATAGCTACTAGATTGGAACACTATTCTACATTAGCATACTTTTCTTTTCCACTTTATGTTCATATTATCGTATTTTACTTTCACAATTACATTACCAAATCATCATTTTAATAATAAGTTCATTACATTGACGTAGGTAATATATTTTATAGGTTGGTAATTTAACAACCAAAAATCGTATCTACACAAAAGCTAATAATATTCGCAGAAATTTTTAAAGGTTCGACACTATTTAAATGATAACTACAACATTATAAAGTAACTAAACTTTAAAGGACTTACATTTATTCAGTTCTTCCTGAATTTCTTTGTAAACGCCTTCAACGGATATGTGTATATTATGATAAAAATATTTTTCATAATGTAAAACAAAATTCGCTCAACACGCATAGGTTGACATCATCGCAATTCGTTCAGTTGCGGTGATATATTTTTACAATAATTACTAATTAACAAAAATGCTTCGCATACTTAATTTTTTTAAACTTGCGAATGGTTTAGAAAATGTAACAAAATCTTCACGAACTTATTTTTAAAGGTTTACGGGATATATTAATACAAATTCGATGAATTTCTTATCATTTTATCACATAGTTTAAAGCATGCAAACCAAACATTTTGTGAATTGCCATAAGAGTCCATGTAAAACGAACGTAATTGCAAAATTCAATTACTCAAAATCGGATAGACGAAAATTTAAACAATTTTTTTTAGATTCTCAATAGTGTGATAAAGGCACTGTATAAATTTCAGCCTCTCATCATCATTTTAATATATATAGTCACCAACTACCCAAAAAAGGATATAATAGTATATTATATATTGAGGGACTAAAGCGCATGATTTAATCCTGAGGGTGAAGTTTATTTCACGAGCCGAAGGTGAGGGAAATAATCACCTGAGGGATTAAAGGTACTTTAGTCCTGTGGTATATACGCTATTTTTTGCACTTCATTCTCAAACGAATGCAAAATAACTTAAAAGAATACACATTTTGCAAATTTGACAGTAAATTTTATGACAAATATTTATATTGTTACCATAGATACTCTGTAATAAATAGCACGTATTTACTTGACAACGGGATTAATTAATTCAATTTCTTGACAACGGAATTAAATATGAAACATAATCCCTTGGGATTAGTCCCTAAAAATAAAGACTAAAGAAGAGTTTTAGTCCCGGAAGTGCAAAAAATATTGTATGCACGACAGTATACATTACTTTATATTTATAATTATAACCGTAGGTTGCTATGTTGATTTACAAACCCTTGCTTGAATCAAAGCTTGTACTTCGAACAGAATAGCTACACAATAAAGCGCCTTAAAAAACTACTGATTCTTAGTGTTAATGTGCGAATGAGTTTTTAGTCAGTAGATATTGCAGACAATAATATATCCCATATAACCTACTATAATAGCAATACCAACGCATTAATTCGCAATAAACATCTACAGCAGCGTTAATAAACTATCAGCTTACAGCGATAATACACTCCGCGTCAAAAAAAGGGTCCACCTGAAATTGTGAAAAAATCGACAAATTTCAAACCGCTATAACTCAGCGAGTTTTCTATGGATTTCGATGAACTTTCGACTCCAAGAAAGTTCAAAGTGTCTACTTTAAGGGCATCTATTCAATTTTTGTTATAACCCCCACTGGACCCCTGCTACCCCTCTGTGAAAAAAAAAGTGTTTTCAGAGGAAAAAAATTTCAAATTTGATGATGTGCACGGACTAGAAAAAAATTTGACCCGATCTGCCTACATGACAATAAAGTTCAATCAATTCTCTGTAAATTTTTTGAAAAACGAAGTTCCTACGATGATTGGATAAAAAGTTATGCGAGTTTGAAAATTAAGTTGCATTTTGAGGTTTTTGAGTCATTACTCGGCATTTGTTGATCAATTCAGACGTACTCTTGACAAAAAGAAAGTTCTAAGTGTCTAGTTCAAGACGATGCATGCAATTTTTGATATAACCCCCTCTGCCCCCTGCAACCCCCCTATGAAAAAAAGTGTTTTCAGGGGAAAAATTTTTCAATTTTGACGATGTACACGGACTAGAATTTTTTTTATCCGATCTGCCTAGATGACAATAAAATTTATTCAATTCTCTGTAAATTTCTCGAAAAACGAAGTTCCTACGATGATTGGATAAAAAGTTATGCTAGTTTGAAAATTAAGTTGAATTTTGAGGTTTTTGAGTCATTACTCGGCATTTGTTGATCAATTCAGACGTAACTTAATATTCAAACTCGCATAACTTTTTATCCAATCATCGTAGGAACTTCTTTTTTGGAAAAATTTACAGAGAATTGATTGAATTTTATTGTCATGTAGGCAGATCTAGTTCGTGCACATCTTTAAAGTTAAAAAAATTTCCCTGAAAACACTTTTTTTTCATAGAGGGGTTACAGGGGTGCAGAGGGGGTTATAACAAAAAATGAATGGATGCCCTTAAAGTAAACATTTTGAACTTTCTTGGAATCGAAAGTTCATCGAAATCCATCGAAAACTCGCTGAGTTATAGCGGTTTGAAATTTGTCGATTTTTTCACAATTTCAGGTGGGTCCTTTTTTTTGACGCGGAATGTATAACCCTATGTTATGTTGATTTACAAACCCTTGCTTGAATCAAAACTTGTGCTTCGAACAGAATAGCCACACAATAATGCGCCTTAAAAAAAACTACTGTGAGAATGTGTCATTAGATATTGCAGACAATAATATATCCGCATATAACCTAGCAATACCAACGCATTAATTAGCAATAAACATCTACAGAAGCGTTAATAAACTATCAGCTTACAGCGATAATATCTAACCTCTATAAATATCATCAACAAGATGGTAACAAATTCAGCAGATCCGCGTTCTAACGTTCTAAGAAATTAGCGTAAGCTCGTGCACACTTGCAAACAAATTTCAATGGAATTACCGAGGAGTAATTCTTTACGTCGCGGGAACAAAGCGCGACAAGGAATAAATTCCTCTGGTGATACTTCCACGCAAACCGTTTGTTTAATCAATCTAGATAGTGTCAACGTATATCCGTCGCCGCGGTGAGCGACTAGAATGTATTTATTTAGCCCCTGTCAAGATAGTGACGTTACTTACTTGTCAAACGGTTTTATGGTTACGACTATGTTCAAGATGACGAGGAAATTATTGTAATTGTACGGTTCTACTTTAAAGGAGATGCAGATGCACAAATATGTTTATGTACGACTTCATTATAATCAATAAATTGTTTATGACATTGTTTAGCGTGCAGTTTATGCACTAGTATACAATGATAAAGTAAAACAATAATTAAAATTAATTACTCTTTTTATTTATGAACAAGAATTCAATTAAATGTCATAACTGTTTTCGCATATGATTCGTTATTTCTTTAATATGCCAGTAAAGGCAAAAGTAACTTTAAAATAAAAAATCTGATGTGGCCAGCACAAGATCTCCCGCCATACTCTACTCCTTTTATTATACAAATCAAGATACAAGATACAAATATTTTTGTATATTTTTTTAAGTACACCACTGGATTCCTCGTATCAAACTACATATAAACACATATTTTCTTTAAGAAATTCTGTCGGGTACAATTTAAAATGCACTTTAAAAATGTTTAAAGATGTCGAAAATTTTCGAAATTTTCGATTTGCTCAAAATTTGGTTATACCCTATTTTGGTCCCGAGGAATCCAATGGTGCGACTAATAAAAAGTTTTGGCTAATACTTCTCGAGATAATTTTTTCAGGTAAAAGACGGGAGTAGCTATGACCATAATTTTTACACCATTGGATTCCTCGCGTCGAATTATATATGAATCCAAATTTTCGCGAAAAAATTCCAACGAGTACAATTTTTATGAAGCGTTTTCGAAAATGGCCAAAAAAGAGGGTACACCCCTTGATGAAATTTTGGCCAAAATAACTTTTTCTCTCAGAATTGACTGAAAATTTGGTTATATACTAATTCGACCCCGATGATTTCAAATATGCAGTCGAAATTTTTTTTCGACCAATATTTTACGATCTAATTTTTTTTATTCGAAAACTGGTGGAAATGGAAAATTTATTTTTTCACCATTGGATTCCTCGGGTCAAATTATGTAGAAATCCAAATTTTCACCAAAATATTCTAAGGGGTACAATTTTTATTGAGGTATTTCAAAAATGGTACATAATCGAAGATATAAAACTTGCTTATTTTCTAGCCTAAAGAATAATATTGGGAATTGGCATAAAATGTAGTAATATACTAATTCGTCCACGAGGATTTCAAATCTGTAGTCGAAAAAAATTTTCGGCCCATAGTTTTCGACATAATTTTTTTAAGTCGAAAACTAGACGAAATAAAAAAAATATTTTTGCACCATTCGATTCCTCGGGTCAAATTATATAGGTGTACATAGTTTAAGAAAAAAATTCTATCGAATATCGTATGTACAAACAGATTTTTTAATCAGGATATGTCGAAATTTTAAAAAATTGTTCATTTGATAGAAATGTTTGAACTGCTACGAAAATATTTAAATATTTCTTTATGCAAAAAATCTGATGTGGCCAGCACAAGACTCTACTCTTTTTACTCTATTTATACAAATCAAGATACAAATATATAGGTAGCTACTTACAAAAATCATTTAATCAACTGTACAAATGTAGAAGAAGATATATATGAAGATGTGTCGCTACTGGCACTGTCTATATATTTAATTTAAAATTATGAATTTCAAACATAATTTGATCAGAGTAACACAAGCAGAAAATGTACCTACTTCAATAATCCAGAATACCTTCACAGATTGTATCACAAAAAAGTCGCTTTTACATAGGTTTAATCCTCATTAACATGAACCCATGGAGCATGAAAATTATTTCTCAATACTGAAACCTAATTTTAGCAATTATACGAGTTTGACTACGTTTTCGCCTCCTTATTCTTCCAGGAGATCGTTATTTAAATTATACACGAAATACGAGTATAAGACCAAATTTTTAATGACACAATGCCTGTGCAAACTTTCGTTATTAACGGCCGTATCTTCTTATGTTATAAAATAAAACTTAAGCAATTATATTTTATATAAATTAGGCGACACAGAGGGCAAAACACCTTATATATTATTTTTATAGGCCATTAAGGGAAGTTTACACTACCTACTTTAGTTACAAAATTAATTTATTACAAATAAATATTTATTTTATTTTAAAAAATCTGACGTGGGCACCACATGACTTCCTTGTACGCCTTGTGTGTTCATACTTTTCTTAATAACTAAAATGTAGAATAATATAAAAAATTCTTTTAACTTATTATACTAGTATACTCACAAATATATTTTAGTCATTTTATTTAAACTGCAGAAGAAGATATAAAGCATATTTTACTATTGTCACTGTCATGTCATAATTATTAAAATTTTACGTAGTAACAAATGTTAAACGATCATGGAGTACAAGATACCGAAATAATAAATTATAAGTATATACTTTAATTATTCTTAAATGATAGAAGATACAGAAAAATTTATAAAATACCGATTGTAGATAATAATCACATAATCTTTCATTTAAAATAAAAAAATTTGTGTTAAATTAAATATTTATCGAAATATTTTTAAAAAGTACTACTTCCGGTTAATAGATTGAAACCAAAAATAGGAGGTGCACAACTAGATGCTATAACAGTCCTAAATACAAAATTTCAACTTTCTACGTCTAACCGTATTTGAGTTATGCGACACACATACGTCCGTACGTACGCACGTACGTACGCACGCACGTACGTACAGACGTCACGACGAAACTAGTCATAATGGATTCAGAAAAGGTCAAAACGGATATTTCCATCAAAATCTGAAAACCGAAATTTTTCGCGATTACAATACTTCCTTATTACTCCGTACAAGGAAGTAAAAAGGTTTGTTTAGTAGCACTGGTTTCGTAGCTGTTTGAGTTATGTATATTTATCTTTTATACGTACATTACTAATGTTGATGATAAATTAATTTCAACTAAACATATTTATTTTAAGGAAACCGTCATTAATTTTGAGAATTTAAACAAATATATATTTTTAATGCGCGGGTTTAAGTACAGCTCTCTGCATGTGATGACGTACTACGAACCCGGAGTTCCGTGGTTCAAGTCTCTCGGCCGGCAGTGTGTGATTGTAAAACATCTTGCAATTAAATCAAGCTGACCACTTGATCGTCTTAAATGTATTCCTGGTTAATAATATATTAAGTATCAAGACGTAGTCGAGGTTTCCAATATTATCCGAAAGCATAACGTCCGTGATGCTGATAATATTTTTGCTCGATCGATACAATAAAAATAAATTTGTTAATAAGGTTTATTTCTAGTTATACCTATAGTTGAGTGACTGAGTTCCAAAACTTGTCTTATCCGTTACAAGTGGTTTTGAGTAATTTAACAAAAACTGATTTCGACCATACAAAGACACTAAGACTATATGTATGGTTATAATTTAAGAAGTATGTGGATATTATTAAATACTATAAAAGGAAAATTAAATTAATGAACAAATATTGGCTATATTACATAATTAAAATTGGTGAGGTGAGTTTTGCTGTAAAATAATAATAATATTTATTTTCAGTAGACACAGTACAGTGTATAGAAAACGTCAGAGAAATTAAAATAAAACATACACTTTTGAAATTACAAATTACAGTGTTAAAAATAGTAGATAAGAGTAGTTTTGGAAATAAACAAAATGGATAAGAAGAGTTATGGAACCAAAAGACTGAAAACACTACATAATGAGATAGAATAAGGCAAGTTTTGAAGACAAACTTAAATTTTAAAACATATGAAATTACCATGCTACCAGAAATATGAGGATAAAACAAGTTTTGGAAAAAAATCAATAGTTTTTCAGCGAAAATAAAGGGAAGAAGTCAGTTTTGCCACATAATAATTTCAGATTCGAACGCAGTGTTGGAAACTGAATAAAGCTATATAGGTATTTGTCTAATTTTTTTTCATTTTTGGATAATACTAGTTTGCATTTTGATGCTATTACCTTGGTTTCTGTTATTGTTTTAAGCCCTTTAAGATTCTATCAAGATTCTGAATCCTAGAAAAGAAGAAGTTTTCTTCTTTCTAATGAGAATTACCTGTTAAATTGCGGTGCCGCTAAATTGAATCTTCAATGAGTCTTGGAAAAGAAGAATATATAATTTAGTACTTGCTTCAAAACCATGAATTTATTTTTTTCAAGATTCAGAATCTGCAAACCTTCTTTTCCAGGATTCAGAATCTAACTGTTGAAAGAAGGTACAAATTTTATTACTGAGCTGTCGAACTAAACAAGTAGGTTAAAAATATATCCAACAAACAAACAAACACTTTTTAAAGCTTTTAAGCTAAAGAGCAAAACTCACTGACAATGGGTGATTTGTGCTTTAAAACTTGCGCTGCGTTTAACTTCGCAACATAAGTACAAGTACAAGTACAAGTTAAGATTAGTTTTAGTAGGTCTTGCGCGTTGTACGTGTGATTTTGTTGAAGCGTTATTTGTTTTTCGCTGGTGGGATTTTTGGTGGGTATCTTTCTTGTCACGTAATATTGTACCGTCGAACTTGGCTTTACAACAACGTGAAGAGTTTCCAGTGCTTACAGGGCGTTAGAGTTTTGTTTTCTGTTGCTCTTCGCTTTACACTTTAGTTTATTATTTATTTGTGCTGAGTGTTACTGAATCCAACATGATTACGGGTTTGAAAGATTCAATGTTATTGATTCTTTACAAGAACTTTGGTGGTGATTTATAATGTATAAGGTATTTTAAAATGGAGACGAGAATGAACGAAATATGAAGTAGGTGTATTTAATCAACGTTATTAATGGTAGAAAAATAGTACCAGAGAAAAAAAATACTGACAACTGATCCGGATATGAACTCAAGACAAGACAAGATGCAAGCACTCAAACTATAAGAACTGGAATTTCAAAAACTAATTTCAATTATTGTACTATAATAGGCTACTTGCATGGTACAAAAAATTATATTTTTATCACTATGTAGGTATCAATGTTATTTTATTTAAAAAAATTAAATGTTTTTACCTTCCGCCTCATATTCTACCGTGAGTTTATTTTAACGTGAAACATGGGTATATCATATCCATGGTTACGAATTTGACAGCAATGTATTAGAGCGTTCTTTTTAAAATGAAACATATGGAATAAATTTGAATTTGATAATTGGTGTCACGCTGCTGCTACTTGGAAATACGATTTATTCTTTGAACAATTAAAAGTTTATGTTGAAAGCGTTCCTTGGAACTATTGCAGCTGCCCAAATATCTTATATTGTTCAAGAATAATACAGTTCAATTGATTCCCTATGTTTCATTTTAAAAAGAACACTCTAATACATTGCTGTCAAATTTGTAACCATGCATATAAAAATTGTATGTTTCATGTTAAAATAAACTCACGGTATAAGGGAAGTATTGTGATGGGACAAAATTTGCAAGTATGCGAGTTTTTATTGGACAAGCACTCAAAAAGTTACAAACATTTAACAACCAAATTTTGTATATAGTCGTAATACAAATCTTAAGAATCTAGTTATTTTTTGGAAGCAATCCTTACACCGGATGTAGTAGGTACTTTTCTTAAATATTTTAAAAAATGATTAATTTATGGCAATATTTTTATTTAAAATGAAAGATTATAATATTATTGTCTACAATGTTTATCATTTTATAAATTGTTCTGTTATGGTGCTTTAAGAAATTAAAGTATTATTTATAATTTATAGTATGAATCATCAGTATCGTGTTATGCATGATTGTTTAACATATGTTACTACAAAAAATTTAATTGATTATGACAGTAACAGATTGACAGTGCCAATAGTGGCACACCATTCATATCTTCTTCTACAGTTCTACAGTTGGCTAAATGACTAAATTATATTTGTAAGTAGGTACCTTATTTGTATAGTAGTAGGGTATAACGGGAGGTGTGCTGGCCACATCAGATTTTTTTAATAATTTGAGAAAAATATGTTTCTGTGGCGCCATTATTTTGTATAATACATATTGCAACTTTCTACGCGTCACATATTATTCAATTTTTAGGTTTGTTGTAAAACTAAAAATATGGTTTCCAAGTTCTTATCTCTTCTTCAAAAATATTAATAACCTAAGTGAGGCGCGCGGGAGGTAAAAAATATTTCGACCACATCAGCTCTTTAAAATTATTGCTACCAAATGGAACACTGCAAACAATTTTTTAATTATGCACATTCTCCACAAAAGATTTTATTTGTGCAATAAAAATCCCTTGTTTCATATCAGACATGTGCCGTGTGTTCGTACTTGCATTAAATAATGTACGCGCGCGTCGGTCGAGCATATGGGAATGCGGAGCGCCCTGTGCGCCCCGTGGAGCCGCCGCCCCAACCCCAACGAAGAACTCATTTTGAATAAGTAAAGAGCAAAAAGACCGCCGCTACCACAGGGCGAGAGATGCTTTACGGTTTTCTTTGAATCAGGCATGTAAAACACACCTATATTTATTTATTTTGTACTTAATGTTAAAAATTGGTTTTATACGTTCATTTTCAGTAGATAAAGTATTACTTTAACATCGAGGGTAGATAAAATAAAATTTGAGTAGATAAAGTAAAATTTGAGTAGATAAAGTAAAATTTGAGTAGATAACGTAAAATTTGAGTAGATAAAATAAAATTTAAGTAAAATAAGAATATTTTTACACAAATTAACATTAAGTACAAAATAAAATAATATATTGTACACGACGATAAAGAGTCTTTATCGACACGTGAAAGATAGCCCACTCGTTCCTTCGTCACTCGTGAACTAACTTCTTTCACTTTTCGATAAATGATCTCTTTATCGTCTTGTATAATAAATTACTATTAAAAACTACGGGGTTTGGTTAATATTTAACGGGGGAGGTGTTTTAGTATGCTTGTAAAGAATAAATTAAAAAGCGAACGCAAAAGAAATATAGTGTGTTGTTGATTAATTAAACACGAAAATAAAATAATATACGAGCTCAAGGAAAGGCCGTAATCGTTTGAATAAATAGTATATTATAACAAAAGTCTTTAAAATTTGTAAACGGCTGGTTTACGTCTTTTTTGATAGTTTCCCGATGATGTCTGTATGTGTGTGTGTGTGTGTGTGTGTGTGTGTGTGTGTGTGTGTGTGTGTGTGTGTGTGTGTGTGTGTGTGTGTGTGTGTGTGTGTGTGTGTGTGCGTGTGTGTGTGTGTGTGTGTGTGTGTGTGTGTGTGTATGTGTGTGGTCCGGGCCGATGCCGTCTGTCGGATAACTCAAATACGAATTACCAAAAAATTTTGATATTTGGTATTTTACAATTGTATACGGATAGGAAGAGCTCATTAGATTTTGGTACAAATATCTTCACCGGAAGTGATATTTTTTGAAGATTGAAAAGATTAAGTGTCAAAAATTTCTATAAATTTGGATAAATATAGTATTTATTTGTAATAAGAATAAGAGGAAAACTTATTTGCAATCTACGTTATAAAAAATTGTCTTTAGCTGGTAGCATTAAAGAACTGCAGTAAAATTTAAAAAATAATTTTATCAAATAAAACATTGAAATCTTGTAATCCATGTTCGGTTGATTTTTGTTGCTGCATAAAAAATATTGACAGATGAGACGGGTGACAAGTTGGCATACTAGCGCTATATAAGTCATAAGTAAGCTATTAAATGTAGTAACTGAACGGAGGATTGCTTCAACACAGAAGAGTTTTCGTGTGAATGAATCTTTTGATTCAGGTGATACTAATTTCTGTGTTTAGATTTTTATTTGTATATTTTAAATGGGTACCGGATTGTACGTATACATTTCTGTTTAAAGTCTAGATATGGCGGAAGGTTGTGTGATGGCCACGTCAGATTTTTTTCTATTTCACTCATTGCCTGCCTGAAACACTTGTAGGATGGTTTACTTGCTACTTTCCGCTGTACACCTACAAACCCTGAGATGGTTGTTGATTGGAGTCGCTACCTTAAGCGGCTCGTCTACGTTTTAACCGAATTCCTAGAATACTCTCAATTTTACTTTTTTTCCATTTCACTATTTTCTCCGCTACTAGAGCTGCCTGACTCGTACTATGCCGCATCCTAGCATGCAATGTCATTTTGAAGTTGAAAAATACTGTAAAAGTGTTTTCGTTGCGAGTAAACTGTCAGATTATTATTAACTTCAGGATAATGTTTTTATAATCATTTAATAGAGAAAGAATGGATCTACAAATGTGTATTTTTAAAATTTTAAAAATTAATTTCTATCATGAGATATAACCGTGTAAAGTTTGAATAAATTGGATTTTTTTAAATTTTATAATCATGTACAATATTTGAATAAAAATTTTAATAAGGCACATCTGTAGATCCATTATTTCTCTATTAAAAATTTTATTTTATTGACTGTAAGTCACTCATGACTTTTGATGCAAAGAATAAATGTTACACAGTTAAACTGGAATGTGTACTGTTTGGATTTGAACCTGAATTGATCATCAAAAATTTTCGGCATGTTTCTACGATTAATAGTATAATACTGTAACAACACTCGTTGTAATACAAGGTCTCGTTATAAAAATAAATTTTATTTGATGGTACAATCATATTCCAGAGATAAATTTACCCCGACAACCAAATTTTTTCGGTGTTTCTACGATAAATAATAAAAAATTATTTGTGCCACCCTTACAAAATGGGGCCCACCAGTAAAGACAGGTAATTTTAAGGCCAGAATCGGCTTCCCCGGACAATTTTACCCCGGAATACAAATTTTCTCCATGTTTCTACGATTAATAATAAATTAATAATTTTTTTAATACTGATATACAATGCTATAACAACACTCGTTATAAACGAGGTTTCGTTATAGACATGGATTATTTTTAAGGGTAGAATCGTATTGCTGAGATAATTTTACCCCGATATCCAAATTTTTTCGGTGTTCCTACAATAAATAATACAGAATTATTTTGTGCTGCCCTGGTTAAAGACACTCTTAAAAATGGGGCCCCCCCAAATAGAGACATGTCATTTTTGAGGCCAGAATCGGCTTCCTCGGACAAATTTACCCCCAGGTACAAATTTTCGCCGGTTTTCTACGATAAATAGCAGAGAAAATAATTATTTAAAATTTTATAACCGAGAAATTTACATTCCAAAATTTGGATTTTAATGGAACGAAGTATAGCAATTTTCAAAATTTATAAATGTCAAAATTATACTGTTGGACGGCTTATTTTCTTATAATTTAAAATAATTAAAATTTTGAGAATTTTTTCCGGGCTTATTAGACAGGCTCCAACTGGAAACAGGGGGGGGATACAAACTTTAGGTCGGTAAAGAGATTTTCAACCCCAAACAGCCCTCGAAAAGCATTTTATTAATAAAGTTATTGCATTTTGAAATTTTTTGTGAGGTTATTGGTTGGGTTAGGCCAATTTTTATTATATAATTTCAAAAAGCCAATGTATACTCCGTTCCAAAATTTTAATTACAGAACTAATGGATGAAAACAATGACGACTTTTATTTAAAAAATTAATTTCTCGTAAACGGGACCAGATATCGATGCGCGGTTTTCAGCAGTGGATCAAGCATGAAATAGGCTTCATTTGGACTAGCACGGCTATAACGAACATTCGTTATACGACCTCGTTTATAGCGAACATTTCATTAATTTAACAATAACTTTGATTCTAGGAATCGGAAAATTCTGAAAATTAGTATACTGATGTAAAAAAATCTGAAAACCCCATTTATGAGCCCAAATTTAAAATCGGGACACCCATTTTGGGTGCAAAAATACTTTGTTGTATATCTTTATTACTACGCATAGAAATAAGCTGCAAATTGGTATACTTTTGTTTTAAAATATGACAAACCCATTTTTGCACCTTAAACCGAGCTTACTACACCCATTTTGGGTGTAACATTTATTTTTTAATATTGGATATAGAGAAAAGTTATAAATTCATGTAGTACCTAAAGAATTTTATTTACTTTTAAAATAAAGATACGTACACCTATTTTAGGGTGTTGTAGATATTTCAAGAACTCTACCAGATATTTAGATGCGGTTTTCAATGTTGTTTTTAATAATGCATTTAAATAATATTTATATACAAAAATAATATCTCCTGTGGTGACTCTCCACTAATATCTATGCGAGTCGAATTCAAATAAAATATAATATAGAAATAAAAATTGTCTTATTGATTTGATATTAAGTATTTTGCGATAAATTATATTAAAGTGATTTATCCACATAAATTAAAACAGTACTTTTGCTGTATCTGGTACAATTTAAAAATTTAAATAGAATTTATATTTTTATTGTTTAAAAAATTATGACAGTGACAGTTAAATCAAATTCATGAATAAAATAGTGTACACAACTCTCAGGAAAGTGTCAATCGATCACTTTCCTCGCTCATTAAGTAATACACACATCTATTACTCAATTTAACCATTTGGGTGTAACTGGCCGTCATTCTGTGTGTCATATCGATTTAAAACTACAAGAAAGAAGATCCCAGCACGAAAGTAATGTAAAATCTGTGACTAGTCTCTCTTGTAAGTTAGAAGTATACATTCTTCTTCGTTGCGTTTGGTGTACAAGTTTCCCGCTGTAGAAGATATATGTCGTTAAGTTTACACTAGGTAACAATTCCAGCATAATCCTCCTGGGTGGAATTGGGTGAGAATTGCGTGTTCAACTCGTAAATCGATACTCTCAAGAACCGCACGTCCTAACTAAACTTACAAGAGACGAGAGACATTGTTTTTAAGTGAAATGCATTGAAAGAGTTCACATAGACGCTTCAAACGAAATGCTTTGAGATTTAAAATCTACTTCAATGCTTTATGCACATATGTGTTGCGTTTATAAGGTGAAAAGTCAGATAAAACATTATTTATTCTGGAATGAAAAAGTATCAGAATTCTCAGTCTTCAAAGTTAAATTTATTTATTAACAGATGATAATCATCACCGACGTTTCGGTAGCAAATCTACCTTCCTCAGGGTTAATTATCAAAATCTTGAAAAATTAAACATTTAGTTACATAAAAATTAAGCAACTTGTCGTCATAATTTAAAACATACACCATACAAAATTATTTAAATATTGGTAGACCAAGCAAAGTTACTACCAAGAATCAATTGTGAGGAAGGTAGATTGCTACCGAAACGTCGGTGATGATTATCATCTGTTAATAAATACATTTAACTCTGAAGACTGAGAACTGAGAACTCTGATACTTTTCAAGAAATTATAATTCAAATTATTTATTCTTTTTCTAACATAAACGATGTTTCGGTTTCTTCCAGGGTTGGGAAGATCTTACAAGTTTCATGTATTAAAAACTTTCGCTATGTATAATATTTTGTACCTACCATACAAAAAAAAATCTGATGTGGCCAGCATAAGCAGATCTCCTGCCATACTCTAATATTTTATTTATTTTATTTATTTATTCTTGTATATTTTTATTTCCAAGTATAAAAGTTTTCATCACTAAATGAATAATGTTAAATAATTTGATGGGCGTTTCTCAAAAGTATAGCTCAATAAGTTTTATTCTGTAATGCATTTAATTTTGATAATTGTTGTTGAATTAATTATTGTATTATTAGCATTAACAATAAAATAGGTCCTTTAAATTATTTAACCTAACACAGAATTGGCCCTTATAAAATATTAACATTTATTAATTAATTAAATTTCTCGGTAATATTAATTACTGATTACATATGTTTATAATATATTCATCATGCGTTGTACAATAATTTATTACATTGTTTTAGCTACTTGCCCAATTTATTAAATTATCGAAATTATGATGAATCATATTACTGCTCACATATATTTTAATATTTATTGTATATTTTTCCAATATCATAATATAAAATGGAATTCGTTCATGGGGTAATACACAATTTTCGCGAAATACCATTTGTAAATTTAAGTGCAAATCAATATTTCGATACAAGTATTTTATTTTGCGAAAATAAAAATAATAGCATTCATTATAACGTCGTTGTATAATATACTATTATTCCATTCAAATGATTACGGCATTGCATAGGGCTCGTATATTATTTAATTTTTCTCAATTAAGAGAAAGAACCCTAAATTTACTAAAGAAATTTGGGGTTTGGATACTTTTCTATGAATTGAAATTCGAATGCACCAAATTTCAGTTTGATGACAAGCTTTCGAACTTTCTGTATCTGGTATCATTTACGAATAATTAATATTTACAATGTAGTATTTTGGTATCTTGTAGTCCATGATCGTTTAACATTTGTTACTACGTAAAATTTAAATGATTATGACATGATAGTGATAGAGACAATAGTAAAATATCTTATATCTTCCTCTCCAGTTTAAGTAAAATGATTAAAATATATATGTGAGTAGTAGTAGTAGTAGTATTAGTACTATATATTAATATATTTGTATAATAAGTATGGTGGTAGGTCTTATACTGGCCACATCAGATTTTTTCAGAATGTGGCTAGGATAGACTAACATAATATCACTTATGGTATGGTCATTTGCACCGCCTCTACTTAAATTTTAAGTGTTACTTAAATGAAAAATATCGAATCGTACTCATGACAGCAATGTTATTTCTACGTTTGACAAGTTGATTTTAATTAGATATTGTTCATTTAAGGGAAGCTTAAAATTTAAGTGGAAACGGTTCAACTGGCGATTAAAGTACAAGAATAAGATATTTTTAAACATCCCATAACGATTCATATCAAGTGGGATTATCTCTATTATTTTGGCATTACCTTTTTCGTTATTTATCCCACTTTATGAATAATTCCTTTATAATAATCTCGTCAAAG
This sequence comes from Agonum fuliginosum, assembly GCA_947534325.1. Taxonomy (NCBI): domain Eukaryota; kingdom Metazoa; phylum Arthropoda; class Insecta; order Coleoptera; family Carabidae; genus Agonum; species Agonum fuliginosum. The sequence continues at coordinate 459,812 of OX384035.1, read as the reverse complement.
CTCAAACAAATATATCAATTAAAATATGAGAAAATTTTCAGTATGTACAATGATTGTCAAACTTGTCAATTCGTAAAAACTCTTGATATAACGAAATCCATATTCATTATCAGGTCTCTGAGAGGATTATATGATCAATTATCCTTTAGGACGATCCATTACCCAAATGCTCAGTTTATTAGAAATGTCGAGCAAAAGCAACGACGCAGTGGACGAACTGACCACCGACCAAGAGCAAAGTTTCCAAAGTCCCACAGGCCTAGACAGTGACGGATTAAGCCCGGAATACTTCAGCAAATTTTAATTCATTTCATAAGAAATCTCATACAGAAAATTATTTTTAGCAGTCAAAATTGCATCAAATATAACTTAATTAACTTGTATTGTACATGTACAGGTTAAAATATGCATTATTCATCGATTTAAAAAATTAAACCTTTTAATTCAAAGTATTTAATCTTTAAAGAAACAAAATTTATCCTGCAACGACTTTCTTTTTTTGAAAATTCAGTGTTTCAGCTAGAGTACATATCAATAAATCGTAAACATTTTTATTTTGTCAGAAAATATGTTGTAATTTTGTTTAATCGGTTAATAATATGTGCGTTTCCAACCTTCTTGACAGTTGGGAAGCGAGACATTGTTAACATCACTTTCCAGCTAGCAGGAAATATTTTTCCGACTATAGTAAAATATCACTTTCCAATAAAATTGACAATATGAATATCTGTTTTACACAATATAAGTATGACATTTCTGCAAGTTTTGATCATATAGTTTCAATTATAGAACATGTCATATCTTTCATTTGTAGATTTCTTATTATTATAAACATGAAATGGAGTCATAAAACAATCAAAATGCTTATTTATTTATTATATGAACAACAATCCGTGTTGTATGAGTGTCCAAATTTATCTTTAAGTGTTACATATAATTTGACATTTAAATTTACTTTGCCATTAAGACTGACGAACTGACATCACTGATAAAACTATTATGTTTTTGAAGTGTACGACTTTCAGAATACTCTGAATTCGACTCTGCGTCGCTGGACATACAACAGCAGCCACAACTGACCTCTATTCTCTACTCCAGTCTGTACTCCCGAGATATTGAAAACGTGTCGATGTAAAAGATGATTAGGTAGAGTGTGGAGGTAATAAATGGCCGGAGCGAGGCAGGAAGGTAAATTACACTAGCCCAAAACAAAGAGAAGAGCAGGTACCTTAATTGATAAATATATTACCAAATGACGCGCGGTTATTAATTCCATCAAACGAGTGTCTCTATCCAGAGATTTTCAATAATGGATTTGAAATTTACTCGAAAGGAATATTTTAACAAATTAAAATGCACTGTTTTTCACAAAAACCATAGAAACTATCTATGTAAACAACTATTCCAGTGCATATTTTTAAATATTGACATAGTATGCGTATATTCACCGTAACCATGACACAGCAAACAGTAATAAAAAATGTTTGTTAATTTTTCACCAATGTCAAAATATTTAAATGAATTTAAAAATTATGTTAATAAATAAAATTGTGTTATTTAAAATTGTTAAATATGTTTTATTCATGAAATAGTCAATACGTATTAAACTCGATCATGAAAAATAATAGAAAATACTTTTGCCTCCTGGTTCGACGTATTTCCCTCAAAACACCTCTCGACCTCCGATCTCGAGTCTCATCAGTCGGCAGTATTTTCGATTATTTTCGAAGCTCTTGTGGTATAATAACTGAATATAGCAAGAATTGTGTTATAAAGATAATTAGATCTAGAAGCCTCAATGAACATGGGTTTCCGAATAAACCGTTTAAAAATTACAATTATTATGATTTTGTTGTTTCCTTCCTTAAAATAGCAACTACGTTTATAGTTTAGTGCTGTATTTGTATATCAACATGAACAACTTAGCAAGATTACTGTTCAATTCGAAAACAAAAAAGCTTTTGAAAAAGATCTGATTTTCGTTTGAAATTTAGAGGAGAGTAGGACAAAAAATATTAAAAATTAAACTTTAGTTGCACTGCGTTTCGTCATTATAATCCATTCCACAATGAATTTATAATTTAAAGCCCAGCGTATGTAAATACAAAACTATAAATTTAACATTCTGCAGATGAAGATATGAATGTTAAAGTAACTAAACATATCTCATTTCGGTGCAATGTTTGATTAAAATTTATTGAAGCAATTACACAAAGGTTGCGACATGAACTTTCAATTACTGTGAGCAGTTTAAAAGCTTCATTCACAGATTGATTTTTTAATTAAATTCATGGCTTTTGGAGTCGGGCCAGTTAAATTTAACTGACGGATTCACATATTTAATTCTGGATGCCACGATTTGCAACACTAACTTGAATTTCCAATCAGAAAACCATCATGGAACAAAATAGTTAGTTACATTATATATTTACATTATACGTGCGTGCATTTAGGTTCATTTTACAACGCGAGGTTCTATATTAAAGTACGGCGCGAAGCGGAGTGCTTTAACAAAACCCAGCGTTGTACAAATACCTAACGCACACATTATGTATTATATTGATTTAAAATATCGTATTTTCTATGCGGCTAAGTGAGATGCATTTGACATTTGCACTAAAAATTTATTTTGTCAACTGCTCCAAGATGTCGCCAGTAACTATAATAATTACACAAGAGCTTTTTATTTGCCGGATAAATTTCTGTTTGTATTGAAACCTTGTTGCATAGCAACTTTTCGAGTCAAATTGCTGTCAGGTGACAAGGTTGAGATGTCAAACAGAAATTTATTCGGAGGAAATAAAATACTGGAGTGTAATTCAACGAGATAATTTAACGACTCCTTTGGTTCTTCTTCACAAATATTCTTAAAATCTAATCATTTCATTGACTCATATTAGAGATATAAAGCAAATGACATTTTAATGTTTTGGTTGCTAAGAAAAAGGTAAATAAGGTTTTATCACTTGCAAAAAGTTACCTTCCTTTTTATCCGCTGTCAAAGTGATAAAATTATGTTTTGTTTATGGATTACTTTATACAGGAGTGGAATTATCAATAAAGTAGTGTCTGCTATTTCTACTGTCGAAGTCTGGTACAAATATTTAATTGTACATTCTACGGCCAAACCATCAACATGTATTTGCAACTAAAACTAACTACTCGTACATATATTTGAACTCCTGTTCATTAAATATTGATCTTGATTAATTACGTGTCTGGCCAAACATGTAAATTCAATAATACACACGTTATTGAATATTTTGATTTTTGGAGCAAATTGTTGTTGGACGTACAATTATGAGTTTGTGTAATCATTCAATTAATCAAATTGAAAATTTAACGCATTTATTAGTCATTTTTATGTCAATGGCATAATAAATAATTACGTTCATATTGATTTATTACTAGTAACTAAATTTCAAAACTGTTGTTACAACATAGGATCACACGGTAACACGCTATTATTTTTAGATATAATTTGTCAAAAAATTCAGGCATAGAAAATGAGAAAATTTAAAAATTATAATTTGCGTAAAATACAACACATTATATTTTTATTATTTTTAAGTAAAAAATTTAATAAGGAAGGAAAAATCAATTACTGGAAGTCAGTCACAAGATTTGAAGGCTTTATTTCATCTCCAACCGGTTTCTACCCCACATGGGTCATCTTCAGGGACTACAGTGAAATTTAATAAAAAATTTAGTAAAAGAAATAACATTTACAAAAATTTAAACTTACGTGAAAGTCATAACAAAAATTGTATACATAGAATTAATTGTAAAACACATTTAAAAATATTACATGGATCAAGTCAACAATTGTAAAAATAAATGCATGTAAAAACACACAATAGTCTAAAATTTAAAAAATTTTACTAAAACTTTGTGAAAAAACCACACCTAACCTAATAAAAAATTTAATGTAGCCAGCACAATACTTCCCGCCATACTCACACTTTTATCTACTAATATAAATATATTTTAGTCATTTTATGTAAACTGCACAAGAAGATATGGTATAAGCGAAATGTCACTTTTGTTACTGTCACTGTCATAATCAATTAAATTTTACGAAGTAAAATATGTTAAACAATCATGGACAACAAGATACTGAAGTTTTAAACTGTAAGTTATAGATAATATTTTAATTCCTAAACAGCACTAGAAAAATATATTAAATACACTACTTGCAGATAATACATATAATTTAATCTTTCATTAGAAATATAAAATATGATAATAACTTTTATGAATCGAGCTAATTAATAAAAGTATTACTTCCGGTTTGTAGATTGCATCCATAATTTACTGGATTCTTAAGATTCGTATTAAAATATTAAATACAAATTTTGGTTGTTAAATATCTGATGAATTGTAACATATACGGACATACATACATACATACGCACAGACATCATTTAACAAAAGTTAAATTCGTATTCTAGGGACCCTAAAACGTGCTTATTTAAATTATATAGCTAGCTTTTTCCTCATTTTATTACGAGACAAAATATGTTTATAATATAATTAAAAACATTTCTAAAAAATTTTTTTATTCTTCGTTTCCTGCATTTGATTCGCCAAACCGCAATCCCGGATTGACAGTTAATTAAATCAACATCAAATATCATTTAGGTACATTGAAACTTTTTCATATTTATTATTTAATAAAGTATAAGCCATCAAGCAGAATATAAGTAATACGGCTCTGATATGAAATATCTGTCCGTCACGGGTTAAATCCCTCGCCCGAGTTGCCATGAAAATCGAATATACCGGCGCGGCGGCAACGGCAGAATATATTTCCGGAAAACGGGTAAACCGAATTGACGGGTGCAGTACTAACACCACTGCTGCGTCCTCCAGTGGCGTGCCAGAGGGGCAATCGAAATAAATTGTTGAAAGAATCGTATCCAAAACTTGAAATTAGTTAAAAGGATCGTTGGATGATGGATAATACTCGTAATAAAGTTTAAATAAATTACTTCAAGATGCATTTAACCATCTTCAAATGTTCAGAGTTGTTTCACATTACTGTTACGAAATTATACCAAAGTAGAACATCTTGTGAAAAATTATTAAAATTCTAAAATGAAATGCACTAGATCTTCGTTCTGCAGTGTAACGACAACAGTTGTTGTATTATTTGAAGATGGTTAAATAAACGTCTGCATTTAGGAGTTATTTATTTATCCTTTATTATTATCCATCATCCGACGATCCTTTTAACTAATAGAAATAAACATGGAAAAGATTTGCATAACTGACAGAGATATGTGAACCCAAATAACAGAGAATCACAGTTTATTATTGTTGTTAATTTAACGCCATAAATTATGGTATGATAGTCTGTTTTTAACCAGGAGAAGTAAAAACAAGAGCCAGGTTTAAGCCCTGTTTGCACGAGGATTCTAACAACATTTTGAACGGTGGAAAAGAGGAACTTTCAAGGTTCTGAATCTTCATGGTTTTGAGAAATTATTAAATTATAAATTCTTCTTTTCCAAGACTCATTGAAGATTCAATTCAGCGGCACCGCAATATAACAGGTAATTCTCACTAGAAAGAAGAAAACTTCTTCCTTTTCAGTATTCTTTGAAGATTCTACCAAGATTTTTAATCCCAGAAAAGAAGAAGTCTCAAGGTTCTGAATCTTGAAAACAAATAAATCCATGGTTTTCAAGCAATTAATAAATTATAAATTCTTCTTTTCCAAAACTCATTGAAGATTAAATTTAGCGGCTCCGCAATTTAACAGGTAATTCTCACTAGAAACAAGAAGACTTATCTTTTCCAGGACTCAAAATCTAGGTAGAAACCTCGTGCGAACAGGACTTTACACTCTTAAAAATTACAGAAAATCAGTACGATCATTTCGTCAATTTCTACTGACATTTTGACATGACACTCAATCTGACATTTTGACGTGTTGAGTGTAAAAACGTCGGTATTTCAGCCAATCAGAAACAATTTTATTTTTGCCCCTCCTGGTAAAAAATTTCAAAACAGATTATATATAGCAAGAAGTGTACCATTAATAATTTCTTATGATCGTACTTATTGTACTAGTACAAAACTTCATTTGCTGACTTGAATCATTCAAAAACTATTTTAAAAAATTAAACATACAAAAATGGTCGGTATGCAAGTTTGAAACTTTCTTAGTAATAAGATGTGTTGTTTCATTATGGTACCGAGTACCATTATAGATTTATTATTGTCCTTGGATTATAATGATAGTCCTTAAGACAAGGTTATTAAGTAGTCATTATGACACAGCAACATGTAATAACAAGTTTCGCAAATTCAAGATTATTAATATTTATTCTACCATGGATTTCTTATTCAAATTTTAACTTTTTTGGATTAAACAAGAATTACGTTTCTATAGAGAAAATTTATATGTTTTAAATGGGCGAATGGAAAATTTGTAAATCCTGGGTACGCCACTGTGTGTGGTTCTCTTTGATCTGCATCTAAAATGAGTTCTTGTGATTTGATGGTAATGACAATTGACAATGCAGTTTTACTTTAGTCTGTTGCAATTTCGTAGATTCATAAAGAATGAAAAATACTTTCTGGTATAGACATAATGGATTGCAGTTTCGAATGTTTGACATTAAATTATAAAAGAATGAAGAATACAGATAATAGTTTCGACTGCTTGAATAATGGTGAATAAATAAATAGAGAAGCTTTAAAATTCAAAACACATCTTTTATTCAAGAAAAATAATATGAGGTAAATGTGCGGTGAATATTTATTAAAAATTAAGGGCACGAAAATAAATCCATAGGTACTTTCATTAAGTCACAAAACAAGGTATCAAATACTTGAGGGTTACACGTGGAAAACGATTAAACTTTATGTTTATAATTTGGAGTATGAAACTTTAGTAGCTCATGACAGGTGATGGTCTCCGATTTTATACAGCATGCCTTTTGGAGGATAGCATATTAACCTTATGACCACATAGAAAAACGAGTATTAAACTCTGCACGCTTTCTGGTCATATGGAAAATTGCATTTCCATTTGCACAAAACTTTTCCGAAATTTTCCACCATTGGGCCAACGAGGACTGTATGCCAATTTGGTTATAGGTGTTTTATGACACAAATATTAATTCTTTTCATCGGCATGCTGTATGAAAACGTGGAAAATCATATTTTTATTGCACAATCACGTGACCGTTGAGCCCTTTGGAATCCTGCGAATCGCATGCCTATAATTTTTAAGACTTTAAATGTGTTTAAGTTTCTTTTGATAAGGGCATGCATTATTAAATCAGAGAAAAACACAAAATTTTTGTGCAAGTGGAAAAATGCAATTTTCCATATGACCGGAAAGTGTGCAAGGGTTTAATAATAATAAATAATACGCATGTTGTATGAAATCGGAGACCATCACCTGTCATGAGTTCTCGATCTACGAGGGTTGTCCGTAAAGTAAGGTTCCCAGTGATTTTTCACAGTGTAAAACATGTTTAATTCCATGAAGGCGTACAGTTTTGGAAAGTTCAGTTTTTTACCTATTTTTCTATATAGTCGCCACTGCGGTCAATGCATTATTGCATGCGGTGTACGAGCTTTTGAAAGCCCGGGTCAAAAAATTTGCCGCCAAGCCACGCAGATACGTCCGGAACGCTCCTCATCATGGAAGTCAGTAAGCCCGTTCTTGAACTCTCTGCAGACAGGAAACGGATCACCGAGAGCAGCTCACATCTGCAAAAAAAACATTGCGCCGGTAGAAACCCATTCCCAGCTATGCGAAATCTATGGAGACAAGTTTATGAGCCTACAACACGTGCGTAAATGATGCAGAGAGTTCAAGCAAGAGTTTAAGAACGGGCGTACTGACGTCCAGGATGAGGAGCGTTCCGGACGTATCTGAGTGGCTTGACGGCAGATTTTTTGACTCGGGCATTCAAAAGTTCGTACACCGCATGCAAAAATGCATTGACCGCAGTGGCGACTATGTAGAAAAATAGGTAAAAGTCTGAACTTTCCAAAAATGTACGCATTCATGGAATTAAACATGTTTTACACTGTGAAAAATCACTGGGAACCCTACTTTACGGACAACCCTCGTATATTCAATATCTTCTAGTCCATGATCGTTTAACATTTTTGTTACTACGTAAAATTAAATTGATTATGACAGTAACAGTGACAATAGTGACATATTGTTTATATCTTCTTCTGCAGTTTACATAAAATGAATAAATATATTGTGACTACCTGGTACAGTAAAAAGAGTAGGTAGAATATAGCGGGAAGTCTTGTGCTGGCCACATCAGATTTTTTTGAATACAAACATGTACCTAGTACTTGTCGTTACAAATTGCCAGTAAAAGTTTAAAAACTGAAACATTGTCTATTTCAGCATTAACTAATTTCAGTTCGGAACAAAAAAACGAAATCGCAATATTGTTGCAGCTGAAAATGACATTACCATCAAAACTAGACAGCGACTGCATTTTATGATGTCTCGCCCAGCGCGAGTGTTCGTAGTCTCGACCAATGATACACTTGTAATTAGTGCGCAGTCTGACACGTGACTTCCCCTCATAAATTACTCATCGAGATTAAAGCCGATAGCTCGAAAAATAAATCTTCATGCAGGTGAAACTGACACGGCGAAAATTGCGAACAGATTCATTTTGTAGTTTGTTTTAGCCGAAGGAAGTTTCACAAAAGGGATAATCAATACATTATCGCGAGAGCTGAAATTGTAAATTGTTCATTGGTGAATATAGTCATATACAGGTTGGTGGAGGTGAAATGCGAACATAGGAAACATACATGACAATCGAACTTTCATGGCAGGTATCTTGATACATTTTGTAGTAGTGTCACAAAACGAAGTAATGTGAATTTGTGTTACAATAGAATATGCGGCGAGAGGTAATTAACTATTTAGAAATAAATATGTCAAGAAATTACAAATTCGACAAACCCAGCATTTCGTTAAAATTTCGATTTCGAACCCTGATAAGTAGATTGACATCTACAATCACCAACAATCTTGAATGCAAACTAAATTAAATTTCCATTTTGTGTCACTTTTGCCAGCTCGTTAATTACTCAATATTTATTATCTTTAATTAAGAGTACCAGTAACCTTTCGGTATTTAATTACTGTGGTTCGGTGCATTTTCGCCATTCCGCGCATCGAACTCGCAGTTCGTTCTCCGATATCCGCGAATGTTGGCGCGCATTTCGTTAATTGTTTGCCGCCGATGACTTCGCGGGCTAAAATACCGACAAATTCACCAGCGCTTCAATCGAAGATGTTGCTTTGTTCCTTTGATTGGACCGGAAGCCTCGGCTCTACGTAATTCCTTACCGGAAGTCAGCAATCCGGACGATGGAAGGTAACCGCAAAGGATACAATTAACAAGAAAGAGTGAAATTTAATTAGGCGCCCGCTAAAGTGATTGTTGGAGAACTATAAAATTGGACGGATTTCAATTCGACGTTTAATTAAGAATTGTATCTTTTCGCCTGGATGGAGTTTGTGGTTCATGTAATTTATAAAAATTTTGAGGGGCAATTATTTTTGGCCTTGCTCACTTCATTAATAATGTTTAGCTTAAGAGGCCCGTCTACCTACAGCAGAAAACGTACTAAGGTACTGAGTGTTTTGTGACCAGTTAAATTTTAAATGTCACTTAAATGAAAAATATCGAATCGAAACCATGACAGCAATGTTATTTCTACGTTTGGCAATATGATTTTGATTCGATATTGTTCATTTAAGAAAAACTTAAAATTTAAGTGGAAGCGGTGCAACTGGCCATTATCAATTAACAGTTTTAACTAAAAAATTGTACATGATTATAAAAATGCCGAAAATGCATAAAAATTTCCAATTTATGCAAACTTTACATGGTTATATCTCTTGATAGAAATATATATTTAAAATCTGTAGATCAATTCTTTCTCTATTAAATGTTTATAAAAACAATACCTTGAAGTAAATGATAAACTGACAGTTTACTCAAAACGAAAACACATTTACAGTATTTTTCAACTTCAAAATGATATTGCATAGTTAGGATTCAGCAAAGTACGAGTTTCGGGCTGGTTTCGGCAGTCGTAGTAGTGGGGAAAAGAGTGGAATAGAAATAATTGTAAAATCGAAATTTGTAAAAAACGTAGACGGGTCGCTTAAATAAAGTATAAATTTTTCTTGCCAATATTTATTACTATTCTTACTGATTTTGTCAGTACAGTACTGATTAAATTTGAAAATATTTTGTACTGATTTTTGCATACTGTACTGAATGTACTGATTTCCTTTTATGGGTCCCCTAAAACTTTAAGAAAATCTTGTTTTTCAATTATTATTATTTGAATTCATTATAAATGTACAATTATTATTAGACATTTTTCGCCTGCGGTGCATTTTGTTCTTATAAATAATTATTTTAGTTTTTATTTTCTTTTTTTAAGGCGGAACTTCAAGGGTCTAGAAATAGTGGTATCATTTATTCAGAATTCTGGGCTTATTATTATTAAAATTGCCTATTTTCAACAAACTGTACATATATATATATATATATATATATATATATATATATATATATATATATATATATATATAAACAATTTATACTTTTATTAAAACTTTAAGACGGGTTTAGAACCATCCTTTATCTTTACAGTACTTCAAAAATTTTTAAAATATCTTTAAAAATAAGCCCAGAATTCCGAATAAATGACACATATATTTTGACGAAAATCTGCATCTGTTGTTCAATACAAGACATACTTTCCTTCTACTCCGCTTACCCAGGCTAAGAAATTTTGTAGTGAACTGCACGTCGCTGCGTAGAACATATGGTATAGGTTTCGAATGCGGAAAAATTTGATGTTCCGCCTTAATAATACTAAATAGGTACTCAAAAATATAAAGATATTATGACATGTCAATAAAACATACATTTTGTAATTCTTTCGTCAAAATAATACGAGTCACTAAAAACATTTAACATGTATTTGACCGAAGAAAACAAACATGAATAATTTCTCGAACAATTTTCCTGTCATCAAAATTCCAATTGCCAGTCTGTTTACCTCAATTTGCTTGTCGTTTATCAAATATTGTACAAGAGAAGTTAGTATTTAACATGTTGACAAAGTAATTATGCACTTGATAGACCTTAATCACCATAATCAAATCTCCCGGTAAATAAATACCATAACTGGTAGACGTTTCCCGTTTCCTACGGGCGCTCCGCACTTCATTTCCACTTTTATCGCTTTGAGTTCCTCTGGGCTTATTGATTACCGCCGTGTTGTTAGCTACCATATCAGTTTGAATGAATTATTCATGAAATTAATTATTTTGAACATTATCAGTGCATAGTAATGAGGCTAGAGCTGTGGGCTAGCCATAGATGTACGAATTATGGATATGTCTAATTGGTTCAAATAACGCTCGTGCTAACGGTGGAGCGATGAACGAGTTGTTCGAGTGGCACATGTTGCCAATGGTCATTGAGTCGAGTGGGTAAACCATTTGATGGAACTCATGAATGCTGTGAGTACCGTACTCATCCGGTATTGAATCCTGATCGTTTTGTTTAAGAATCTGAGGTACCTACTCCATATTCAGTGTTTAATGTAGGAGTAGACTTTAGCGAGCAGTATTGTAATATTGTGCTCAATATAAATAGTGTTTTTTATTATTTTAGACTCCTAAACTGTAAACATAACTATCTCACATCGTTGACGTCTACACATGTCATAACTGTTTCCGCATATGGTTCGTTAATACGCACCGAATTTTATTTCTTTAATATGACATTAAATTAAAAAGATAACTTTAAAATTAAAAATCTGGTGAGGCCAACACATTACTTCACGCCTTCGCTTTGACACTGTGAAATTGGGTTTAGTAAGCTTTCTTAAATTATAATTTTGCAATAAATTTCATAATTTACAAACTTTAATTTAATTAGCTCTTTATAGATGCATATCAATTAATCTTATAGAAAATACGATATATTAAATAAATAGGTACTTATTTCGGCCAAAAAATGTAATACATATTGTATGCGTTAACTACAATTATTCTTAACTTAAGAGCATTCTGCACAGGAAGAATGTACACGTTAAAGCATTTTACACTCATACACCTCATCGACACATGGCTGCACATTTTAACAAAAACAAATTTTTATATGGTTCTATTAGTGCAATTTTTTTTCAGCACGTTAAACGGTCGAAATTACTTAATTTCAACCGCTTGCAGGCGTTTAGAAGCACCTACAGATTTTTCTTTATATTTCTTGATATTTTAAACTTGAATCATGTAGTTTAAAGTTGAATCTACGTTGGGGTAGTGTTATTTTTTTAAAAAAACTTTCTGATTTCGAGAAAATTAGAGGTAAAAAATGTGAATTTTTGTAGTTTTCTTTATTTTATAAACTAAAACTTCGGTACAAAACAGAAAAAATGGCACTAATAGAACGAAGTTTTATCCCTTATCTACCATATAAAAATTTGTTTTTGTTAAAATGTGCAACCATGTGTCGATGAGGTGTATGCGTGTAAAGTGCTTTTTACGTGTATATTTTTCCTGTACAGAATACTCTTAGTCTTAACCCTACCGCATTTATAATATAAATAACTATTATTTTTTTATTTTAAAAATTGAATAATTCTTGAACGAGTCACACTATATAAAATATCCTTTAGAACATCGTTCAATCGCCCTTTACCAAGGCCCCAGCAAGACGTCGTAATATTTTTTATTGTTTTATATTGAAATGCGCACAAAAGAATCAACAGCTTATAAAAAAGTTCCTTACAAAGCGCTAAAAAATGTGACAGAAAAAAGATTCTTTATATCGTGGAGGGTCATCTAAAAAAACCATGTCTCACTATGGGCAATTTTTCTCTTTGTCACATTCATGAGAAATATACGGAATAGAACGTAATATATCAGCTTAACCGCTATAAATCTTCAAGGAGGCTCTAAAGTTACACTATGGAAAGCATCTGCGAAAGTTGAAGCGATTTTATGCTCTGGAACAAAATGTCAACATTTTTTATGGAGATGACATTATTAAATAAATAATTGTGCTGAGCTAATATTGGATAAAGTTCGCATATATCACGACGCTTTGACTCTGAAATATCACTCTTTTAATGCTCCGTCTATTTGTGAACGGGTTGCTTATTTATAGGGCTATAAATCAGGGGATGCATCATGAATTTGTTCACGGTTTGTACAGCCGAAGATATAAGAAACTGCAGTTCGTTATTCTTATTCATTATTTTCACTGCGCAATAGGTTTTATTGAGCTAGTTCTGTTTTAAAATTAATATTAGCTTCGATAATTTAAAAATAGGTTGTATGAGTTTGGACATTATTATAATTTATTACTGTCAAATATTAATTTAGCTTTTCTGTATTTACACTATACTTCATTTCCGCTAAGAAAATAGCAGATGGCACTGCGAATGCCAGTAAGTTTTACACCCACACATTTTATTAGTTCAAAGTTTGACGCGATCTTAAATAAATTATGTTTTGTGAATAAAGCTGTCATCTATAGAATAATGTAGTACTTCGATGTAACTATGAAATTCAAAATAAGAAGGTATAAGTAATGTTAACGGAAATGAAAATGTTTGCTAATGTAAATTTACCTCTCATCTCAACCAATCAGATTCAAGAATATCATTGCCCTATCTAACCCAACGCTATTTTCGTAGCTGAAATGAAGTATAGTAGTGTAGTGAGTTAATATTTCAGTTATTCTTTGAATAGTAATTAAGTTTCTTCATTTAGTAAGATCATGGATCCAGCAACAATAAACAATGGTTTTCCAAATGAAATTTGTAGGTTCACACATATCAGTTTTTTAATTTTCATTTTTTTTTTCGTCACTCGTTCAAAACTTATAGCTCCGTCCCGGGACTTTTGGGAAACCGTGTATAAATGTTTTTTTAAATTTAGAAACCACTGTTATAGTACCACTGCGTTCATGGCCAAATGGGAACAAATTTTATTTGTGCAGCCTTTTTGTTAATCTGTTACACTTTTCACTTTTGTTTATATCATTTTGAAACACTGTTTCACCAAAACTGTACATTTCAACATTTTATCAAATATGTTTTCACTCTCCTCATCCTGAAAATATTATTATTTTCGCATATATCACACAATATCCGTATGGTGAAACATTTTACATTAATAAATAATGTACGTTGTACTATATCCTTCACATTTGTCCTATATTTCAAAAGGAAGTATTGTAGAAAAAGTCCATTATGTTAAGAAGCTTTGTGGATGAGTATCAAAATGTGTTCTTTCATTTTAAATAATGCATTCATCCCTACATAAAGCATAGTATGAATTAGATACACTTTCTTTGGTAGAAGTATGAATTTTAATAATGAAAGTAGTTTATAATGTAATATGAAACATGATATGGAGGTAATGTATTATCCTTGGGATTCATTATGATTAAATATTCTTATAAGATTTGTTGATAAATGAATTAAAAAGCACAAACAATATTACCAAATTGCAATATATTTTATTTATAAATTAATCTTCTTTTAAATAATTAATGAAATACGTAAATAATCTAATGGCCGTTTTACACTACGATAAATATTGAACAAGAAATTGCGCAACAAATTGAACAGTATCGCAATAAATTGCTTTGTTTTTAATGAACTCTGTTTTATACTGAGACAATTTTATATACCTACCTTCAATATTTAGTTTGTGATTCTGCGCAGATCGCATATAATAATAATTTGACAGCCGCGCTTATCTATTTTTTCAGACAATTTACGAAGCAATGCAATATTTCACACAATTGGCTGTATGATACTACACAATTTAGATTGTTTCAAAAATTGAACAAGGTCTTGTTCAAGATTTAGGGTAATGTAAAACGGGCTTAATACTTAAATAATTTAAAGTACCCTCATGATTTTTGTGCATTTTATAATTTACCTTTTAGTTAATGATTTCAATTTCCTTATCATTAATTTATTACGTATAATTTAAATTGTTTCCCTGCCATTTAGATGATATCGTAAATTTAATATGTATGTAGACCCTGCATATTTTTAGAAGTTAAATTTATGGTACATGCTAAAACTATTCTTGTTAAAACGGATATTCATATCAGTATATCAAAGAATATTTTAATTCTAACATTCATTATTTCAGCATACAAAATACCTATACTCGAATTGGTATTCAAAGAGGATTCCAGAGCTATGAACCAATCGTAATCAATTTTCAATAATTAACTTACGCTCTACGCGTAAAAATCTGATGTGGCCAGCATAAAACCGCCCGCCATACCTACTTTATTCTTTTTACTTAATATACAAATATATTAATATATATTACTACTCACAAATATATTTTAGTCATTTTATTTAAACTGCAGAAGAAAATATAAACGATATTTTACTATTGCCACTAACACTGCCATGTCACAATCATTTAAATGTTACGTAGTCATTAATGTTAAACGATCATGGACTACAAGGTACCGAAATACTAAATTATAAGTATATATACTTTAATTATTCTTATTTTATAAAATACTGATTGTACATAATTAGCACACAATCTTTCATTTAAAATAAATTATTTATCGAAATAGTTAAAAAAGTACTAATTCCGGTTTGTAGATTTAAACCAAAATTATATTGGGTTAAGATTCGTATGAAAACCTTAGATACAAAATTTGGTATTTACCTAAATGTTTGATATTTTTCGAGTTATCGTTTTCGAAAAATTGTAACACCCTTACACACGCATTCTAGAGACTCTAAACTCGAAAATTTTGACCCGTCACAATACCTCTCTTATAGGGAGCTAAAAATAAGAAACAAGAACAAACCAAAGCAAAAATTATTATTCTCTTCATGTTAGACTTTTTCAGCACTGCGCAAACTATGCTGCAACACTCACAAATAAATAATAAATGAATTACATTCAATTCAATTTGACTTATTCGGCAGTAGCGTCCAATGAAGTGTGGCAACTTGGCACAGATTCTACAGCAGTAGTCTTAGAATTTGGCTGCTGAACAATAAAACACTAAGTTTTTGTAAGCAGCGAACAGGCACAACTACTGTAAGATGTATGTGTGCAGTATTCTAGTTTTCTCACATTGTTATTGTCGCAATAAAAATTTTTATTGTTCATCCACTAAAAGTTTCTGGAAATATGTGAGATGCAAACTCAACCCCTGCAGATTATTAAATTATATACTGAGACGTCCCGCTGCGCATAGTGAGATCATACATCTAGCAGCAATGTTCATGTTTTGAATATGGCTTTTCTGCTGTAGGAAATTTACAAGTTGAGGTTTTTGCCTACCAAAATCGATCGGCAGAATTAAATAAAGTTTTATAGGACATTTATCTGATGATAATACAATTTAAAATAAATTATTAGGACAATCGTCAGTTTTGTTTTGTGACTATGGAGCTGTAAAGTTGACCTCTTTTATATTGCAAGCAGGAAGGTGACTTGAAATCCTGAGGTTGGAAATATGAATAAATTCTATTTATTTGGATGACTGGTTTTATTTTACAACATAGTTATAATTTTTGCGACGTTTCGACCAGGATCTTGGTCATTTTCAATGATGAGTTACATTAATTTTGAATAATAAATAATAAATTATAAATTTCTTACCAGAAGTTATCATGTTGATAAATTAAAAAGTTAGTTGAGTTACATTATATGAAATTTTACTTAAAACTATAATTTGAAATCTTGAGTTATTAAATTAGTGTATTTAAACCAGACGACAGATTTTAACAAAAACTAATACAAAATACAATATTAATTGAATATAGAAGATTGTATTCAATTTTTAAGATCAGTTTTATTTAAAAAAAAAGTCAATTTATTAAAGAATTGAGATTATGACGTATCAAAAAGGCAACAGTATTTCAAACGTAAAACTTATTTCCTCACTTTAAAATTAATATTTTTTATAAAACTGACGATTCCCTTGAAAATTTAATACAATCTTCTTCTATGTTCAATTAATATTGTGTTAGTACACTACCTAATTTATACGAAACTGATGATTGTCCTACTTATTTATTTTAAATTGTATTATTATCAGCTAAATATCCAATAAAAATTTTATTTATTTCTGTCGTCATCTCGTCATTGGTAGACAACAACCTTAATTTTAAATATAGGTCCCTGATTTTATAACATAGTTTACGCTTTTGGATTTCTCAAGTTCTAAAAACTAAAACTAAAAACAAAGTATGATTTTTTTCATTCAACTTATTTTTACTAGAACAGTGAAAATACTCAAGAATGTACGTATATGCTTCCTGAAATAATTTGCTCCAATCCATTTTGCCATTTTGCGAATGAAAGTATTTTTAATGTTACAATGACTCTTTTGGTTTACAAAATTTGCTGATCGAATCTGTGTTCTCTACAAGCTCAATGCCATTTTTCAAATTAGTAAACATTCATTTTATTTTTATGCCAAGCGCAAACTACGAGGTCAGATCTAAACCATCATCTTAACGACTGCTCAACATGAAATTGAAATCTTTTATTCAAAGCCTATAAATTATTAGATAAAGCATAAGAAAAAAATTTGACACAGACTCTAATCTGAGTTTTCGCAAACAAAATGCTTACCTGAAAACAAAATATAAACAAGGTCAGTTGAATTATCTTTATCCTTGGAGAAAATTTGCCATAAATAAATTAAGGGAAACTACATCAAGCTTTTAGTAAGTACTACTTCCGGTTGGCGAATTTCTACCAGAATCTTATTCGTTGTTAAGATTCTTATTAAAACCGTAAATATGACATTTGGTTATTTGATACTTTTTGAGTTATCGTGAACGTAAAATTGTCACATACGTCTATACGTCCATACACACACACAGACATCATCGTGAAAATATTAAATTCGTATTCTAGAGACCCTGAAACGTGCTTATCCACTAAAAACTCATACTCAAAATTTTGACCCATTACAATATCTCTCTTATAGAATATGAGGCGACAGGTAATTAAAGAAGAAACAGTAAGCTACAGAACGCGAAATAAGAGATGACTAAACTTTCAAATTGATATACAATAAAATCTGTATTAAAATCATTGTTAAATAAATATAGTACCTTTTGTACAACCTGAAGGTATATATTCTAAACTTCCAAAAATTTTCATTCAATTCTATCACGTATAATACATTTTCAGTTTGCCGGATCTAAATCAAACAGACATATTTCTCGTATGAAGTGGTAAGGTATAATATGTGCCTTGAACGTGTGGTTTTCCCTGCACACTTAACGTTAAATAATTCGCTAATTTATGAAAGTTGTAAATTACATCTGTTCCCTTTGCACTGTAAAATGTACTGTACATTACGTTTATATATCTCTAATAATTACTGCAGCTAACTACTTACAGAATTATACGAATGTGTAACGTGTATTGTTAAGACAGGCTTTTAAACACGCTTGAATTTCACATTCGACCTAAATGCGGCAAGATTCACTTATTTCATTTTGTATATTATGTGTTTAGAAATAGAAAATGGTGATTTTGGTGCAATCAAATACATAATTTGTATGTCCGGCACTAAAAATATTTAGTTTATTTCAAGAGATACAGAAAATGTTTATGAGCAAAGTTAAACTAGATAAAAAGGCTCGTAAGTTGGTCACAATAAAAACTTTGTATCATTTCCGGTTTTACCGGAAATGGGTGCAACTTTAAATCTAGCATAGGGAATTGGTAATGTCATATTTTTTTAGAAGATACATAAAATATGCTTTACAACGTTGTAATAATAGCATAGTTTTACTCCAACCATTTCAATAAAAATAGTAATAATAATAAAAATCCATTAAAAATAAAACATGGCAAACTATGAAAATCAATTTTTACAATAACAACAATTAATTACCTCTAGGTACATTAAATGACAGAACGAATATATTTTTTTATTTTCGGGGGTATATAATATAACAAGTGCTATGATTATCATCGGTGATAGCATGAGTTAGTCGATGAAAATTGACCGAGTGCGTAGCACGAGTTCAATTTTCTGAAGACTAACGAATGCTATCACCTATGATTAATCATAGCCCGAGTTATATTTGGGGAGAATATTATAATGAATGAGTCCAAAATGTTTGGTTATATTTTTTCAATAGCTGTCAAAAACGTTTTAAATTCTATTTACCTTTCTCAATTTCGTTTTCACTGGCATTTCCCCACCGAATATAATCATGTCCATTCATATTAAGTCTTATTTTTGACAAACAGCAATATTTAAATAAGAAACTGACAGTAGGAAATTAATTGACAGAAACAGTTGACATGTGACAGCGGTGATAAAAATATCATCGATTTGATAGCCTCTTACTGCCCTATTTTAGCCAATCAAATTAGTCAAATATGTGTCACGTGATACATGAATTATATATTCAAGTATATATCCTGTATTATTGATTTATTTTATTTAAATCAAGGATCATAATACATGATATAGATTTGGTATTGGTACTACGAGTATATTTCATTGATATCCAAATAATTTAGTGAACTTTTTTTAAATACCAAACCTTTCGAATAAATAATATATTATTTGGGACTGATGTCGCCAGAGGGATTGTAACGTACCGCTAAAGGATAAGCCACGGGAATAGCTTTCAGCAATATTTTTACTACACCACTTTATCTTTGATAAAAATTTAAAAATCTATAGGAACTGTTTGCCAACAAAACATTTTAATTATTAAATAAAATATCATTAGATTTTGATACAAAAATCTTCACCAGAAGTGATATCTCTTTAAGATTGAAAAGGTTATTGCCAAAAATTTCTATAAATTTGGATAAATATAGTATTTATTTGTAATAAGAATAAGAGGAAAACATGTGTTTCAAGGGACAACTTAATTAGAAAGGAAAGTGATCGATGGACACTTTCCTGAGAGTTGTGTACACTATTTTATTCGTGAATTTGATTTAACTGTCACTGTCATTATTTTTTAAACAATAAAAATATAAATTCTATTTAAATTTTTAAATTGTACTAGATACAGCTAAAGTACTGCTTTAATTTATGTGGATAAATCACTATTAATAAAATTTATCACAAAATACTTAATATCAAATCAAAAAGGCAATTTTTATTTCTATATTTTATTTTATTTGAATTTGACTCGCATAGATATTAGTGGAGAGTCACCACAGGAGAGATTTTTGTGTATAAATATTATTTAAATGCATTATTAAAATCATCATTGAAAACCTCTTCTAAATATCTGATAAAGTTCTTGAAATATCTACAACACCCTACAATGGGTGGACGTATCTATATTTTAAAAATAAATATAATTCTTTAGGTAGTACGCAAGAATTTATAGCTTTTCTCTATATCCAATATTTAAAAAATAAATGTTACACCCAAAATGGGTGTAGTAAACTCAGTTTAAGGTTTCTCATATTTTAAAACATAAGTATACAAATTTACAGCTTATTTCTATGCGTAGTAATAAAGATATATATTTTGCACCCAAAATGGGTGTACCGATTTTAAATTTGGGTTCATAACTGTATTTTTCAGATTTTTTTACATCAGTATACTAATTTTCAGAATTTTCCGATTCCTAGAATCAAAGTTATTGTTAAATTAATTAAATGTTCGCTATAAACGAGGTCGTATAACGAATGTTCGTTATAGCCGTGCTAGTCCAAATGAAGCCTATTTCATGCTTGATCCACTGCTGAAAACCGAGCATCGATATCTGGTCCCGTTTACGAGAAATTAATTTTTTAAATAAAAGTCGTCATTGTTTTCATCCCTTAGTTCTATAATTAAAATTTTGGAACGGACTATACATTGGCTTTTTGAAATTATATAATAAAAATTGGCCTAACCCAACCAATAACCTCACAAAAAATTTCAAAATGCAATAACTTTATTAATAAAATGCTTTTCGAGGATTGTTTGGGGTTGAAAATCTCTTTACCGTCCTCAAGTTTGTATCCCCCCCCTGTTTTTAGTTGGAGCCAGTTTAATAAGCCCGGAAAAAATTCTCAAAATTTGAATTATTTTAAATTATAAGAAAATAAGCCGTCCAACAGTATAATTTTGACATTTATAAATTTTGAAAATTGCTATAGTTTGTTCCATTAAAATCCAAATTTTGGAATGTGAATTTATCTGTTATAAAAATTTTTAAATTATTTTCTCTGCTATTAATCGTAGAAAACCGGTGAAAATTTGTACCCGGGGATAAAATTGTCCGAGGAAGTCGATTCTGGCCTCTAAAATTACCTGTCTCTATTGGGGGGCCCCATTTTAAGGGTGTCTTTAACCAGGGTAGCACATAATAAATCTTTATTATTTATTGTAGAAACTCCGAAAAAATTTGGTTATCGAGGTAAAATTATCTCAGAAATACGATTCTACCCTCCAAAATAATCCATGTCTATAACGAAACCTCGTTTATAACGAGTGTTGTTACAGCATTGTATATCAGTATTAAAAAAATTATTTTTTTATTATTAGTCGTAGAAACATGGCGAAAATTTGTATTTCGGAGTAAAATTGTCCGGGGAAGCTGATTCTGGCCTTAAAAATTACCTGTCTTTACTGGTGGGCCTCATTTTGTAAGAACATTAAGAAACATCTCATAGTGCATTAGTTGAACATTCCATAGACAATCTGCATAGTTTTGATTTTGACAATGTTTCTATTCTCCACTCTGAATGTCATTTAACCAAGAGAAAAATTCTTGAAAGTTTTTACATAAATAGTTACATCTTCTGTGCAATCAATTACTCAAACAGATTTCAGTAATTGTTTACAACATTACAGATCTCTACTACAAAATCTTAAATATTAGTTAGTTCTTTTGTTTGTCGTATTGTTTAAAAACTTGTGGGAGTTTCAACTTGATATTTTTTGAATATTATGTATAGGGTTGTCCCTTTAAACACATGTTTTCGTTACCAAGCGATAATTTTTTATTCCGATGGTTATTTAAATTCATCTACTCCAATTTTGGGGTTTTTTAAAATTCTATTGACTACCATCAGTTTTCGTTGTTCTTTACAAAACTTTGTAAGTATATTTTTTCTATTTTTGACTTTATTTGTAAAATAATTTTTTTCCAAATTATTTGGACTTGTTCTTTTATATTATTTTAATTATTTATTTTGTTCAATTATGTAATTTTTTTAAAATTATTTGGTTTTTGATTGTTCTTTTTTTAATTCTTTTTGTAATTTTTCAGTGTTTGATAATGACCAAAAATACAGGTCGAAACGTCACACAATTATAATTATTAAAAAATCTGCTGTGGCCAGTACACGACCTCTTGCCTAATTCTGCTTATTCTACTAATCCGGGCTCGTTTCGTGCAGTTTAGTAGTGCGAAAGGAGTGAAACAGAAAAAAAATCTGTAGTCAAGAAATTCAGAACAACGCTGATCCTCCTCACTATTTGTGGTTTGATGATGTGAGTGATGTGTAAGACATAAACTAAGAACTAAACTAAGACAGTCGTATTGAGTGGCGCGAGTCGAAGCCAAGTAACAAATTAATCGAACACGTGCTTCTGACTCGGGATAATTACTTGGGTAATCAGGAAACTTCTCAGCTGTGCTGTGCTGTGTATCAGGATGGGATACGAATACGAAGTTAGTTTTACGAGCCTAGCGAAAGGTCGACCGTGTTCACTTATAAAGGGCCATTTTGTTCATATTACACCATGGAGAACCATTTTCAGTTGTGAGATAGATTATTTGGAGTTTATTATGGAAACAGGAAACTATTTTCAAAATTTCTTAAAGTGTAAAGTGTTCACGTAGTGTAGGTACAGTCTTAAAACCTGAGGTTTGATTCTGGCAACAGCAAAAACAAAAATAGCACTAAATATACGTATAAATGTATGTCATTGTATTTCAATTGTGTCAAATAATTACATTAAAAAGAATCTGATGTGGCCAGCACAAGATCTCTCGCCATACTCTATTCTTTTTACTACAATACAAATTAAGATAAAAATATGTTTGTATATTTTTTTTAAGTACACCACTGGATTCCTCGTATCAAACTACATATAGATACATATTTTCTTTAAAAAATTCTATCGGGTACAATTTTAAATGTACTTTGAAAAATCTTTAAAATGTCGAAAAATTTAGAAATTTTCGATTCGCTGAAAATATGGTTATACCCTATTTTGGTCCCGAGGAATCCAATGGTGCCACTGAAAAAAAGTTTCGACTAATACTTTTCGAGATAAATTTTTCAGGTGAAAGACGGGAGTAGCTATTACCGTAATTTTTTCACCATTGGATTCCTCGCGTCGAATTACATATAAATCCAAATTTTCGCGAAAAAAATCCGACGGGTTCAATTTTTATGAAGGGTTTTCGAAAATGGCCAAAAACGGAGGGTCTACCCATTGACAAAATTTTGGCCAAAATAACTTTTTCTCTCAGAATTGACTGAAAATTTGGTTATATACTAATTCGACCCCGAGGATTTCAAATCTGCAGTCGAAAATTTTTTTCGACTAATATTTTTCGACATAATTTTTTTAAGTCGAAATCTAGTCGAAATAGAAAATTTATTTTTCCACCATTGGATTCTTCGGGTCAAATTATGTAGGAATCCAAATTTTCAAGAAAAGATTCTAAGGGGTACAATTTTTATTGAGGTATTTCAAAAATGGTACAAAATCGAAGAGATAAAACTTGCTTATTTTCTAGCCTAATATATATTTGCAATTGGTTTAAAATGTGGTTTATACTAATTCGACCACGAGAATTTCAAATCTGTAGTCGAAACAAATTTTCGACCTACAGTTTTCAATCTAATTTAAAAAAATTAATAAAAGTAACTACCGACCAGTGGCAAAAAAATGTTTGCTTGAAATACGACTCAATTTTTTGTCCTAAGTATTATACTTCGTGGTACCTACTTAAAATTAGTAAAAAAATGTATCAATGACTATCAAACTTTTTAGTAGGTAGGTACATAGGTTTTTTACACACTGTAAATTAAATTTGTTTACGCTTATCTGAATTTCTCTACCCTAGGACTCTCTTAGAAAATGCTATTTATAGTTTAGAAAACACTAATAATTAATTAGTAATACAATGTTAACTTTGTATATATTTCTACTCCTTCAGAAATATTGTAAACGTAAGACGCTACATAGATATTTTAAAGATTCTCTTCCTCTTGCTTTACTGTTGGCTAAAACAAAATGATTATCGATTTAGCCCTCGGATAGGAAAAATATTTTCCTATTTATTTGATATATGCCATCAGTCTTAGATGGTTAACGTATTATCATCAGCAACATTTTCGCAAGCAGCTCAGTATTCGATCCAATAACATGTTTCATTTTTCACACAGAAATACGAGGGGTCAGCCAGTGTATAAATCACGGGCTAATGGCTCTTCCGCATGCAATACAATAAATGAAATAAAACTTCATATCCGCCCTGGATAGCTATGATTTTTCAAGAGAGAGATCAAATTAACAGCAGTGGGAGTGTGAACACTGATGCGTGCATGATTTTCATTTGCAATTGTTATACGCGTTTGTTTCACTCCGTTTTGTAACCATAAATTTTTGAATAAAGGTAGAATTTATACATGCCATGACGGCTGAAACCTTTCACGACTTTGAATTGTCATAAATTTTGCTCCTGATCATCTAGACAAAATCCTTTATTGGTTATTGAACCTTTAAGCATATAATCCTTGTTGGAATGAAATTTGAGCATTCTTGTACTGGCCACAAAACATTCGCTATGTTAGTACCTTTTATGCTGGATTTAAGGAGGTAAACGGGTATCTTAAGGAGCCCGTCTATCCTCTAAAATCCAGCATAAAATGTGATAACGTATAGCGAGTGTTTTGTGACCTAATACAAGAATGCTCAAATTTTATTTCAACAAGGATTTAATAGAGAAAGAACGGATCTACAGATGTTCCTTTAAAAAATTATACATGATTTAAAAAATGCCAATTTAAGCAAATTTTACACGGTTATATGTTATATCTTATGATAAAAATTTATTTTTAAAATTTTAAAAAGGCACATCTGTAAATTCGTTCTTTCTCTATTAAATGTTTATAAAAACCTTACCTTAAAGCTCCTTAAAGTCAATAATAAAATATAAAATAATGTCGGAGCCATGACAATTCGATGGCGTGGCATGTTTCGTGGGCTGTACGAGTAGGTATAAATATTTGAAATATTCTAAAAATTCATTATTTTATTTTGTTTACAAATTATTTTCACTGAAATTTTAGAAATGCGTACAGTATACACGTATAGTAATAGTATAAAATATATTGATTTGAATTTGAATTTAGTAATAGCTTTTTGCAGATATTTTTCAGATAAAGGTAAAACAAAATTGCAAGCATAAAAACAAACACTCTCCAAATTAGGAGGCATTTCCAGTATTTTTTAATTAAGTATTTGAAAAAAATTGTTTTTCAGTTGATATTGCACACAATCAAAGCACAAATGAAAAAAATACTGCAGGTTTATTGATTAAATTGAAAAAAAAATCATAGAATAATTGTAGGAACTCAGAAATTATAATATGATAGGTAAAAAATACATAAACAAAATAACAACCAATTCAGTTTGAAAATTACATATTGTTCATAAAGTCATAATTTAACACCCATATTAAAAATGATTCTACTTTATTATTGTCATAAACTCCTAAATTAGTATAAACTTTTTAGTTTTCAATAATAAAACTCACTCATTTTACTATAATTTACAAATCGACAGTGAAATATAAGTCTTTATTATAGTTATCATGTGTTTTATAGTCAGTAAAATGTGGTCTCATTTCTATGTGACCCATTTCAGTATATTCCGGAATGACACAACTGGCGAACTGTTGAATAATTGAACTGAATTAGTGTGTCACAGCGTCGCGAATATACATAGAATATATAAATCTTTAAATAGTATGAACTAATCGATTAATTCAAGAACAGGACTAATCCAACCTCAAGTTATTCATTTGTGACAAATAAAAAATATATTACTTATAACACATGTGTTCAGAGCTGGGCATTACTTAAGTATTTAGGTACTTAAGTATCAATTTTTAATAACAACTAGTACTTAATATTTGTACTTAAGTATAAATATTTTTTTGGTACTTATTACTTTAAAATTTTAAGTACTAAAATAAAAACTTGTACTTAAGACTTATTCTCATTTCATAATCGTAAATAATACTGAAGTACTTTTTAAATACTTAAGTTTTTCAATAATACTGAAATAATGTAAAAAGTACTTAAGTTTTTTCAATAGTTTACTGTTCAACCTGCGACCACAGCGACAGAATACGACATTTTCACTGTGAATTAATCTTCCTCGATAAAAAAAGATAATAATCGAATGTAATAAGGTAACAAATGTTACAAACCATGTAATTTATTATATTAATTTTAAAAAATACTGCTACTTGAAAAATACTTATTTTTAAGTACTTTTACAAGAAAAACTTATACTTTACTGCGAAGCTTTACTTGAAAATGTATTTGTATCAAGTACTGGCCATAGGTAGTACTGGTACTTATACTTAAGTATTTTGATTTCGATACTTGCCCAGCTCTGCATGTGTTTAATTACCTGCTATAAAATATTTTGATTCCACACTAGATTTAATTTCAAAATATTTCAACCTTTAATTCGAAATTCTTACGTGTGTTTATTTAATTATATTGCTTTCAGATAAACATACCAAAAAATAAGTGTGTTTAAGAAGCTACATTTCGATGGAACTGATCAGCTGCATTGACGTATGTCAAACATCTTAAAGTTATGTCTTGAAACTAAAGCAGTGTTTATGTTAAGAGGTCAAAACCAAGTTTATTTATTATTTATTGAGGTATTTCAAAAATAGTACAAAATCGAAAAGATAAAACTTGCTTATTTTCTAGCCTGAAGAATAATATTTGGAATTGGATTAAAATGTGGTTCTATACTAATTCGACCACGAGGATTTCAAATCTGTAGTCGAAAGAAATTTTCGGCCCACAGTTTCCAATATAATTTTAAAAAATTATTAAAAGTAACTACCGACCAGTGGCAAAAAAATGTTTGCTTGAAATACAATGCAATTTTGTTGCGAATTTTTAAAAAATTATTTTTGTTTCATGATCAGCACGTCGTACAGTATATACCCTTTATTTTTTGTCCTAAGTGTTTATGTTAAGAGGTCAAAACTAAGTTTAACACGTTCAAATTATCATATAGATCTAAAAAAACAAAGAATACAATCCAGAAATACTAAAAACTGTAAAATATTTGAATAACTGACCTTCCTTAATGTCAACTTAATAAAAACCAATAAAGTTCGCCCCTTTTTAAAATTTTAAATCCTGTTAAAATCAGCGAAATATGCTTCTCTTTACGACGAATTTAAAATTCCTCTCTTGCCCTAAAAAGTTCTGAAGTCAGTTCCATACAATAACTTCATAAAACAGAACATAAATTTTATCAGCAAATAAAACTCAGTAAAAATCGTAGGAGAGATTTTCTGGAAGTACAGAAGTAATTGCATTTAACTGTTCCACTCGCATAATAATGTAACACTGGAGACATCGGATTGCGCATGTATTATAATGGGAAATATGTGTCTCATCTATATGTGACGTTAATCCTTGGTGCAGTAGCCTGACGATCTCATCGGATCCTGAATAATGAGGGATTGTCAAGTGCTGCTTTGTACACTGTCATTTCGTACCGACATCTAACAAGAAATTAATTTCATTTCGTATTCTTTTACATTTAGATATAAAAATAACTATTTTTCTCATTACCGTAATTTTAAACCTTTTTCAGAGTTAGTTTTGTAAACTGAATGTTTGTTTCACAAATGTTTCTTGTATCTGATACATTTATTGTACGGAAAGTCTTACTAAATCTTATATCTTCCTTAAATTTTTAATGTTTTACTTCCCGCTTCATATTCTATAAGGGAGGTATTGTGATGGGTCAAAATTTTCGAGTGTCAATTTTTTGTGGATTAGCATGTTTTAGGATCCCTAGAGTATTTAACATTTTCGAGACAATGTCTGTGTCTGTGTGTGCGTGTGTGTGTGTGTGTGTGTGTGTGTGTGTGTGTGTGTGTGTGTGTGTGTGTGTGTGTGTGTGTGTGTGTGTGTGTGTGTGTGTGTGTGTGTGTGTGTGTGTGTGTGTGTGTGTGTGTGTGTGTGTGTGTGTGTGTGTGTGTGTGTGCGTGCGTTCGTTTATTCGTTCGTTTGTATGTTACAATTTTTTGAAAACTATAGCTCCAAAAATATCAAACATAAATTTTCAAATTTTATATTTAAGGTTTTAATACGAATCTTAAAAATCCATTAGTGTATATTTTTTGTTTTAGTCTACAAACCGGAAGTACTTTTTTTAAATAACTATTTTAAGACATTTTTTTTTATTTTAAGTGAAAGATTATGTGATTATCACCTACAATCGGTATTCTATAAAAAAAATTGTATCTGGTATCATTTAAGAATAATTAAAGTATTATACTTATAATTTAGTATTTCGGTATCTTGTAGTCCATGATTGTTTAACATTTGTTAAGCCTCATTCACATAAGCATTTAGTTTTAAGGTTTACATTTATGTTTAAGTTTAAGAAAGTTTGAGTACATCTAACTAAATACGAACATTCACAGTGCTTGAAAGTGGCAAGTGTGAATGCTCGTATTTGGTTATATGAATTTAAATTTCCTTCAACGTAAACATGAATGTAAACCTTAAAACTAAATGCTTATGTGAATGAGGCTTTACTACGTAAAATTTAAATGATTATGACATGACAGTGACAATAGTAAAATATCGTTTACCTATATCTTCTTCTGCAGTTAAATATAATGACTAAAATATATTTGTGAGTAGTAGTACCAATATAATAAGTAAAAAGAATAAAGTAAGTATGGCAGGAGGTCTTGTGCTGCCCACATCAGATTTTTAAGAAGACAGCACTTTGAAAACTTTTCTAGCCTATTATTGACCGATCGTAAACAAATTCACGTAAATGTCATAAACTGCTGTCAGTTCTCGAGCATTTCAATAAAATTATTGTTCATTTTATAAATACTTTTAATAATTGTAAAACCAGTATTCCAATTACCGTCGCCTTGAATAACAGATACTCGAAGAATGTAAGACCATCTCTATCTCGGTACAAAACAGCACAGCCTTACTCTTCCCACCCCCGGCTATTTCCGCAATCCACGACACATTTTCATTTCTAACTAACTGCACAGAATATACACGAGTCGGCCGCGGACTTTCCGTTCTGTATCTGTGTGTCTAGTCCTTACAGTGCAGCACCCACCACATTCGTATTGTCTTTGATGTAAACTGTAAACTGTCAGCGAATGCAGGACAGACCGAGTGACGATTTTATTCTGCGGCAGGATAATGTGGGTTTAATCCCACAGGAGATGACAAAGGGTTTGTGCAGTTTGACTGGTAGCTGATGCTTTGTGGAAATCATTGCGAACACTACAATATTATTGTTCAATAATTTTCTACGTTTGTTTATTTTATTTGTCGCGTTCGAAACCGTTTTCAGGCAGTCATTTTTATGCGCTTTATCTGCAAATAATATATCAATAGAATAATTATTAGAGTTTCTAAATTGCCTTATGCTAAATAAGATTACCTGAAAATAAATATAATTTGCAGTAGAAATGAAAGAAGAGGGAGCAAAATTCATCAAATTGCAATGAATTTTATGCAAAATGAACTATTATTACAGACATAATTCTTAGAATAAGGCAATTGGGAATGCATATATTTTCATTGTAGATTACCTCGTTTATCTGAAATTTATGCAGAAAGCATGTGCTAAATGAGGCATGTCAAAGTTTAAAAGTGTCACTGACGTGGCACTAGTAGTTACAGAAAAAAAACGTTCTTTTTAAATCAAATTATGACGTATAATAAGATTTTGACTACTATCGAGTTAAAAACATTACCGTTACAGACTTCGTGTTACGGTTTTTTAAGTGCGCCCTTAAGGGCTGGTTTCTGAAAAGATATTTAACGCGGCACGTAGATCGGTTTAAATTAACTGGCGTTTAAGAAACTATGAATTCCATCATTTGATTCTATTCACAAGTACTTCATAAATAGTGATTCTGTCGAGACGAGAAATTTCTCGTCTCATTCTCATCTCGTCTCGAAATAACGAGACGAGAACCAATAAATAAATAATTCTCGAATCTGAAACTTCGAAAACAAATTGATATTATCCTCTTCGAAAATGTCAAAATATTTTTCTATCATACTTTGCTCCTAGCTTTTTTGGTTTATTTATAAAACAAGAATAATTATTGTGAGCAAATTTTACAGAAATGTACAAAAAAATTCCTAAATTCACTTCTAGCTTTTGAAAGAGATGAGAACAAAATTTTTTCGACAAATTGAGACGAGACGAGAATCGAGTTATTTGAGACGATAATTCAACAGCCGAGAAATGTCCGATACGAGAATACTTAAATTTTTCGTCTCGTCTCGTCTCATATTCCCGAAAAATAAGAACAGGTGTAGTAGAGACTCCTCTTAAAGTTGATAATAAATTCTCTTTATCAATTTTGTATTTCCTGTCTGAAAGTATTAAAATTTATTGTATTTGAAGAATTTGCAATGACCATCCTCTAACTCCAAACACCGGAATGGAATTGCTCAATTTTCCATCAAATTTACCTCGAATTCATCGGATGAAGCTTTAAGAGAGAACCGGATTTGATAAATTGTAAAAATGTACTTACTTGTGTTCTGCCGGATGAAATGGAAGATGCGAACATGTCTGCAAAAGAAAATCACACAATTAAATTCACTTCAAGCCAAATCAAATCTAAATATAATTATTGGCGGGCGCACAAAGACCCGAAAACTTGACATTTTTGGCCATTTCATCTCATAAAAAGTTGTATTTGCGCCTTTTTGCCCATAACTTGAATTATTTCGTACCAAAATTGTTGAATCTTTAAAAATTGGCCTTAATAAAGCAATAATTTACAACTTTTTTTAAATTCATAACTTCGCGCCTAATCATCGTAGGTACTTGAATTTTTTGGAACTTAAGGAAAATAAGTGAACTTTCTCACTCTGTTCGTCAATTGTGTCCACGATTACCACCGTACAAGCTGTCAAAGTTGGACATTTTTTTATATCAGGATCTTTTGTTTTGACATCACATTGACTTATCGACAAAATTTTCTATTAGTTTTTCAATAGCAAAGACGACGGCAAACTGTGGCCTGATATCTATTCTTTAAAGAGTAAAATAAAGGAAATTTTATTTTAAATACGACCAAACGCTTCAAGCTATTGAAGTTAAAATTAAATTTCTATTCGATTCCTTCAAGTCATAGAACTTTAAAACTGGTTTGTAAATAGATTAGAATTTACGCAAATTTTACATTAAAGCTTCGGAAATTATCAGTTACGAAATTTGTTATTACTTTGGAAATAATTTACATTTATTGTTTTACACAAAAATTTAATAATCCAGAATTTCTATTTTAGAAAATTTCATGTCGGTAGGGTATACAGCAAATATGTTACTACTGAAATTACAATTTTTTTTCGAATTCCTAGAATACTTTCAATTTTTTTCTATTCCCTCTTTTCCCACTACTACGACTGCCTAAATCCAGCCCGAAACTCGTACTTTACCGCATCCTAGCAATGAAATGTCATTTTGAAGTTGAAAAATACTGTAAAAGTGTTTTCGTGTTAATTTATTATTGACTTCAAGGCAATATTTGTATAAACATTTAATAGACAAAGATTGAATTTACAGATGTGGTTTTTTAAAATTTTAAGAACAAATTTCTATCAGGATTTATTTATATTACCATTAAGTTTAAGTCATTTAATATTACATTGCTAATAATAATTAATCTTATTAAAAAATATTAATCTGTGCTTCTCAATATAGCCAAATGTTCAGTCTTCAAGATATAAGAAAAGTTACGTATTAACCAAAAGTTTCAATGAAAAATTGCCAGTTAAAAGTGAATAAAAAAATTTAGAAGGATGATAAAGTATGAGCCGGTAATTTAAAACTTGTTCTCTTAAAGCAGAAGAGTTTTAAAGAAAAGTAGGGCCTCGTCTCTCCATTCTTTTGTTTTGTTTTAGTTTTAACGCACCTTGTTTGTTCTTAATTTATCACGATATTTAATTAAGGTGACGGTATATCATCACGCAGTTACATGTAGTATACAAAATTATACAAAATGAATAAAAATTCGCATAGTCCTGCATGGAGCACAAATTATTTTGTTCCCACTTCGGACACTAAGTAAACTAAAATGCAAAAAGTAAAACATTTATACACTTTTGTGAATTTTTTTTTCAAATAATAATTGTAAAATAGGTAGGTACACCTTAAAAACCAATTTAAATCAAAATATCACAAAAATTAAGTAGAAGCTAAAAGATTTTTAAAGATATTAAAAAAAACAAAATTTCCTATTACTTAAATGAATTGTAAAAGGTATAGGTCTGTAAAATCAACTGTTTCTAAATGTTACAAAATATAAAATACAATTTGGTAGTTTCTTTATTACTGTAAGTAAGAATACACGTGAAAACGCATTACTGTGACGTAGATGTATCGATACGTAAAATCTCAAATATTTAAAGAACTATTAACTTTTTGAAAACTTTTTTCATGGCAATAACTTATTTTGAGGTCTCCTTTCAATATAATTGACTGGATTGCTAATTTGTTACTATGGTAAAGTACCCTATTGGCTATACTAAATAAAGAACCGAATACCCTTCTTGAGTCCCACAAACTCGGTTTTGGTATAGAAATACAGTTGTATAAATAGCCACATTCTTATAAAATCAACCCTTATGGAAAAAATTATTATTATCTGAAACTGTAGTTGGTGCAACATTCATTTAGAAAATACCTACTTAATTGTGTTTTTTAATTTAATTTATTTAATGTGCGGTAATAACAGAAACAACGTTTAACAGTAAATCTAATTAATTTTATTGGTTGGTTTTGATAGGTATCGAATGTAGATAACTACTTAAGAAAATTAAATGAAAACAATAAGTGTTCAAAGGTCTAATAAAATTGCATTGTATCATTAAAAAAACTACAAATCACTAAAAATAGCAATTACCTTTAGCAGCAAGTTTATAACATTACACTAATTCATCTACAAGTCCACCAAATTTTTTAAAAGTTATCTGAACACAAAGAATTAATTATTTATAACTTCTCCAATACTTCTTCAACCTATGATACAATTTTCCATCCACAATCTATCGGCGTGAACATAGCACCACGCGCGTAATTTCCCAACTGTGGCTGACTTCGTGCTGCTGTGGGCAAGGATAAGCAACGACTGAAAAGCGCCGGGAAAGCGGGAAACTCCGCGCGGTGAAAGTTGGCGCGCATGATCGGGAAATCGCCGTACTTTCATAATTTTCCGATAAGTACTGAAACTTGGCCAGTCATTTCAACAGGTTAGGGTTGCATAGCGCAGTGATTTTCGCGTTGTTTTGTTGGTAAGTGGGAGCGCAATTTGCTAAGTGAATATAAATGCAGATAATATTGGTTGCGTTACTTTTGAATGGGTGCATTTAGGAATTTAGAACTATCTAGATGACATGGAAATTTTTACATAGATATTTAGTACCTTTGTGTTTTTATTTATCACTATGTAATCCTTGTATTCTTGATAATAGATATTTATAAACCAAGTGAGATACAAGAAGTTTATTCAAGAGAAAGTTTAGCCCCCGAGCCCGAAGGGCGAGTGGGATAATTTCTCCGCGTTAATAAATATTCGTATCTCACGTGGTTTCAATTTTGACGAAATCATTTCAAAAATATGAATTACCTATAAATTTATTTTGACATAACAAAAAATCTGATGTGGCTAGCGCCAGCACAAAACCTCCCGCCTTGACACTAATGATGTATGAATTTGGTTTTAGCTGGGCTTTCTTAAATTATAATTTTCATAATTCACAAACTTTTTGCATAAATTTTTATAGTTCTTTGATTAGCTCTTTGTAGATAAATGTTTTTCTTTATTATTACCTTATTACAAAGTCCAGTTAATAATATTTCTTTAAAAATGGTGCCACAAACATTTCAGAAATTGTGTCTACGTCTGTTCATCTGTCACATTGACATTATTCATTTTTGTATTTAAATTTTTCCTATATTGTGATTTACAAATCGTGATAGGTAAAATTTCATACTTTTAAATAATAGTTTTCCTTATTGGTAAGAAATATAGAAAAGATGTTAAACAAAAATATTGTAAGATGTAATTTATTCTTTCAAATGTCGTATGACAAATTGTAACTATCGCAGAATTTCCGATATACATACAGACATCATTGTGAAACTATCAAAAACGAGTTGTGTTGTAAAGTTGTAATTCGTGCTCATACACTTAAAACTCACTACCCAATTTTTTGCATGATTCCAATCCTTACACGGGAACATCTCATGATAAAAATTTATTTTTAAAATTTTAAAAAGGTACATCTGTAGATCCATAATTTCTCTATTAAATGTTTAAAACAGCATTATCTTAAAGTCAATAGTAAACTGACAGTTTACTCGCAACGAAAACACTTTTACAGTATTTTTCAACTTCAAATGACATTGTATTGCTAGGATGCGGCAAAGTACGAGTTTCGGGTTGGTTTCGGGCAGCTGTAGTAGTGGGGAAGGGAGTGGAATAGAAGAAAAAGTAAAATCGAGAATATTCTAGGAATTCTGAAAAAACGTAGGCTGAAGTAGAGAGTACAGAATTTCATTTTGACTTACATGACGCATTCTTATAATGAAACATAATTTATTAAAGATCCATACTGGTAAAATTCATGAATAAATGGTTTGTTCGTGTGATTTCGGTCGTAAGCTGACAGCTGTAAGATTGGCTACGCCTTAGGCCAGTGATTCTTGCTCTTGGTCGACTTTTACTTTAATCTTTTCCAACTTTTTTCTGAAGTATCTAATGAAAGGAATCAGCTTGACCCAAGCATTCTCTATCTCCTTATAAATGTGCCACATTTGACCCATGTTTCCCCTAACGTTCTGCATCACTTTATCTGTTACTACGTTTTTCTTGCGTCTTTATCTGCACGCAAATCAATTTTATAACGAAAGAGAAGGAGATCATTACGACGGCGTTTATTGTTACTGAAAAACTTCCCAAACTTTCTAAGCCTTCGATTTTGATAGATTCTTTCTGATTCTTTCATTCCAAGAAAATTACTTTTTAACCACTTGACAAAATAAAATCCCCAGAACATTTCGAGAATGTGAACTTGCTATATTTGTCCATTAACATCCTTTTAATATCCTAACGACTGCTAATGTCCACCCTTAGTAACATTATCTATATGTAACATCCCAATGTTAATAATTTGGTAATAATATCCAAAGGCCTGGTTTATGTAAGGTGTAACTTTTACATTTGCCTTAAAATTGGGATGTCAAGTTTACGAAAACACGTGTTACAATAGTAATACTTCCGTGAATTTGCATAAAAGTTATGCTGAAACCCAAAAATATAAGAATTTTGCAAATTTTTGACTGAGTAATAGGGCTAATGGTGAATCAGAAGAGTTTATGTTTGTAATTTTAAGACAAATGCAAAAGTTACACCTTACATAAACCAGGCCTAATTGTATATCCCATGTAATTCTCTGAGATGTTTGTTTTGATTATGTAATTTTTGATCGTAAACAGGAAGTGACTAGGACAAACTTACGTAATATCACTTAAAGTATAAGATTAAGATATTTTTAAACATCCCATGGAAGATTCATTTCAAGTGGGTAGTACATTTGTTAATAACTATAAATTATTCGGTATTTACCTAGGTATTCATTTTAAATAAAAGTTGTCTGTTCAAAATATGATATTAGGTTGTTAGTTATCGAGAAAGATGCAAAAATTAGCCTTTTATAGTATATTTTCAGAGTGGCATATATTTCTATATCACTATATTATAACGCACAAATTATTAAATTAAAAAATACTTTTCAGTGACAGCAAGTGACAGAATGAATTTGTATCGGCAGTGACCAGCAGAGACACCTAGAAACACCTATGAGCTAAGCTAATAACAACTTCTGACCTGGGTTCCACTGAAAAACGTGTCTTGAACATTATTTAAAAGTATGTTTTTAATATGTTGTTCAGGAACTACTTATAAGAACTATAGTTTATCTATTTCTCCTAAGTTTACTTCTTGGTTCAACTTTACGACAAAAGGTTAAAGAAACAAAACAATTGGACAACGTCGACGGGTAACGGAGAGAAAATAAAATGGATGAACAAGCTACGGTGAACTGTTGAAGCTACGTTCATGCTATAAACTCCACTTGGAGGTAAATAAATAAGGAAAAACATTGAAGAACCACGACACGAATGAATATTGAACTGTTTTTAAATTCTAAGGGATGCATTTTCACCGTTTTACACCTACAACAAAAACATTTTACATTACATTACGTAAAACTTTACAATATAGGTAGGAGATTAGTCGGAATTTGGATATTTAATCTTCAAAAATAAAGACTATTAAGGCGGTTGCAACAGTCAAATTATAGGTTTTGCTGAACGCTCTGTATTACTTTAATAAACAAAGACTTAAATTTACATATCTGAATTAATAAATTGAACACTTTTGAATTTTGTATTCCAGAAACTTTAATTTAAAATGGATCAACACCAGTCGTCAAAATAGCGAAAAACAACATGCAGTTTTCCCCATAAAATTGGTTTAAACAATAAGATTTTTTAAACAAATAAGACGTTTTCGAAAAGCTTGAAGAAAACCTTTTGCTCTAATGCCACTTTTTAGAATTTTTATGTAGGATTGTATTAAAATACACATGAAATACTCACAAAATTGGACATGTTTCGCCATGCACATAAAAAAATTGAAGAAAAAACTGGCATTAGAGCAAAGAGGGAGCACCCTTAAACTTTTCAAAAATATCTTAGTTAATTCGAAAATTTCAATTCTTACTTCAATTTTAATGGGAAAAGTAAACATACTTTTGACCATTTTAACGGCTAGAAGCCAACCACCTTAAAGATGAGACGTTAACGTTTCGGATTAAAAATAAAGTGTGATATTTAAATGTTTGATATTTTTGGAGTTATCGTTTTCGATAAAATTGTAACATACAAACGAACGAACGAACGAACAGACCCTAAAATGTGCTTATCTGCCAAAAACTTACACTCGAAAATGTAAACCCGTCCCAATACCTCTCTTATAGAATATGAGGCGAGAGGTAAAAAGAAACTAATTGTATTTTTCATGTATGTTTGCATTTATAACTCGTTTATAAGTTCAACTTGTATACTATGATGTTTAAAAGCGAGAAACAGTATAATCGTTCATAAATTTAAATTTCAAACATGTAGCAACGCTATAAAAATGAACAGGGTAAATAATTCATCCACATCAACAAGTAATTTGGTTTGCAACTCGGAAATAAAAAGAAATAAGATTTTCACTCCGTCACACAGTCACATTTACCATTCATTTTATAAATATATCATCATGAAGTAGATCCATATTTTCAATAGACCAATTGTATTTTGGTACCAATTCATAAACAGGAAGAAAATAGAGCAATATGATTTTTCTTAAATTATCCCGATAAATAAAGCATTTATGATAATATATGTTTCATTATGTATATAACAGAAAAAAAAATTTAAGAATTTTCTGTATCGTTTATAAACTATAAGACGATTTAAATCTACTTTTTTGAAATTCCAGTATTTATTTCTACATAAAATTTGAATGATTATGACAGTGACAGTACAGTTGACATATTTTGCTTGCATCTTGGTTTACATTATCGTATACATAATAATATTACATGAATATGAAACTATTAAAATGTAAAAAAAACTATTTAGTAGATAAGTAGAATAAGCAGAATTAGGCGAGAGGTCGTGTGCTAGCCACATCAGATTTTTTAAATTAAACGTAAACAAAGTCTAAAACAGAGGGTCAACTATCTAAATATTGAGTGTCAAAATGTCATAAAATTGAACCCAAATTACAAAAGCTATCTAAACTAAAGTTAGATGAATAAGTTTGACATTTATAACAACTTTCTCGAATTTGGATGGGGCAGTCCACAGGTCACAGATTACTGACTGGCGGAGTACACCACAGGGGAGATTTTAGTGCAGATAAACTGTAATGTGTTTGAGGCAATCCTCCTAATTACATAAATACGTACATAAATCTTGGCCCATTTTCCCACAGGGGTTATGTACAAACCTTTAATACACAGGTCCAAGCCGTTCAAGCGTTGAACTATCTACGCTCAATATTCACACAGATTCAGACGTACTTATTTCGTCTCGTCCATATTCGGTGCTTTTACCTCCCAACTTATGTTCTATAAGGGGAGGTGTAGTGTTCGTTGTTGTAGGTTTATTCAATAAGACACGCACACGTATTTGCACTACTAACTTTATTGTTTTGAAAGTCTACAGAGATTCACAATCTGCCATCAACTTAACTCAAATAGTTTCTCCTTAAACATAAATACACTTCTTTCATATAATTTGTTTGCCAATACAATTCTCTAATACATTACAGCATCATAACAATTATCCAATCCACTACAGGAGGTATTGTAATGGCTCAAAATTTATCTTTTTCTAAATGATGTGCGTGTGTGTGTCAGTATGTTACAATTTTTTTTGTTGACGATAGCTCAAAAAACATTCAAATTTTACATTTAAGGTTTTAATACAAATCTTTAAGAAACCAGTTATTTTTTGTAGCAATCCCCAAACCGGCCGTAGTACGTTGCTTAAATATTTCGATAAATAATAAGTTTATCACAATATTTTCTATTTCAAATGAAAGATTATATTTTTGTCGTCTACAATTAAGGTAGGTTCGCCAATTATTGCCATGTTCTTAATATTGTCATCGATCATAAATCAAGTAGGTAAGTAGTATTTATCTTTGGTACTATTTAGAAATTAAATTATTGTTTATAATTTAGAGTATAAAACTTCAGTATTCAGTACTTACTTATAGTCCATGATTGTTTAACATATTTGTTACTACGTAAGATTTAATTGAAAGTGACAGTGACAAAAGTGACACATAGTTTATATCTTCTTTTGCTTTTCAGTTTACATAAAATGACTAAAATATATTTGTGAGTATCTAGTATAGAAAAAAGAGGAGGTATAAAGTATGGCTGGAGGTCTTGTGCTCACATTTTGTTATTATTTTATTATTATTATAATCATCACAGTATCACAGACATTCATTTCTTTTATTACTATACTATAAAGTAAATTTATTTTAACTTGAAACATGGGATTTATCATGTGCATGGTTACGAATTTGACAGCAATGTACTAAAGAGTTCTTTTTAAAATGAAACAGGGAATCAATTTGAATTTATTAATTGTTGTCACACTGCTGCTACCTGGAAATACGATTTATACTTTGAACAAGTAAAAATTTATGTTGAAAGCGTCCCTTGGAACTATTGCAGCTGCCCAAATATCTTATATTGTTCAAGAATAATACAGTTAAATATGTTTCATTTTAAAAAGAAGGCTCAAGAGCGTCAAATTCGTAACCACGTATATGAAAAATCTCATGATTCACATAAAAATAATATTCTATAGTAGTAGGTAGGTACTGTTTTCATTCATGGTACACTGTATCAATATTTAATCATTTTTCGAGACAATAATGTCGGGGTAATATTAAGCACACCACAGCCCCATTCAATTCTAAATTACCCATATAAAAACCCCATAAACGCTAATCCACTCTCCCTTTCAGTTCAATTATCCCCACCCTCTTTACCCTTCTCCACCCTTTCTTAGCTCATTTCCGCTGACTAGAGGCAGAGGCTCTATAGTTACAGCGTACAATACACCCCTGCACTGTTGTGTTCGCACTGCTGTATAAAGACATTTGCAGAGCACGCAGGACCGGATTTCAGGTAATAAGGGCACGAACATTTTAGGGGCTGGTTTGATCTGTCGAGTATCATTTATCATAAATTTTAATCGAAAGAAAATTTAACTTGAGGAATATCAAAATTTTGAATAATATTTTATACGAGAATTAAATAAGTAATACATTCATTCTTATTTGTTCTAAAAGTGAAAATGCTATAAAGCATTTCTAGACTAGTCAATCTTCTTGATGTAGTCAAATCTCAATCCGTGCGACGGTTTTCGAAAACCAAAGCGACATCGAAGAGATTTTCATGCAACCAGGACTGCATTCAAGACGATCAAGTGATCAGCTTGAAGCGTCCGAGTTAGATTTAATTGTTACACCAGGTACCTACAGCAAAAGTACTGCTATAACATGAACATTTAATGCGTGATGTTTGCTACATAATGCTATGTAATAATCCCTCAGGGAAAAATAGTCAGTATTCCCTCCTCTGCACCAATCAAAAAACTACTTTGCTGAATCAATTTCTCCGTACAAATTATTTTTGAAAAACATTGCAATATTATTTAATGATGTATAGAGAATTGACATTCGGAAATATCACAATTTTTGCTTATTGGTATTTATTAAGGCGGAACTTCAAGGGTCTAGAAATAGTGGTATCATTTATTCGGAATTCTGGGCTTATTTTTAAAGATATTTGATTTTGAAGTACTGTAAAGATAAATGATGGTTCTAAACCCGTCTTAAAAAAATATCAATTGTTTATATATATATATATATATATATATATATATATATATATGTGTATGTGTGT
This sequence comes from Agonum fuliginosum, assembly GCA_947534325.1. Classification (NCBI taxonomy): domain Eukaryota; kingdom Metazoa; phylum Arthropoda; class Insecta; order Coleoptera; family Carabidae; genus Agonum; species Agonum fuliginosum. The sequence continues at coordinate 418,948 of OX384035.1, read as the reverse complement.
GTGTGTGTGTATGTATAGTTTGTTGAAAATGGCTTATTTTCAACCATCAAATTTGAATATTTGTATTATTTTGTTCGATTTATAAATTTACGACTGCTTGAGAACAATTCCTTAACTTTGTAAAAATTATTAAAACTTATTAATAAAATTAGCCAATATTTCGTAATAACGAATAAATGACACATATATTTTGACGAAAATCTGCATCTGTTGTTCAATACAAGACATACTTTCCTTCTACTCCGATTACCCAGGCTAAGAAATTTTGTAGTGAACGTCGCTGCGTAGAACATATGGTATAGGTTTCGAATGCGGAAAAATTTGATGTTCCGCCTTAATACGTCGTAGATAAAGTACCTACAGTATACAACTCGCTATAATGTCTATTATTCCCTCAGATGACTTAAACCCTCATTTGCTTTGCTCGCTCGTTTTATAAACTGCATCTTCAGCTTCAGGAATAATAATATCCATTATATCGTCGTTGTATATAATATTATTAATGCAATTTATCACGAAACACTTTATGACAGGAAAAAATTATCAAATCTCAGAAAGACAACGCCTACAAAAAGGTGAAACAAAAATTGAAATTGTTCCGATAATAATAAATTATAAGTTTCGTATAATGGTCGTGGGCAAATTTTCTGAATCCGCCTCTGTGTGTTAGTGTGGTGCAGCTAGCATCTAGCAGGCCTTGATTGCGGTCTGACTGTGACATCGCCGCTAATGTAGACCTAGGAGCTGATTTCTTGCGCCTACAAGGACGTCTTACAAGGATTCTGTGCCGAGAGGGGAAGGAACAGAAGTTATGATAGAGTTAAGAACCTAATGGAACTGTGGAGCTGGAGAGGTGTTCATATGGTTGTTGAAGCTGTATTTTAATTGTGAAATATTTCTGACGCATCTTGTGCTTCTATGAGGAAACATATTCAAATTTTCGTACACGGACAATAAACGAACTGAAATAATATATTGTCGCATGGTACAAAAGTGAAATCAATACCTATAAGTTTTACAGTTCAATATTTCATACCTAAATTTCTCATTACAAAATTTTTTTCAAGTATTTTTCAGCTTTAATTTCCGTAAGAATTTCAAGTATCAATAATTTAAACGAACCCCGTCTCATTGAAGTTGGCCCAGACGTAAAAAGTCGTTTTTTGTTGTACAAAATTTAAATAAAAACCAAAATACAAGTATAATGTACTTTATCTTAAGCCCTGTTCGCACGAAGATTCTTTGAAGATTCTGAATCCTGCAAAAGAAGAAGTTTTAAGATTCTGAATCTTGAAACAATCAATAAATTATAAATTCTTCTTTTCCAAGACTAATTGAAGATTCAATTTAGCGGCACCGCAAAATTTAACAGGTAATTCTCACTAGAAAGAAGAAAACTTCTTCTTTTCCAGGATTCAGAATCTCAGTAGAATCCTCGTGCGAACAGAGCTTTATATTTATTGAAAACTGCAAAACATTTTACATTTTACACAATCTCAAATAAAATCTACAATCGAAACTTTATGAAACCGAATAAAAAAATTTAGAAAACTCGCCCTGCAAGGACAATCAAAGAATTTTTTCTCAGACTGTAGAATATTTGAGATTTTTTTCTCCATAAAAGTATGTTTAGGACTTTAAGATACTATGCCACAACAAATTGAAACAGTTAAAAATAAAGGTGGAGTTACACAGGGGTAAAATCGTTTATAGTAATTAGAGAAAACAATAAAAAAAATATCATACTTTATTATCTAATGGTGGAATTCTGTGCAAATCTATGACTTTTACAAAGTAAATCTTTAAAAATTGAATAAAATCACATCAATGTTTGTTGACAAATATAAAATTGTTCATATGATTATAAATTTCATTGCGATTTTGATAAATATTTACAATTTTATAGATCTGTAGCAACTACAGATTTTCACAGAATCCAACTATAAGTTATATTTATACAAATATTAAAAAGATGCAACCACTTTGCTATTGTAGTCCTAGATAACCAATAAAATAAAATTTTGCATTAGTACATTTATTCCACAAATTATCAAACAACCATTAAATCACTGTCCCCTCATAAATCACCTTATCGTCAACCTCATACATCACAATTCCAATAATCAGATTGTAATCAGCACTTAGCACATCAACATCAGCATCACCATCAGTATCAACTGACGCTATCCCCGCCCGCGGCCGTGTTCTTGCGGAATCCGGCGCTGCTCAAGTGTAGCAGTGCGTGGTGTAGGGGCGGCTGGGGAACAGTGGGACACTGGGAGGAAGAGGAAGTGGCAAACATGGGATTTAGACGGAACTTCTTCTGCGGACCCTAATCAAAGTATCCGCTAATAACGTGCTTAGGCCATTGATTGATGGATAACCTAAGAGTTTGACGGAATTGCGGGTTTTGTGGGGGGAGGGGGTCATGTGATTATTATTTATTGTGGAAGTATTGTTTTAAAACGCTTTGAAGAAGAAAATAAAATTTGGGGATCACTTTGGGTCATTGCGAGACCGAAAAAGGTCGACAATTTGAACATTTGTTATTAAAATTGTAATAAACGTGCAAAAAACATTAAAATTAAATTCTTGAAAGAATTAAGATATCGGGTTTTGGTTTATGGGGATGTTTCTTTTTTAATTACCTTTAAAATAAGATGAAACTCGACTATTGCTATTTCAAAATGTTAAAAAAAAACTCCACGTTGCATGAAAGTTCTAAACTATCTAAGAATGTAGTTTTATGACTCTTTAGTGCCCCAAATTTTCAAATTTTTTTCTTCGCTCATTCAAAATGCTGCGATATTCGCGAAAAAATCTCGAAATCAATTTTTTTTGTAAAATCAACGTAGGAACTTCGTTCTTTGAGTCCTGCAAAGGAAATTGAACAAATTTTAGTACCCTTTTGGTGAATCGAGTCGAAAAAATTTACTTAACTCCATACACATCGTCAAAGTTGGACATTTTTTCGATTTAAAAGCATTTTTTACACAGGGGTGCTGGAGGAAGGCGGAAGGGGCAACGCTAAAGTTCGCATGCATGACTTTAAAGTAGACACTTCAAAGTTTTTCGACCTCGAAGGTTCATCGAAATCGACTGAAAATACGCCAAGTTATGACGATTTGAAAATGGGGGAAATTTCACATCATTTCAAGTGTTCTCCTAATTGTATTGTAAACTTCACAATCAGATCATCATTCTTTACCTTTACGGATTTAAGTAACACAACATTCCTTTCAAATCAGAACTCAGAAAGAAACAGCATAAATAATACTAACCAAACAATCATAAGAACCTGTGAATTCTGAATTGAATGAAGCATTGACTACGTAGACACAATTTTCGTCGACACAGCTCAGCAGCCAACACTACAGAGATGCAGTGAGTGTTGCCGGGTGGCTCGACTCCCCGTTGATTAATTGTTGCGGGGTCAAAGCCACGTCCGCGTCATTTGTACCTGGTGCTGGTGCCCCTCGCGAAGAAGAGGAGAGAAAGAGCTTCGTGTGAGTGGAATTATAATATCCAGGGCGGAATTTGTGCGGTGCTGGTACAAGAGATTTTATCTAGTAGAAAATAAAACACCCAAATCCAGAGATAAAAAAATGTATACATAAAAATGCATGTAGAATATTTAGATCTTGAATCTGGTGGATGCAGAAAAGACATGTAAAGGTATATTCAAATCAAGAAAAAATTTCGGGGGTTGTAAAACATTGGTTTAAAAATAACTAGCTGAGATCAAAAGAAATCTGCATGCAAAACTTCATAAGGATCAGACAAATGGTCTAGATTCTAGATTCTACATTTTTAACCTTCACTCCTAATGTCCCATCGAATTAAAACATAACGCAAGAGTATCGACTCCTATGAATGCATAGAAACGCTCGCTAAAAATGCGTTTAAGCAGTCTAGCAATTTCTAAAATGACCACGAAGTTTTATAGATAAATCTAAATTTCATAAATTTAATTTACAGGCGAATAATGAAACTAGGTTTATGCCGAGTTACATTTTTTAATAAATCTCTTAATAATAAGTTGAAGCATGTAAAAAATTGCACAAAACACACTTTGTCATGAATTTTTTATTTGGTTTCCAAAGATTTTTTCAGAATTCTAACTGGGTATAAACCTAGATTAATTCTTTCTCAAACATCTACTATCGGAGTAATAAGTATAGTCACTCGGATGTAAAGTTTAATAATTTGTTCAAAAATAATCCAAAAATTTAAATAAAACTTTATACTAAAGTATGTACATTTCTACGTTATTGTAAAAAATGTGTAGAAATAACAAAAATTTATAGCAAAAATGAGCTATAATTTTGACACATTTTTAGGAACTGTTAACTTTAATGACGTCTACTGTCAATATACATCATGCAAAAAAAACAAATTTTGGTATAGTATAGTTATAAGCTTAGTTAAATTATTTACTGTAAATTTTTTGAAGTATTTATATTTTGTTTATAATAATAAAATAAGTTAACATGTAATATTTTTGTTACTGGTAATCTTATAAGATTCAAATTCAGGTTAGCGAAACAAAACAATGCCACTCTAAATAAACTATTTAAAATATAATTATTTAAGCTAATTTTGAATGAAGTACATTTCAGGACAGGACGAATTATCACGTAGCAAAACCTTCTGCGGTGAGAGGACAGCACTGTGACCCTACCCTGTCTGTCTGGTGTCCGCTCATCGCAGCGTATGAAAAAAATTCAATCCACATCCTGATCCTTGCTGCTTCGTCCTGCACCCCGCCTCCCCCCACCCGCGGCTTAAAAAACTACAATAAACTGAGCCCGTAACCATGGTGCGTGTTCTTGTTTTTCATTTTTAATATTTATTTGTTCGTGTGTTTGAAACTTTCAGGTAAAAGGTTGAAGCTGTTTATTTTCCCGGGGTGGAATTTAATTTTGTCGTGAGTAATTGACTGTCAGGGAATTGACTGGTAATTAATAATTATTGTGAAAGTTAATCAATCTTTAGGATGGCGAATCAACCAATACAGCCACTAATTTTTATCTTATTAAAGCATAGGATACAAAATTATTATTTTTAAATTATTAAACAACGTAGATACATAAATCTCAAATATATAAAATATCAATCTTAAACTGATAGCTCTCATTTTTGACCTAAAATACAGCACAAAACGTACTAATATAGTGAATGTTTTGTGGCCAGTACAAGAACAGTAAAATTGTATTTCAACAAGGATTATATACTTAAAGGATCAATTAACAGTTGTGCCTTTTTAAAATTTTAATTAAAAAATTGTACATGATTATAAAAATTCCAAAAAATATATAATAACTTCCAATTTATGCAAACTTTACACGGATATATCTTATTATATATATTTATTTTTAAAATTTTGTAGATATAATTGCCAAATTTCCATGTTTGAATGATAAAATAATTCTATTTTTTCTTAATTAATATAAAGAATTGTAATCTACATATTATACATTTGTAGATCAATTCTTTCTCTATTAAATGTTTATAAAAACATTACCTTGAAGTCAATAATAAATTTACAGTTTACTCGCAACGAAAACACTTTTACAGCTTTTTCAACTTCAAAATGACATTGCATTGCTAGAATGCGGTAAAGTACGAGTTTCGGACTGGTTTTAGGCAGTCGTAGTAGTGGGGAAAAGAGTGGAACATAAAAAAGTAAAATCGAGAGTATTCTAGGATTTCGGAAAAAACGTATATCAGATATTCATCGAGTTTCCGTAGAACATAAGGATAATTACACCACCCTCTCATATTTGCATAAACTGTCTGTGGTCTTAAGAATCGAGAGCTAGAAGTCTGGTTATTTTCTTCTCACATAAGGGTCGTTAAAAGTAAATTGCAAATTGTCAACACTTGAGAAAACATTTGTTAATACAAACAGGCAGAAAAACACGACGATAATTAGTTTCAATCAATTTATCGCTATCACTATGAGTTCCAACCTAATTTATTTGTTAAAAAATATTTCAAACCTGTCTTCCGATGACGAGTTGTCCATACGACACTGTAAGTTCCATAGAGTACATGTTCGCACAGTTCAAATAATAAATGTCCACGCAAATATAATTATTTTTAGTCTCAATTTTAAATTTTAAATCACAAATACTATACACAAAAACGCGATATTTCACCAAACAGCACCTATCTACACTGACAGTGTTTATTCAAAGCGTCTAGTCACTGTTCATAGACAATGAAATTAATTAGACAAGAACGAACAACTATGATTAGATATTATTTCGTCGTTCGTGAACTATACAAATAATCAGATGATATTTCAAGTTGAAAGAAATAACATTTATAAAAAATATTCACCTTAAATCTATGTAGTTATTTTATAAAATGTTTTCTACTTTGATAAACATAATATAGTTAACCTCATCTGTTTTGGTTTTACCTACAAAAAACTCTTCACACAAAAGAAAATGTAATTTATAAGCGTACAGATGAATTGGCATATCAAAGTGCTATGTATATAAAAGCTCAACATCAAGAAATAAAAATAAAGTGAAAGCATTGAGCTTTCTCATTACGACGTAAATGAATATGTAGCATGAACAATACAAGCAAACTAAAGCTCAAGCTCGCAAGCCAAGTAAGTTGTATAGAAGGAGCACTCAACTATAAAACCAATATCCCGAACGAGTTATTAAAATAGGTTTGCAATTTAATTAAAACCAAAAAGTGCAGAGCTGTTGGAAAACCACAACGACTTTCAAGTTATAAGATTTGTATAACTTATAATATAAAAGAGATATGTTGAATTTTTTCTGATTTAATTTTATATCTACTCGTAATTTCTAAATTCAGTTTCATATTTAATATTATGATTTATTTATTTATATTAAATTATATTTTATCGACGATAGAAAAGTGTTAATTTACAAGCGACGAAGGAGCGAGTCGATAATATATTTTGATCGTCATGTACAAAATTTGTTTAACTGATCTTAAAGAAAACATTTAAAAAACCAATTTTAAATTAAATTATTATTGAAACGTAATTTTGAAGTTTATTTGTAAAGTTTTTCACAAAAATGACTAATATTTATTTTGTTTTCTCGTAGAATAAATAATTAAATTGTGGCTACACTAGAGTCTCCAAAATTTTTAAAATTATGACTTTTATAGAAAAATTCATCAGAAATCGAATTCTTAAAACTGGAAGTCGATATCTTTATCCGATAAAATATTACAGCCATTTTCCTGTACAAAAACACGAGTTTATAAATAATTTGAAAATATGTCAAATTAATTTTCTTGTTTTTCTAGCAAACAATACCATTTTTTACAAAAATCTATATAGATCTATCTTGTAGAGAATTTTATGCTCTACAATTCCCTTTAACAGTTTTCTCCGTAATGTAAACCATTTGCAAGATAAACGCGAAAAACTAAAAACGGGGACAATTTTTTAAAGTGCGGCTGACTCGGACACTTCCGGTGATGCCTCCACCGCTTAAAATACTCATTAAAGTTTATTAAATAAGAAAAAAAATTAAAATAATTTCACAAAACCCCCGGACTATTAATTTTCCGGAGTTGTACGCGTGTACGAAACACGCAACCCGCCCGCCTGAAGTGTTTTGCTGGCTGCGTCCTCGCTATTGGAAATTGATAATTTGCTCGCATTATGACAGCAGGCTGGCTAACAACCATCATAGATCACCTGGTCGCAGATAGCGTATGTGCAGCACAGTTCACTTGTCATAATGAGCCCGATCTAGTGCGCTGTTCGAACGCCTCGTGCGTTATTTGATTGAGGTTACGTTTCACCTACGAGTGATACTCGTATTGGGATGTAGCGGTGTTATCAATGTATCGATTTGGCGCTGTTCACTGTTTTAGGAATGAGTGAGTGCTTTACTGTGTTATCAGATAGGTCTGGGAATAGGTGAGTCTATTAGAGAATTTCATTATTGCTAATTTACAGTTTTGTCTAGGTAAAGATTGTCTTAGGTACCATAAATGTTTTCGTATCATCTGCTATGATCAGGGACGTAAATAAGGATGGGACAATATTTTTACATTTATTTAATAATACTAGGAAGAGATATATTAGATTTGTACTTAAGACGATCCTCTACCGTGCCAGAAAACAGCCAAAAACATGGATTTCGCGCGCCACTCCACAGCGTTTATTGTTTTGTTAAATATAATAATCTAAAGATATTGTTGAAGATAAAAGTACAATCTACAAAATGGTCGATGCAGAATTTTAAAATTTTGCTTTAAAATCGAAATATGTTAATTTGAATTTTGACAATTTTTGTTATTTTTTGAACACAAATATCTTCTATTTTAAAACGAATTTAAAAAATTTGATCGGTTGTTTCATAGATCCAAGCTTTGTTGACAACATATTAAAATTTGAAGTTAATTAACTTATAAATAAAAGCTGTACAGTGGCGGGCGAAAACCTCCTTTTTACCTTCCGCTTACCTGTAAAGGAAGGTATTGGAATCATGCAAAAAATCGGGTGGTGAATTTTTAGTGGATGAGCACGAATTAGGGTCCTTACAACTCATTTTTGATAGTTTCACGATGATGTCTGTGTGTATGTGTGTGTGTATGTGTGTGTGTGTGTGGTCAAGGGATGTTAGTCGCATAACTCAAATACGAATTACCCGAAAATTTTGATATTTGGTATTTAACATTTGTATATAAATTGGAAGAGCTCCGTAGATTTTGGTACAAATATCTGCATCGGAAGTGATATTTTTTGAAGATTGAAAAGGTTAATTGTCAAAATTGTATATAAATTTGGAAAAATATAGTATTTATTTGTAATAAGAATAAGAGGAAAAGTTATTTGCAGCTTACGTTATAAAAAAATTGTCTTTATCTGGTAGCATTAAAGAACGGCAGTAAAATTAAAAAATAAATTTATCAAATAAAACGTTGAAATCTTGTAATCCATGATCGGTTGATTTTTGTTTCTGCATAAAAAATATTGACAGATGAGACGGGTGACAAGTTGGCATACTAGCGCTATATAAGTCCTAAGTAAGATATTAAATGTAGTAATTGAACGGAGGATGGCTTCAACACAGCAGAGTTTTCCTGTGAATGAATCTTTTGATTCAGGTGATGCAAATTTCTGTGTTTGAATATTTTAGATTTTTATTTGTATATTTTAAATGGGCACCGGATTGTACGTATACATTTCTGTTTAAAGTCTAGATATGGCGGAAGGTTGTGTGATGGCCACGTCAGATTTTTTAAAAATATTGCAATTTTTTTACAAATATGGCTCTATAAATTATTTTTTCCCCTCAAACATAAATTACTTGTCATTAATATGTTTAACAAAACAATAAACGGTATAGAATAGCGTGCGAAATCAATGTTTTTGACTGTTTACTGCCAGGGGTAGAGGATCACCTTAATTGAGACAAAAGAAATGTTAATGAATATTAATAGCTGATAGATACAGGGTATTTCATAACTTCGAGTACATACGTTAATGGTATATGTTGTTTGATATGCTGATTACGAATCTAAAATAATTTTGTTTAAATTCGAAAAATTAAGGGTTGTTTACCTAAAACATTTTTTGTAGTACTGCACTGGATTCGCTTTTCTATTAAAGTACTGCGAAAGAATAATTACACAATTCAATCATTAGCAGTTATTTATAATAGAATTTTATTTAATTAATAACTTTAACATAATCATCCACCCAGTGGCAGTGGCAACGAAAAATTTTGGACTGGGAAACATGGAAAATAATTTTGCGATTTTAAAAAAAATTCTTTTTGATTCGTAATCAGCATATCAAACAACATATACCATTAACGTATGTACCTGAAGTTATAAAACTCCCTGTAGGTATAGATTTATTGCTGGTAAATGTTGTATTTTTGAATAGATATAATGTATTAACTTGTCATAGTCTGAGTGTTCGTGCAATCTTCATCTATGCATACATAGGTATTTAATATCATTTATTCATAACTGGGTACTGATTTTCTACGAAATTTCAGGAGGAACTAAGTTAAATTTTAAATATAGAATTTTAGATTCGGCATAAATGCAAACATAGGAAGATGCAAACACAGGAAGAAGCAAATCTAGAAAAAACAGAGATAAAATAATACTTTTCACTACATTTTTGTCCAAAGCTCCATACAACATTTCAAATTGTATTAACTTTTTGTTTGTTTTGCTATTTATACTGTACTAATAATGTATTATTTAGTGGTTTATAAAAATTACAATATTTCTTTAAATGTAGTAGGTATCTTCTTGGCTTTTGAAAATAGCAGCAATTGAAAGTTGGATGTGAATTGAGAGCATTTCAGCGTGAACTTATTTTAGAATCACGAGAGTGGTATCTGCAATCAGCTTTGGAGATTCCACAGATTTTCCTATCGGTTACCATGTAGAGTAATTGAATTTCACTGTGATTCCGCTTATTTTAGATGGTTGCAGGTGAATGTGAATAGCGAATACGTTCAATTAAGCCCAGTTTCTATTCGGCAATCTTTATAGCACTCAAATCTACTTTTACAAACACCCTAATTTCATGGCTGCGTACTGAATTTGACCGACTATGGTTCAAATTTTACATTTCAGTTTAACTGAATAAAAATTTCAACATCCTCGGTATTATAAATCGCATAATGTTCTTGTTATATTACGGGGCTATACTTCTTGAGTGCAATAAGAATCAGAATTCACGATCTGACTATATATTGCTCAAACTAAAAATCTGAAATTTTACATTAGTAACGACAAAACATTGTTGAATAGAAAAATTTAAACTATATATTTTTCCGACAACAATTAGAGCTAAAAAGAAATTAAACACTAGAATTTTGTGAGGATCTAATGAATGAACTATAAAAGTTATCATTGAGTTTAAAGATAAAATGAATAGAACATAGATGTAAAAAGGGCGGAAAAACAATAAAACTATAATTTTATAAATTATATCTAAACTTGTGCAATTTTCGCCGAATTTCGCATAATTATTAAAGCCAAACTAATTACATTAATTAAAGATTTTGAAGATTCCGCACTTTCAGTTTTCTTCCTTAATCTACATACAAAAATTCAACATCATACGTATAACAGTATTAGATTGAGATCCTCACAAAAATTACTCGTTTTTCAATGCGTATTATTGCCATGCAATAGGCTCTTAATAGCTATAATTTACTTGTTGAAATTGTGTACATTACCAGTAATTACAACAGTCTTTGACTAGATACCAAAAAAATCTAAATGTCAAAGTTGATATTATTATTATGGAATTAAATATTTACAGACTATTATATCACTGGCGTGGATAATAGATATTTATACACCAAGTGAGATACATGAATGTTTATTCAAGAGAAGAAAGTTTAGCCCCCGAGCCCGAAGGGCGAGTGAGATAATTTCTTCGAGTGAATCAACATTCGTATCTCACGTGGTTTATACAATATTTTATTCAATTTTGACGAAATTATTTCAAATATATGAATTATAAATTTATTTTGACATAACAAAAAAGAAAATCAAAGTAGTCGTCAGTGGCAAGTTGTCATTGTTTTTATTCATTTTTGACGTAATAATAACAGTTTAAAACGTAATGCCTAGTGCACACGGGGAAACTTTTCACAAAGTTTCCTGAAAAAAGTTTCCAGAAAATGGAGATTTTTTTAAAAAACAATAAATATGTTTATGATCACATGTCACATTTGACGATTTGACAAATAAGAAGTTAGTTGCACTTCACAATGTTTCCTGAAAACGCCTCATTTTTATAGGCGCCGTTAAAACTTTGAAGTTTCCGGAAACTTTTTCCAGGAAACATGTCAAAAAGTTTCTCCGTGTGCACTAGGCATCAGAGTGATTTAAAAATGTGTTGAGTGATTTAAAAAAAATTTAATTCACTTGTGAATAAACATTTATTTAAAGTTGTTGCTATGGAGTTAATAATAGCAGTTTAAAACGTCAAAATTGAATAAAAAAATATAACCATTTCTCCGTTTTAAATTGTTACCTACATATTAAATTTTGCATAACGATGAGACAAAATTATGTTTATTCATAGTATAAATCGTAGTCTTCTTAAAAAATAATAAAATGTTAGTTTCATTAACTTAAAAGTTATCATCTGTAACAAACAACGTGAACAAGTTAAACTAAACAAGCAGTTAAAGTGGTGAAAGTATAATTAAGAATTATTTATAATTTTAAAGCAGAGTATTCCGTCTTTTCAGATGAAGCAATCTCACAGTGCAATTTGCAGGGAATTTAATCGGATTTTTAAATATTAAACACCTAATTACAGAATCCGCTCAGTGGAGAACCAAGAATGCGGAAAGATTCATCATTCAATTCACTATTGAAGAGTTTTATCTGACGATAATAATTATTGTTAATTGTATTTCTTTGTGTTTGAAATAATTGTAATTTATTGTATGATTGTTAATTAATTGTTTTTAACCATGATTTACTTACGTATTAAAATAAATATTTGTTTTATAAATATGTAATGAAAAACAGAAATATTTCACTGCAAATAACAAATGTTTTAATTATGAGTTATCACAATATTTTGGCATTATATGGAACGAATCATTATTTATATTTCATTAAAACTTATTTTTCTTCAGTGTTACATATTATGCTTTTCAACAAATAGCTTGGTATACATTATGATATACTATATTACGGGATGATCAAATAATTTACTTGTTTACTGTTGTTTTTACAATTTTTTGCAAAATATCATAAATTAGAAATTAATAGCTGTAATGTATATTTAACGTGTTAATATAATTTTTAATATATTGCTTTTTGGACTTCAAAATATAATTGAATAATATTTTATAGTTTGTATTAAGTTTTAATTTTATTGAAAGCCTTTAACTGATTAGAATGTTTTGTAGTGAATCTCTTCACTTTGAGTATCCGTCGTCCTTGTCTCGGATAACGCCATTTAAATTGGAATTTTCTACATGAAGAACTTTCATAAACTTCTTTAATGATATTGTAATTATTTTCATGAATATAACTTGGAATGCTTCCGACTTCATCGATCTGATGTCGTTCAGTTTGCACTCGAAGTTGAAGCAATCAAAGTCGACAAACTTGGATTATTCGTGGGCCTACGCTAACGAAAACCAAATTGACTTTGCATGAGAAGTGCTTTTATTCATTATTTATTTCAATTATTCTTAAAAACCTTCCTTACATATTAATATGCAGCTACAAATATATTTCAACAGGGATTATATACTTAAAGAATCGATTAACAGTTGACATTTTTAAAAAATTTATTAACAATTACACATGATTACAAAAATTTCTAATTTATGCAAACTTTACACGGTTATATCTCCTGATAGAAATTTATTTTTAAAATTTTAAAAAGACCCATCTGTAGATCCATTCTTTCTCTATTAAATGTTTATAAAAACATTATCCTGAAGTAAATAATAATCTGACAATTTACTCGCAACAAAAACACTTTTCCAGTATTTTTCAACTTCAAAATGACATTGCATTGCTAGGATGCGGCAAAGTACGAGTTTCGGGCTGGTTTTAGGCAGTCGTAGTAGTGGGGAAAAGAGTGGAATAGAAAAAAAGTAAAATCGAGAGTATTCTAGGAATTAATTATTTTTGGGCTTGTTTGTGAAAATAAAAAATAACTTATACAGCTAACTGAGTTACTTCACTTGCAGTTATACTATACTATAAGAGAAACCTATTTAAGGGTCTCGTCTCCGTAACAAAATATTGCGTGTTTAGAGGTGTAGCAGTTCCTGCTTTACTCATTGCATATTAAAAATTTGAAAGAAAAACAGGTAGGTACTAGATTTTTGTGAAAGAATTAATCTAGGATTATGCCCAGTTAGAATTCTGAATAAATCTTTGAAATCCATATACAAAATTAATGAAAAAGTGTGTTTTGAGCAATTTTTTACATGTTTTATTTTATTATTAAGAGATTTATTAGAAAATGTAACTCGGCATAATCCTAGTTGCATTCTTCGTCTGTAAATAAATTTATGAAATTTAGCTTTATCTATAAAACTTCGTGAGCATTGTAGAAATTGCTAGACTGCTTTTCCGTATTTTTAGCGAGCGTTTCTATGCATTAACATAGGACAAACGCGGTGTTGAGCTACACAATATACTTTTTCCTCAAGAAATTCTTTCGCTAATACAATATAAATAATGATCCTGTGTATCTGTACAGAAAACCATAATCCTATTACCTTCTCTAAGCTCAGCATTAGTAAACAGAATAGTCTTGGCCCTTTACTTCGCTTAAGAACAAGAGCTTGTCCTAGCGGGTCCTGACCCACTGTAATTAATTCACGTGAAGGTTAAAGGTGACATCTGTCATCCCTCTTTCATATTTTACAACAACCCCCAACACGAAAGCGCGGGTGCATTTTACCAAGAGAACGATGTTAGTGATATCATGTTGTATGGCCTTTGTGGTATTTTATAATGTCCGTGCAGTCAGAGTTGGTCGAGAAATAATGTGATTATGTTCTACGCAGAGGTGATTCACAATAGGGTAGTTAACCATTTTTTTTTTGAAACTTCATGTTATTGAAAGCGATTGAGAGTACTGATAAGCCTTAATTGTTCTTAATAAAGCTGTAATTAATTTTTAAATTTGTGTGACGTAGATGTATAGCTGGAAATCTACTCAAACAATGGGGCTGGAATTAAAATGTACTCCATGTAAAATCAACTGTTTCTAAATGTTACAAAATATAAAATACAATTTGGTAGTTTCTTTATTACTGTAAGTAAGAATACACGTAAAAGCGCATTACTGTGACGTAGAGGTATCGATATGTAAAATCTCAAATATTTAAAGAACTATTAACTTTTTAAAAACTTTTTTCATGGCAAGAACTTATTTTTGAGGTCTCCTTTCAATATAATTGACTGGATTGCTAATTTGCTACTTAGGTAAAGTATCCTATTCGCCAACTTGTAGTCTTGTAGAGAGCCGTAATATAAAATCGTGCCTGATATTACCTCTTGCCAGAAATGACTTTTGTATTAATTCAAGTCTTGCCTTCAAGAAAATGTTGCAACAGGGCACTACTTCTGGTGCTTGATGTACATAATTCAACAACAAAAATGCAGCCAGAAAAATTTACCGGTTGTACATGTCTGCCAGAAGCTTTAAAGTGATTCCAAGTGCGCATAATATCGGAAAACGTCATGGAACGTTTAATTTTTTTGCGCACTTCGAAGCATGTACGACCGGTAAATTTTTCTGGCGTGCTGCTTAATAATTTTTTTGAATCATGTACATCAAATACCAGAAGATGTAAAATAAGTCACTTAGTACTTAGTTAAATGACTTCTTTATACACTATTTCAAGGTAGCGTAGCGGTTTCTACCAAAAAACTTGTTGATAATCTATGTCTACATGATTAATATTTTTTACTAATTTAAAAATCCTATTCCAGCCATCTCATATTTCGCGTACTGTACCTTGCACTTTATTAAATTTTAAACCTGGAATTAATATTATCCGTTCAATTTATAGAACGTAACTTAATTTATAACAAAGAAAACTTTATACCTAAAGGTAGAAAAGGCAAAGGTTTTAAAAATTTAAATTGCAAAATCAATATCAATATAGATGAATAATTACACATTTGAGTTTAATTTTTATTACAGCACTAATATGAATCTCTTATATTTATGTAATATTGTTTAATGAACTGTTCAATTACGTTTTGTTATTATTATAAGATAATGAAGGCAGTTTAGTTAAAATAATAATTTATTGTATAAATTTAAAATGAACTAATAAGTATATTGTATTAATAATTATTTCTTCAAATATATAACTACTATACATACTAAGTATATAAAATTCACGATATTTTTTTTTAAATCATAGCAGAATCCTCAAGAATCAATTTGTTAATAATTATTAAAATGAACAAGCAAGTTTGGCAATAAATAGAACGTTGGCAAGCGTATGATAATTTTCTAATGAATTTCAATCGTAAAGTCTCGTGAAATGCACTATTTTATAAATGAAAATGATTATGACTGGCAGGCCGAAATTATGCATAAAATGATTACAGTTAATTAACACGAAACAGAATAATTCAATTTCAGCTTTAATTTAATAACTCCACATTATCATAATTACTGATTAAAAATTCTACAAACGTTCTAGTTTGCTATAACGCCGCACAATCTATGAAAAAGAAAATAACACAAGTTCACTTACATCAAACTATGGCGTTCGCATTTTTTATCGGCGTACCTCTTTCATATACTTACATGAATATTTAAAACCGCAAATAAAAAATGAAATTCGCAGTGTTGCTAGAAATTGCCTCATAAAGAGAAATACGAGATCCAGGTCACGTAGAGATTCGGAGACCCTGCTGTACAACGAAAAACATTTTTATTAAAATTTTGCCTTGAACTAGGAAGACAAAGTCAAAGAGATTTTTATTGTGATATTCTAGAATTAATTTTTGTGTGCAAAATTATTTTACATCTTTCGCACAAACTAGCTTTGCAGATTTTTCAAGATTCTGAATCTTGGAAAAAATAATTCTAGTGATTATTCACATCATCTGTCAGCTGTACAAAAAAATAATATCTAAACATAAAGCCTTGTTCGCACGGGGATTCTACCAAGATTCTGAACCCTGGAAAAGAGAATTTCAAGATTCTGAATCTTGGAAAAATAAATTCAATTCAATCAATAAATTATAAATTTTTCTTTTCCAAGGCTCATTGAAGATTCAATTTAGCGGCATCGATATTTAACAGGTAGTTCTCACTAGAAAGAAGAAAACTTCTTCTTTACCAGGATTCAGAGTCCTGGTAGAATCTTCAAAGAATCCCCGTGCGAACTGAGCTTTAAAATTTTTATGTGGCCAGCACGAAACCTGTGTGAATGAGGCTTTAATTTTATATTATAATTTAGTTTATTTCAATTTTACTATTTCAGTTTACAGATACGCCGTGGTTTGCGGTAAGCATTTCTGTCACTTCATTTTATAGAATTTCTATTTGGTGTTACATTTCATGTAAATTCAATTTCGTATTCATAAAATTCATATTGCCTGTCTGTTCTCTGGCACTAAAGACTCTATGAATAACTGATGAACCTATTTTAATATCTGTGGCAAAGAATCAAAGAGATATCTACATTTTTCATCATAGCTGAATATTTTTATAATACTTGCTAAATTCCAGACAGAAAGAAATAGTGTTTTACTGCAGAAGAATTTTATTTTAATATACTTATATCAGTCGGAAATAAGACGTCCTTAAAATCGAGATTAACTTACGAATATTTGTTGTAGATGATCATGATACTGTAATATAATATATAAAATTATCATATCCTGTGCGAAGGACCAAAATATAAATACATATAAAGAGGAAAAAATGAAAATTGAAAGCAATGATTTTGCATCCATTTAATTATATAAGATTGATACATAGTTTACAAACCTAAACCTATTGCTACAGCCAAGAGTAATAAATGTTATGTAACTAACATGGTCTAATTGTAATTTCAGCAAAACAAACTGCCAAGGTAGGTCACAAACAAAACAGTGAGTACAATTTGTGTAGTTGACTGTAGTATAATATTTACATAACGCAATAATTAACTTCTATTTCGATTATATTCAAGTGTAAATATGACCCATTACAACCTAAATATAATTAAACTAATCGGTATGTATTAAAATCTTTCATATTTAAAATTTACAAAGGCCAATTTCAAAGTAGTTAAGTTAAAATATAATAAGTTTCTCCAAAAATCACATTACTCAAAATCGTTCATTATTCTCGGATTAGAACTTGGTAACTTATTCATCGGTTTTGTCACTTGTAAATTAGTAGATATCTAACCAATTTTCTCATATTTCATTTTAAAATCTAAAAAGAATACAAACATTTATTTCAAAAATAATTACGAAATTCGCTAGATGTCTACATTTTTGCTTAAAAATTACTAATTTCACACATAAAATATACTGATTGTTCTTTTTGTACAAGTAACAAACCCAAACAATAAAGAAACCAAAATTAAAATATACTTTGTGTTACTTCATGCACCTGTTTTCAGTTGTTGTATGAAAGTATTGTGAAATGAGCGCGAACCATGCGTTCGTTTATCCGTTTCATCTGCTCCTAGCCGATTGCTAGCTCAGTAGCTGGCGAATTTCTTTGTGCATGTGACACAGGAAGTCTACGTAACTTGAACTTCCGTCTTGGCCGCGGTCTTCCACCAAGAAATGTCTAAACACTGTTTCTAACTTGTCCCTTTGCCGAACTAACGTTAACTGCAAAAAAACATTCAACATTTTATTTTTATGAACTGAATAGTTAGAAAGCTGTAATATAAAATCGTGCCTGATTTTTACACTTGCCTGAAATTACTTTTGTGTTAATTCAAGTCTTACCTTCAAGAAAATGTAAATATAAAACATCCGCGGTATTTCAAAGAGGGCGCTATTTTAAAGGAGTGTTTTAACGGCTCAAGAACACAGTCTGACGGTCGACCAAAAGGCGACGTCAATATAAAGTTGATTTTAAGTCTAAGCGATTTTTGATATAATATACGTCTATTTTGACGTCTTGTTAGATTTAAAATCAACGTAAAACCGACGTGGATTTTTTGTTTTATATAGGTTTCATTGACGCTTTATTTGACTTTGAAGTTACGTCAAGATGCCGTGTATTTTTATATTAAATTGGTCTATTTTGACGTCAAATTTTAGTTGGGAGCGACGCCAAAATGGCAAATATTTTCGATATTCATTATTTTGGATCATAGCGAGTATTAAAATATAAATGTAGAAAAAAATGCTTAAGATGTTTATCTAATTTATACATACCCTCATGCAACGATGTCGCTGTGCCCTAATTTGATCTACAAGATTTCTTACAGCAACATTTAAGCTGTTATCTAATTCCGGGAGATGAAGGTGATCTATATCAACTTGCGCAGCACTGGGTGCTCCAAAAACGCTTTGTATCCATTCTGGATTTGCGTTTAATCCAATCCATATCATCATGTGTATACCATTTTCTAAAATTAAGACGTACATCAAATTTACACATTATTTATTATTACTCGATAACATACCTAATAAATAAACTCCACTATCTACCATTTTTTCAACTGTACACCTAATAGAGCTAGGAATTTCAGGTGTTTCGGAACCATTTTGAATTTCGTGGAGAGGTACTAAGCGAGGATAAAAGTAAACAACTGACGAAGGAATATCCATTGTAGTGACAGCTTGCATCACGAATGACCGGTCATCTAGAGTCATATCTGAACCTAAAACAAATATTTATTCGTGATTCAAAGTACACGCTTTTAAATAATAAGTATTACCTCCAGAAAGGGCATCACTTTTCAACAAACAATTGACATATAAAGGCAACAGTTTCATGCACTCAGGAAGAATCAACTGTCCAGCCGATGACGGACTAGCACAATTCTTTCTATAACAAGCTAAAGTCTGAGCACACCGATTAACTAATGCATCTTTAACAGCCTTGGGGTTATTTTCTAACAATTTATAAACACCTGAAACAGAACATAATTAATAAATCACATCAGCGAATTGCACTTCATATTTACATTGTTTCGAAAAGAAATTGACAATAGTATCCAACTCGCAACTTCTGTAAAGATCTGCCATTTGCGAACACGTCTTCAACGACAGATTCAAAACACGTAATCGCCTCTGGCCAGAAACCGAAGTGTAGAGTAGAGCGACTTGAATGTATACTCCTTCTTCTTCCGTTAGCTTATCGTCGTGTTTGACTTCGATGGCTACAGCCTTATCACAGTCTATGGCTGCTATTTCCATGTCTGTGGTGTTTGACATGAAGAAGTGGCCGTAGAAGTCGGTCGGGCGCACTCCAGTTGATGTTCGGACGCGCATTATTGAGTCAAATGCTACTGGCCGACTGATATCTGTTATCACATCGTTTACTAATCTTTGGCCGTCTACATCAGCCTAAAATTTAACAAATTATTAGCAACTCTCATATTTTTATCTATATATTTTGATTAAAAATTGACGTTTCAGCAATAATACAATAAACGTTTATTTGTTAAAAGATGCTGCCCGTATTTAAAAACAGTTATAATCTCAATCCATGTGACGACCTTTTAAATTCAAAGCGACAACGGAAACCAGGACTACATTTAAGACGATCAAGTGATCAGCTTGATTTAATTGCAAGATGTTTTTGCAATTTAACGATTGCACACATTGCCGGCCGAGAGACTTGAACCACGGAATTCCGGGTTCGTATGTAGGTATTAAGCAACGAGTTAATAATTATGTAAAGTTTATGATAGAACCAAGGTAAATAATAAAAATCGGTTCAAACAAAAATCTGTATCTAAATAAGAAAATATGTTTCGAAATGAATGTATATAATTAATGCATGACTATAGAAAAATTTAGTTAATTAAGTAGAAGATATACTTATTTAAATACTGAATATTATTTTATAAAAAATGGTTTTAAATAAATAAATTTTTTAAGTGCGAAATGGTCATAACATTTAAAATTCATGATAACTAAATGAAAAGTAATGTAACAGACTTTAATACGTAGTAAATAAGTAATGCGACTAACCTGGAAGTAAGTATATTTAAAGATTTCTCCTCCAGTCAATCTTGCAACTTGGCCAATCGTAGCCAAATCAATATAGGAATTATTGGTAATAAACAAATCAACAGAACATCCTGCCCCAACACAATCCTGTCCAAGTTGATTATATGTTTGATTTTGTGGAGTTAAAACTGTACGTTCCTTATCCGTTCCTAATAATTTTCGCTCGTCCCGGTTCTTTAAACGGCCGGGCGCTTCAGATGTTGGGAGAGTTGAATGGAAAACTAGAAGCTTTCCTGCACATTCTGACGCCTGAAAATAATTACATATTCATGAATCTGAAGAATAATTAATATTCAAATTAAATGTGTAGGAGTTGCAAGTGTAACAAATTATAATGATTAAAAATAACTTGCAAAATTCATTATAATTACAATAACTCTGTAATATATTTTTTATTAATTAAATATATCGTTTCGCTTTTTTTATTATGTATTTCCTGACACAAATTCAAGTGGAGTGAATAGAAACGTTGTATTAAATTAATAAAAATATATTACAAAACTTATTTTCTCAAAGTACAGACACTCTCTGTATAAAAACAGTGTATTAAAATTGTTATTTCTTACTTTTAAAGCTTCAAGTCCAGCTTGAATAGCCGGCAAAAGTACAGTTTCCGTCTCTCGGGTTTCAGCGAACATGGCTGGAATCTGCTGCATCAAAGAATCAATAACAGCCGCCGAATCTTCGATATCGCATAAGAATCCATCAAGAAGCGGCATAAACATTTCCTGAACATCTCCAACAACCAGCATTTGAGGTTGGGCCAAAGTTCCCTTGATGTTATAAAAATGTACAGTGCTGTTGTACGTAATAAAACCAACTTTCATTTTACTTTTTTCTTGGTTTTGATCAATAGGTAAATGCTTTAGAATTTCTTTCATTTCCGCGCACAACAAATGAACCAGGCCTGATTTGACATTGTTGTACGATACGTCAATAACGAAAATAATAGCAGGTGGTTTCGGGAATACATTGTTACGACAGTAATCTTTTGTTGCGACGAATTCATAAGAGCCTAATATTAATTCCGGTCGCTCATAACGATCCACTCGTTGACCGGTGTGATCCAAATGTTGGAAATATTCAGTTGGAACTAAAAAATGATAAAAATAGTCACGAAATAATACAACACACGCAACACTTCATAAATATTGATTAGTCCAAAATAGAAGAAAATTACCTTCTGTAGTAGCTTTGCAGAACAAACATTGGAATCGGCGCCCGGAATCAATAAACTGCATAAACGGACTCATGTACGCCTTACAGCGAATGCATCTAACCGGCCCCAATTCTCCAAAATCAACAATGGGTGGCGGATATTCTTGTTCTTCTGGTCTAGCAAACGGACTAATGACCAAACCGAACGGTACTGCAGTTTGTTTCATCATATCAGAGGTCGTGGGCACATTATACATTGTTGAACGAATAAATCTTGGTCCTGCATTTCCCTGATCTTGCGTTATGAAGTTGGTTGACACTAAAGGCGGAACTAACCCTTTTTGATTTGTACAGAATATGCCAGATCGAGTTTTTTGATCATCTAATGTTACTTGTATCTAAAAGAATAAATTAATTTAGCTGGTGTATTACAATAAATACTCAATTATAAGTATAAGTGGCTAATTTAACAAACCAAACAAACTTATAATTGAAATTGGAATTTTGTGGAAGCGTTGGTTGGTTAATTTAGCACTTATACTTATAATTGAATCTAGCTTAAGTTTAGTATTTACCGGACTTGGCATCTGATCAGGATCCAACCTCCTTGCGGCTTGCTGAGGCTGCTGATACGACTGTTGAGGAGGATACGGCCCTCCAGGCATCTGTTGTTGTTGTTGTTGTTGTTGTTGTCCAGGCATTGAAGCATGCGGCGCATACCCCATCGGACCCTGCGGTGCTCTATTCTGCCCATTCAAATATCCTGGTTGTTGAGAAAGTGGAGGTGGCATATGCGGAGAATTATCTCCGTTCATTGCAGGTTTCATCGGCCCACCAGGATACTGTCTATTCCCGCCCAAATTCATATCGTTCATCTGATTAATTAATTGATTAGGCTGTGGCGGATAGTTCGCCCCCATTGGCGGCTGATTGTAAGCCTGGTTAGGTAGAGGGGGACTAACTGGCTGGTACCCAGGGCCGCCAGGCTTGTTTAAATACTGTCCAGGTAGAGGCGGCATGTTGCTTCGTGCAGGTCCTGGTGGCATACCACCGCCTGGTTGCGGAGGCAACATCGGTGGTTTTGCTTGAATACTAGAAGGTGGTGGAGGATATCCTGAGCCAGGTTGATGCATTCCTGGACCTGCAGGAGGCATTCCAGGGCCAGAAGGGGGCATTCCAGGACCCGAAGGGGGCATTCCAGGACCCGAAGGGGGCATTCCAGCACCAGGAGGTGGCATTCCAGGGCCAGGAGGCATTCCAGGACCAGGCTGATGCATTCCAGGACCCGGTTGATGCATTCCTGGTCCAGGTTGATGCATTCCTGAACCTGCAGGAGGCATTCCAGGCCCCGAAGGAGGTATTCCAGGACCAGGTTGATGTATTCCAGGACCAGGTTGATGTATTCCAGGACCAGGTTGATGTATTCCTGGACCAGGTTGATGTATTCCTGGACCTGCAAGAGGCATTCCAGGACCAGATGGTGGCATTCCAGGACCAGGAGGTAGCATTCCTGGGCCAGGTTGTTGCGGAGGTCCTCCTGTTGGAAATCCCATAGGTCCAGAATTAGGAAGTCCCATTGATGTAGGCGGGGCCATAGGCCCAGGCTGATGACTGATGGGTCCAGGATGAGAAACAGGAGGTAAACCTGGTCCTGATGGTGGAGGAGCCATTTTTCCTAAACTTGTGGGTGGCGGTCCCATTGAGCCAAGTGATCCAGGCCCGGAAGACGGTTCAATCTGTCCAGGTGTAGAAGACGGTACCGGTGGCATCATTTGTGGAGGACCCGGTGGTCCCATTTGCCTTTGTGGTGATTGTCCTTGCGGTGGTTGCCCTAAGTGACCTTGTGGTGGGCCCTGATTCGTTAAAGGTCCATTCTGTGTTGAGTTGGGTAAACCTGTTGACATAAGCGGTGCCTGTCCTGGATGCCGCATCTGAGAAGGTTGTGTATTGAAATTTGAAGGAGGCATTCCTGGTTGTCTAGGCGGTTGATTAGGCATACTAGATGGAGGTGCTTGCATTGGTGGCCCAGGTTGCATTTGATTAGGTAGTGGAGGCATTACACTATTTTGTGCATGTGGTGGCTCCATTGGTCCTTTATTATATCCAAATTGTGATTGCGGTTGCATATATCCACCTTAAAATTAAAAAATACAATTAGGTAAAATTTGACAGTAAAAATAATATACTATTATATTTAAAGGTCAGTAGCTCAGAGCAATGAATTACAAGTTCCATATGTGTAAACATAAATGTCATGACAAATATGCTTACGTTGCATGACATGTTTACATTTCATTGCTATATTTATTTACAAACAAATCAATACAACTTACCAGGTGGTGGCTGAGCTGGTGGAGGCAAACCGGTCCCTTGTTTCCCTGGTGCATACCCTTGTGGAGGACCCCCAAATTGTGATGGGGGTAAATATTGTGGGTTCATCCTTCTACATTACAAAAACAACTCAATCAAGTATACAAAATCTACACAATTTTAAGGTAGGTAATCTAATAATATATCTGTGACATTAAATAAATATTTTAAATATTACTTTTTGACATGACCTCATTAAAAATGATACATATTTTAAAAAGTATCACATTATCAACAGAGATTTATGTATCAGGATGTAAATTAAAACTGGTACTTTCTAATTCTGTACTTACCTAGTTAAATTTAACTAATCAATTAATATTTTACTGAAAATAAGGCATTACTCCTTGCACCGTCCACAACTAATGCCACGTAAGGCTGATAGGCGCATGCTTGGTCAAACTCCACGTCAATCTCTTGATTGGTTTTGTAATTTGGCAGATATGTATAATGTGAAGTTAGGTGAACATTACTTTCGTGGGCTGAAAGAAATATAAAATGAAGTACATTTGGTACAAAAATGCTTTGTACTATACTTACAGCTTATGGTGCAGTAAAATAATAAATTTGAGCAACTGCCAAGCAGTTATTTCTGCATAAAATTTAGTATGAACCTAATTTCAGAATTATTATTATTCTTCGACATGATACCCATGATACTTTTAGAACACTGTGAAGTTTGCGTTGTTTATAAGAGAACTGTCAAAGCAATGTCAGATAATGACGTTTAGTATTAGTTATAGGTTAATTGCTTTAGTTTTATTTATTTTTTGTATAATATCGGTTTTTCACCCAGAAAGACATGCTAAACATTATCACTATATTCCTATAGATACAGTACTATCAGAATTAGTTGAACACGAAAATAATAATATGCACTCACATTTGAAATCATGTTCCTACGAGGACGTCATTTTAAGTAATAAAGAAATAAGAATAAAAGATATTTATAAAAAGTATGATTACATTCTACCATTTAGAGGTAAATTTTAATCCAAGTATAACGTGTATATCATATAATATTTACTTTATCCACGACAAATGAACAATACAATTGTTTGCTGTGAAAAATGTGCATCATTACTCACTAGTGATATTATATTTATTCAACTGGCTAAAGATCCAATAAAACTTTTTGTATCATTTATTTTGACCAATAAAAGCTTTCAAACATATCAGTCCGTTACTAGATAACGTACATAAATTTCAAAAATAAAAGATTTTTGACATAATGTCAGTGCATATTTATCTTTAAAACCGAATGAATTATTTAGTCGTGGATACAGTACACTCGTCTATAAAACTTTAATTTTTGTTAGTAATAATGACTATAGTAGAGGCACGAAATCAGAATCTATGACGTTATTAAAAAAATGTACATGTAAAATGATTCCGTGCCTCTACTGTATCATTTAAACTCTCATCGAATAATATTATTATCTTACAGGTGGAGAATATTTACCTAACTATTGTAGGCCTAAGTTTAAAGTAGCTGTATTAATTCCTTATAGGAAGAGAGAAGAACAATTGAAGACTTTTTTAAACTATGCTCATCACTTTTTACAAGCCCAACATATACACTATAAGATTTATATAGTTGATCAACAAGATTCTGCACCATTCAACAGAGCAAAAATGTTTAATATTGGCGCTGTCGAAGCTATGGCTGCAGGGTTTCCATGTTTAATATTACACGACGTAGATCTGATTCCCTTGACCTCTGGAAATATTTATGCATGTTCCAAAAAACCCCGACACATGTCTAGTTCTCTTGATACTTTTAGGTAACTATAAATTTATTATTGTTAATGAATTTCCAACTGTTACGGTTTTGTTTTGCAGATTTAATTTGCCGTATGAAGGATTATTTGGAGGTGTAATATCAATTCAATCTGAACAGTTCAAAACTGTGAATGGAATGTCGAATAAGTTTGAAGGATGGGGTGGCGAAGATGATGATTTATTTGGGTATAAAATAACTGCTTTTAAGTTTTGTACCAATTTAATTGTTTAATATTTTTAGGCGATTAAGTGCAAATGATTATTTACCCTATAGATTTCCTCCGGAAATAAGCAAATATACAATGCTCAAACACAAAAAAGCTAAACCTAGGTAAAAATATATTACATAAATTGTTAA
Organism: Agonum fuliginosum; assembly: GCA_947534325.1. Taxonomy (NCBI): domain Eukaryota; kingdom Metazoa; phylum Arthropoda; class Insecta; order Coleoptera; family Carabidae; genus Agonum; species Agonum fuliginosum. The sequence goes on along the minus strand of OX384035.1, from coordinate 392,589 downwards.
ATTTGTTATTACTTTCATGTATTTTACAGTGAAAATAGATATGAACTCTTACATTGCACCTTAGAAAGGCAAAAACTAGATGGATTAAATTCATTGTCTCAAAACTATACTGTTAAAGAAGAATTTCTATATACGCACATAATAGTCAAATAAGGCGCTACACTTGTCATGGTAGTAGCATCAGAATTTTAACATTAATAATAAGCATTATAAAAATCGAAAAATTCATAACATTGATTGGCTTTGCCCTTTGTATCGTTTATTTTTTGGTTACGTGCATTTGGTTGTTTCTATTGTAGTCCTATCACGAAATATAGGATCACCGGGCGGCGACGGTGAACGCGATGTTAGAAAAACAGGAAATAAATAAACTATCACAATTCTGGGTTAAACAAATCTAATTGTAAAGACTTTGTCGTAAATGTTTATAAAATGTAAGTTTATGTATAGTTATTTATAATAAAATAACTTCAAATTTGATCGAATTTCTATTTTTATTTGTCCTACAAAAATGCGTGTCATTAGAATTCATAAGGACACAAGTGTCATTAAAAAATTCATAAAAATAAATATTTGGCATTTTATTTTTTGAGGGAAGAAAAAAAAATGAAATACTTTTGCTGCTAACTTCACTTTTAAACAGTGACATTTGAATTTTCAGTTGACAGTTGTTTTCAAACTCACCATAACTTAAGTTTACTTTTTAATTAATTTAAAATGGAACAATACAGTTGATGATTTAAAAGTGTATTACTTAATTAAAAAAAACATGGCTCAAACAAGTCCAATGTCTCCAACAACCATTTTTGATCGGATAGAATCACTAAAAAGATGGCAAATGGAACAACAACAAAGACTTATTAAACAACAATCTGAACAAAGTAAATTTTTATCAACTGAACACAAAAGAATGTATGAAGCTTTAGGTATACAACAAAATGCAGACAAAGAAAATCATTCTCGTGGAAGAAATCAACAATTTTCTAATTGCGACCAAACAGAATATACTGATTCTGGTGAAGAAATAGATGATGAAAGTATTAATCCCAAAGAAGTAAAATATATAGACGATATTCCTATAAAATCCCCAGTGAAAGATTTTAATATATTAATAGAGGAGAAATTAAAAACTGATACTCCAGTACTAAATGAATACAGCAAACCGAGGCGAAAATTTCTAAAGAAAGGAGCCGGACTCACTCGCTTTCGGATGACAGTTGATGATTTAGCCCACAAAAAACCAAAACCTATTCTACCTCCTAAAAGGAAACAATCATTACCTCAAAATAAACAGAAACCTGTTGAAGCTCCTAAAGTAATACAAAAATCAAGTAAACCCATTTCTAAACCCACTCAAGCTCAAAATGTTAAATCAACTCAGCCAGTTAAACCCAAACAGGTGGAACCCAAGATCCAAATTGAAGCTGAAAATAATTTCCCGTCTTATGACATGGAACCATTAGTTCTTAATTCAGAAAATTTATCTCTTAGAAAATCTGTTAATAATATAGTTTTTCCTAGAAGATCTATTGATTTTAATAGCACAGAATCGATAAACGAAATTGAGACACCAAAATCTAAATATTCAGAACCTAAAGTTACATGGTCAAACATACCAGAACAGCGAGCTTTTCCAGAAGGAAAATCAAATGATTATGAAGCTTTGCTAGCAGAATTAATAGAAGTTCGACAGCAAAACCCTGCTTTATTTGACACTCCTGTGATAAATCAATCATCCCATAATGAACAACAAATATTTGAAAATGAACTTAGTGATGAATTAAAGTTATTTGAAATTCTAGAGCAAAAAGCGTCAAATAGTAGTTTTTGTTCTACAAGCTCAATCGTAACAAAGCTTATGGAACACCCTGTTAGATCGACACCAAAGAAACAACTAAATTTTTCTTTATTAACAAGTGGAATTCCTGAAGAAGATTCAGTAGTTGAAGTAAAGAAATTAGTCTCGCCTCCAAGAAGAGCTGTATCATTTGCTAATCAAGCTAAAAAATATGAACCATCGGTTGTAGAAGAAACTGAAGATGAAACAATTGTTAGCGACAGTGATAGCGAAAGTTCGAGTAGTGACTCAAATTCTAGCATTAATTCTGAAGATATTTGTACTGTAAGTACTATTGTCCCTACAAAATATAAGAATCAAAACCCTGTTACAGAATCCAGAAGGGAATCAATAAATATATTCAAAGATGCTGCAACAAACACAGACCAGCCAATAGTAAATAGCGAATTATTAAAAACAAGATTAACACAGCTAGAAACTGAGTTAGATACTTTTCGTTCAGAAAACGCGCGTGTAACCAAACTAAAATCCCAGTTAGAACTAGAGGCACGCAATTACGAGAAACGAAAACGGCAACTAGAAAAAGATATAGAAGAACAGAAAAAACAAATTAAAATTCACCTTGAAGAGGAAAGAGCAAAATTAGCAAAAGATAAAGCGGTCTACAACAGATACGTTCATGAAATTCGAGACGGAAAATCAGCGCGACAAAAAGAACGAGAAGAATTAATTGCGCTACGGTCGCGAGTGACATCACTCGAAGAAGAAATGAAATTAAAAGAATCTAAATGGGGAGCCACGCAAGCTAGAATCCGAAGTCAGTTGAAGCACATTGAAAAAGATAATGCAGCGTTACGTACTGAAAACACCGAACTTCGTACTAAAAACGGCAAACTAGAAGCAACCAATAAACAGTTACTATCCAGAAGGCCTTCAGACACAAAAGTACTGCATGAAATAAACAAAAATTTAACTAAGCTCACACAAGAAGCAAAAGAAAAAGTTGAAACAAAAGAAAAGAGAAAAAGTTTGGACAAAAACAAGAAAAAAACACCCATCAAAAACACAACTCGAGATTCTATCCCTCCAAAAACATATCCAGAAGATAATAAAGAGAACAAACGTCACTCTCTCAACTCTACCGACGATTCAAGATCATCTACCGAACGAAGTTTTGAATCAGTAGAACGCGAGTACGAAAAACTATTCGGAAAATCATCTCTCTATGAAAATGAAGAGCATGCCAAACTGCCACTCGCAGAAGCATCTTCATGTTCTGATACCTCTGGAAGGCGTGAAGAAACTGTTTTAGAAGATGGCAGTATGAAAATTACATATCCTAATGGCAATGTGCGTAATATAAGTGCAGATGGACAAATGATTGTCATGCATTACCATAATGGAGACATAAAAGAAACTTGTAAAGAGACTGGAACTATTAGATATTTGTATGCTGATGCCAAAACGTGGCACACTACATATCCAGATGGCATGGAGCTGCTAGAATTTGCCAAGTAAGTATTTAAAAATTATTTATATCATTAGACGAGGTTTATTTTCTCAGTTCAAACCGAACACACTATATTTTTCTTTAATGTAAATTTTGTTTTAAACATTAATGGCATTATGCATTAATAGACATATATCTGTTTTAAAAAGTTTACTATTTATTACAAAAATTCGATAAATAGTACTGGACGATTTGGAAATATACGAGTATAATATTAGTACTAATGATTTCGTTTGTGGGTTGCTTCACTTCGTTTGGCAAACAATCCAATTCACTCATAAAAATAATCACTTTTATAACTATTAAATCTCACAAACCAATATTTATCAATTATTTACATAAAGCGTTCCTCTGGTATAATATTGATTGATATCTACGGCAGTAAGTGTTTATTTAGCAGCCGAGTCATACAATTTATAACACGAGGCTCAGCCGAGGCTATAATCAAAACGAGAACAGTTATCGCACTTGTCGTTCTAATACCAGACAAACTAAAATTAAGCCCTAGAGCGAAAAAGCACTTTCTAAATACTGTTATTTTAGTGGACAAATAGAAAAACGACTCATCGATGGCTCAAGCGAAATTCTATTTCCCAACGGATGCCGCCGTTACACTTCTGCAGATGGAAAAGAAGAAGTGTCATTTCCTGACGGCACGTTACTTCTTACGCGTTCTTGCACCGGTGAAAGAATTCTAACACTGCCAAACGGACAACGAGAAATTCATACCAGGGATCACAAACGGCGAGAATATCCCGATGGGACAGTCAAACTACTCTATCCCGATGGTGTGCAAGAGACAAGATATGCAAATGGCAGAATAAGGCTCAAAGACAAACAAGGGAACTTGATAATGGACTCAGCAGCAGTGTAGATAATACTATAAGTGTAAATGTTTAAATAGATTTTATTTTTCTAATATATAAAATGTTAATTATGTACTTTGGCTCGATTATTTGATAGTTCTTCGGTGTCGAGCTGTGTGACACGAATTGCGGGCATTGAATCTGTTGTGCCAAATAATCTTTTTAATCCGTCCCTGGCCGCCATTTCTATGGCTATGTCAATGCTTTCGCCCCAGCCTAAAATGTATTTATAAAATATAAATTGAATTGTATACGAATAAAATTAATTCTTGCCTAGACCAACACAGCGTTTCTCCAAATACAACCCAACTTGGTATGCAGCTAGTATTGTGTTACCAGCAGACTGGTTACATAATCTAGGTTCTGTTGTGCCGTTTAACAACTGATTGAGCAATTCTAAAGGTTTTTCAATATGCCACATTTCATTTACATCCTTTCCGACAAGTTGTCGAAGTACTACAAAATCATGGACGAACTGACTTGCTCCTTCAGCACCAGAAGAACGACATAACGCTGCTACAACTGCCTTAAAAGTACTACTTAGAGTTGCAGCTCCTGGCGGGTATTCCTGTAATTATTTCAATTTTAATTCGTAACTGTAGAACTGTACAACGGAGCAAGCCACGGCGTCGGCACTTGGGGCCACGGTGTCCCCATGTGCCGACGCCGTGATTTTAGCTGTAAATCTTACAGAACATAATATGATGTCTTTGAGACCGATGTGAAAGGCAACATTTGCCAGGGATTCATTAGAAGTTAACTGGTTGCAAACAGCATCGATGCCTTCTGATGGAAATTTAGGTAAAGCTGTTTTCAACTGTTCTTTAACGCACTGTGTAATAAACTCTTCTCCTTCGCGAATCAAACTTAAATTGTCTTCCATGTTTATGGCTGGGTTTTCAATTCCAGCATTTAGTTGTCTGGCTTCTTCTCGAATAATATAAGACCGATTTGTTAGTGCCTTTTCTAATAACTTTTTATCGAACTCTTCGCTAAGCCGTTTTCCGAAAGCATATATTTCTGCTTGGTAATTCCATTCAAGAAAAGTTGATCTTGGTGTTTCTGCCTGAGGACCTAATCGGTCTTTTCGTCTCTTGAGTTCCTTTAATGTGGGAGCTACCCATCTTTTGATATTTCGAGTTTCTACAAAAATATTAGAAGTTAGGTTAAAATGAAATAGAGCGTAAATTGTGTGTTGTTTGAATTAAGCTTGCTTTTAATTTTGTTACAAATTGTGTATTTTTACCTGTTCGGGATGATATTGCTGTTTGTGTTATTATATTTCTTAAGATGATAGCACCTTGACGATAAACAGCCATCTTACTTAAAAATATAGGTTATGTTTGATTTTTTGGTTATAAAAAAATTCTCCCAAAAAATAAACTAGAATTTCAAAATATTAACTTTTATTTAAAAAAGTAAAATTACAAAATAGAATATAATAAAAACAACTTAGAAACTACAAATTAATCATCGTTATCTTCATCTTCTGGTGGATCAAAATCTTTAACTTTAACATCACCGTCTTCTCCGTATTGAATAATATTATCAATCGTAATTAAAATATCAGAAATACTTTCTTCATCTTTAATATTTAAAGGATAAAATCTTACTAAACTATAATCTTCAATTAACTGCCCAATAGCTTCTGATAATTGACGATATTTTTTGTACCAGTTAGTACTGCTGTTTTCTAAATCTCCTAATAAGCTATGAGCATCTGGCTCTAGGAATCTTTCCAATTGTTTCTTAGAACTTTTACTTAGCAAATCCATTTTGCTAAGAATATTAACGTGGGGTAATTCTAAATTAACCATTACACTAAGGGCTGCCATGGTACCAGAAAGAAATTTAGCTCCGTCTACCATAAATTGAACATCGACCAGAAATACGGAACAAATGTTAAAACCCCAATTTTGTAGTAAACCTATTAGACTTTTCATTGCGGTTAAGTGAGTGTATAATTCAATTTGTCCTGGGCAATCTATTAAAAAATAATCGTCTTCTCCCTCTCCTAATTGATCTCGTAGCCAGTCAGAATTTTCAAGCAAATATCTAAACAAAACAACAGTTAGAATTAATCGTTTTCTTTTGTTTTCAAGGCTTACTCGATGCAAAATACTAATCCACCATTCGGACCGAATCTTAATTCTTCATCATCCATTGCATCATCAAGATTTATCAAATCTCGGATGTCAACTGTTGGAGTATAATCAAAATATTCGGCTGCCGGATCCAGATTAATGACTTCGATTGTTCTTTGGGCATCGTTTCCATGCTGAACTAATGTACTACAGTACGTTGACTGAAATAATGTGGTTAGTAAATTATTTAGACTGCGAAATAATATTTAGAAACACCTTTCCACTGCCTGCAGGGCCAATAACTAACTGAGCGTATCTCATCTTTTTATAAGTTTTAAATCACTACACTACACGTGAATTTTGAAATTTGACATTTCCAAACAAATGATCTACGTTAGTATTGTTAGGTTGGTACCTTAGCCATTGTTTTAAAAAGAGAGTCGTCAATTGTTTATTTCATTTTTTGTTTTATTTATGTCTTAATACTTCTTTATATAAATGCAAGAATTATTATGTTCAACATTTAATTGTATAAATTATTATATTGCTACATTTTAAGCGAAATAAAAATTACTACCAACTTTAGGTTACTTTATTTTATTAAATAATAATTGTAATTATTAATATCTTTTTTAATGCATTTCTTATCATTTACGTGTTCTTCTTTGTTACAAAAAAAGTTTATATAAAGCGGCAATTTCATTTTAACATTATTAGGTGTAACTTTCTCATACAGGTTACCTGACATAATACAAGTCAAAGTTCAAAACATTAGTTCATTTATCAATTGAATATCAACGGGAACAGTACAAATAGTAGTAAATAAAATGTCTTTATTAAAATATGCCCGTTTGTTACCAAAATGTAAGTTTGAATTTATTTAATAAAGTATTTTTGTAACTTGTAAATACTCTCAGGTACTCTGCGCCAAGAAAGAGGTATAGCATCTTTATCAGCCCTATCAGAAACCCATCAAATGCTACAGAAAACATGCAGAGATTTTGCAGAAGGAGAACTGAAACCCATAGCTGCAAAAATAGATAAAGAGCATTTGTACCCTAAAGACCAAATCAAGAAAATGGGGGAACTTGGTCTTATGGCGATTACTATTCCTGAAGAATTAGGTGGTACTGGATTAGATTATTTAGCTTATTCCATTGCTTTGGAAGAAGTCTCTAGAGGGTAAGTTACTTTACTTTGTAATTTTGAACCTTGAAAGAATATAAAAGTAGTCTTGTTATCGTAAGAATAATTATTTTATACATTCCGGGCACATCAGTTCATATCAGTCACTGTACAGCGAAGGACATCGTTCAACCAATCAAACCATGAAAACAACTCGCGAGATAGTTTAGTTAGTGCTCACTGGTTAGATTGGTCAAACGATGTCCTTCGCTGTACAAAGTAAATGACGTGCCCGTGATGTATTATCTTTAAAAATGCAGCCGTAGTTTTAAAGGTCAAATAAGAATAAACTTTAGAAACAATTGGATTCAATTGTTTTCTGTACATAATTTATTCAGCGGAAACTATGACCCCACCAAAGTTAAATTAACTATACGTGTTTTAAATCGACAAATAAGGAAATTAAAAAATATATTATACTAACAAAATATAAGTCGTCATAAACAGTAATAAATATGTTTCAGAAAAATGTATGCTACATTTGCCACCTTTAATAAATTATTTATGATGTTTACAATTTTATTTTTGCCTAGTATCAGTTCTCGTATATCAATAAATTATCTGATAATTATTATATAATAAAAAAAATGAGCTATAATTATTTTTATAGGTAATACCAAGGGCATTATGAAAATGTGTAATATGCCATTAAATGGCGACAAGTTTTTAAACCTTCGAGGGGTGAGGGGTATAATATTATTTTGTTAATATTTTCGGTATCTTACAGAAGGAAAAATTTAGAAACTTCTGATAGAAAAAAGTTTAAATTACCATTAGTAATTTTTCAAACACCTAGGACATGAAATACCACATTCTGTATTTGTAATAGAAAATAGGATATTAATTTTAAAATAAGTCATCTGTCGTACTTAATTTAATAATGTTTTTGTTTATTTAGATGTGCGAGTGCCGGCGTAATTATGTCAGTAAACAATTCCCTATATCTGGCTCCTATAGCACAATTTGGCACAAAAGAGCAAAAAGAAAAATATATTCGTCCTTTTACAGCCGGAGAGAAAGTCGGTTGTTTCGCATTATCTGAACCCGGAAATGGTTCAGATGCTGGCGCAGCTTCCACTACAGCTAAACTACAAGGAGATAAATATATTTTAAATGGATCCAAGTCATGGATCACCAACGGTTTTGAAAGTGAAGCCGGTGTTGTATTTGCTACCACAGATAAATCGAAGAAGCATAAAGGTATTTCAGCCTTCATTGTGCCTAAACCTACTCCTGGATTGGAACTAGGCAAAAAAGAAGACAAATTAGGTGAGAAAATAAATTAATATTCGCTGTACAAACAAAATAACGACTGATATTTATTAATTTGTAATTAATAAGGCCACAGTAGTATTGTTAATTAGTTATTGCTACTTCATTGTTAATTTTTAAAATTATTTCTTTCTTAGGTATTCGGGGCTCATCAACAACGCTTCTAATCTTCGAAGACTGCCCAGTAGCAAAAGAAAACATCCTGGGAGAACCAGGTTTCGGTTTTAAACTCGCAATGATGTCTTTGGACGCCGGGCGAATCGGCATTGCATCTCAAGCATTAGGTATAGCTCAAGCATCTTTAGACGTAGCCATGGAGTATGCGTCCAAACGAATGGCTTTCGAAAAACCAATCATCAAACTGCAAATGATCCAACAGAAAATCGCTGACATGTCGTTGAAATTAGAATCAGCTAGGTTGCTAACCTGGAGAGCAGCTTGGTTGAAAGATAACAAGAAACCGTACACGAAAGAAGCTGCTATGGCTAAGCTGGCAGCTAGCGAAGCAGCTACTTTCTGTTCGCATCAAGCCATTCAAGTATTAGGAGGAATGGGCTATGTTTCTGATATGCCCGCTGAGAGACATTACAGAGATGCTCGTATTACTGAAATTTATGAAGGTACTTCGGAAATTCAGAAATTAGTTATTGCTGGAGCGCTTATCAAAGAATATGGATTGTAAATCATGTATTATTTTAGTTTGTATAAACTTGAAATATTTTTACCACGACTGATACGAAATATACATTTTTATGCTCATATTAAATTGTTTTTTTTACGGAACAGGGATAATTTAAACATGTTATTGTAAATAATAAATTGTATAAAATTTATTTCTTATAAAACAATGCACTTAAATCACTTTACAATTATTTAGGAAGGCACATAGTAAGTCTGATGTATATAATATAATAATATATCTAATAAAATATTTGATTTTATATACTATACTTTTAACAATAATAATTTTAATACAGAATATTGTTAGTTTTATAAGTAATACTCGTATTTTTGCATCAACATTGATGTTATTCAGTCTAAATTTTTTTTATTAAAAATACGTCACAATGTGAGTAGAAAGATTCATCTCAAATAATTATAATAACAATTGATAAGCAAAAATAATATAAAAAGTTTTGTTTGAGTAAAATATAACGATAGTTATAATAAATATCTTACATTTTCTAATTGGAATACCGTAATTACTAAATATAAAACTAAATAAATATTATGCGCAATATTGCACTATTGATTATTAATAAAAAATATTGGCAGTTAAATAAAAAATTAAGTTTTCGGTGACATAGATAAGTAAATATACTGAGAGATACTGACCAACAGAATTATGCTCTTACTTTTGAGTGAAGCTTTTGCTCAAGTAATGAAGTTTTTTTATCTAATTTGGGATGTTTTTTCACCATGTGACTAGTGAGTTGAGATTGTCGAGCAAAAGTTCGGAAACATTGTTCACAATTAAACGGTTTACTTACTTCATGAACATGCATATGTCTCGTCAAAACATCAGACCGTCCAAAAGTCTTGTGACATACATCACAAGTGAAAGATCTGACCCCAGTGTGCGTGACCATGTGTTTCGTTAAATTGTGCGCTTGCTGGAACTTCCCGCCGCAGATCTTGCACGAATAGGGCTTTGCCCCCGAGTGGACACGTTCATGGCGTTCTAAATCGCACCTTTTTCTGAATTTACGTTCGCATTGGCTACATGAATGTTCTCCAACACCGTTCGTTGACTTCTTGTACCGCTCGTGAGGCGGCTTATGATCGGTTTGATGGATTGTTGTGTGTTCCCGAAGCGATTTTGAGTTTGAAAATCGTTTCGGGCACATGTTACAGCCGTACGGTTCGGAATTTCCTGCATGTTTTCGAAGATGAACTGTTAATTCGTTTAGCGCAACAAATTTTGATGAACATTGAGTGCAAGAATAAGGTTTGCTTCCCGAATGGATGGTTCGAGAATGCTCTTTTAGTGCGCGAGCTTTGCTAAAGTGCACTCCGCAAATTTTGCATTCGTATGGGCGTTCGCCGTGTGTAGCCAAATGACGTCTGTAAACCCCGTAATCGCATAAAACTAGACGACACATTTGGCATTTGTATGACTTTTTGTTTTTATTGTTATTTATTATTTTAATGCAGTCTTTTGAGTCTATTGAGCTATTCATGGATTCATCAGAATTGGGTTTACTATCTATTACTTTAACTAAACCGAGTGCTTCTAATAATTCTGTTGAAGGTTCAGCTATAATACTTTTAACATTAAATTCTCCATTTGGATTTAAAATATTTTTTTCTGATTCGTCTTTTCTTTGAGGTTCTTCTGTTTTGATGGTTTGTAGTGGCGTTGATGCACTATTTGGTGGAGGTATCTCTTTGTTTTCCTGAGAGTTGTTTTGCTTCTTCATGATGTAATTTTTATACATATTGTTAGATGCTACACATTTGTTTTTGAAATTAATTGAATCCATTAAACGGTTGTAACATTTATTGCAAATGAGCGATGGAAGACATTCATTCATTGGTATCTACAAAGAAAGTTCCATTTTTAGAAAACAAAGAAAAGCATCAACTTTTAACAAAAATACATGCGATTCTCTACTACTTACATCGACATTAGCAAATGAACTGAGCATGCTGGCAATTTCTGCAGTTAATTCAAAACTAACAATGTCTTTCAAATATTCACTAGTCATCATACATACTCGACACATATCCGTTGTTAGATTCATGTTTACTGTTTCAGAAGATAACTCTACTTCACCGAAAATCATATTTTTAAATGTGGTGGTTGTTACATTTGTTTGTATAAATTTATAACACGTGGCAAAGTTCAACCACCTGTTGATATGTCACTAATGCACATCAACAACAACAAATGGAATCGCCATTTAAATTTACCTGTTTTACCGACAGATTTTATTTCTTTTTAAATTTTTATATTATTTATAATTAATATGTTTATAATAATCATGGAAATGAAACTTAAAATATATGAACATTTTTATATAAATAATTATTTAAATGGCTCTTTTCAGAGGCCAAAGAAAAATAAAAAAACACAGTACGCGTTAGTTAACCGTCTATTTGAAATTTGAAAATTCAAACGAGTTCAAACATGTTTACATGACGTTTGATAAGATTTTATATATTTGAGTAAAAAGTGTTATAATATTTTAATTATTGCATGTAAAAAGCTAAACAAAATGGAAAATAATATAGCAGTAAATGTGTCAGTTCGAGTGAGACCATTATTATCTCACGAAAATAATAATGTTGTAAAATACATTCATGAAGAAGGAGAACCACCGGTTTATTATTGTCATAATCCAAAAAATATACATTATTAATCTTAATTCTTTCAGGTTTTGATGATAAATGATAAAAGAAATGTCTACGCGTTTGATAATGTATTTTCGAACGAAGTCCACCAATGTGAAGTATATAATGTAATGGTTAAACCATTAGTACATAAAGTCCTTGATGGATACAACAGTACCATTTTGGCTTACGGCCAAACTGGAACCGGCAAAACATATACAATGGGCACAGATTCAAACAAATACCACGACACTGATTCTGGATTAATTCCTCGAGTACTGGACGAATTTTTCGACGTATGCGTTCGTGATCCGGATTTATTAGTCTCCGTATCTTTTATTGAGATATACAATGAGAAAGTATACGACCTTCTCAGACCTACTAAGACAGCTCTGGTTGTTAAAGGATTTTGCGTAACTGGAATGACTTGTGTAAGAGTTGCACATACAAACGAAGCTCGACACTGGTTGTTAGTGGGCGGAAAAGGTCGCCATGTAAGGCACACAGCTTTAAACGCCTCAAGCTCAAGAAGCCATGCGATCTTTACCGTTTATTGCACAAGATCTGACACTGGAGTGACTTCGAAGTTGCATCTTGTAGATTTAGCGGGATCAGAAAGCGTCCGCCGTACTGGAAACCAAGGACAAGCTTTTCACGAAGGCGTTACAATTAATAAAGGCTTATTAACAGTTGGTCGCGTGATTAACGCATTGTCTGATAAAAGAATATCAGTGATTCCATATCGAGATAGTACCTTAACGACCATACTTCAAGATTCTTTAAGCACAAATAACTATGTTTCGCTTTTAGCTTGCATTAGTCCAAGTGACACAGATATTTCCGAAACTAAAGCAACTTTGCGGTTTGCGGTTAAAGCTAAATCAGTGAGAAGCAGGCCGCAATTAGAAAATATTGTCGCAGAATATGATAAATTAAATCCGGGTATTTTGGGTAATATTGTGCCTGAACCAATGACAGCAACTATTAAAAAGAAAAGGAAATTTCCATCAATGTTCACTTCTACTCAAGTTAAAAAACCGCTGTTTGGAAATAGAAATGCTTCTATACAGTCGGTCGACACTAGAAGTGATAGATTTACTTCAAGTCCCAATTTCGCATCGACACTTGATTCATTATCTATTTCAACGGCCTCTACAATTGATGCTGGTAAACAGCCTTTTAATTTAAGCCCGTTAGTTCGACGGTGTACAGAAGTTTTACAAAATACTGTTCTGGAACATGTTAACACAATAATTAAAGAAAAGATTTCGGCTACACCTGCGTTATTCGCAAAAATTACAGAAGGCGATGATGGTAAAGAAAACACAAGTCCGCCTGAGTATGTTAATGATTTCAAATTATTGGAAAGAACCAAAACTTATATTCAAATTTTGATTGTAGAATTCTTCATTGGCCTACAGTAGAAAACAGAATGACAGAAATTATTCGTAAAGAACTTGCAGAAATGACGGGAAACGCTAGCAATTCAAATATAACTAAAAAAGTTACACCCCCCATTAAAAAACTAGTAAAATTTTTGTTATTTTATATACCTAACATAAATTAATTTAATACATTTTTAGGATTTCGATAGTCCAATTCAATCACCAACTGAAGAACCATTTTTCAAAGTTCCTGTTCCAATTCATCGAAATGTAAAAAGATTAATAGAATCAGAAAGACAAAGTATTTCAGTTGGAACTTCACCAATAAATCCAGTTAGGCGTAGTACGAGACTATCCATGAGAATTTCTGATATTTCTATTCCACCCACTCCAGCTCCAAGATTTAAAATCCCAGACACTCGAAATTCAGTAGTGGAGACTCCTAGTTCGAACTTTTCGTCTCCGTTTAAATTAACTAGAAGAAGTGTTAGATTGTCGATGAAGCGCATACAAAAAGAAACTGAATTAAAATCGATTCTTAAAACAGCAGAAAAAGAAGATTCAAGGTATGATCCCAAAAATTGTTTTGTCAAGTGTTAATTGTTTCTATTTTAGCTTTGAAAATGATTTTATGCCGGTTCCAATCCCACGTAAATGTAAATCAGTTATGACCAAAAAATCTAAAACACCAAAGAAAAAATCAAATTCACCTCTCAAACTATATGATTCGAAGTGGTCTACACCAAAGAAAATATCAGGAAGTCCAAAAAAGAAACATAAGTTCAGAGTTTTGCGTATTGTAAATATAGGGACTCAAAAAGATTTACAATGTTTGGCTACAGTTGGAGTAAAAACTGCAATACAGATTATTACTTACAGGTAAGACATTAAACAATAAATAAATATTGAACATTTATTTATTTTTGTTTTAGAACTCTGAATGGAGAGTTTAAAAAACTAGAAGAATTGAAAAATATTCCTACTTGGGGAGAGAAAAAATTCGATAGATTTATGTTAGCAAATCAGCTAACTTAATGTTTTTATCCGTTTACCTGTAAAATAAATGTTTTAGTTTTTAGTTTGCTTATACAAGAGGTGTAAAAATATGTTTTAATGTAAATATTCAATTTATTAAATTATTTTATAATAAAATACAACTAAAATGAAAATAGTAATGTTCTAGAATTTTTAGTTAAGTAATCATGTTGATATTGCTTGTATTCCAAAGCACAATCATTTCGATCTTCAAAATATTCTATTTCATTGTATAATTGAGCCTGAAAATGTACAACATTACTCAAGAAATATTGCACTATATTAATTGATGCCTTCATTCACAAAAAGAGTTAACAACACTTTTTCAAAAAACTCGATATTTTTTAATATGAAATCGTTCAGGAGGGCTGCTCCCTACTCCCTACTTTTGGTACAAAGTATTTTAGAAAAAAATAGTTGTCTACCAATCTGCTATTATTTTAAAAATAAAATAAATTTTCTAAATAGATGCAGAACAGAAAAAAATCGTGCTGGTAACTCAATTCGTAAATTTAAAGACAGTTTTTTGAACTTACTTGAAGGTAGAGAACATCTTTCACCCTCGACCTTGCTTCAACTTTATGAAAGTCCTCCTTAACTTGTTTCAAAATCTCTGTTGATTGCAATATAATAGAATACCGATCCACTTGTGAATTTAATCCAGCATCAGCAACAATACATTTGACATAAAGCAGCATGGCTCTTGCAATATCATATTTTCCTCCATGAGTTAAAATTTGCACCAAATACTTGTCCAATATTTTAAGTGCCTGAGATGGTAGACCCATTAAAAGTTGAATATTCGCAATATGCATGTGAATAATCGAAGACAGATGTTCTAAATGGTACAAATTTGCAGTTGATAGCGCTGAATTTAAAGCAGTGATGATACTGGTTGGGATACTGAATATAGCGTTGGAACATTGCAGTTCTGCTAGTAAAATAATTGCTCTAACTTTCAGGCTAACTTCTAGTTTGGCATCTGGATCGTTGTCACAGATATCCAGCACTTTATTAATACAAATGTGTGCTGATTGGTAGTCCCCTTTAGCTATATTAAGTTCTGCCATTCGTAAACAACTTTCCCATTCGTCGATAGCTGCCATTTGTGAAGCAGCAACTTCAGCAGCAGCCCAATCTCCATTGTTTAAAGCTTTTACAAAAGTAAACAGACATTCGCACAGCATCCAGTTGTGCGAAATCGGTTCGTTCGGGAACTTCTTCCTGGCCAACTTCAGAATGGTCAAGCCTTGACGGTACTCGCCATCAAGGAGGAGATTGTTTGCCATGTGGCATATTGCTTG
This sequence comes from Agonum fuliginosum, assembly GCA_947534325.1. NCBI lineage: Eukaryota > Metazoa > Arthropoda > Insecta > Coleoptera > Carabidae > Agonum > Agonum fuliginosum. The sequence goes on along the minus strand of OX384035.1, from coordinate 376,817 downwards.
ACAGGTTCCTTCGCCGTTGTAGATTTTGCCAGAACTCAAACAATCGGAGTTCAGATGGAGGACAAGTTGGCTCCACAAGGATGACATTTCTGTTTTGCCGTATATTAACCACAGACTTGATTTTTGGGCATAGCTACTGGACATCAGATCCCTGTATGTGTTTTGGCAGTTGAGTATGTCGCTTTTGACCATCATCTACGAATATAATAATGAAATATAGTCTAATTTTCAAAGTTGTCTAGGCAGAGTTATGTTTTAATAATTTCCTGAGAAAGAAAACGTTTCACTGCAGGCAAGTTGAATTTAAAATAAACGTTATTGATAAAATATAAATATTTAATTTTTACCTCAAAAATATATTTTGGTGTTAACCCCGCAAGTCCAAGATATTGCGCATAAGATTGAACTCCTAAACTCGCAATATACGTGAGATTCAAATTTTTACTCTTCAAAATAGAATGCTGCATTAATAGTTCTTTATTAGAATTTGTGAGTTTGTACATCCAACTTAACGCATGTTGCAGGCAAATGTTGTCGTTGGCTTCTTGCGCCATATTTACAGCTTCTTTCAGTGCTTGCATTGCTTCATCCCTATTCAAACAGACCAAAATAATTTTCATTTCTATCTCATTAGATGAAATACATACTTGTGTCCAAACTGAAAATGTAAAACGGCTAAATTGAGAGCAGCATAACGAAATCCTCTAAATTTTTCTTCGTTATTATTTTTGGTCTCGGTTATTGGCGTGCTCCTGTCGAATGAGTGATATAAACTCTCAAGAGCACCGCAAAATTCTTTTACTCGAAGATAATTCATGTAGCTTAAGAAGTGCTACAAATAATTACAATTACACAACGGATCATGTATCACGTTTAGTGAATAAAAAAGGTATCTTACAGCTTCCGCCAAGTCCATATTAGATTTTAATAAACTATTAATTTGTTTGCTTAATTCAACAGGAGTTTGTGCTGCAACTTCATTATTTGATAGCAACGCTGATTGAGTCGCAATAAATAATTCTGCTTGTCTCTTTGACCAATGGTTCGCTTTACTGTAACTGTAAATATTGATTAAACAGATATAAATATCCAAATAAATAATATATTTACAGTGTTATTGGTTGAACCTTAGATGCATCTGGCAAATATTTTCTACGTGATTTGATTTCTTGTTCACATGGTTTGTAATATTCTACAAATGCTTCATAAACTGCAGTTACTTCGGAAAAAGTTAGTTTATCAAAAAATATCATCAATCTCCTTAAATAGCAACCTATAAAACAATGCATTACTATTTGAACTACTGTTAAACTTACTAAACACCCCACCTAAAATACTATTTTTGTTGATTTGGCTCCACAGGCCGGAAAGGCCGTTAAGATGCAGATCGATTGTTAATCTCGAAATGTATTCTGCTAAATCTAATAAATTGTTTACTCCTACAGTATATAAATCTCTTATTGCAGTATCAAATTTAGTAACAAATCTGGGGTCTATGTTATATTTCCCACACCACATAAGCATACTTCGCAATTCTGGGAGAGATAAGTCTGGACTTTGAATTAATTTTAAGATCAAAATACAAAAATCTTTCCTATAAATTGGCACCAAAGATGAGTTTAATGCTCGGAATTGATCTGCAAAGAATGGGCGTTTCAAATATAGTTTTAAATGTGGAAATAATTAAAGTTATACTTGGTTCTACATCGTTAGTATCTCGAAATAGACAAAACTGTCTTATTAAAATAGCAACACATATTTTATGTGGTGTTATGGATTCTTTTATTTGTTTTTTCGTTGATCCAACATTAAATATATCTTTAGACATGTTTTTATATCACAATATTGATAACTTTTAACAAAATGACAACATAACCACACACAACAAATCGGTTGATTTGAAATGTCAAATACCAATGTTGCCAACTGTAGTAAAACGAAATTTGAGGTTACTTGTAAAATACAACATACATTAAGAAATAAATAGAAATCTTTATTATGAACATAAATAAATACAGTATTAACAAATAATATTTAAGGACAATCATAAGAAAAATTCTGCAAAGCACCTAAATATACATTCGGAAAATCGTCGCCAACAAATTCAACATTTTCAACGCATTCGTCAGTTCTAAACTGCAAACAAGACGGATGCTTTCCACTGAAATAATGTTGAAAATCACATGGCGTATATTCAACTCCTCTTTTATTCATTTCCTGTTGAATTTCGTTCAAACAAACGCATTGCCAAGGATTTCCTCCAATACTAATTCTTCTTAACGTTGGTAGCCGTTGAAAAACAGATTCTGATAAGTAAGATAATCTGTTGTGGTCTAACCTTAAACTTTGTAGAGTCATTGCATTATTTTTGGGGAAAATATCAGCTTTGAGGACTTTTAATTTATTGTGCGCAAGTTGTAAAAGTTTCATTCCTTTTAAAGAATCGAAGGTTTTAACCTCAATGGTATCGATTAAGTTATGCGAGACGTCGATTTTAAATATGTTTCCTAATCCTTGAAATGTTTCTTTTTTTAATTTCTTCAGACTATTTCTAGATAAGTTCAATTCTTCTAAGTCATTTAAATTGGAAAATGTTTTTTCTTCCAGTTGGTACAGTCCGTTATATTCCAAATTCAGTATTTTTAAATTGCTAGGAAATGAATTTGCTTGTATAGTTGTTATTATATTACCTGCCAAATTTAATTTCTTCAGATTCTTTATGTTATTAAACATTTTATCTAACACATTACTGATTGCATTGTTTGATAAATTGATTGTTTTTAATTTTGGTATGTTGGTAAACGCTCCTCTTGAAATTGTTTCAATATTATTGTTTTCCAAATCCATTTTGTACAACTTTTCCATATTATTAAACATATTAACATGTATTACTTTTAAATTGTTTTTATGCAGATTTATATAAGCCAAGTTTTCTAACTTTTGAAAAGCTTTCGTCTCAATTTTATTCATTTTGTCAATGATGTACAATTCTTCTAAATTCGGACACTTTTCCAAAACATTTTCTTTTAAAATTTCTCGATTATTTGAACCATATTCACACTGATTTGTTTGAATCATCAAACTTGTCCAACTTTTTCGTCCAAATTTTATAACGTCAGATACACTTTCGCAAATTTTTGCAAATGAATCCACACATATACTTTCAGAATTTTTAAAGTTACACACAAGAGCAACAAGAATAACAATAAACTTAAAATTCTTCATAATTTTTATTTTTTAGCACTTCTTAACTGTTCGAAAACTTTAGATCAACTGGTTTATCCGGTATAGTATTACAAAATCTTCTCTGTTGCATGAACAACAACATTGAAGAATGCATATTCTAAATTCCAGTGCCGTAGACGATTTTTATTACTAAGAAATAATGTTATTCTTATTTGATAATGTCAAGGTTTAATAACTGTTAATTTTGTTGCTATGCGCTACTGTATATCTGGATTTTCCATGAAATAGATATCAACAAAACAATGTTTCGTGTATTGATTAAAGATAAGGGGATTCGGTACTTTTCTATGTCCTGTTTTTTAAACTAAGTTCTACGAAATATGATAATTATTGAACTCAACAACGTCAGCGGTCACGGTATCAAAATGTATGCATTCCAAATACAGATCGGTAGTGCTGGTCATTTAATTCGTACAATGCAAAATGTTTTCAATTCATTTAATCATTTATGTTATTGTTGCAATAATTTGAATGTTTTGTTTCTATTTCTATGTTTTAAAATGTTTATCTTGTTTATAAAATAAGTAATATTGCTGTATAAGATATACGGTGAAAAAATAAGAATGAATTTCACAAATGAACTTTGTTATAAATCAGTTATAAATTATAATTTAGTAGGTACTACTGCTGCAATCATATTTTAATTATTTTTTAAGTAACACTTTCTAGTTTTGGTCATTAACATCATATGAAGTCATATTTTTCTAATTATTTATGAGTTCTGTTTAAAAAAACTAATTTCAGGAATTATAATGTCAAAATAATTAGTGATGCCGTTTGTCGAGAGTGCACCCGACTCTCGTCTCGACTCGGAATTTCCAAAACTAATAAAAGTCACTCTCGTCTCGTCTCGAAATTTCTCGACTAATCTCGACATGGAGTCGAGAGTCTCGAAAATCTCGAATCAACTTGGGTTGTGTGGTATTTATTTATTTGACATGCAAAACAAGTCAGTATTAGTTTGTTAGTGTTAGTGCGGCCTAGGCCCAGTCTTATGGGATTACTTATACGTATTTTGTACGAAATAACACTTTTGTGATATATTTAACTCTAACTAATACATGTTTATTTTATTTTACGGTACTTATTCATCTACACTTGACTAGTTAGGTACCTAAATTTATAATTTTTATAATTAAAATTAATTTTGGTTAATTAATAAAAATGTTTCGTATACCTATATCTTTACTAAACTTATTATTTTGTTAATAACTGTTACATAATTTTAGGAATAGGTATTATTTTTATTAAATATCTAATTGATCTTTGTAGATCAAAATAAAGATTTTATTATTTCTTTGCGCGTTTGTTGAACTGTTATTGCTTACAATTACTTGTATTGCCTAGGCATTAAAATTAACTTAATTGCCTAGTGACATTTTAATTTTTTTACACATAAACAAAAATGCTGTATTGTCAAAGTGAAATCATAAAAGAAAATATGAACTTGCGATTAGAATTATAGTTACCTATTTAAAAGTATTATGAACATTGTGTTTTCAGAAATTTATGAATCGCATTGAATTCGCAATAAATGTTTATTTCTCACTAAATTTATTATTATTTTTATTAATTTTGCAAAATTACACAATTTTTTCAACTTTTGAACAATACCTAATTTGTGCTTTGTAGGTAGGTAGGTACGTAGCTTAAACTTATTTTCTTATATAATTTTTAATTATTAAGGTAGGTACCTACTTAAGTGTTGAAAATTATTTATACTTCCATCTTTTATAAAATTTGGTATAATTATTGTGAATTTTTTTTAATAGTAGGTACCTATCTAAACTAAATTAGATATAGGTAATAGAAATCCATTGTCTTAAATTACATATAGGTACAACCCTTTTTTGCAATAATAAAAAATGAAAACAGTGTTTTATGAATTACGATTGTCCCATGCAAATCCCGTTTAATTGACAATTAATTCTATATTTACTATGAAGAAATATTCTTTATATCCTGTCATAAAACTTATATCCGCACCGCATAGTACAAAATATTTTACTATCTCCTTAAAAAGGAGCTAAGATAGAGCTATTACCCACTACGAAAAGCCGGTATATTAAAAATTACATCGTAACTACAACAGCACTCTTAATAAACTTTTATCTACTTTTTATTTTGTCACATATCAAAGAACAAAAAACCAAAGAGGGCAAAAAACCGCTTCGAAATTCGCCAACTTCTCCTACTCTATTCCTGCTCACCTCGCGCGTGATTGGCTGGCGAGGCCGAAGGGGCGGAGCTTCACGATGCATGGTTTGCCCCGCCCCGCGGTGGGATACACTGCGATGGCGTAAGCCAAGAGACAAGTGAGGGTGCTAACCAGACTGGCTAGATCGAAAAGATAACCAAAGTTCTTCGTTTGTTGTTAATATTTTGTGAATTGTTATTAATTTTTTGTTGTTGTGGTGTTTGGCAGGCGTGGATTTGTCATGGGTATGTACAATATTTTATTTTTATGGTTGTTAAATGCTTTTGTAATGTTATAAATTTCTAACCATAGATTTGTAATTTGTTTGACATTTATTTTGGTAGGTATATAATTCTTTGTTAATAAATTCTTAAAGCGTTCTTTGTTGAAGAATAATCATTCTTGATTGATAATAAAATATATGAGAAGGATTAAATTATGTGTCAATAGATAATATGTGTATACTTAGTTATTTATTATTTCATACTGTCATTATGAAATAAATTCATAATTATCTATACCTAATTTATCTATATTGACTGGAGTAAGGTACTACCCACTATTTCTTCCTTCTCAAATTATTTATTTGGTTTTCTAAGTTGTAAATTAATTTGTTTATTTGTCAGACAAATATAGGTTATAAAATAATAACACAATAGTCAATAAATTCTAGAAGTTTTTCTTAACAAAGATTAATTAAACAAAAAGAAAATGTGGTAAATTTTGGGCCCAAACTTAATACATAAATTAATTTTAGTTGATTTTCAATTTCTTGCATTAGCATTTGTATTTCTAAACACTTATAGGTATTTTGTTATTTTTATTCTGAGCACTAAAGCCTGAAGCTAGTTAAATAATACCTAGGTAATTGAACATTTGTATCAAGAAGTAATTTTGTTTATTTTATTTATTTTAATTTTATTTTGATGGTACTACAGGATTTACTCTCAATTATCAGGATGGTAGAGGTTAATATAGTGGAATCCAACCACTTGCTTTGTTATTCTCTTCATCCGACGCTCAACGATCCGGATACGATTCAACAACTTATTTTGTATTCTTTAAATTACCTAAAACCTATTAATTTTGATGCAAAATACAGGATCAAAAGATCTCGCATTTAAAATTATTCCAATCGGTTTAATTAATAAATTACTGTGCCTTTCTTTATATTTTGACATATCTATATCTATCTTAGAAGTTTTATAGAATTTTCAGAATTCAATTGATTTCTGTTTTTTGCAATGCCAGAATAGTATGCATATTCTAAAATTATATTTTCTGGCGTTGTTTAAGATCCTTATCTTTCATAGTTGAAATGTCAAACAGCTATTCCAGGTGGTTAGGGTTGAAGGTGAAGTCAAAGTGGGCTGAGGTGATGATGGAGATAATTACCTGCAGCTTGAGTTCAGCAGTTTCCAAGTTGTCAGATCGTATACGTGTCATCACGACATTCAATATTGGGAACTCACATTGACATAAGTGACATCACACGTGTAAAACTACAGACACTGTTACTGTTTCAATAACATTATTATGTTGATTTTGATTCTTAAATAAATATTATACCTACCTACTACCTAGTTTAGGCAATAAGGGAGTTTGTAAAAAACAAATTATAATAATATAAATGTGGTCTTTCAATGCATTGGTAGCTAGTAACTGCACACATTACAAAATATATATATCTTTAAACTGTAGAAAAGTAAAAAAAAACTAAATTCATAAGTCCAAAACAAAGTGTTATTAATTCAAAGTGAATCATTATCTATATGTTTAAAAATAAGTCAGTAAAAATAAGTTTACAACTTGCAGAATTTAACGTACTTAAGTATAATATAGGTGAAGAGAATCTGAACTCCTGAACGTATAGAAGGGTAGATGGTAGAAAGGGAAGTTTTGTCTCTCTCGTTCAGTTGAAAGAAATAATTAGAAGCGGAAATTTAAATAGCGTGTTAAGTACTGAGATTTCAACACTTCTGTTTCAGTTTTGTTCCGCGTTGTCGCCTAATCCTCTACATTTAGAAACACAGAAACATGTGTTTTACTGAGACCGACTACTATTTAAGAAACGCTTTACACCTTTTTTCACTTTATTATTCATTGTATTGTAAAATATCAATCTACTAGTAAGAATTTTACAAGGTGTTATACACAACTAACCTCGTAAGAACACCATGTGCGGGCTGTACAAACAATGCTTTTGGTTTGATCTATTTTCTTTGGAACTTGCAAAATTGAAATTAAAGAAATTTTGTGAAAATTTTAAAATGTTATAATTATTGTAAGTATTAACATAATATTTTTGTTAATTGTACAAAAATTTAACGTAATTAGCAAGCAACAAAATTGTTTGCGAAATATCGGAAATAAATACAATTAACAAACATAATGAGTAATTGCTAATTATCTCATACCGTCTTGTCTTGCCGCATAATCCATTATCAAATGTTATCATTAATAAATATGTATTATTTACCTTATTAATTGCTTATTTACACTCAATATGACAATTTAACCAATTTTTAATTTAATGTCAAACTGACATTATGATGGTAATGTGTCTAGTGCACATGGAGAAACATTTTGACATGTTTCCTGAAAAAAGTTTCCGGAAACTTCAAAGTTTTAACGGCGCCTATAAAAATGAGGCGTTTTCAGGAAACGTTAAGTGCAACTAACTTCTTATTTGTCAAATCGTCAAACGTGACATGTGATCATAAACATATTTATTGTTTTTAAAAAAAAATCACCATTTTCTGGAAACGTTTTTCAGAAAACTTATCTTAAATATTTCTCCGTGTGCACTGGGCATTAGTTTCCGCTTATTAATTTCAATTAAGTTCCTCAACCACCAAATTTTTACATAACCATGGTTACTATTATTGTAATAAATTCCTTCATTAGCTGTTATTTGTGTCATACGATTTTCAAATTAATTATTTCTATTGTCAAAATTTGTTCTGTTATCTTTACAAATACATAATAAAAAAAATCATGCAAGTAGCTTAAATAAAAAAGAGCAATTTTGCCTGTCACCAGCCAGTTTATCACCATCAAGTGTAAAATCCGGTCAGAACACATTCAACAAAACAGTAATCGCGTTGCCAAACACTCCACGTTTATCTATAATCCCAATAAACAGATTCCGCGCCGTATCTTGCATCACCTGTCTATAATCCGCAATAAAACCTGACATAGGCTTAAACCAATCACACACTACACGTGTCCGCGCGGCAAAACAAAGCGTGCCCTGATGACAAAAGAAAGAAAAGTCAGGGGTGGCGGCGCAGTCGCGACACCTGCCACGCTATCAATCTTCATAATGCGGTCATTTCATGCCTGCCCCCGAGACACGGACGCCCCTGGATGCTGGGGTTCCCCACTTACATACGAAGTGATAAGCTGTATGGGCTGAATGTAGCGAGGGAAAACGGGATACGAGATTAGAAGTGTCATATTTTTGTTTGTTTTACTGTATTTTCAGAGTTTGTACTGGTTACTCAATTTTCAGCTTGCGAACTAATTATGAACGTTTCAATCAGTCACTATTCTATAATAACACCTTAAGACGATCTGCTACCGTGCCAGAAAACAGCCAAAAATATAAATTTTGAAATCGAAATTCCTGTTTTTTGTTATTTTTAGAACGATTATAAAAATTTCGATTGGTTATTTCGCAGTCCAAGCTTTGTTATAACAACACATTAAAATTTGAAATTAATTCGATTATAACAACCCTCTTTTTTTACAAATATTGCGTTTTTTTTTACAAATATGGGTGCCAAAATTTTGTTTTCCCCTCAAATGTAAATGATTTGATATTATTATGTTTAACAAAGAAATAAAAGCTATAGAATAGTGCGCGGAATCAAGGTTTTTGACTGTTTGTTGTCAAATAGTCAGTTTTGAAACTATTAAAATGAAAGTAAAATTATTTATTAGATTAGTAGAATAAACAGAATTAGGCGAGAGGTCGTGTGCTGGCCACATCAGATTTTTTTTATTCAAAAGGCACAACTGTCAATTGATCCTTTAAGTAAGTATACAATCCTTGTTGGAATGAAATTTAAGCATTCTTGTACTGGGCACAAAACACTCGCTACGTTAGTACCTACATTTGATGGTGGATTTGAGGAGGTAGACGGGCCTCTTAAGATTCTCAAGTCTTCAGCATCTCTGTTTACTCTACACCTGTAATATCGTCTCCCCTACTGCTCACCCTCGCCTGTGTCTCCCCTACACAGAGGCTGCACCCTGTATACAGTGTAGTACAATATGACCCCGCTACGCATATACACGCACGTTTTATGAATCTATTAATCACGGCAGAGTTAAGCCGGGTTGATCCCTTCTGATGCGATTACATGCTTGCGTGGCCAAGCAGCGTAGGAGATACTTACAATCCTAAATTATATCACTATGAATGTGTGGATATCATATCATCTCAAAATCAATCACAATGGAGTACTATAGATTTTTAACACTAAGAACATAATGTTAGGTCTAAAGGATTGGTAAAAATACAAATTTTATTTTTAAAAAATCATATGTTTTTTAGTAATTTGAGAAAGAAATTTTACTGTGACGTTGCTTTTGCATTGAACATATGGCAACTGGTTCAACGTCAACGTCACACCACATTCTCATGAATTATTTTTGGACTTGTTAATAAAAATTTTGTAAAGATAAAAAATACTGATTCCAAAGTTTTTATTTCTTCTTCAAAAATATTCAATAAAAATCATGCAAGTAGCCCATTATTATTTTTCACTATTCAGACTTATTTACAACGTCATGCATGCGGTTAAAGAATAATTAGGTTGCCAACATGATTTTTTATAAGTAGATTTTATTTATTTAAGCCGAATTGTTGTTGAAAAGAAATTTTCAATTGATAGTTGGATTTCAGGCTTGAACTCTAGAGGAGTAGTACCTACACCTCAAAAGAAATATTTTAAAATGTAATTAATTCATAATTAGTTTATAACAATGTAACTGCTGTGAAAATGACCTACACTGAGGTCGATACGTCACAAGATCTAATAAATAATTCAAGCCTGAAATCCAACTATCAATTGAAAATTTCTTTTCAACAACCTACATGATTTTTTCTGGCGGTCAGAATGTATGTAATGTCTCTGGCTGTATCAAGGATGCTATTGACACAAAATACACTTTACTTAGTAACTAAAATTGTAATTTAGATATATCTAAGTGGCCATGTACCATAATTTATCTTTAGAACGAAAATATTATAACAAAATCCTTCATATTTAACGAAATTTAAAAAACATGTCGATTTTTACTCATTTCTCCTAAAATTAAAATAACCTATAATATACATTGACAGTTTTTTTTGACTGGAATCATCTGAGGGTCCAAAAAATTTCCAATTTATACAAATATACACGGTTAAGTATTTCATAGAAATTAATTTTTATAATTTTAAAAAGGCACATCTGTAGATCCATTCTTTCTCTATTAAATGTTTATAAAAATATTATCCTGAAGTCAAAAATATAATCAGACAGTTTACTCGCAACGAAAACACTTTTACAGTATTTTTCAACTTAAAAACGACATTGCATTGCTAGGATGCGGCAAAGTACGAGGACTGTGGGGAAAAGTTTTTAAAAAAAAGAAGTAAAATCGAGAGTATTCTAGGAATTCGAAAAAACGGGGAAAACTTCAGTATTTATGAAACAAATAATAATTCGAAGGATTATTTGGTAGAATATAGTATATAATATTAAAAATAAATAAAAACACATGCTATATTTCGTACGAAGAATCAATTTATAATGCTTAGAAGTAAAGTTTAGCAAGGTGCACTGCACATGGCATGGTGTTAGAAGCTCATTAAAAGATCTGTCACGCACCATTAGCGTCCCTGCAAGCAAGTGTACAATACGCGGGGTTCTAATCTCAAATGTAAATCTTCTGTTGGCTATTTAACTCTTTAAATCGCGATTTCATGCCCCGTCACGGTTGTTGCCATTTAGCGCGCCAGTCAATGCGATCTAGGCTCCCTACGATCACTATTCAATTACTACGGCTGTGATCTTTTAGCCAAACAAGAACGTTTCATTCGAAGATAGTTTGTCACGATTTGTCGGATTGATTTTGAGGATTTTAGATTTGAATAAGTTTTTTAATCGTTTTTAGTTTGACATGATTAGCAGGTAATTAATTAATTTGAGAGCGTTTAAATGTATAGATTTTATTTACATAAATTAGGTTAAGTTATGTTCGAATTTCTGTTTTAGTTTATTATTGTGTAAATTTTTGTTGGAAAACTAAAACATATACGAGAAAATTATACATCTGACGAAAAAATAGTTAATTTGTACTAATCTATTACCTACTAAAATACCATTAAGTATTTGAAAAATAATTTCTTAGCACTCTATAGAGTCATCTTTAACTACTTATATATAAAATATGAACAGTGTAGGTGTACTAATAAGAGGTCAGTTTGTAATATAGCAAGGTCCTTTTTACTTCCTTGTACGAAGTAAGGAAGTATTGTACCCGCGAAAAATTTCGGTTCTCAGATTTTTACGGAAATATCCGTTTTGACCTTTTCTGAATCCATTATGACTAGTTTCGTCGTGACGTCTGTACGTACGTACGGACGTATGTGTGTCGCATAACTCAAATACGGTTAGACGTAGAAAGTTGAAATTTTGTATTTAGGACTGTTATAGCATCTAGTTGTGCACCTCCTATTTTTGGTTTTAATCTACAAACCGGAAGTAGTACTTTTTTCAAATATTTCGATAAATATTTAATTTAAGACAAATTTTTTAATTTTAAATGAAAGATTATGTGATTATTACTTACAATCGGTATTTTATAAATATGTTTGTATTATATCTGCGATTTGACAAAAATACGTGTTGGATAAATTCCGTGCTGAATTATTCCAGTTAGGTATAGTTGCGTTTTGGCTAAATTACGGTTTAACTGAAAACGATTTGATAAAATAATATTAGTCGAAGTTGCGGTTTGGTCAAATTACGGAATGTGAAATTACAGTTTGTCTAGAATACAGTTTGGCCAAATTACGGGTTGGCATATTTACGGTTTGACAAAATTCCAGTTGAACAAATTACAGTTTGACTAAAATACAGTTTGGCTTCATTATTTTTGGTCAAACTACGTTTTGACAGAACTATATTTGTCCAAATTGTGTGCTCCCAGGACCAACATAGCTCAGTGGTTAGAGTGTTAGCTCGGATAAAGGTCTCGGGTTCAATTCTCGGTGGTGGTCATGATTTTTCAAAATTTGCCATATTCATTTATGTACACTTGAAGTTTATATGTTATGTAGATTCAGAGATATGATATCTGTAAGACTGGTGTTTGATGCAGACCTGTCTACGACTGGTGTGATGGTGGCGCCGCTGTGCGGCATGTGCTGCCGGCCCATCTGCGACCGCTACCTGATGCGCGTACTGGACACCAGCTACCACGAGCGCTGTCTGCAGTGCGCCGTGTGCGGCGACCGCCTCAGCCGGACCTGCTTCGCGAGAGACTCCAGGCTCTACTGCCGACCGGACTATGACAGGTGAGATACCTTCAGGCTTCGACCATATAGGAATAGACGAACAACGCAAGCCTTTGTTGTGAAGCAAAGAACTAGCGTAGCGGTGTGAAGAGGAGTATGACCTGCAGACACCTTGAAGTGTTGCTGTGCTCTATCTGTTCCATGACAACACACCAGAAATCAGCAATGTGCAACACTCTATCGTGTCCTCACCTCCTTTCCCCGCCTATAGCTGCTGCTCCCCGCTACAGTACTTCTTGCCTTCACAACATTGTATACTAGAGTAAAATTCAAATAGCTAGGACCCTGGACTGCGCGAGAAAGCAGAGCTTATCGTGTACTGTCCGTTTTACAAAAGCGGAGCTAGCGAGTATATGCTGCGCTGCACTTCACTTAATTTTCAAACAAAACTAAAATATAACTCAATCACAATCAATTACAAAATTCACAGGGTTACACGAAGCAAAACACTACGAATGTCAATATGAGAATAACAGATATTGAAGCTGATGTTCAGTAGAACAGACAGTAGCGTAGTTTCCTCTTGTTTATCATCTATGCTCTATCTATTCTCTAAGACGAGAATTCGTATTTCGCGCAGGGTTCTAGCTATTTGAATTTTACTCTACGACATTGAGTGTTATCTATCTATACTTATATATGGTATATAGACAAACAACGCAAGCCTATGCAAGAATTAGCGTAGCGGTGTGAAGAGGAGTATGACCAACAGACACCTTGAAGTGTTGCTGTACTCTATCTGTTCCATGACAACACACCAGAAGTCAGCAATGTGCAACACTCTATCGTGTCCTCACCTATAGCTGCTGCTCCCCGCTACCTTCACAACATTGTATACTACAGTATTGAGTGTTATCTGTCTATACCTATATAAGTTCAAAGCCTTCAGGCAAGAAATTTTATTCACGGATGGGGAAAAACTGCTCTGCAGGCAAATTCTTTTCTTTCAAGATCAAACGCCTTATATTCAAAGTTACACTTTTTCAGGAATGTGATGTTTCATGTTTGTTTCCTATTTCATGCGCAAATTTTTTCTTCAGCCCATTCAAAGTAAAATTGGTATCTCAAATTTGAAAAATGTTCGCCATTTTTAGTTTTCTTTATTTATCTCCTATGGTTAATATTATGATAAAAATAGCTGTATGGGAAATTATAGAGCATAAAATTTGCTATATATTGATGTATCCATTTTTTCTGTAATTAGTACAGTTCTCGAGAAAATCGTGAAAATATATTTGACTAATTTCTAGTCATTTTCAACAAAAGTGTAAATTTGTCTTTTCAAACAAAAACAGCTTTTATTTTCGAATGAATCAAGATATCTACTGCATTAAATTAAATTAAATTCTACAAAATTCTCTATAATATACTTTATAAGTATAGAAAACGTTTTAATACCTTAGTTAAATCAATCTTTAAAGGGATTTCCTCGAGAAAATATTCAGATTTTAGTATTAATTTTATTTTTTGTGTTTGATCAGCTGTACTTTATGAACGGATCAAAATATTGACTTAAAATTTCCAGCTTTCGATACCTTCAAAGTTTTGCTATTGAATTTTGCGCACCAATCCTTAATGATCCGATCGAATTCAAATATAGGTACCTACCTACCATAAAATCTGATTCTCGTCAAAAGATACCTTCATGCAAAAGGATCAGACAAACTAAAATTTTCATAATTGTAAAAATAAGTGCATTTAAAAATATTTCATACACTGGGCCACCTAAAAATCATAAATAGGTCACCATTGGTCTAGACTCTAGATTCTAGATTTTAGCCCCACCGCTAATGGTCCGAATTTAAACATAACTCTAACTGATCAAAAGAGACTTCCATGTAAAATTTGGATCGGACAAACGGTTTCTGTTGAGGTTTAAAAAACTTATTATCAAAATGACAACACAGAGTACGCACTTACGACGTCGAAGGTCCAACCTTGGCGGCATAAGATTTGCGAAGGGCAAAGATCGCTCTAAAGTGCAGAGGAGCAGTATGTTGCAACACATTGCTGTGCGTCTGAGGCTTGGGGAAACTCTCGGTTTATTTGATATTGCGGCTGGGGTGAAAAGTCCCGCCCTCGACAGCACGACCGTCAATTCCGGTTAGGGGCGTAACGAGACCTCTGATATTTTCATTATATGAGAGCTAAGGATTGAGGATATTTTTTAAATATAGAACATTGTTTTAGTTTTTCCGAAATCCTACTCTCGATTTTACTTTTCTTTCCACTACTACGGCGGCGTGAAATCAGCCCGAAACTCGTACTTTGCCGCATCCTAGCAATTTTGAAGTTGAAAAATACTGTAAAATTGTTTTCGTTGCGAGTAAACTATTAGTTTATTATTGACTTCAAGATAATGTTTTTATAAACGTAATAGAAAAATCTGACGTGGCCATCACACAACCTTCCGCCATATCTAGACTTTACACAGAAATGAATACGTACAATCCGGTGCCCATTTAAAATATACCTACTAATAAAAATCTAAAATATTCAAACACAGAAATTTACATCACCTGAATAAAAAGATTCATTCACAGGAAAACTCTGCTGTGTTGAAGCCATCCTCCGTTCAATTACTACATTTAATATCTTACTTAGGACTTATATAACGCTAGTATGTCAACTTGTCACCCGTCTCACCTGTCAATATTTTTTACGCAGGAACAAAAATCAACCGATCAGAGATTACAAGATATCAACGTTTTATTTGATAAATTTATTTTTAAAATTTTACTGCAGTTCTTTAATGCTACCAGATAAAAACAATTTTTTTATAACGTAAGTTGCAAATAACTTTTCCTCTTATTCTTATTACAAATAAATATTATATTTTTCCAAATTTATATACAATTTTGACAATTAACCTTTTCAATCTTCAAAAAATATCACTTCCGATGCAGATATTTGTACCAAAATCTAATGAGCTCTTCCAATTTATATACAAATGTAAAATACCAAATATCAAAATTTTCGGGTAATTAGTATTTGAGTTATGCGACTAACACACCTTGACCACACACACACACACACACACATACACACACACATACACACAGACACCATCGTGAAACTATCAAAAATGAGTTGTAAGGACCCTAATTCGTGCTCATCCACTAAAAATTCACTACCCGATTTTTTGCATGATTTCAATACCTTCCTTTACAGGTAAGCGGAAGGTAAAAAGAATGGATCTATATAAAAATTTTTGAAAATAAATTTCTATCAGGAGATATAACCGTGCAAAGTTTGCATAAATTGGAAATTTGTTTGATTTTTTCGAAATCTTTATAATCATGTACAATTTTTTTATTAAAATTTTAAAAAGGCACAACTGTTAATTGATCCTTTAAGTATATAATTCTTGTTGAATTCTTGTACTGGTCACAAAACACTCGCTACGTTAGTACGTTTTATGCTGGATTTTAGGAGCTTTCAAGTTTTTATTAGCGGTATTAGGTACTCAAATTCAACCATTCCAAGAAGAACCTCACCGAATTATCATTTCCACAATTAATTGATATGCAGATAATCCACTTACAAAATCAAAACCAAGACCAAGTCATCCGATCAATAATTGAGATAAAATGAAATCAATCAAGCTATTAAGTACCTCACCCCTCATCAATATTCCATAACAGCCACCGCAGTCGACAGTGCATGATACGACAGTAAACAATATGTCATTTGCGTAATAAAATGACAATATGGGTCGAATAAAAGAATGATTTTCCGCACGTGGCTGCGTTTCCGCACGGGTTGCGCCTTTCACGTTGTTTACTGGGCGCTCTCCCTGTAACACAGGGGGGGACAGCCCGTGGGGTGCACTGGTGCACAAACAAAAGACATACGGACGTCACGTGTTAGATGCTGATTTAATATGGAGCACATAGTGGGGATAGATGGTGCACACGGTGACAAAGTTATTATTATCGTTTTTATGTTTTAAAAACTTTGTCGGATTTGAGCTTTTGATGGATTTTAGTTCAATTTTATATGAGACTTAAACATAAAGTACCTACCTATACCAAAAGTTGTAATTTGAATCGGAAAGTTCAAATCTAGGGCTGTCAAAATCGGGACAATTTGAATAAGAATATACATATTTGTGCACAAAAAAATCTGATGTGGCCTGTATACATAACTTCCCGCCTTGACACTACAATATGTGAATTTGGTTTTTGTTAGGCAACTTTTTGTAATTTTTTTATAGTTCTTCAAGCATTGGAATCAAATTAGCTCTTTGTAGATACAATTTTTATTTTATTATTACCTTATTACATTACTTATATCTAGTTTAATAAATCGATGATGCTTCTTGACTGGATACGTTTAATGGAAGGATAAAAACTGGAATTCAGTAAGTTTTTTATTTATTAAATTTCGGCTCCTAGGTACTAAGTTGCAAACCCAGTTAATAATATATTTTTTCTTCAACCGTCTTAAAAGTTGGTTCTTTTAATACTGTTTTT
The DNA here is from genome assembly GCA_947534325.1 of Agonum fuliginosum. Classification (NCBI taxonomy): domain Eukaryota; kingdom Metazoa; phylum Arthropoda; class Insecta; order Coleoptera; family Carabidae; genus Agonum; species Agonum fuliginosum. The sequence goes on along the minus strand of OX384035.1, from coordinate 359,326 downwards.
AGTATTAAAAGTTGACGTTTTTGTTATTAATAAAAAAATGTAACTGTTGCTAGGTAACACTTTTAATCCTAGGCTTAAAAGTACTTTTAATCCTAAGCTTAAAAGTAGATTATGTATTTCTACTAGAATCTTGGGAGCGTAATATTTCTTGAGCTTGATTATCACGCACTTCTTCATTTTTTCTACTGGTATTATCATCACGAATGGAGGATATTATACTTTTACTAGTGCTAGGTTCATCGAACCGTAATATTTTTTTAGCTGTCTACCATGTATGTTTACCAGTAAAGCTGATTTGACGTCTTCAATAACATCAATCTTTAAACGTACCAATTCATCGCAACGGCATGCACCCGAAATTTCCAGTATTACAACAATCTATAAAAATTAATAATATTTAGATAGTTATATTCTCATTCCTCATATTTAAACACTTACTTTAATCATCAGGTATGTATTATCAGGAGCATAATTCCAGAAAAACTCTTGATTTATTTTAGTTTGACAGAACAATAAAATTTGTAAACAAAACAAAAGTTAAAGCAAAGCTACCTTTGTTTCAATCATATTTCAACAAAATATTTCAATAATTTAAAATGTAATTTTCTTGGTTGAAGTAAAAATAGTATGTGTTATTTGGATTAAAAGTGTCTTTGTTTGATTCGCAATTTTTGCATCCGCTCGGCTTCGCTACGCTTCGCCTCGCAAATGTAAATTAATTGCTCATCAAACAAAGTATCACTTTTAATCCTAATAACACAATATACTATTTACATTTCTTTAAAAATGGTGCCACAAAAATTATTTATTACTTGGTACTTGTACTTGTACAAGATAAATAAAATCACGGGTATCACGTAAAATCAAAACCAACCACAACTTCACAAACAACACCCATCAGTTTGGCAATATCTCCTGCTCCGCTTTGAAAATTTTCAATTAATCCTTATAAAAACATTCATCTCCGTGGCTACACTCGTGTGTCACTGCAGTTCAAACATGAAGCTAGCAGCAGGCGGACAGTGAAAAGAACATCACGTGGTGAATGTTGACACAGGACGACACACACGCGCATCGGGTCACGTGACCCCCGCGAGGTGTTGACACTGAGGTCCAATATCGCGAGACCTCTGGAGATGTCACTCCCGCATTCGTCTTTACTTCTTTATCCGATTCTCAAACGGTGTTGGGTGAATTCCTCTCGCATGGAGGAGTACTGTAGATTCGTGGCTTTTCTGTTTAGCCTGTGCAAGAGAAAGATCACTACTGGACCCGATAATGTTGTTTATCCAACACCTCTTAATAAAAGCATCATAACTATGGTGATTTTAAACAAGCAAAGTAAAAAATTACCCACAAGTGGCTTTGATCAAAATTATACTCACTTGTGGGTAAATTATTACTTTGCTTGTTGGAAGTCACCATAGAAACGATGTTTTAGGTTGAAACTTAATATTTTTAAAATATTTAAGCAGTTTTTAAGAGGTGTTGGATAAAACGTTATACTTCACACGTGGGCAAAAAGGAATGACCCACTCGAGAAAATTATCTCAGCCTTCGGCCTCGTGAGTTCAGATTTCCCTCGTAGGTAATTCCTTACTTTGCCCACTTGTAAAGTAAATAACTATTATCGTGATAGAATGTTCCGACCTGGCCCGCATTCTCTCTCTCTCTCTCTCTCTCTTTCTCTCTAAAATGTAAACAGAAAGGCTACACTTCGTCTGCCCTAATTATATTTCGTGGTATGTATAGATACTTCAAGTACTAAAAAAGTACATGAAGTACTAAATATATTTAAGCAAGTACAAGTACCAAGTAAACTGTTCAAGCACTTTAATTCAAGTAGGTACTTTAAATACTTCCAAGTATTAAAATTACTTGAAGTAAATATTTTTTAATTTTAAGTACTCATAAAGTACTTACGAATATATTTAAGCAAGTATCAAGTAAATTGTTGTTAAAGTGCAAGTACCAAATTTAAAAAGTACTTGAAGTAAGTACTTTACTTGAAGAACAATATTTGCAAAATCAGTGCTTAAAGTAATTTGACTTGAAGTAATGCCCAGCTCTGCTAATAAGTATAAAGAAAGTCTCTTTGGCAAACATTCTTGCAAACTACTGACATTTCTGGCGCACAGTAAATCTCCAGCCTTCATCGAGTGGGCGAGTGGGCCTCAGACCTCATTCATTGGCACTCTGTGCACGACGCACGAGTTACAAGTCTTGTCTCATTCCTTTACCAACACCTTCGCCTTCCATTCACAAGCATCCTTTCATCAAAACTCATTTCTGAACTTCAGAGTTTGTAAGACGGGCCGCCAAATATTTGCACGCCGCGGGGTAGAGCAGACAGTGGACCTCAATATGTTCAGATCACGAAGTAATATATGACAGGAGGGGACACTAGGGCGGATGAAGTGTATAAAGTATAGGGTCTTTCAATAGGAGTGATAGTTTTTATAATAAAGATTTCTCGGTTTCTGATATATATTTTATTTACTTCTAGGTGTCAAATTATTTAGTATTATGATGCAGCGTTTGACGCCTCTAGACCGGTTGGAAATAATAAAAAATATTACCAAAGTTCGAGCTCAGTTGTGGTTGCTCAACATTTATTCACCTCAGAATTGGGTCGCCCTCACCGTTACTCTGCGCAGGCTATAAGACGCACTGTGATAAAGTTTGAGTTAACATTACTAAGACAATAAGCCACCAAGAAGACAACGAAATCTTCGAAGTGAGGAGAAAATCACAGTTGTAGCGGCCAGTGTTGCAAATGAGCCAAATTCTGCCAAATTGGAGCGATCTTGTGATCAGTGTCAACAAAGCCGTGATGGACATTTGAACATAACTGCATTGTCTAAGCTTCCAAATAAAGCAAAAACTAAATTGATATGTCAAACCGTTGACGTTTTATTTAAAATTAAAATCCTATCACTCATAGTAATGAAAGACCATATATATGTCAGGTCACGAGAGACTGAAATCTGACGGATTAAAAGAACCGATATCTGTCACTGACCAGTTCATTTAATTCTTTGATAAACTTGTAAATGGGTTTCTGAAACTTTAAATCTGTCCCGTTAAGTTAAGGCGTTACTTGTGCCAAAAATATAGTGAAAAAGGGACCTTGCTATTTTACAAACAAAGTCAAAAATAGAAAAAATATACTCACAAAGTTTTGTAAAGAACAACGAAAACTGATGGTAGTCAATAGAATGTAAAAAAAACCCAAAATTGGAGTAGATGAATTTAAATAACCATCGGAATAAAAAATTATCGCTTGGTAACGAAAACATTTGTTTAAAGGGACAACCCTAAACATAATATTCAAAAAATATCAAGTTGAAACTCCCACAAGTTTTTAAACAATACGACAAACAAAAGAACTAACTAATATTTAAGATTTTGTAGTAGAGATCTGTAATGTTGTAAACAATTACTGAAATCTGTTTGAGTATTGATTGCACAGAATATGTCACTATTTATGTAAAAACTTTCAAGAATTTTTCTCTTGGTTAAATGACATTCAGAGTGGAGAATAGAAACATTGTCAAAATCAAAACTATGAAGATTGTCTATGGAACTAATGCACTATGAGATGTTTCTTAATGTTCTTACAAAATGAGTCCCACCAGTAAAGACAGGTAATTTTTAAGGCCAGAATCAGCTTCCCCGGACAATTTTACTCCGAAATACAAATTTTCGCCATGTTTCTACGACTAATAATAAATAAATAATTTTTTTAATACTGATATACAATGCTGTAACAACACTCGTTATAAACGAGGTTTCGTTATAGACATGGATTATTTTTAAGGGTAGAATCGTATTGCTGAGATAATTTTACCCCGATATCCAAATTTTTTCGGTATTTCTACAATAAATAATACAGAATTATTTTGTGCTACCCTGGTTAAAGACACTCTTAAAAATGGGGCCCCCCCAATCGAGACATGTCATTTTTGAGGCCAGAATCGGCTTCCTCGGACAATTTTACCCCCGGGTACAAATTTTCGCCGGTTTTCTACGATAAATAGCAGAGAAAATAATTATTTAAAAATTTTATAACCGAGAAATTTACATTCCAAAATTTGGATTTTAATGGAACGAAGTATAGCAATTTTCAAAATTTATAAATGTCAAAATTATACTGTTGGACGGCTTATTTTCTTATAATTTAAAATAATTAAAATTTTGAGAATTTTTTCCGGGCTTATTAGACTGGCTCCAACTGGAAACAGGGGGGGGATACAAACTTTAGGTCGGTGAAGAGATTTTCAACCCCAAACAGCCGTCGAAAAGCATTTTATTAATAAAGTTATTGCATTTTGAAATTTTTTGTGAGGTTATTGGTTGGGTTAGGCCAATTTTTATTATATAATTTCAAAAAGCCAATGTACACTCCGTTCCAAAATTTGAATTACAGAACTAAGGGATGAAAACAATGACGACTTTTATTAAAAAAATTAATTTCTCGTAAACGGGACCAGATATCGATGCGCGGTTTTCAGCAGTGGATCAAGCATGAAATAGGCTTCATTTGGACTAGCACGGCTATAACGAACATTCGTTATACGACCTCGTTTATAGCGAACATTTAATTAATTTAACAATAACTTTGATTCTAGGAATCGGAAAATTCTGAAAATTAGTATACTGATGTAAAAAAATCTGAAAAATCCAGTTATGAACCCAAATTTAAAATCGGTACACCCATTTTGGGTGCAAAATATATATCTTTATTACTAAGCATAGAAATAAGCTGTAAATTTGTATACTTATGTTTTAAAATATGAGAAAGCCATTTTTGAACCTTAAACTGAGTTTACTACACCCATTTTGGGTGTAACATTTATTTTTTAAATATTGGATATAGAGAAAAGCTTCGACCATATATATGGTCGAAGGAGAAAAGCTATAAATTCTTGTAGTACCTAAAGAATTATATTTATTTTTAAAATATAGATACGTCCACCCATTTTAGGGTGTTGTAGATATTTCAAGAACTATATCAGATATTTAGATGAGGTTTTCAATGATGATTTTAATAATGCATTTAAATAATATTTATACACAAAAATCTCTCCTGTGGTGGCTCTCCACTAATATCTATGCGAGTCAAATTCAAATAAAATAAAATATAGAAATAAAAATTGCCTTTTTGATTTGATATTAAGTATTTTGTGATAAATTTTATTAATAGTGATTTATCCACATAAATTATTGTTTAAAAAATTATGACAGTGACAGTTAAATCAAATTCACGAATAAACTAATGTACACAACTCTCGGGAAAGTGTCCATCGATCACTTTCCTCGCTCATTAAGTTGTCCCTTGAAACACATGTTTTCGTTACCAAGCGATAATTTTTTATTCCGATGGTTATTTAAATTTATCTACTCCAATTTTGGGGTTTTTTTAAATTCTATTGACTACCATCAGTTTTCGTTGTTCTTTACAAAACTTTGTAAGTATATTTTTTCTATTTTTGACTTTGTTTGTAAAATAATTTTTTTCCAAATTATTTGGACTTGTTCTTTTATATTATTTTAATTATTTACTTTGTTCAATTATGTAATTTTTTAAATATTATTTGGTTTTTACCTCTTGCCTCATATTCAATAAGGGAGGTATTAATTGTAATGGGTCAAAATTTTCGAGTATGAGTTTTTGGTGGGTAAGCACGTTTCAGGGTCTCTACAATACGAATTTACTATTTTCACGATGATGTCTGTGTGTGTGTGTTTGTATGGACGTATGTATGTATGTATGTATGGACTGACGATTTTTCGTCCACGATAACTGAAAAAGTATCAAACCTTTAATAACCAAATTTCATATTTAAGGTTTTAATAAGTATCTTAACACCGGATAACATTTTGGTAGAAATCCGCAAACCGGAAGTAAAACTTTTTGAAGTTTGATAAAGTTTTCGTTAAATGTATTGTTACATTATTTATTTATGACAATTTTTACAATTAAAAATAAAAAGAAAATATAATTATCTATGGGTACAGTTAATTATAAATACAATTTGCTGAATCTGGTAGTATTTAACAATAAAATAAAGTACAATTAATATTCTATCTTGTTGTCCATGATATGAAATTTGTTTCTACATAAAATTTGAATGATTATGACAGTGACAGTACAGTTGACATCTTTTGCTTGCATCTTGGTTTACATTATCGTTTACATATTACATGAACATGAAACTAAAAATGTAAGTAAAACTATTTATTAGATTAGTCTCGAGATTAATAGAATAAGCAGAATTAGGCGAGAGGTCGTGTACTGGCCAAAGAAGATTTTTTTATTTGTTGTATTAGGTACTTTTAAAATTTATTATTTGGCTTTTTTTGTTAATAAATGTACTGTTTATTGGTGCTTATGTGTAAGAACAGCTTATGCTGAACATTTCCACTTAAAATAAAACGTTAATAAATAAATAAATAAATAAATAAACAAATAAACAAATGTTACAAATAATAGGTTTACATTAGTAGATGTAAATAATTTTACAAAATAATGTTATAAGTACAACAATTTTTTAAATCTACAGATAACGTTTAAAATAAATCAATGAATGTGTAGTAAGTATACATACTTTACACTCTACATGGTCATAATAAAAGTTTTATAACCTACGCAAAAATAATTGTTTATGGGGTTAAAGCTCCAATAACCCAGATAATTACAAATATCAAATATACTGTCCTCAAAATGGTAAAGTTTATGTCCTTCTGTACGTGTAACACATGACTTACGAGATAATGCCCCATTGACTGTTATCAACGAATCTGATAAAGCTATCGCAAGCAGTCGAATGTTTTCAATTATCAAGTGAAATTCTTAGAGGGAATTATGTACAATTAGGTACGGTGATATACGCCAACAATATCAACAGTTCCTTAATAAAAAAATTATTGTTTTATTCAGCAATTCAGTCACGCTAGTTAAGCCAAGTTTTGTTCTAACTGCAACAAGAATAAAATTTGTTGGAAACAATCGGAAAATTACGGTTTGAGCAAATAATATTCAGCGACTTTATTCAACAAATTATTGTTATATTCAGGCTTAGGTTACGGTTGTTAAGTCAACTATTGTTTGAAGCAAACATGAAAATAACAATATGCTATGTCAAACACAATGTAGAATTGTACATGTACCTATTTCTATTTTCAATCAATGAATAAAGAATTTTGAAATAACAAAGTTATGCGCCGTTTACTGATTTCTAATTCTATAGAGTTAAACCAAAAATTGTTGTGTTTAAGAAATCGACATCTGGGTACAAATTTAATTTAGCTAAATAATTTTTTAATTTCACCTCCACACTTAGCAGTATTTTTAAATATTATACATCGCATAATATTCTAGATATATTTCTTAATAGCTATAAATAAAGTAAATTGTTAAGTTAATGCGGGTTCACCTCTCGTCTGGACCCATTAGATTTAAGTATATCATCGCCCTATCTTACCCAACGCTATTTATTTATAAAACATGTCGGTTTTACTCATTTCTCTTAAAATTAAATTAACCTATATTTACATTGACAGTTTTTCTGAAACACTTTTCATTATTTCACAGCAATATTTACCTGTTACTTTTTAATGTAGGTACTAATAAGCTTACGTGTTCTTTATATTTTACATATATTTCTATATCACTATACAGGATGTAACCCAACCTGTGTAACAAAATTGAAGGGTGTCTATATAGTATTGGATCATGGATCAAAAATAATTTGGTTCAAATTCGTAAAATTAACAGTAGTTCGCAAAACAATATCATTTTCTGGTTGTCACATTTAAATACAAAAAAAGTTAAATAACAGTTATTCAATATTTATTAGCCTAATTACATTAATGTAATCATAATTATACAAACAAGAACAAATTAAATTTGTAGGTACAGAATGTCTCATTTGCTTGGACCCATTTTTTAATTTGCGAATTTCAACAAAATTCTTTTTGATTCATGATCAGTGCGTCCAATACTATACACCCTTAAATTTTGTTAGGTATACACTAACTATTAAATTTCATAAATACTATTAAAAGTGACAGAAAGAATTTGTATCGGTAGTAACCAGCAGAGACACCTAGGAACACCTATGAACTAATTACTTCTGACCAGGGTTGTCCATGAAAAACGTGACCGAATTATTCTTTAAGAGCAGTATTTACTCCCATTCTCTGACTTCCAAAAGTGTTACAGAAATAAAATCATATCTCAGAATGTACATAACATATAAACTTCATTCAAAAACTTTGATAAAGTTGTTAAAGAATGTATCTATGTTCGTCTAGTGATAGTTTTTTGTTTACTATGTTTTAAATCGAAGAAAAAAATTGAGAATTCTTTAATAAAAGCCTGTTTTCAACAGCAATTTTTAATATAATACAATTAAAAATGAAATTTTCAACACTAGACGAACCTGGTTTAAACCTTAAACTAACAGCAAATATGTTTTTAAATATAAAAATATGTAAATTACATCTGTAATATGTACTTAGAACGAAACCTCTGTAACACAGTATTTCAAGCAGAAATGCATGTTAAGGCGCTACACTTGTTGACTGCAATATTGCTGCAATAGAATCAGAATTTACGATTATGGCTATATTGCTCAAAATAAAAATCTGAAATTTACCATGAGTAATTACGAAACATTATTTGTCCGAAAAATTTGTATAATACAATGTTGCGACAACAATTAGAGAAAATAAGAATTAATTTTTGCTTTTTAATATTTCAAATCGTGGCTTTATTAATGCATCTTAATTAGTTTTGTTTGAAATAATCGATTCCTTGCATTGATCGTAAGAGCGGTATGGAAATTTTTTTTGTCAAAAAAATTACACAACTAGTTAAAAAAATTGTGAAAAATTGGCAAAATAGACTGTTTTTATTAATTTATTACCAAAAAACTATTAAGTATTTAAAAAATATAGCTTCATAGCACTCTAGAGTCATCTTTTAAGTAACCATATATAAAATATGAACAGTGTAGGTGTTATAGCAGGGGCACAATTTGAAATATAGCGAGGTCACTTTTTCACTATATTTTTGTCACAAGTGTACCGCCTTAACAGATAGGACTTTTCTTCGCGAGCACAAAGTGTAAATACAACTTTTAACCGTGGTTATACTGCAAGCGGTCACCTATCCAAATTCAACCGCAGCGCATTGTCACTACGATATAATTCTTCCCTTATCATCATCATTCAATATCCTAACGTAACCCACCCTCAGTATCACTTGTCCATTCCTCTCGACTTATTAATAAAAATTAGCTGCATATTTCTTCCCTCTGTACCCTCGTGCATATTTCAAGGGCTGCAGCAGTCGCAGCACACAATGGGCCTTCGCTAGCCCTGCGAACACGTGTGGCCCACATTGGGACATCGTATATTAAATACGTGCAATGTGTCGCCGCCGATATTCTGATTTGATGACGCCTGCTTTTATAAGTTTTTGTTTGTTGGTTTTGAGATGTGGTTTCAATTGTGTGCTAGCTATTACATTATAATGTTGTGTATGATATGATTAAGGGTACCGACTCCATGTAGTTTGTCCTATGGTAGCCTAAAATACGTAAAAGTAGTCAAAAGCTCACGAAGTTTTACAGATAAAGCAATATTTCATTTTATTTACACACGAGGATTCTTTGAAGATTGTGCCAAGATTCTGAATTCTGGAAAAGAAGAAGTTTCAAGATTCTGAATCTTGAAAAAAAATTCATGGTTTTGAAGCAGTTTGCAGCAAAATTCTTCTTACAAGCCTCACTGAAGTTTCAATTTAGCGGCACCGCAATTTAACAGGTAATTCTCACTAGAAAGAAGAAAACTTCTTCTTTTCCAGGATTCAGAATTTTGGTAGAATCCTTCAAAGAATCCTCGTACGAACAGGACTTAATAAAGTTCTTAATTATGAGACAAAGCTTGTAAAAAATTGCTTAAAAGTAAAAACACATTTTATCATTAATTTGTTATATGAATTCCAAAGATTTTTTCAGAGTTGGTATGGTTGTATGATATAATATTTTTTAATCGTTTAGTAAATCTACTGTTAACCTCTTGGTAATCATCCTACAGGATTAACTCTTAATTGCAGAATGGTAGATGTTATTATAGTGGAATTCAACAACTCGGACCCATTGTTATTATTGTCGGTTGCGCTGGGAATCGAACTGGGGATCGCTAGTATGCTAGGCGGACCCTCTACCTATACTTTAATTTTTATCCAAATTCTACGACTTGTAATATAGGGTTGTCACTACCCATGGATTTACTACCTTAAGGTAGTACCCATGGCAAAAACATTGATTCCGCACTCTATTATAGTGTTTATTGTTTTGTTAAACATAAAATAATTTTTAATTATTTATTTTGTTATTATTGAACCAGTTTCACCAAGTGTATCGCACTCTTTTGTGATTTTATAAAATAACAAATAATTTATGTTTGAGGGAAAAAATAATTTTGGCACCCATATTGCAATATTTGTAAAAAAGAGGGTTTCGCACTCACTGTAAAACTTTTATTTATAAGTGAATTAACTTCAAATTTTAATATGTTGTCACCAGAGCTTGGATCTGTGAAATAACCGATCCAATTTTGGTTGTTTGCAGACTGTACGGTAAGAAGTGCCTGGGGTGTGGTGAGCGCATCGGCGCCGCGGAGCTGGTGATGCGAGCCTCGGACAGCGTGTTCCACGTGCGTTGCTTCACGTGCGTCGTGTGCGCCGCGCGCCTCAACAAGGGCGATCAGTTCGTCATCAAGCAGGGCCAGCTCTTCTGTCGACCCGACTACGAGAAAGAAGTCGAGATGTTCCAGAGCTACGCGCAAGGTTCGTACATCAACATCGCAGAGATGTTCATAGGCAAACACAGCTCAAATATTATATCTAAATTACATTTGAACAATAGATATTTATATACCTACAGCAAGTGAGATACATGAATGTTAATAATTAGGGTTTAAAACGTCAAAATTTAATAAATAATAGGTATACTGTATTACTATATACAAATTTATTTCACCTGTACAGAACTTTGTTTTGATATAATGACATAAATTACATTTTTCTATATTATATTAGTCGTAGATAAAATAATAAATTCACTGTTTTGAAGTTATCAATGAATTAAAAATAATTCTTCTTTCCGAAACTCATTCGGGATTCAATTTAACAGCGCCGCTATGATTTGACAGGCGACTGTCAAGTAGATTATTTTCTCATGAAAGAATCCTCAAAGAATCCTTGTGTGAACAGATCTTTCCTCGTTCTCTACTAGAATAGGCTAGAGCCTATTGTCAAGTTATTATTAAAAATCAGCAATGTAAATAATAAATTATTTGTTTGTTTATTAATATAAATTGTACCCCTTGGAATTTTTTTGCGAAAATTTGGAAATCCACATAATTTGACCCGAGGAATCGAATGGTTTAAAAATAAATTTGCCATTTCGACCAGTTTTCGACTTACCGAAAAAAAAAATCAAAAATTATTAGCCGAAAAAAATTTTCGACTCCAGATTTGAAATCCTCGGGGTCGAATTAGTATAAAACTAAATTTTCAGCCTAATCGGAGAAAAAAAGTTATTTTGGCCAAAATTTTCTCAAGGGGTAGACCCTCGTTTTTTGGCCATTTTAGAAAAACCTTCATAAAAATTGTACCCGTCAGAATTTTATCATGAAAATTTGTACCTATATGTAACTCGACGCGAGGAATCCGATGGTGATAAAATCAAGGACGTAGTTACTACCGCCTGTTACCTGCAAAAATTATCTCCAAAAGTATGGGCTGAATTTTTTTTTAGATGGCACCACTGGATTCTTAGGGGTCGAAATAGGATATATCCAAATTTTGAGCCAATCGAAAATTTTGAAATTTTTTCGACATTTTCGAATTTTTTAAAGTGCGTTAGAAATGTAAGCCATTCGAATTTTTAAGAGAAAATAAGCATTTATATACAATTTGACACGTAGAATCCAATGGTGCAAATTAAATTTAAAACAAAAAATATTTCTAGTTAAAGCCCCACAAAATCACAAAAATGGGAAACGGTACGGCCCTGTACTTTCCGCCACTGAATTCCTCGTATCAAATTACGTATGGCTACAAATTTTCACTTCAATATTCATAATAGTATAATATTTATAACAAATTTTCTAAAGCTATCATTATTACACTTCAATATTTTTAGTTCGAATAACTGCACAAAAATCTCCCGTGTGGTGTACTCTCTACTAATAACAACCAATTGAGTGACTTGACAACTGGTAACTGTATCGAATATTACTAGCCCAATAAAAAAAAATTATAAACAGTTCGCAGTGCCATAAACCAGTCGTTATGATATAACATAAAATAATTTGTTTTGTTGATTTTTGAAGGTGATTTCATGTGCGACGAGCTCCTGGTGCCCACGCGCGCATCAGACGGCCGCAGAGGCCCCAAGAGACCGCGTACAATCCTAACCACCCAGCAACGCCGCGCGTTCAAGGCGTCGTTCGAAGTCAGCCCCAAACCTTGTCGAAAAGTCAGAGAAACTCTAGCCAAGGAAACTGGACTCAGCGTCCGAATAGTTCAGGTATGTTCAATAAATATATACATTTCCCTAAAATAGAGTTGGTATGAACTTCTTAACAGGCCTGTTGTATACTTCCTAAAATCCTGCACAAGAAGTACTAACGTAGCGAGTGTTTTGTGGACAATACAATTGTATTTCAACAAGGTTTATATATTTCTTTCCATTCCTAAAAATAACATGAGTCAAGAAAATTTTTCCTTAATTAAGGTTTATATACTTAAATAGTTGTGTCTTTTAAAAATGTTAATAAAAAAATTGTAGGTAGGTACATGATTATAAAAAATTCAGAAAAATTCATAAAAATTTCCAATTTATGCAAACTTTACACGGTTATATCTCCTGATAGAAATTTATTTTTGAATAAGTATACTATATTAAAAAGGCACATATGTAGATCCATTCTTTTTCTATCAAATGTTTATAAAAACATTACCTTGAAACAGTTTACTCGCAACGAAAACACTGTTACAGTATTTTTCAACTTCAAAATGTTATTGCATTGCTAGGTTGCGGCAAAGTACGAATTTCGGTCTGGTTTCAGGCAGTCGTAGTAGTGGGGAAAAGATTGGAATAAAAAAAAGTAAGAACGTAGACGCCGCTTAATTAATTTCTATTTTGCCACTCTTCTTTCGCCTCATCCACTTTCATAGTCGTTTTCATACAAGCTCTTTTTAACTTCCCACTCGGAAACATTTGCATTAAATTCACATTTATTGAAATTTTAACAAAGCTTTTTGTTTTATTTAATTTAAACATATTACAACTACAATTGGACTCTGACAAATAGGTATATTGCAGAGGTAGTAATCAATTTATTTTTATATAGGTAAATTTATTGCTAGCAAATGTCAGCATGAAGCAATAAGCCGATATAGATTTACGATTAACGGTAATATCTACAAGGTGTAACTACAACGATTTTTATTAATTTAAACTTATTAAGGGTCTCGTCTTCGTAACAAATTATTACGTATTTAGAGGTGTAGCAGTTTCTGCTTTACTCATTGCATATTAAAAATGTGATGGAAAACAGGAACTAAATTCAAATTATTTTGAAGAGTTAATCTAGGTTTATGCCCAGTTAGAATTCTGAAAAAAATATTTGGAATCCATATAAAAATTAATGAAAAAGTGTTTTAAGAAATTTTATGCTTTATCTAATTATTAAAAGATTTATTAGAAAATATAATCTATAGTTTCATTCTGTAAATGAATTTATGAAATTTTGCTTTATCTGTAAAACTTGAATATTTTTAAAATTGCTATACTGCTTTTACGTATTTGTAGCGGGCGTTTCTATGCACTTAGTTTTGACATTGAAATATTTGACATCATGTTATGGAGAAAATTGTCTAACTTTCAGAGATTTTGTATTCCTGTTAAATATTTTTCCAAATTAGTCTATTACTCTTGTCTCTTCAGAATGAAGAGTTCTGCGACTTAATTACGAGACAAACCTTCAAAAATGCTGAGTAACAAATAACAAACGCTTATTAATGAACTGGAAAACTTTAAAACAACAACCAATAAACTTATAATAATCTGTCTTTGTTGGCATTCTTCTCAGGTTTGGTTCCAAAACCAGCGCGCCAAGATGAAAAAAATCCAGAAGAAGGCTCGTCAGGACAACAAGAACGGCAAGGACGTGGATCAGGACGAGGAGAAAGGCCCCAAGCTCAAAGTCAAGGAGGAAGAACAGAGTAAGTCATTAATAACCCGCGCCACGCCAACATGGCGTCGGCATTTAACGTCCGCCGATGGCAATTAGTGACTTGAAAAACGATGTCTTGCCGAACTTGAAATTATGGAAGTTTAGTTGTACAACGGTTTATTTTACTTTTACTGCGTATTGTGTCAGGAGAAATAATTTATATTTATTTTGACGGGCCTTGAAATTTTTTAAAAGATCAATAAATTATTTTCGTTTAATAAATTGAGAAAGAAAATTTGATGTGATGTCTTTATCTTGAACAGGAAGAGGGTAGCATAGTGGTGTTACAGAGGTGTACGCCTTCCACGTTTACTTTAGTTATAATTTAAATATATGATGCTTTTACATATGAGTGTATTAACAAAGGATGTCTTAATGCCTCTAGTTTTTTATTTTTTGTCTTTGGCCTGGGAATTTGCAGTAAAAAATATTTCAAAATGACGTTTTTTGTTATTATTTGATACGATTTGAGAAGATTTTTTCGGTCATTATAAATGGAAAGAAGAATTTAAAAAGCAAGAAGCCTGCAGCTACCCTTCCTTTTCGAGTAATTTAGTATAGTTCACTGAATAAAATTTCTAAATATTACAACTTTTTCGTTCTAATAATATAGTTTGAAACAAAATTAATACGGTAACCAATTTAGTGCAATAGGGTACTTACCATAGTAGCAAATTAGCAATCCAGTCAATTATATTGAAAGGAGACCTCAAAAATGAGTTATTGCCATGAAAAAAGTTTTCAAAAAGTTAATAGTTCTTTAAATATTTGAGATTTTACGTATCGGTACATCTACGTCCCAATAATGCGTTTTACGTGTATTCATACTTACAGTAATAAAGAAACTACATAATTGTATTTTATATTTTGTAACATTTAGAAACAGTTGATTTTACATGAGTACATTTTAATTCATGTTTGAGAAGATTTCCAGCTATACATCTACGTCACACAAACTTTAAAAATTAATTACAGCTTTATTAAGAACAATTAAGGCTTATCAGTACTCTCAATCGCTTTCAAATAACATGAAGTTTCAATAAAAATTTAAAAATATATGGTAAACTACCCTATTCCATTGTGTAATGGTTTTTGTGGTCTGTTGCAGGTCCGATAGGTATGAACTCATTCCTGAACGACAGCTGCAGCGACACGGAAGCAACAGCAGGAGAACCGGAGGCCTTCGTCCACGGAAGAAGTCCAAGAAGCGACTTCCTCAACATCAAGGAAGACCCCGACATGGCCACCGACTCGTTCTTCAAGTCCGGGTCGAATCCTGGCTCGAATGGTCCCGACCATCAACACTTTCCTAGTAAGCGAATTATTATTATCTTTTTGTAGAGAATGTTATTTTCTTCAATTTATCTATTTGCAGTCAAAAATGAGCTTGATTTTTTAATGCTTTCTTTTATTTAAATATTGGGTCCAGTATTTAAAAAAATATTTTTAATCAAACGTCATTTGATAATAATAAAAGATAATGATACGTATATCATGTAAATAGTACTTATATTAAAGTGCATGATTTAATCCTGAGGTTAAGTTTATTTTACGAGCCGAAGGTGAGGCGGTGAGGGAAATAATCAACTGAGTGATGAAAGGTACTTTAGTTCTGTGGTATATACGCTATTTTTGCACTTCATCCTCAAACGAATACAAAATAGTTTAAAAGAATACATATTGCAATTTTGACAGTAAACTTTATGACAAATATTTATATTGTTACCATAGACTGTAACTAATAGCCAACGAGAATAATTAATTCAATTCCTTGACAACGAGATTAAATATGAAAAATGATCAAATTAAGAACCTTAGTCCCCAAAAATAAAGACTAAAGAAGAGTTTTAGTCCCACAAGTGCAAAAAAGTTATTTCTAGTCGAAGAAATGATAAACTGATATTCTCCCCGAAATAATATCACAAATTTGTGAGTATTATTTTTTCCTTATGCGGTGATATTTTTGATCGGATGTGTGAATTGTTTTTGTAATATCCAGAGACAAAATGGCTTTATTCCGAGGGTTTAAGCGGCCAAGAAGGCAGGGGTGAAAAAAGAGAATTCCAAGTTGAAATAGTCCGGAACCCATTTGTATTGGTTAACAGTTTAGCTTCCAAGGCCCACGTGATGCGGCCCCAAATATTCCGGCACAGCTTGTGATCGCCACGACAGGGACGGACTAGCCTAACTTGCCAAGTTTTAAAATCACAATTATACAAATTATATTAATGCACTACCTATAGAATCTGCGAGGACAGCAATTTCTTACGAGAATGAAAATTTATTACACAAACGGCAAGCGAGTGTCATATAAACTATAAGCGAATGAAATTCTAAACTCGTTTAGAATCAAATTTTAGGTATATGTATATCGTAAGAAAAAAAATCTGCTGTGGCCACCACACGACCTCTCGCCTAATTCTGCTTATTCTACTAATCTAATAAATAGTTTTACTTACATTTTAATAGTTTCATGTTCATGTAATATGTAAACGATAATGTAAACCAATATGCAAGCAAAAGATGTCAACTGTACTGTCACTGTCATAATAATTCAAATTTTATGTAGAAACAAATTTCATATCATGGACAACAAGATACTGGAATTTCAAAAAAATAGAATATTAATTGTACTTTATTTTATTGTTAAATACTTCCAGATTCAGCAATTTGTATTTATAATTAACTGTACACATAGATAATCACAATTTCTTTTATTTTTAATTGCAAAAATTGTCATAAATAAATAATGTACCAATATATTTAAGGAAAACTTTTCCAAACTTCTAAAAGTACTACTTCCGGTTTGCGGATTTCTACCAAAATCTTATCCGGTGTTAAGATACTTATTAAAACCTTAAATATGAAATTTGGTTATTAACGGTTTGATACTTTTTAAGTTATCGTGGACGAAAAATCGTCGGTTCATACAAACGCACACACGCACACACACACAGACATCATCGTGAAAATAGTAAATTCGTATTCTAGAGACCCTGAAACGTGCTTATCCACCAAAAACTCATACTCGAAAATTTTGACCCATTACAATACCTCTCTTATGAATATGAGGCGAGAGGTAATTAGTAAAAATGAAAAACAATGCTTAGTTCTTAGTTATTTATTATATACTTAAGGGATAGAAGCAACAGTTTTATAGGGTGAGATGAGTGATTAAAAAAACAAAATTATTAGTAAAATGTGACCCCCTAGATGATTAAACATATAGCGCCAACCGGGTATGCTTATCACAATCCGTTTCCAAGTTAAGGATGGATCGTCTTAAGCGCCATATATCTCGAAATTCAATGTGAAAATTAATTTTATAAAAATGTTATTTTGAATTTGTTTGTGTTTCGAATCAAAAGTTTAAGATTCGAACATCTACCTACATAGAATAAAAATTTTGTATCATTTGGATGACCATAACCAAAATTATGAGAAATATCATATTTATGTAAGGGGGTTTTATCGCTCAGCGCTGCTATATATCACAAATCCTCGTTATTTCAGGTATCCGCGCTGACAGCCTATGTTGTCTCTATTTATCTAATTGCTATGTTTCGCTCCATTTTTACTTCCTTGTACGAAGTAAGGAAGTATTGTAATCGCGAAAAATTTCGGTTCTCAGATTTTGACGGAAATATCCGTTTTGACCTTTTCTGAATCCATTATGACTAGTTTCGACGTGACGTCTGTACGTACGTACGTATGTACGTACGTACGTACGTACGTACGTACGTACGTACGTACGGACGTATGTGTGTCGCATAACTCAAATACGGTTAGACGTAGAAAGTTGAAATTTTGTATTTAGGACTGTTATAGCATCTAGTTGTGCACCTCCTATTTTTGGTTTCAGTCTACAAACCGGAAGTAGTACTTTTTAAAAATATTTCGATAAATATTTAATTTTAGACAATTTTTTTTATTTTAAATGAAAGATTATGTGATTATTACCTACAATCGGTATTTTATAAATATTTTTGTATCTGCTATCATTTAAAAATAATTAAAGTATATATTTATAATTTATAGTATTTCGGTATCTTGTAGTCCATGATCGATTAACATTTGTTACTACGTAAAATTTAAATGATTATGACATGACAGTGACAATAGTAAAATATGCTTTATATCTTCTTCTGCAGTTTAAATCAAATGACTAAAATATATTTGTGAGTATTAGTATAATAAGTTAAAAGAATTTTTAATATTATTTTACATTTTAGTTATTAAGAAAAGTATGAACACACAAGGCGTACAAGGAAGTCATGTGGTGTCCACGTCAGATTTTTGTTTAGAAAATACTCAATTTGATTGGCTAGCGCGCATACAATTTTTAAATTTATTTAACAAATTACTCGACTACTATTTGAAAATTTTATATAATAATGTGATATAAACATTTAAATTTACAATGCAATCAAACTTACGAAGAGTTTTTCTCAGAATTATTGTTATTTAATTGTTTATAAATAATAATAATAACAATTTAAAAAATTCGACAACGTAGCTAGATTTTTACTGCCTTTATCTTCATATGGTATTTTTTTAGATTTATAGGATTAATAGGTTGGGAGTAATTTGTTAAATACTTTTTTACTGTGATAAAAGCCCCTTAATATCGGATGTCTGTTTGAAACTGTCATAAATATGTTATTTTGCGTTGAGACTGTAAGTACACCTCTGCGCATTGAAAATCGTTTAACTTCTCCCTTGGTCCTATCCCCCTTTCGCCATTGCCACGTCCGCGTTGCGAGCAAACGATCGACAATTCTTTTTAGATTTTCTATTGCCGCTCTCTGCTCTCTTGTTCTTGGGAACTCATTTTGTTTTCACCACTCGCCTTTTCGTAGGCCGGCGACACTGGTAACATATTGCGATAAAGACACTATAAGAACACCAGAGAGAATCGTAGAATTACGACTGCGATTTGGGTTTTGACACTCAGCTCTTTGTGAGTGTTGCAGTAGGTAGATGTTACACGTACTGTGCAGAAAAAAAGTTACCTAAATCGATTATGTTTGTAATTGCGTCAAAATTTAATTGATGATTTGACTGTATTAGCAAAATAATAAATCGAGTACATTCTAATTATATTGTTCCAATAAAAATTATATACAGTGTGTTAATTTTAACGTGAAACATAGGATGTATCAAATGAACTGTAAAAAATAGCGTAGGTATATATAGGTAGGTTTTATATGGGGATGAAATTGATGTTGACTAGGCATATCAAAGGATTTTAAATAATAAATTATTAATTAACTTGGATTTCTCGACTGTTGGATTGAGTAGGAGCAGAGCTGGGCAAAGTACTGACAAAATGTACTCGAGTACTGAGTACGAGTACCGATATTAAAAAGTACTCTTGAATATTTTTCTTGAATATTTGAAAAACTTTTTTGCGATGAGTACAGAGTACAAAAAGTACTCAATACTCTATGAGTATTGAGTACTTATGACGTCAGAATAGTAAATGTGAGTAATTTTATTAAAATAATGTTTATCTGATGGCGTGTCATAATGACAACATTATAAGTCTCAATTTTAGAACCATAATAACTATCATTATAGGCCAAGGACCATAATGAAACCAGTACGGTAGTCAGTACCATAATTAAATAACAAACAACTCGTTACTAAGGAAGCGAGTAAGAAAGTTTCAAAAATGACATACTTTTCCTGATTTTTTAGATTATAATTTTTTTTTTCAATACCAAATAATTGATATTACTTTTTGACTAATTTACGCCAACAGATACAATTTTGTATGCAATACGAATCGTAACCAATCATTATAGTATAATCTTCACGACTAGTACCATAATAATTTATTGACGTTACGATCCTTATAACATAAATAACTATAATGAATGCAATTATATATAAAATTTGTAATGAAAAATTGAAAAAACGAAGCTTAATAAACAGAGTACATATTATTTATCAATTAAACTCACTATTTTTAATATACATTATAACTTAGAACTACCAATAAAAACGAAATAAAACTAAAAATAACAAACTAGTAGGCGCATTAGATAATTTTAAGCAATATTGGCAATATTAATCAAAATAAACTAAGATCGTTGTAAGTAAGTACTCGTACTTTGGAAAAAACAATAGAGTACAAGTATTTTATGTACTCTGAGTAACATAAAATACTCTGAGTAGGTACTTAAAAAGACTCTGAGTACTTTAAAAGTACTTAGAGTACAATTTAGAGTATTGAGTACGAGTATTATTGCAAAAATATTTTGAGCATGAGTAAAAGTATCGATATTTAAAATGTACTCGAGTACGAGTACAAAGTACCAAATTTGTACTTTGAGTAGTACTTTTGAGTAATGTACTCGAGTACTGCCCAGCTCTGAGTAGGAGCAACAACTATTTGACATCAGTTATGAAAAGAAAGCAAGCAACATTAGTTTGTAATTGTAAATGTCTAATTTTATATATATATATATATATATATATATATATATATATATATATATATATATATATAATCCTTTTGTAATTGGGATCTTGTATCCTGTTGGATTGATTTTCAATAAATAAATAAATTTGCTTTCTTTTCATGACTGATTCCAAATAGTTGTTGCTCCTATTAAATTATTGATATCAACTTAATATAAGTCAAATTCGATATGATTGTATAATTTTTTGGTAAAAACAAATGCTGATTACAAGCTGCCGTTTTGAATCAGCATGTGTTATAATTCTCAATTCTCTTGTAGGTCACCACGGGGAGAAACTGGAGGGCGGCTTCATGAGTTTCCAGTTTCCTGGTGGAGGTGAAGGCACCGCAGCTCACCATGCCGCCATGTTCATGGCTGCTGCGCACCACCACGCCCTCAACCCCATCGACAGGCTCTACTCCATGCAGAACTCGTACTTCTGTGGCGAGGAGGCCAACCACATGGAACAGTAAACAGAACAGACGTCCACTACGGTCGACACTGTCGTGAGTACGTCTCATCAACTCAACACCGCGTTAATGCATAGAAATGCAAGCTAAAGTACGTAAAAGCAGTCTAGCAATTTCTGCTCACGAAAGCTAAATTTCATAAATTTATTTACAGACCCACAATGCCAGTTTATGCCGAGTTACATTTTCTAATAAATCTCGAAACACTTTTTCATTAATTTTTTATATGGATTCCAAAGATATTTTCAAAATTTTAACTGGGCATAAACCTAGATTAATTCTTTCACAAACATCTACTACCTGTTTTTCCTTCAAATTTATAATATGCAATGAGTAAAACAGAAACTGCTACACCTCTAAACACATTGGGTCGAATTCAGCACGCTTCTCTAACCTCTAAGCTAATGAAGCTTCTCTAAAAATAACAAACAAAAACATACGCATGTTTCTATCTGTAAATACAAAAAGAAATAATAGATGTTTCTATGGTAATTAGAAAGCTTCATTAGCTTTCAAAGAAGAGTGCTGAATGGGCTACTTGCATGCATTTTTTAAATTAAATATATTTGAAGAAGAGAACAAAACTTGGGACCCGTATTTTTTATTTTGACAAAATTTTTATTTACAAGCCCAAAAAAAATTATTTAAACTTAAATATTCAATATGTGACGTAAAAACTAACCCAACCAATGAATGGCCGTTAAGCCATAGCAACGGCTGTACTAGTGAACGCCCCTAACTACGGCTTGCGCGGGAACGAGTTTGGCAAGTTGACAGATCAGATGTGTTTGACATTTGTACTTCGTACATGTTTTGATGCTGTAAAATATAAGTAAGTATTTGTGTTTTCATAAACTAAATAGTCTACATTTATAAAATAATGTATTGTTACTAAATTTTATGTGTATTTTTGACAAGTAAATGTCAAATTCAAACATTTGTTGACTGACTCGCACGCTATCTACAGGTTACATTATTAACTATGCTTCCCCTACCCTCTGTTCACACAAATGACGTCACAGAAAATTTAATCTCAATTTACTAAAAAACATATTTTTTTTTTAAATAAAATTTGTATTTTTACCAATGTTTTCGACCTAACATTATGTGCATAGTGTTAAAAATCTAATTTTTAGTACCATGCAAGTACCCCATTATTCGGCCCTAATATTTAGTTACGGAAACGAGACCCTTAAAAGAGAGTCAGAACATCATCCTTGTGTCGACCATAATGGGATGCGGCTGTAAGTTCTAAGTTGTGATTAATTTAATGTTGGAGTTTGGTTGTGATAGTGGTCTATGTTTTTAGCTGGTGGAAGGAGCGCTATTTTGAACAGTACTATTCATTGCGTTAAGAAGTAATATCAGAATTAAATATTTTGGTTAAAAAAGGAACGACATATCAATGGATAAATAATTTTGAAATATATTAAAAAGGACAGACGTAACATTTTGTTATTTCAATTTGTCTATAAATACCGCCCAGTACTCAATCAATTTATTTAAATATACATTAATTTTTTGCTATTTTCTTGTCTCATACAAAATTATTGTGTTTAAATTTTAAATTGAGTTAACTTAAGATTTGTTGTTCTTTTTAAAGTACAGTAAAGGAAAACATGTCTGAAGCCAAAATAATTTAATACTTCTACAATATCAGCTAAAAATATGAGACAGTGTGTTTGAAACGTTAATGATTACGTTATGAATGTTGAATGGATTTGAAATTTATTTGCAATATGTATAAAATAAGCTGTAAGTGTTGAAAATATAATTTATTTGTTACGCTCATTAAATAATCCTTTTCATTTTGAAATATTTCCTTATTTAACTAAACCGCCAACAGAATGCAAATCCTAAACCTATCACCCTCTCCCTTCGATTTCTAAATAAAATAGAACATTTTTTCGAGGTTACAAGCACCGGCGTATTACTTAAGAACATATCCACCGTTCGAAGATTGTTTTCCTTTACTGTACCCATCAATACCTCAGATTGTTTTATGAATTATTATGTTTGAACTTGCTCGGTTGGTTCATCCCGATGTTTCATGCTGTGTTCAGTGCATTTTAACTGTTTTAAAGGCAACACGTGTTTGTTTTCTGGGCTAAAAATTGTTAAAATACTGCAGAATTGTTGTATTTATATTCATAAACTAATAGTACGTGAGTAGTTTGAATGGTTAGCGACACTTAGTCACTAAATTTTAATAGAACATTCGATTTGTGTTGTGTTGTTTTAATCTTTTATGTTGGTTATAAATATAATAATAAATGTACGTAGATTTCGTTTATTAAAAATGTGGTATTTCTGGAACTCATTTACGGTCCATCGGCGTCCCGTCCACGAATTTCGAAGGGGGCACCTACCGGATTGACAACAACCTGCATTCAAGTAAGTGTTATTCATTCAAATAGTTAACAACGAATTTTTATTTTTGGTACTGGCTACTGGTATTGTTGATAATAAATCACATGATCACGATTTCAAGTTCAAAATCATTTATCTACGAACTACGACTATGTATAACATGAACATTAAATGTGTGATGTTTCCTACATGCCATATATTACATAATCCCGCAGGAAATAATAGTCAGTAATTACTTTGCCTGAATCAATTTCTCTGTGCAACTTATTTTTAGAAAACACTGCAATGTTCTATTATGAAATTTGGAAATGTGAAAATTTTCTTATTGATATTTATTTTATTAAAATCTTGTACGTAATGTATAAATCGTAGATAAAGTACAGTACCTATACAACTCGCTATAATGGCTATTATTCCCTCAGACGATTAAAACCCTCGCTCGTGTTATAAACTTCATCCATTATAGCGTCGTTGTATATAATAACTATTATAACTTCCAAATTTAATTATAATTATGATGGAGTTAGAACCATCAACAATTTTTGTCTCATTGATATTGATACGATACGATACGAAAGATGCGAGAAAAATTTGTTTAAAGTATATGAGATCTCCGTCATGAAGCCCTGTTCGCACGAGGATTCTCTGAAGATTCTACCAAGATTCTCAATCCTAGAAAAGTAGAAGTTTTCTTCTTTCTAGTGAGAAATACCTGTTAAATATTGGTGCCGCTAAATTGAATCTTCAATGAGTCTTGTAAAAGAAGAAATTATCATTTATTGATTGATTCAAAACGATGAATTTGTTTTTCAAGATTCAGAATTCAGAAAAAATTATCTTCTTTCCAGTGAGAATTACCTGTTAAATTTCGGTGCCGCTAAATTAAATCTTCATTGAGCTTTGTAAAAGAAGAATTTATATTTTATTGCTTCAAAACCATGATTTCAAGATTCAGAATCTTGAAACTTCTTCTTTTCCAGGATTCAGAATCTTGGTAGAATCTTTAAAGAATCCTCGTGTAAACAGGACTTAAACAAATTATCAAACAGGATATAATATTATTTTTTAACAAGTTTTACATTAAATGTTAAATTTTACTGTTATGGGCGGTGTTAAAATCCGAATTTGTGTTGCTCAAATTAGATATTCTTTCGTCTTTTCTTATCTATAAACTATAACGCCTTTAAACAAACTAATTAAATGAAATATTGAGTTTTGATTGACGTAGTCAAAACTCAAAAGTCGGTACATAAAACAAAATCTCTAAGATTATACTATATGCGTTAGTATTTGAAACTGCACACTGCACATACTCGCATTATTCTATTACTTATACAATATGTTAGACTGGGGGACGTTATTGTGCTTTATTATAAATCCACCCTAATTCCAAGCCCTAAACGTCAGATGTCGTTAACGTTAAGTCGTGTTATTGCACAACATTATACGAGTTTACTGTGTACCAAGTAAACATAGTTATTATCTGCAACACTGAATTGTTTACTATGGGACAACCAAAACATCTTTGCACCTCTATGGATAGATTCACGGATGACTTATCTTAGCACATGTCACATAACTATAGCTAGATTCAGACCTATCTAATTATAAGTGTAAGTGGCTAATTTAACTAACCAGTGATCAATGTTTGCAGTTATAATTGAAATTGTGGATGCGCTGGTTGGTTAATTTAGCACTTATACTTGTAATTGGGTAGGTCTGAATCTAGCTTTTAGTTTAATGGATACACTTTCAGACAAGACAATCATACTGAAAATGATTGAACTAGAATAATAAATATCCAGGTAAATTCTAATAAAATAAGATTTTTCTAAATTTTTGAAAATGTAATAAAATATGATTTACTTCATCGTGCATATATTTTAATGGCATATAGTTATAGTAGGTACTTAACGTACTGACCATGGAACAAAGATTTTTTTTAAATTCGTAAATTTGAGTATAGTAGTTTTTGCAAGAGACACATTTTTATAACTGGATTGAAGATTGCATGGATTGCATAACTAAATCCCGTTTTACAGCAGTCAATTTATTTAAAATCCAATAAAACACCTCTTTTTATTCAACATCCAGTCGAGAAATCAATCTTCCATTAAAAAATTATATAAAAAATAAAAATATCCTTACACCAAAATAAAACTTAAAATACATGGTAAAATAAATTACATAAAACGAATTTGAAAAAATCATGTTTTGCTGAATAAGTAAATTTTTAAACTGGAATATATAATTGACTGAATTCAAACCAGGAATTTGTTGTCAGGCAAAATCATAATCGATTACGTTAAGCCTCTGTAACTCATGACGAAAATTATCGACAATTTTTTTAATGGTAATTTATTTAGTTGATGCTTGTATTTAAACTTACACCACTAAAAAATCTGACGTGGCCATCACACAACCTTCCGCCATATCTAGACTTTAAACAGAAATGTATACGTACAATCTGGTGCCCATTTAAAATATACAAATAAAAATCTAAAATATTCAAACACAGAAATTAGTATCACCTGAATCAAAAGATTCATTCACACGAAAACTCTTCTGTGTTGAAGCAATCCTCCGTTCAGTTACTACATTTAATAGCTTACTTATGACTTATATAGCGCTAGTATGCCAACTTGTCACCCGTCTCATCTGTCAATATTTTTTATGCAGAAACAAAAATCAACCGAACATGGATTACAAGATTTCAATGTTTTATTTGATAAATTTATTTTTTAAATTTTACTGCAGTTCTTGAATGCTACCAGATAAAGACAATTTTTTTATAACGTCGATTGCAAATAACTTTTCCTCTTATTCTTATTACAAATAAATACTATATTTATCCAAATTTATAGAAATTTTTGACACATAATCTTTTCAATCTTCAAAAAATATCACTTCCGGTGAAGATATTTGTACCAAAATCTAATGAGCTCTTCCTATTCGTGTACAATTGTAAAATACCAAATATCAAAATTTTTGGGTAATCCGTATTTGAGTTATCCAACAGACGGCATCGGCCCGGACCACACACATACAGACACACACACACACACACACGCACACACACACACACATACATACAGACATCATCGGGAAACTATCAAAAATGAGTTGTAAGGACCCTAATTCGTGCTCATCCACTAAAAACTCACTACCCGATTTTTTGCATGATTCCAATACCTTCCTTTACAGGTAAGCGGAAGGTAAAAAGCTACAAATAGGTAACACATAAATCTGTTACCAGGTATCAACAACAAAATATCGATTTGTTCTATCTTTTTTGAGACTTTTAATTTGACAGTATTATATTCAATTAGATTTAGGAAAACGTCAGCTGCCTTTTTAAAATGTTTCACTTTGCCATGGTAAAAGCTGTTTAGTTTAATAGGAATCTACATTTTAGTATTAAAAATAAAAATTTAAAAACGATTTCCAATATGTAAAAAGTTCCACCCTCTCTGTTCATGCATCCCTAGAAAAAACCCCGACCTTTTGTTCGTAAAAACAAAACTCGTGATACAAAACAAAAAACAGAAGCGTGCGCTCATCGATATCTCGGATATATCCGGGGTGGCTGCGGTCGGATATTTTTCGTGGCGCGGGTGGCATTGAAGGCTGTGCGCTGTGCCGCTATAACGGCAGGAACTCCGAGCTCTGCGGTTGCAAAAATCCTATTTCTGTGCCATTTGGCCGCGCTATGAAAATGCGAACGCGTATTATCAACTGCTGTATAAAACGCACAATATATCTCAACTTAGGTGTGGATGCCTCACAGTAGTTAGATTTATAACCATGTGTGTGCGGTTTTTACGCGTCAGTTCACTGTTACTCAAGGTTTTTAGTGGAGAAGAGTGTATTATACACGGTTTCCCAAAAGTTCCGGGACAGGGCTATAAGTTTTGAACGAGTGAAGAAAAAAAATTGAAAATTTGGGATCACTAAAGCGTTTGGGTCATTGACATATTTTGCTTGCATCTTGGTTTACATTATCGTTTACATATTATATGAACATACAACTATTAAAATGTAAGTAAAACTATTTACTAGATTAGTAGAATAAGCAGAATTAGGCGAGAGGTCGTGTACTGGCCACAGCAGATTTTTTAATAATTAAAATTGTGTGACGTTTCGACTTGTATTTTTGGTCATTATCAAACACTGAAAAATTACAAAAAGAATTAAAAAAAGAACAATCAAAAACCAAATAATTTTTAAAAAATTACATAATTGAACAAAGTAAATAATTAAAATAATATAAAAGAACAAGTCCAAATAATTTGGAAAAAAATTATTAAAGTCAAAAATAGAAAAAATATACTTACAAAGTTTTGTAAAGAACAACGAAAACTGATGGTAGTCAATAGAATTTAAAAAAAACCAAAATTGAAGTAGATGAATTTAAATAACCATTGGAATAAAAAATTATCGCTTGGTAACGAAAACATGTGTTTAAAGGGACAACCCTAAACAAAATATTCAAAAAATATCATGTTGAAACTCCCACAAGTTTTTAAACAATACGACAAACAAAAGAACTAACTAATATTTAAGATTTTGTAGTAGAGATCTGTAATGTTGTAAACAATTACTGACATCTGTTTGAGTATTGATTGCACAGAAGATTTATGTAAAAACTTTCAAGAATTTTTCTCTTGGTTAAATGACATTCAAAGTGGAGAATAGAAACATTGTCAAAATCAAAGCTATGAAGATTGTCTATGGAATGTTCAACTAATGCACTATGAGATGTATTGTTGTTTCTTAATGTTCTTACAAAATGAGGCCCACCAGTAAAGACAGGTAATTTTTAAGGCCAGAATCAGCTTCCCCGGACAATTTTACTCCGAAATACAAATTTTCGCCATGTTTCTACGACTAATAATAAATAAATAATTTTTTTAATACTGATATACAATGCTGTAACAACACTCGTTATAAACGAGGTTTCGTTATAGACATGGATTATTTTGGAGGGTAGAATCGTATTTCTGAGATAATTTTACCTCGATAACCAAATTTTTTCGGAGTTTCTACAATAAATAATAAAGATTTATTATGTGCTACCCTGGTTAAAGACACCCTTAAAAATGGGGCCCCCCAATAGAGACAGGTAATTTTAGAGGCCAGAATCGACTTCCTCGGACAATTTTACCCCCGGGTACAAATTTTCACCGGGTTTCTACGATTAATAGCAGAGAAAATAATTTAAAAAAATTTTATAACAGATAAATTCACATTCCAAAATTTGGATTTTAATGGAACAAACTATAGCAATTTTCAAAATTTATAAATGTCAAAATTATACTGTTGGACGGCTTATTTTCTTATAATTTAAAATAATTAAAATTTTGAGAATTTTTTCCGGGCTTATTAAACTGGCTCCAACTGGAAACAGGGGGGGGATACAAACTTTAGGTCGGTAAAGAGATTTTCAACCCCAAACAATCCTCGAAAAGCATTTTATTAATAAAGTTATTGCATTTTGAAATTTTTTGTGAGGTTATTGGTTGGGTTAGGCCAATTTTTATTATATAATTTCAAAAAGCCAATGTATACTCCGTTCCAAAATTTGAATTACAGAACTAAGGGATGAAAACAATGACGACTTTTATTTAAAAAATTAATTTCTCGTAAACGGGACCAGATATCGATGCGCGGTTTTCAGCAGTGGATCAAGCATGAAATAGGCTTCATTTGGACTAGCACGGCTATAACGATCATTCGTTATACGACCTCGTTTATAGCGAACATTTAATTAATTTAACAATAACTTTGATTCTAGGAATCGGAAAATTCTGAAAATTAGTATACTGATGTAAAAAATCTGAAAAATCCAGTTATGAACCCAAATTTAAAATCGGTACACCCATTTTGGGTGCAAAATATATATCTTTATTACTACGCATAGAAATAAGCTGTAAATTTGTATACTTATGTTTTAAAATATGAGAAACCCATTTTAGAACCTTAAACTGAGTTTACTACACCCATTTTGGGTGTAACATTTATTTTTTAAATATTGGATATAGAGAAAAGCTATAAATTCTTGTAGTACCTAAAGAATTATATTTATTTTTAAAATATAGATACATCCACCCATTTTAGGGTGTTGTAGATATTTCAAGAACTATATCAGATATTTAGATGAGGTTTTCAATGATGATTTTAATCATGCATTTAAATAATATTTATACACAAAAATCTCTCCTGTGGTGACTCTCCACTAATATCTATGCGAGTCAAATTCAAATAAAATAAAATATAGAAATAAAAATTGCCTTTTTGATTTGATATTAAGTATTTTGTGATAAATTTTATTAATAGTGATTTATTCACATAAATTAAAGCAGTACTTTAGCTGTATCTAGTACAATTTAAAAATTTAAATAGAATTTATATTTTTATTGTTTAAAAAATTATGACAGTGACAGTTAAATCAAATTCACGAAGAAAATAGTGTACACAACTCTCGGGAAAGTGTCCATCGATCACTTTCCTCGCTCATTAAGTTTTAAGTTGTCCCTTGAAACACATGTTTTCGTTACTAAGCGATAATTTTTTATTCCGATGGTTATTTAAATTCATCTACTCCAATTTTGGGGGTTTTTTAAAATTCTATTGACTACCATCAGTTTTCGTTGTTCTTTACAAAACTTTGTAAGTATATTTTTTCTATTTTTGAATTTGTTTGTAAAATAATTTTTTCCAAATTATTTGGACTTGTTCTTTTATATTATTTTAATTATTTACTTTGTTCAATTATGTAATTTTTTAAAAATTATTTGGTTTTTACCTCTTGCCTCATATTCAATAAGAGAGGTATTAATTGTAATGGGTCAAAATTTTCGAGTATGAGTTTTTGGTGGATAAGCACGTTTCAGGGTCTCTACAATACGAATTTACTATTTTCACGATGATGTCTGTGTGTGTGTGTTTGTATGGACGTATGTATGTATGTATGTATGTATGGACTGACTATTTTTCGTCCACGATAACTGAAAAAGTATCAAACCTTTAATAACCAAATTTCATATTTAAGTTTTTAATAGTTTTCGTTAAATATATTGTTACATTATTTATTTATGACAATTTTTGCAATTAAAAATAAAAGAAAATATAATTATCTATGGGTACAGTTAATTATAAATACAATTTGCTGAATCTGGTAGTATTTAACAATAAAATAAAGTACAATTAATATTCTATCTTGTTGTCCATTATATGAAATTTGTTTCTACATAAAATTTGAATGATTATGACAGTGACAGTACAGTTGACATCTTTTGCTTGGTTTACATTATCGTTTACATATTACATGAACATGAAACTATTAAAATGTAAGTAAAACTATTTATTAGATTAGTCTCGAGATTAATAGAATAAGCAGAATTAGGCGAGAGGTCGAGTACTGGCCACAGCAGAATTTTTTATTTGGTGTCTTTAATATTAAAATTTAAATTAAACTGCCACTATATACACAAGTCGATTTAGGGCAATTTATGTGTGTAACGTTTTTGTTGGTGACACTAATATTGGCATTTACTTAACTGTCACTGTCACTGTGAAAGTTTATAATTAATAAACTATTCTAGGTTATAAGTGAAGCATTATAGAAAATATTAAATTTACTATAGCTCAACTTTACTTATTTTAAACGTAAATCAAACTCATACTGACATGTAACATAAATATGATAATATAAATTGTTGATAGAAATAATAAGAATTGTAAGCATGTAGCGTTTGATAATACGCGTCCTGGTCGTAGAGTCATAGAGCGCACGCCGGGAAATAACCGTCCTCGTCCTGTGGGTCCTGCCGATAAATTTCGGCACAAGTGTCGAAAATGTCACCGCCGAGCGGTAACGGCGCAGGGAGAGAGGTTTTTTATGTTTTGGAATTTTGTTGCTGTTGGAGTGTAGTAAATTAATAAGGGATAGGTTTATGTTAGTAAAATATTATAATTAATTTCACAATTAAGGGTCTCGTCTCCATAACAATATTTTGCGTGTTTAGAGGTGTAGCAGTTTCTGCTTTACTCATTGCATATTAAAAATTTGAAGGAAAAACAGGTACTAGATTTTTGTGAAAGAATTAATCTAGGATTATGCCCAGTTAGAATTCCGAAAAAATCTTTGGAATCCATATACAAAATTAATGAAAAACTGTGTTTGAAGCAATTTTTTACATGCTTTTTCGTATTATTAAGAGATTTATTAGAAAATGTAACTCGGCATAATCCTAGTTGCAATATTCGTCTGTGAATAAATTTATGAAATTTAGCTTTATCTATAAAACTTCGTGAGCATTGTAGAAATTGCTAGACTGCTTTTCCGTATTTTTAGCGAGCGTTTCTATGCATTAACATAGGACAAACGCGGTGTTGAGCTACGTGGATTCGATACCCTTAATACAATTCATTAGTAAAAGATGCAGAGAACATTTTTGACTACCCCATAAAAATACGCACAGCAAATTAATCAGAACATTCTGCAAATTGTGTCTAAGAGATCTGCCAATATAATATATTTTATTTTCTTAATACTGTTGTATGACGATCTAAAAATATTTTCAAACTGGTACTTACACATTTTATTCCAGTAATCATGGACAATTTATTAGGGTTTGGTTAAACTTGTATTGAATAAAACGTTATCACAGTTTTAAAATTCGTTATCGTGAAAATTGTACGGTGAAATTGGAACAAATTTATTATTTCCATTATCTTGTAGTTTGTAAATTTTGTAACAAAAGTTATAACCATATCGCTTTATTAATCAAAAAGCTACAAATATTATTCATTCTTTGAACTGTAGTTATTTAGTTCTATTGATTAAGATTTTTTACCTTCCGCTTACCTGTAAAGGAAGGTATTGGAATCATGCAAAAAATCGGGTAGTGAGTTTTTAGTGGATGAGCACGAATTAGGGTCCTTACAACTCATTTTTGATAGTTTCACGATGATGTCTGTATGTATGTGTGTGTGTGTATGTGTGTATGTGTGTATGTGTGTGTGTGTGTATGTGGTCAAGGGTGTTAGTCGCATAACTCAAATACAAATTACCCAAAAATTTTGATATTTGGTATTTAACATTTGTATTTGGAAGAGCTCATTAGATTTTGGTGCAAATATCTTCATCGGAAGTGATATTTTTTGAAGATTGAAAAGGTTAATT
Organism: Agonum fuliginosum; assembly: GCA_947534325.1. Lineage (NCBI taxonomy): Eukaryota > Metazoa > Arthropoda > Insecta > Coleoptera > Carabidae > Agonum > Agonum fuliginosum. The sequence continues at coordinate 326,513 of OX384035.1, read as the reverse complement.
GTCAAAACTGTATATAAATTTGGATAAATATAGTATTTATTTGTAATTAGAATAAGAGAAAAGTTATTTGCAACCTACTTTATAAAAAATTGTCTTTATCTGGTAGCATTAAAGAACTGCAGTAAAATTAAAAAAATAAATTTATCAAATAAAACATCAAAATCTTGTAATCTATGTTCGGTGGATTTTTGTTTCTGCGTAAAAAATATTGACAGGTGACAAGTTGGCATACTAACGCTATATAAGTCATAAGTAAGATATTAAATGTAGTAATTGAACGGAGGATGGCTTCAACACAGCAGAGTTTTCCTGTGAATGAATCTTTTTACTCAGGTGATGCAAATTTCTGTGTTTGAATATTTTAGATTTTTATTTGTATATTTTCAATGGGCACCGGATTGTACGTATACATTTCTGTTTAAAGTCTAGATATGGCGGAAGGTTGTGTGATGGCCACGTCAGATTTTTTAATTTCTATTTTAGTTTACATTTGTGAGTAACAAGTAAAATATCGTACAATACACGCAAGGAAACTGTTTTACTGCTTCAAGGAGGTGACAGGCTCGCCGGTCATTTTCTCCTTTCAGCAGTAAAAACTGTTTTCCCTTGCTAATAATGTAATATACTATACCTTCCGCCATACCTGTAAAGGAAGGTTTGGTATGCTAAAAATCGGGTAGTGAATTTTAAGTAGATGAGAACGAATTAGGGTCCTTACAACTCATTTTTGATAGTTTCACGATGATGTCTGTATTATATGTGTGAGTGTAGGTAGAATTTCTGTAGTATCACTCTATTCTTAATAACCAGAACAAGTTCTCCAACTTTTGCAATATTTTCACCACTATTTCCATCCTCAAATCCTCAAGAACAAGTCCATAGTTGGTCACTCCGCGCTCGGCATTCCTCCCTCGTAGTAAGAAAGGTTTGACGAGATGGACACGCGCCCTAGTGTCCCGACTCCCGACTCCCTCCCTCGGGATCTAATATCGTATCCCGGTCTCGCATTCCAGGCTCGTTATCCGCCGGGAACTGTCGGATTGTAGTCCCAGGAATGCACTGCCCCTGCCCGGGAGAGAAGGGAGAAGACATTTTTTTCGACCCCCAACTTTGAATTTCAAACATTCCGATGGAATTCGTCACGGATATCAATTATCTATTGTTATTGGTTGTGTAACAAAAGTTGGTTAAATTTTTGGGTTTGGGGTGGACATACAACATTAGAAAATAAAATTCTTATAAGAAAATTCAAATCTAGAAAATTTATTACGTCAAAATACTGCAGTAAAAGATTCATTCCCGCAAAATGCAAATTTAGAATTTTAGATTCGGCATACATAGGCAAACATAGGAAGACACAAACACAGGAAGATGTAAATCTAGATTTAGAAAACTAGCATGTTTCCCACATACTCGGTTTAAATTATAAGTTTTCTAGATTTGCATCTTCCTGTGTTTGCATTTATGCCGCGAATATAAAATTCTGGTGGAAGTTTGATTTTTCGACTGAATATTAAATGAAAAGAGGATTTGTTGGAGAAGCGGTCAATTTATTTAAAACTAATAAAACACCGACGTTTCGACTAGAATTCAGTCTTCCTCAGGGTGTTGATACATACAAAAACATACAATCATAATACCTACATAATATTTTTTTAATTTTAATAACCAATTATGTAAGTCTGCTTACCTATTGTATGATTGTATGTAACTTATTTTGATTGTATGTTTTTGTATGTATTAGCACCTTGAGGAAGACTGAATTACAGTCGAAACTTCGGTCTATTATTGGATTTTAAATAAATTGACTTCTTCTCCAACAAATCCTCTTTTTATACAATTCTAAATATGCTTTTTCCAGTGAACGAATCTTTTACTGCAGGATTTTGCTTATTGCTTATAAATAATGTATTAAGATTGGACGTTTTTTCGGCAAAATGCTATTAAATTTGTATACATATTTTTGTGTTTTCTTTAGTTTCGTCAAATTTTTATTGATTTTAACTGAAATCAAATTTGAGTATTGAATTTCAATTAAATGAATTTTCTATTGAACATTAATTTGCCAATAAACACTCAAAATCATTATAGTTATAGAGAGCTAAATAATAGCTTCTATAATATTTATTATAAGTTTGAATCTCGGATTTAATAATTAAATATGCTTTTTTATTTACTTTAAATTATTTTTTTCTCCTCGAGTGAATTCTAATCGGAATTTGTTTAGCAACTTGAGACGCGTGAAAATAGATTAAAATTTAAATATAAAACGAACAAAGAATGTCTCGTGTTACAATGTCTCGTTGAAAAGTATAAGTAGAAAATTCACTTTGGTATTTTTAATTAAACATCAACCATCACTCGATGTAACTCGCGTTCGACACAAAACATTCAACCCAACACATTACGGCGAAAGAATTCAACCGAGATTTCTACTTGGAACAAACAAATTTCATTCTAATAAATTTTAATCTTTTGCGGAGATAGATTCCAGACAATAGACGAGCATATAAAGTATTGAAAGTTAAGTTTTTTATACATTACGAATGCAATCGACAATTCTGATGTCTTAATTTTACTTCAATTTTTACCTCTCGCCTCATATTCTATAAGAGAGGTATTGTAATGGGTCAAAATTTTCAAGTATGTACGAATAAGCACGTTTCAGGGTCTCTACAATACGAATTTATTATTTTCACGATGATGTCTGTGTGTATGGACGTATGTTCGTATGGACTGACGATTTTATGTCCACGATAACTTAAAAAGTATCAAACCTTTAAAACCAAATTTCATATTTAAGGTTTTAATAAGGATCTTAATATCGGATAGGATTTTGGTAGAAATCCGCAAACCGGAAGTAGTACTATTTGAAACTTGATATACACTCGAGGAAAATAAAAACGCACCACTTGAAAATGCACCAAAAATGACACAATTTCAAAGTGCGATATCTCGGCTGAATTTCGACGAAATTGAACGAATCTTCGAGTTCTGAAAACGTTGAAGTCTTATCTTTAATGTGATGATAGCCAATGTTACAAAAATCCACTTCACCCTCTCCCGCCCCCCTAAGAAAAACGAATGTATCTGATGTCCAAAAAGGTCCAACTTTGGCAACTCATACGGGGTGACAAAAAAATCGTGGACCTTATTGGCCAACAGAGTAATAAAGATCAGACTTTTTCTTCAAGGTCCGCAAAATTTCAAGTACCTACGATGATTTGGCGCGAAGTTATGAATTTTTGAAAAAAAGTGCCTTTTGAGGTTTTTGGCCATAACTTTTGCACGAAAATCAATAAATTTTGGATTTCCGAGAACGTTGAAGGTTTCTCTATTCGGCCCTGTAAGTTAATCTGCCACCAAACCCGATCCACCCCCTGCCACCCCCGGATAAAAAAACATGTTTTTGACTGAAAAATGTTCAATTGTAGCAACTTGTAGCGTGAGTAAAAAAAATCGTGGACCTTATTGCCCAACAGGACAATAAAGTTCAATCTTTTTCCTTCAATTTTCTCAAAATTTCAAGTACGTGCGATAATTTGGCACTATGAAACTATTAAAATGTAAGTAAAACTATTTATTAGATTAGTAGGATAAGCAGAATTAGGCGAGAGGTCATGTGCTGGCCACATCAGATTTTTAATTGAAATATTTAAATAAGGAGCCTTTTAAATCTCTATTATAATATTAATAAATTAAATTTCGTTGTCCCGAGCCAAAGTTTAAAAGTGAAGTTCACGATTCATTTCAATCTTGAGCGACGCTGAATAGACCTTGACGCCTCGCCTTCCTTGGCGTCGCTATTATCTGGAACTTCCAAGTAATAAGGCTTTATTATCCTTCATAAACAGCAGGTGAACGAGCCTTCACGTCCACCGAGCTGTCCCACTTGCATTGTTTCACAGCACAAAGAGAGCGATTTCTTTCTGCTTGTTTAATAGCGCTCAGATTCATAATTTGATTGTTGGGTATCAGAAATGATTGTGTGCGCGAACAAGAACAATTGAATTAGGGTGTTTTTGTTTGTTTAATGATGGTTTCAGTTATGCCTGCTATTTGGCAATTGTTTCTTCTTTTATTATCCTGAGAATAACACCTCGCTAAACCGGGTCAACAAAGACCAAGAGCGAAACAAAGAGAATAACTCTTGGAATTTTGTAGGTTGTTGAAACTTTTAATTTCCGATATGGGTGAAATAATTAGTCGGTATGTTAGGAATGTATAGACAAGTAAAGCGATAACAGATATACGTCGAATACAATTTTTTTAGTTCAAGGTCTCAACCTTTAAATTTAATTTTAGCATGAAAAACTTCCCCAGAACAATTCAAGGATGTGAATGTTCCTTGCTTTGCCTATTAATATTCTAGCGATTGCTAATGTCCGCCTTTAAAGCCCTGTTCGCACGAGAATTCTACCAAGATTCCGAGTTCTGGAAAAGAAGAAGTTTTCTTCTTTCTATTGAGAATTACCTGTTAAATTGCGGTGCTGCTTCGAAACTTCAATGAGTCTTGGAAAAGAAGAATTTATAATAATTTATTGATTGCTTCAAAACCAAGAATTAATTTTTTTCAAGATACCGAATCTTCATTTCCAGGATTCAGAATCTTCTAAGAAACCTCGTGCGAACAGGGCTTAATAACATTGTAAAATCCCAATTATTAAATTTCAAGAAATGTTAAATGTAAAACGTAATTGAAGTTTTAGACTCCTAAATTCTTTTACAAAAGAGAATCAAAGCTACATATTATGTTAATAATAATACATCTGACAATGGAAGAAATTATTTAATTGGTAAAGTAACAGGTAACAGTAATATTTATTGCTGTAAAATAATGAAGTGTTTCAGAAATACTGTTAATGTAGAATTTCAAGAATGTCAACTTGCTATATTTGCACATTAACATCCTATCAATATCCTAGCGATTGCAAATGTCCGCCCTTGGTAACATTATCTATGTAACATCCTATAATGTTTGTAATTTGGTAATAATCCCAATTATGAATCCTATGTAATTCCCTGAGATGTTTGTATTGGGTATGTTTCATATTTTTGATTGTACTCAGGATGTAGCTAGACTTAATTAAAGTACAAGAATATGATATTTTTAAACATCCTATGAACGATTCATATTAGTATTAATATCGTATCTGCCTCGTCTCGTCTCGAAATATTGGTATTAAAATTTTACTTAAAAAAAATCTTTGACTTCCAGTTTAGTACTATTATAAACTGTACTTCTGCGTATTACTAGATTAGAGAAGTTTATATTCTATACTTTCTTGCCAAATATTTAAAATCGAATAAATGAAATTTTCCATACTTATCTCGACTTGAAATTTTGTTTACATGGTTCTTGGCGACTATCTCGAAAACGAAGACAAAAAATATATTTATTCTGAATGGTACAGTTGTCAAAATAACCATAAAATAATGTGGATAAAATGTTATGCTCATTATATTTATATCTACCTACTACTGTAAGTTTATATCCTGATACTTTATTTATTTTCGTTAGAACAATAAATAAAATCAAACAAGGAAGTTGTTTTAGGATAAGTATGATCAGTATTTTAGTAATCTATAAGGATAAAACATACTATCGTATATAACTAACTATTTTTCGAAATGAAGAAGTAGGTATACTAGTTAAATTCTTGCATCTATCTTAATATTAACATAAGTTTAAATGTGGCGTTAAAGAGTAAAATGTAAAAGCTTTTTCCGTTTCTTTCTTTATTAAAATTCACCCTCTTAATGGCATTTCATTCAACTCTTTGAATATTCACGAAAACTTGAAAAGTTCATTTTCGGTCCTTCTTTTTATTTTAACTGGGTTCATTACAATATTATTGCTTCAAATTCATTATAATTCAAACGAACATTTCAATGTTTAATGAGAAATTTAAATATCTCACACGTTAAATTGTTTTTATAAAAAATATTCACGTCATTTCGTGTATATAAAGAAATATTTTGTGAATATTTTAAAAATTTCCTTATAATGATTGAGGTTCAAATGTTTCAAAAATGCTGAAAATTTAATAAAAATATCTGATGAAATGTGCACGCGAAATATAATTTTAATATTTCCTCATAAAACGTGTCAAATAAATGCAATATCACCGTTTTAATTTTTAATAATTTTTAAACAACAATACAGCTTGTTCCACATAAAATAAGATAACTAAATTCAAAAGGATCAATTTGGTTTACAGTAGATACTGCAGTATATTTATAAAATGTATGATTTTAGTTTTTATTATCTTTATACGTGAAATAAAATACGTAAGTTTTAATTTTGCTCTTTCCTTAAGTCCTGTTCCTTTGAAGATTTACGGAGATTCAGAATCCTGGAAAAGAAGAAGTTTTTTCTTTCTAGTGAGATTTATCTGCTAAATTGCGGTGTCGCTAAATTGAATATTCAATGAGTCTTGGAAAAGAAGAATTTATAATTTATTGTTTGCTTCAAAACCACGTAATTATCACTAGAAAGAAAAAACTTCTTCTTTTCCAGGATTCGGAATCTCCGTAAAATCTTCAAAGAATCCTCGTGCGAACAGGGCTTTAGGGAAAAAATGTCTTTATCTAAAACAACTTTCTTTAGTTACTTTTAAATTAAGGATTTCCAGATCAGTTTTCATTTTCTTTTTCAATAATTTTAAATTTTCATGGACAGAACAACAGAATAGTTTGTGACAACATAGTTTGATTCGTAAAGGTTCTCGTCTTCGTAACAAAATATTGCTTATTTAGAGGTGTAGCAGTTTCTGCTTTACTCAATGCATATTACAAATTTGAAGGAAAAACAGGTACTAGATGTTTGTGACAGAAGTAATCTAGGTTTATGCCCAGTTAGAATTCTGAAGAAATCTTTGGAAATGAAAAAGTGTGTTGTAAGCAATTTTTACTTGCTTTATCTTATGATTAAGACATTTATTAGAAAATGTAACTCGGCATAAAAATTGTAAACAAAATGAAATTTTGCTAGACTGCTTTACGTATTTTAGTCGAATATTTCCATGCCTCACCATAGGACAAACGCGGTGTTAAGAATTGCTGTAGCTCCATAAAAAGTAAACCTTCTCATATTTAGAACTTTCTTGCAACTGGCCATGAACCTACGCGCGCTAGAATCTAGAATAATCTCCATCTAACAAAGCAACATCCACAGTCTCATTCATCCATCAGCTGTGTAAGTGTGCTCTGCGCGATCCGCTTTTATTAAAAGTCAGAGAGAGACAAAGTGCGGCTGGGGTGATATCAATGGATGTTCCTCTACCCCAGCGACACTTGACAACGGAACATACGACGAGCGTCACTCGACAAACAGAAAAATGTGGGGAGATTTCGAAAGAGTGTAGAGTTTAGTTTTTTTTCTATTAGTTGCTTATTCTTCCGTGTAGCAAATATGCGGTCTAGGAGACCGACGACTACGAGCTTTACTGATGTTGTCCGTATCGGTTGCGATGCTGGTTGGCCTTTTCTATCTCAAAAAGCTGTGTTTAGTACCAAATGGGCTGTATTATATTTATATTGTTTTAGAGAAATACTTTCGGTCTCAGAGACCGATGTTAGCTGTAAAATATCTGGTTCTTTAGGGTGCAAATGAACAATTTTATCTTGGATTTTTATTACTCGTGACCTCATCTATAGTTAATAGACCGTTATTTTTACTGAGCCAAATAGAAAAAATCTGATGTGGCCAGCACACGACCTCTCGCCTAATTCTGCTTATTCTACTAATATAATACTTACATTTTAATAGTTTCATGTTCATGTAATATGTAAACGATAACGTAAACCAAGATGCAAGCAAAACATGTCAACTGTACTGTCATTGTCATATCATTCAAATTTTGTGTAGAAACAAATTTCATATCATGAACAACAAAATACTGGAATTTCAAAAAAGTGGAATATTAATTGCACTTTATTTTATTGTTAAATACTACCAGATTCAGCAAATTGTATTTAAAATTAACTGTGCCCATAGATAATTATATTATCTTTTATTTTAATTGCAAAATTGTCATAAATAAATAATGTACCAATATATTTAAGGAAAACTATATCAAGCTATACAGTATTATTTCCGGTTTGCGGATTTCTACCAAAATCTTATCCGGTGTTAAGATCCTTATTAAAACCTTAAATATAAAATTTGATTATAGACGGTTTGATACTTTTTAAGTTATCGTGGACGAAAAATTGTCAGTCCATGCACAGGCATCATCGTGAAGACAATAAATTCGTATTGTAGAGACCCTGAAACGTGCTTATCCTCCAAAAACTTATACTCGAAAATTTTGACCCATTACAATACCTCTCTTATAGAATATGAGGCGAGAGCTAAAAATAATATTTCAGATTTATTTCGCCACTAACAGACGATAAAACTTTTATGGTGGGATTCTGTTCAAATCTGTAGTTGCTACAGATCTATAAAACAATATTGCAATGAAATTTATAAGCATATGAACATTTTTATATTTGACAACAAATATTGATGTGATTTTGTTCAATATTTAAAGATATACAAATTTGTAATAGGTACTTACAGATTTGAACAGAATCCCACCATTAGTTTGTAAAAATTTCTCGGGTCCACAATAATTTGTGTATCTCACAGCCACAGCGTAAAATTTCTCACGGTTCGCATGGAAACAAACACAGTAATCTACGTGAAAGCTGAAAGTTTGGTCCGTACGAAGTATGAGGTGCACACAAAGCGAGTGTTTAGATAATCCGTTGGTCAACACAGAGTTGGGAGACCACCACAGGCGATACACATAGTTCGGGATTAGCGGCACGCGCTGCTAAATAGCGAGGATGCTTAGCCATTGACACCGGCCTCCTGACAAGACAGATAGATATTCATTCAATATAAATACAGATTCATAATATACGTTGATAAAGTGATGAAGGTTATAGATGTGGGAGGAAGTCGTGGGAAAAGGGTAAGAATAAAATTCAGGAATTGACTAAAACTGTAATTACACAACAGCTTTTTATTTCGCCGGATAAATTTCTGTCTATATTGAAACCTTGTTGCCTAGCAATTTGAAAAAAAAAAATCTGCTGTGGCCAGTACACGACCTCTCGCCTAATTCTGCTTATTCTATTAACCTCGAGACTAATCTAATAAATAGTTTTACTTACATTTTAATAGTTTCATGTTCATGTAATATGTAAACCAAGATGCAAGCAAAAGATGTCAACTGTACTGTCACTGTCATAATCATTCAAATTTTATGTAGAAACAAATTTCATATCATGGACAACAAGATAGAATATTAATTGTACTTTATTTTATTGTTAAATACTACCAGATTCAGCAAATTATATTTATAATTAACTGTACCCATAAATAATTATATTTTCTTTTATTTTTAATTGCAAAAATTGTCATAAATAAATAATGTAACAATATATTAAAGGAAAAGTTTATCAAGCTTCAAAAAGTACTACTTCCGATTTTCGGATTTCTACCAAAATGTTATCCGGTGTTAAGATCCTTATTAAAACCTTAAATATGAAATTTGGTTATTAAAGGTTTGATACTTTTTCAGTTATCGTGGACGAAAAATCGTCAGTCCATACATTCATACAAACACACACACGCACACACATACACACACACAGACATAATCGTGAAAATAGTAAATTCGTATTATAGAGACTCTGAAACGTGCTTATCCACCAAAAACTCATACTCGAAAATTTTGACCCATTACAATACCTCTCTTATAGAATATGAGGCGAGAGGTAATTAAACAATTTTTCGAGTCAGATTGCTGTTAGGTGACAAGGTTGAGTTGTCAAACAGAAATTTTGCCTTTCGGCTTAAATCTGTACATTTTGTTTCCCTTAATTAGTGAAAATAATATATTATATTACAATAAATAAATAATACAGTAATTGTTCATTTAGTGCATTTGATTCAATTCATTTCAGGGTTTTTCTCCTTTCTTCTACTGTTTTTTCATGACAAATATATAATATATATATATATATATATATATATATATATATATATATATATATATATATATATATACACTTTGTAATAATAAATTTATTTTATTGAGAAATGTATGAAATGTAAGCTGGAGAGGATATAATTATTGTAAATCTAAATCAATGAACAAATTTTTGTTGTTGCTTTATTAATTTTGAAGAACAGAAACTGGACTCCATAAAGCATACTGTCGTCCTGCATATTATTAAAATATAAATGACATATTTCCTCACATGCGCTAATTCTAAACCTTCTAATTAATTGAACGCGACGTATGTTTTATGTTTTGTAAATAAAATAAATTTAATAAAACTTTATCTTCTCGAATTGTCATAATAATGTCATTTATGCAAATAATATATGAATAAGAGGGGGACTAAATTAATATGATTTGTACTTTATTAATATTTGCGTGAATGTAAATATGATAACACAATACAGCCGCGGAGCCGTTGTTGTTATCAGATTGAGAAGTTACAGGTGCACCACGTTATGAAGTGTGTTCCACATTGTTTTTGACATTGACTTTGTGCGTAAACATTATTTGATGGAAGATTGATTTTTCAATTGAATGTTCAATTAAATGGAAAATTTCTTAAAGAAGCAGTCAATTTATTAAAATTCAATATAACTAACGTTTCGGCTACAATTCAGTCTTCGTCAGGGTGCTGATACATACATCTTCTTGCATAATTCAGTTGGTTGATGACTGTTAAGTGTACAAATGTAAAATATACCAAATATCAAATTTTAGGGTACCTAATTCATATTTGAGTTATCCGATCTTGTCCACATACATACATGCATTGTACAATTTATTGCAAGGAAGTTGACACACAAAATTTATGGATTTATTTCAACTTTCCTCAAAAAATTGTATATCTTAATTTTAATTTCTAATCTCAAAATTGAATTTAGCTTTAAATAAAACGTTTACTATAAAATCATATTATTTCAAATTCAATAGTTTTCTGTATTAACAAAGTTATATTGGACAAATTTCGTTGTACGTCTCGCTGTATTTGTATATTTTGTCGTGGTTTTCACAGCAGAATAAATTCAAATCCTTTCTTGTACAATTCTTCCTTTGTGTAACAATTCCACTTGGAGTTGTAGAGCCACACATCCACATCCTTGCGTCGCTCGAATCCTTGCAAGGATCCACATTCATTGATGTTTCCGCCGGTACAGGTGCGTACCTACGAGTTTTCTGAGGGGTTCCTGTCCCCGTAACAAAATATTGCGTGTTTAGAGGTGTAGGTTTTGCTCTACTCATTGCTTATTAAAAATTTGAAGGAAAACAGGAACAAAATAATTAATCTAGGTTATGCTCAGTTAGAATTTTGAAAAAATCTTTGGAATCCATTTAAAAATTATTACAAAATGTAGCTCAGTATAAACCTAGTTTAAATTTTTGAAATTTTGCTTTATTTGTAAAACTTCTTGAGCATTTGACTGCTTTTACGTATTTTGGCGAGCGTTTCTATGTAAAACAAACTTACGATTCTTTTTTGTGCATTGAAAAACAGAATAAAAATAATAACGCTTGTTTACGATAAACTTTAAAATGACATATTAAAAATAAATTAAGTTTATAATAGTTTGTATGTAACTACTTGAGCAGCAAGGCATAGTTTATTTTATAGACCGGGATCTCTTGACAGGTGATGGTGTCCGATTTCATACAGCATGTCTTTTGGAGAATAGCATATATTGACTTTATGACAACATAGAAAAACGGTTATTAAACCCTTGCACGCTTTCCGGTCATATGGAAAATTGAATTTCCACTTGCACAAAACAAATTTTATGAGGCATGATTTTTTCGCACGCGTCCAAATTTAGTAAAATGAGCCCTCGGGCAAAAAAGTCTTATAAAATAAGTTCTTTTTAATATTAAAATTTAAATTAAACTGCCACAATATACACAACTCGATTTAGAGAATTTTATATGTGTAACGTTTTGGTTGGTGACATTAATATTGCCATTTATTTAACTGTCACTGTCACTGTAAAAGTAAATAATTAGTGAACTATTCTGGTTGATAAGTAAAAACATTATAGAAAATATTGAACTTATATGTTTTCCACTACTAAATTCATTAATTTTATTGAATAGAAACTAATTTAAAGTAAAACAGATTTGGAGGTTATACTGACGTTGTGACGTTCTCAGGTTTGACGTTTGACAATTGAAGTAAATGTCATCTGATATTGCTAATACCAACCTTCTAAAAAATATGCTGCGTTTCACAAAGTTAACTTTGTAAACGCCAAATAGAAAAATATTTCTTTCGCACACAATTGTAGAAAAAATATTATCCGGATCAGAAGTAAAATATTGAGGTGGTCCAGTTTTTACAGAATGCCCCATCAGAATTTCCCCCCCGTTAGCTACGCCGCTGGCAGCTCTCTCCATCTTCGTCTAACTTTTAATAAAAGCTAGCGCTGTACGCTCGCTCCCTGATAGATGACTGCCGCCCCGCCGCGCCGCCTGTGATATTAAACGGGGTCCGGGGCACAGCCACCGCTGATTCTTCTTCACTTCTTCTCCGGAACGTTATTTTGTTTTTCTTACAGAGAACGCGGCGTCGCTCAAGAATTCTCATTCTTTGTTTTTGTTTTATTTATTGAAGGCTGGATATAAATAAGAAGAGTTGAGTTGAGGGCGGATCATTAGGGAGATGAATAGTTTATTTGATATTTTAATTGTTTCGTAAAAATGTATAATTTACCTCAAATACTAAATATCTACAAGGCAATATTATTTATAGTCCAAGCAAAGCGTGCTAAAAAAGGGGGTAACCGTGCATTTTGGGTAGGCAGCGATTTTATTTTTTTGTATCGTAGGGAGGTCAGCCGTGATTGTAAAACCGAGTTTTCGGGACGGGGGGTGTTGTCATTCGGCCGCCATCTTAAAATTAAAGGTGTAATTTATTTTTTAATTTATCTCCGTAACCGTGAGGCTGACAAAAATTTTGTAGAGAGCATTTTTGTAGCTTATACAATTATCTATAACTTTTGTTAATAACTTTTTCGCATAAGATCAATAATAAAAAAATCTGCTGTGTCCACCACAGTACTTTCCCGACTATAAGTTTTAATAACTTATTTTCGTAACGCCTTTAATTTTATGCTTTATTCAGCAAAATTTAAATAAATTTTTCTTTTTTTCCCAAACTATTTAAGTTGATACCAACTTCGACAAAATTTAAATAACATGTGAAAAAATCTGATGTGGCCAGCACAGAAAAAATTTGAATAATTTTTTGAGAAACAATTGAATATCGCATAAATGTCATTTTTTACAATTTTTACTAAACTTATCTCCCAGAGAGCTTTAAATTGATATCAAACTCGGTATAATTTGAATAATGTATAATAAAAAAATTGACGATCGGTTAAATGATATTTTATTTTTCTACTAGAATTATTTTTCCGAGAGCTTTAATTTGATACCACACACGATAGTATTTTAATAAAAATAAATACCTAAGTTACGTTTATAAAGTTGGTACCACTGGTTGAATAAAAAAAAATTGAACAATTTTTTGAGAAACAATTGAAAATCGCATAAATGTCATTGTTTACATTTTTACTAAACTTGTCTCCCCGAGCGCTTTAAATAGACACCAAACTCTACCTCGACGGTATTTTTCTATTTTTCGTCTTTTTTTGCTCATAATTTTTTTATTATTAATCTTATGCGAAAAAGTTATTAACAAAAGTTATAGATAATTGTATAAGCTACAAAAATGCTCTGTACAAAATTTTTGTCAGCCTCACGGTTACTGAGAAAAATTAAAAAATAAATTACACCTTTAATTTCAAGATGGCGGCCGAATGACAACACCTCCCGTCCCGAAAACTCGGTTTTACAATCACGGCTGACCCCTTTACGATACAAAAAAATAAAATCGCTGCCTACCCAAAATGCACGGTTAAATCACGCTTTGCTTGGACTATTATAGTATCATTAGTATTTTATAATTTTTACATAAATGCAATTTATTCTAATGTTCATTTTATTTGTTGCAGGTTTTGAAGGAAAGCCTTATCTACAAAAGGATCAGGTTAGTAATTTTTGTTTTTACTTACTTCTGTCCATACGTATGATTCTATTACAAAATTTTAAGCAAGGATAATTTCTAACATGATTTAACTTAACTTTAGCAAATTCAAGTTAAGAAAGAATTGTTGGGTATAAGATAGGGCGATGATATCCTTGAATCTGATTGGAATATAAAACGGACTGCGTATGCAGGAATCTAATGATGTAAAAAATTTCTACCAGTCTTCGACTAAAAAAAATTATGAAAACTGTGGGTAGAATTTTTTTTCGACAACAGATTTGAAATCCTTGTGGTCGAATTAATATATAACCAAATTTTAAGCCAATTCCCAATATTATTCCTTAGGCTAGAAAATAAACAAATTTTATCTTTTTGTTTTGTAATATTTTATAAATACCCCAATAAAAATTGTACCTCGTAGAATTTTTTTTGGATTCCTACATAATTTGACCCGAGGAATCCAATGGTGAAAAAATAAATTTTCCATTTCGACCAGTTTTCGATTAAAAAAAATTATGTCGAAAAATATTGGTCGAAAAAAAATTTCGATAGCAGATTTCAAATCCTCGGGGTCGAATTAGTATATAACCAAATTTTCAGTCAATTCTGAGAGAAAAAGTTATTTTGGCTAAAATTTCATCAAGGGGTGTACCTTCTTTTTTGGCCATTTTCCAAAACCTTTCATAAAAATTGAACCCGTTGAATTTTTTTCGCGAAAATTTGGATTTATATGAAATTCGACGCGAGGAATCCAATGGTAAAAAAATTACGGTTATAGCTACTCCCGCCTTTCACCTGAAAAAATTATCTCTAAAAGTATTAACCGAAATTTTTTTTTAGTACCACCATTGGATTTCTCGGGTCCAAAATAGGGTATAACCAAATTTTGAACGAATTGAAAATTTCGAAAATTTTCGACATTTTTAAAAATTTTCAAAGTGCATTTTAAAATTGTACCCGGCATAATTTTTTAAAGAAAATATGTATGTATATGTAGTTTGATACGAGGAATCCAGTGGTGTACTTAAAAAATTATACAAAAATATTTGTATCTTGATTTGTATAGTAGTAAAAAGAGTAGAGTATGGCGGGAGGTCTTGTGCTGGCCACATCATATTTTTTTAAATATAATTTGTATTTTGAAGTTTATCAGCTTGGGCGCATAAACTTACTCAGAAATCAAAACAACCAACAGAGCTTATTATGAATATTATGAGTGAATTTGAAAGCATCCACCCCATCACTCCCAGACATAATAATTCCTAGTATCCTTGTCGATATAAACACTGACTACCCTCCCGGTCCCTCGTGTTAATCCTGGACGCGCGGCAGGAGGCTTTTATTCCTGGATCACGCGTGTACATCCCAAGCAATGAAACAGGACGAAGGATGAAGCGATCAAGGATTAGCGGCGCCAAGCTGTGCTGTTGTGAGATGGATTTGAATTCGGTGGATGTAACCAAAACTTATTTTACTTTCCAGTGCGATAGATATTTAAAATTAATTACTAATAAATATGTACCTATGCTCACAATATATTTTAGTCTTGTATATACATCCAGACAAACTGATGTCAACTGCCACCAAATTATTATTATACAACCGGAAAGTGAATGATGTGAGTGATAATGTTAACGCACGAGACAATCTCACGAGCATTCGATAGACACTTTCTAGCGAGTCATGTACTCTATTTTTTCTACGACTATAAATATTAAACATGTTATTCATGATTATTCACATCATCTGTCATCTGTCAAAAAAATCTGACGTGGCCATCACACAACCTTCCGCCATATCTAGACTTTAAACAGAAATGTATACGTACAATCCGGTGCCCATTTAAAATATACAAATAAAAATCTAAAATATTCAAACACAGAAATTTGCATCGCCTGAATAAAAAGATTCATTCACAGGAAAACTCTGCTGTGTTGAACCATCCTCCGTTCAATTACTACATTTAATATCTTACTTAGGACTTATATAGCGCTAGTATGCCAACTTGTTACCCGTCTCAACTGTCAATATTTTTTACGCAGAAACAAAAATCAACCAATCATGGATTACAAGATATCAACATTTTATTTAATAAATTTATTTTTTAAATTTTACTGCAGTTCTTTAATGCTACCAGATAAAGACAATTTTTTATAACGTAAGTTGCAAATAACTTTTCCTCTTATTCTTATTACAAATAAATACTATATTTTTCCAAATTTATATACAATTTTGACAATTAACCTTTTCAATCTTCAAAAAATATCACTTCCGATTAAGATATTTGTACCAAAATCTAAGGAGCTCTTCCAATTTATATACAAATGTTAAATTCCAAATATAAATTTTTTCGGGTAATTCGTATTTGAGTTATGCGACTAACACCCCTTGACCACACACACACATACACACAGACATCATCGTGAAACTATCAAAAATGAGTTGTAAGGACCCTAATTCGTGCTCATCCACTAAAAATTCACCACCCGATTTTTTGCATGATTCCAATACCTTCCTTTACAGGCAAGCGGAAGGTAAAAACCAATCCAGAATATTGAATTTCACAGCCAATCAAAATGAGTAGAATTGATTATTTTGTACTAGTAAGGTTGTGTGTCGACTATTCACTACTAGTACTTTTAGGTGACTATTTAACAAATGAACATATTTATTATAATCTATATTTCCCATATTTATTGCACTATTTCTATCTCTGAATTTTCTTCAAAGGTGTAGAACATTTTTCACTTGAAATTCACTATTGTGTTTGTAAAGAAACACCAAAATAGGTACACATAAAACACATTTTATCAAAATATTTGTTTTCTGAAATCATGGAAAACTGCATTTTTGGCATTATAATTTAAAACTGGATCGGATTCAATAAATAATCTCTTGAAAACCATTCTGGTAGTTAAATGTACCTTGTGCTTGCGAATATTACTCGTGCTGTTCACTCGTAATATTCATATCCAAGCACAAGGAACATTCGTAATACTACCAGAAAAATAATCCACATAACTACGACTACTAACGGTATTATAAGTGTATATATTTTAATGTCACAAGTTTTCAATAAAAAATATAAATTCTCTCAATTTTTAAATTATAACAGATACAGCAAAAATACTATTTACTGTAATTTATGAGAATTTAATCATTTTTAATGTCGTGTTTGTCAATTTTATGGTATTCACGAAATCACGAAATACTAAAGCCCGATTTATAAACTTGACGTTGCCGTTGCTGTTGCTGGTAACGTTGCGGTTGCAGTTAGTATGTGGCGATTTATAAACTCAAAGTTCAACTGTTGTTTTTGGCAAGTGATCATAACCTTTTTGGTATTTTCATATGATATTATTTATACATTAAATAATTACCTGATTGTGTTCAACTCTGTGAATCATCCATGTCAGTTGTCAGATCTCCAAATTATAAAATTGACATGCAAATTCAAAAGCACGTGATCCGATCGCTCATTTTCATTGGTTAGACGTTCATGTACCCCAACGGTGAACTTCAAAAGTTAAAAGTTGGTTATCTCGAACGTCATGCGTACGGAACGCCAACTACGAACAGGAACTGCAACGGATTTTATAAATGAAACATATGTTTCTCCTACATTTAACTTTGAACGTCAACGTCAACGGCGAACTGCAACGTCAACGTCAAGTTTATAAATCAGGCTTTAATGACAGGAAAAAATTATCAAACGTCATCAGAAAGAATAGCTCTTAAAATTTCAAGAAAGTTTTAGTAAAAACTTTCCTCGTGTGAACGCCCATTACAGTTGACAGTTATAGTTAACAAACTAATTAAACATTCCCACCATCTCACCACGAACCAGCCAACAAAACAATAAATAACCAAAACCCGCCCATTCACAGAACCATTGACTAGCATTTATCGTCCCATATATTCATAGCTCGGGTGGCAATGAGCTTGGGGAGGTCACGTGACGTGTTTACGCGTCCCACGGGGCAGACCGGGGCGGTAGCTCACGGCTCACACCGCAGGCAATTTGTAAATAGCCCCGACACGTGGCCCGGTAGGCTACACGTGGATGACACGTGCCGCAGCAGATATTGTCGACCACCCTGTATAATATGCTATATTGATATAGTCGCGATATTAAGTTAGCTGCTTGCTAGGGTTCAAAGTAATTGAAGATTGGTACTATTAATCGGGAAAAATTAGAATCTGGATATTCGAAAAAACAAGTAATTACGAACTTGCTAGTACCTTAAAGTTTCACTTTTCGTTCTAGATACATAAATAACTATAATTTCTAAATTCTTGGATTGTTGTTATGCTACGGGCTTGAGCCGAACCGGGCCCGATATGCTACGGGCTTGAACCGACCTGGGTCTTTCATGCTGCAAGCATAGCCCGAGCCGAGTTTTTTAAATTAAAATCTTATTTCTAAGTTATATATTACAATAATTTCCTACAGTTACTAAACAAATTTGGAGAGCATTATACTAAAAAAAATTTGTATGATATGTAACACGATAACACGTACACAAACTAAATTTTAGAGGTTTAGTTAGACCGAGACAAGTCGGGCCGGGCCGGGCCGGGCTTCAAAAAATCATGGGCCGACAGGGCTGAGCCGAGCCAGACCGGGCCAAGCTTCAAAAAATCATGGGCCGGGCAGGGCCTGGCTTTGAAAAACCATGGGCCGGACAGGGCCGGGCCTTAAAAAATCTCGGGCCGGATAGGGCCGGGCTTCGAAACATTATGGGCCGGGCAGGGCCGGGCTTTGTTTTTATTTTAAAATATCGGGCCGGGCCGAGCCGGGCCAAATAGCAGGTGGGCTTCGGGCTGTCCGGGCTTTGGTAAAATTTGAAATTGTCGGGCCGGGTTGGGCCGGGCCTAATAATAGTCGGGCTTCGGGCGGGCCGGGTTCCAAAATTACGGCCCGTGCAGTGCTCTACCGTGAGCTATAAAGTGACGTTTATGTGAAAGAAATTCGTGTGTAACTGTCAAATGATAATATGACCGTGCGTGTAAACAATCTTATAAGGTGTAATGTTCTGTATCCTTAAATTTCCCATCCCTCAGTGTTCGTTTTTCCCATGCTCACGTTTTTAATCTCTCTGTAGATTCAAACAAAACACTTGCACTTTGACAAAGTCATCAAGCTTAACTAGTCTCTCTATTGGAGTTTAAACGGCTTTTTAGTCCCCCTGTTTACCTCCCCCAGGTCACGTGATCTACGATAGATGCTATCGCTCCACTGAGCCGATGTTAGATCTTTAACTGCCGCTGTTTGGAACATTTAAATCTCTGATTTGACGTGTGTGGTGCGTGCTTGCACCACGGGAGGTTCATGTTTTATTTTATTTATAGTTAATATCTAGCTGGGTTATTGAAATAAATCTATGTTATTATAATATTACATGAACCAAACAATGATTTTGTGATTAGTTATGTATAAAATAATTATTTTATGTTATTATCAACGGTTTATGTACAATGAGTGAAACTAATTGAAATATAATATTATGTTCTAAATTAATATTTTATAAGCTTCATAGTTCATAAAATGAAGTATATTATTGATATTGTAATTCTTCTCTTATTCTAATATCGAATATGAACAAAAGTTAAAGTTGAATCACTTTATTATAGTTACCAAAATGGAATAATCCTATAATTATTATGAAATGTGTGCAAATCTATAAATATGTAGGTATAAAAAATACTATAATATTTTTATTGAAATCAATTGTACTGTTTTTAGTTTTCTAGTTAAAAAAATCTGATGTGACCAGCTCAAGACCACCCGCCATACTAACTTTATTCTTTTTCTCACAAATATATTTTAGTCATTTTATTTAAACTGCAGAAGAAGATACCGTGAGATTTATTTAACGTGAAACATGGGATGTTTCATATCCATGGTTACGAATTTGACAGCAATGTATTAGAGCGATTCATTTAAAATAGAACATAGGCTGTCATTATCAAGTAAATATTACCTGTCAATTAGGGTTGTGTTGTTGAAAATAAGGTATAAAATTGAAGAAAAGGTGAAAATGATACGTTGGTATAATGCAGATGTTAGCCTCAGATAAGTACCTATCTGATTTATTTCGTGTATTTGAGAATTTGTTATAAACTGTATTCTGAAAAAAATATCTATTAAATGTTTATATTTCTTGCAACTTTTTTCATATCAAAAATGAGTAGAAATACATACATGTTTCATTTGCTATGTTCTATTTTAAATGAAACGCTCTAATACATTGCTGTTAAATTCGTAACCATGGATATGAAAGATCCCATGTTTCACGTTAAATAAAACTCACGGTATAAACGATATTTTACTATTGTCACTGTCACTGTCATGTCATAATTATTTAAATTTTACGTAGTAATGTTAAACGATCATGGACTACAAGATACCGTAATACTAAATTATAAGTATATATTTTAATTATTTGTAACTTATACCAGATACAAAAAATACCGATTGTAGGTAATAATCACATAATCTTTCATTTAAAATAAAATTGTCTTAAATTAATTATTTATCGAAATATGTTTATAAAGTAGACTACTTTCGATTTGTAGATTGAAACAAAAAATATAATGGCTTATTAAGACTCGTATTAAAACCTTAAATATAAAATGTGTGATATTTAACACGTACTTTGCCGTATCCTAGCTATGCAATGTTATTTTGAAGTTGAAAAATACTGTAAAAGTGTTTTCGTACCGAGTAAATTGTCACTTTATTATTGACTTCAGGATAATGCTTTTCTAAACATCTAATTGAGAAAGAATGGATCTACAGATGTGTCTGTTTAAAATTTTAAAAATAAATTTCTATCATAAGATAAAATTTTAAAAGGAAGAAGTGAAATTTTGTCATTCTTGTACCTACTGGCCAGAAAACACTCGCTACGTCAGTACATTTTATGCTGGATTTTAGCAGGTAGGCGAATTACTTCTAATCAAATGCCTCGACATTGTTATCAGTTATTTTAGCGTAACGGCCCTTGATTTTCTAAACTAAATTGTAAATAAAACGGTTCATTTTACAGCGCTCCTTTTCAAAAAACTTGCAGGTAAATCACAATAAACAATATAAGGTTTTATCGCGTATATTGTATCACAAAATCTCAATACGAAGTAGTATTACAAGCAGCAGCAGCAGCATTATCGTTTGCGATTATTTAAGAGTACGAATGCCAACAAGAGTGTATAAAATATACTAATCAGCTCTGACATTGTTTCAGTCACAAAGACCACACAGTTTTGATTGTGCGGAGCAGTTTGTTCGCATTTGAATCGCGATAATCCCCTGTGTATCGTGGGAACGATACAAGTTCTGTTCACCGGCGATGCCAGCGCCACGCCGCCACGCGGCAGGTACTAGACACGTGCCGATAAACTGCTGAACAGTAGGCTGCGACTGTGTGAAAAACACTTGAAGGATGCTCATGACATTATTTGTACTTGCTACATTGGTACTCTCATACTACGTACCTGGAAAGGCCGTTCTGTAACTGAAATGCGCCGAATACATTTTTTAGTTCGAGGTCTCTACCTTTAAATTTAATTTTGTAGATGAAAAACACCCACTTGACAAAATAAATTCAATAATGTGAACATCCTGGCTTGTTCCTTGCTATATTTGCCTATTAACATCCTATTAATATCCTAGCGATTGCTAATGTCCGCCGTTAAAGCCCTGTTCGCACGAGGATTCTTTGAACTTTGATGATTCTACCAAGATTCTGAATCCTGGAAAAGAAAAAGTTTTCTTCTACTGAGAAATCATCTGTTAAATTGCGGTGCCGCTAAATTGATTCGTCAATGAGACTTGGAAAAGAAGAATTTATAATTTATTGATTGATTCAAAACCATGAATTTGTTTTCTCAAGATTCAGAATTCAGAAGACATTTTCTTCTTTCCAATGAGAATTATCTTTTAAATTGCGGTGTCGCTAAATTGATTCGTCAATAAGTCTTGAAAAAGAAAAAATTATAATTTATTAATTGATTCAAAACCATGAATTTGTTATTTCAAGATTCAGAATTCAGAAGAAGTTTTCTTCTTTCCAGTGAGAATTAGGTACCTATCTGTTATCTGGAAAAGAAGAATGTATAATTTATTAATTTCTTCAAAACCATGCGAATTTGTTTTTTTAAGATTCAGAATTCAGAAGAAGTTTTCTTCTTTCCAGTGAGAAATATCTGTTATCTGGAAAAGAAGAATTTATAATTTATTAATTGCTTCAAAACCATGAATTTGTTTTTTTCAAAATTCAGAATTCAGAAGTTTTCTTCTTTTCAGTAAGAATTATCTGTTAAATTGCGGTCCGCTAAATTGAATCTTCATTGAGCCTTGGAAAAGAAGAATTTATAATTTATAAATTGCTTCAAAACCATGAATTTTTT
Organism: Agonum fuliginosum; assembly: GCA_947534325.1. Classification (NCBI taxonomy): domain Eukaryota; kingdom Metazoa; phylum Arthropoda; class Insecta; order Coleoptera; family Carabidae; genus Agonum; species Agonum fuliginosum. The sequence goes on along the minus strand of OX384035.1, from coordinate 304,004 downwards.
TCAAGATTCAGAATCTTGAAACTTCTTCTGATTCTGATTCCTGAAAAATAAGTAGTTATATCTCCTGGTAGAAGTTTATTTTTAAAATTTTAAAAAGGCATAACTGTAGATCCATTCTTTGTTTATTAAATTATTTACAATATTTTTCAACTTCAAAATGACATTGCATAGCTAGGATGCGGTAAAGTACGAGTTTCAGGCAAGTTTCAGACAGTCGTATAGTAATGGGGAAAAGAGTAGAATAGATAAAAAGTAAAATCGAGAGTATTCTAGGCATTCGGAAAAAATGTAGACGGGCCGTTTAAAAGATTCATTCACAGAAAAATAAAAAAATAACAAAACATGGCAAACTATTAATATCGACAAAACAAACAAGCTGGTAGTTAGTGAATTAATAATGATTTAAAACAGCAAATAGAACAACAACACAATAATTCAATAGTTACAGTGTTATCAATATAAACTTGACTTGCAGTAAACAAATAATTTAGTTCGCGTCTAAATTGCACGGAAATCGGAATCATTATCACAAATCAAATTTAATAATAACTCGCTATAAATCACATGTCCGTGCATTCATTTATCAACGGAAGGCGAATATTGCCCGAGGAAAAATACAACTAAATTAAATCGTAGAGCTTCAGACTATGTGTGTAGTGAGTATTGTGTCTATGTATATACGTATAATGATCTTGATCAAATAAGAGTTCGATTTAATTATTAAATTGCCAGATCCAAAGCAAATACAGATAAGAGTTATATTAAACACAGGTGTTTCATTCGCACTTGCTTTTTACTGTAATTTAGTTAAATGCAGAAAAAATATATTATGTCGCAATCATTTTATAAAACACTTTTTACCTCTCGCCTAGAGAGGTATAGGGATCGTGAAAAAATTCGATGTCGAGATTTTTGTCAATAAGCACGTTTTAGCACCTGTAGAACCTATTTTGACTATTTTCACGATGATATCTGTGTGTGTGTATGTGTGTGTGTGTGTGTGTGTGTGTGTGTGTGTGTGTGTGTGTGTGTGTGTGTGTGTGTGTGTGTGTGTGTGTGTGTGTGTGTGTGTGTGTGTGTGTGTGTGTGTGTGTATGTGTGTGTGTGTGTGTCTGTATGTGCGCCTACTATAGTCTTTCGTTCTGATTCATTATCTCAAATTCTACTGAATATAAAATTCTAATATTTTGCAATATACATTTATATATGTTAATGAAGAGCTGATAAGATTTTGGTAAAAATCTGTCAACCGGAAATGGTATTTTCTTGAAGAATTTTAACATTTTTTGCAAAAAATATAGGAAATACTGCGATAGTTACAATTTGTCATTCGACATTTGAAAGAACAAATTATCTTTTACAATATTTATTTAACATCGTTTCTAGATCTCTTACCAATAAAGGAAAATTAATTTTCAAAAATTTGTAATTTTACCTACCACGATTTGTAAATCATAATATAGGAAAAAATTAAAAACAAAAATGAATATGTCAATGTGACAGATGAACAGACGTATACACAATTTCTGAAATGTTTGTGGCATCATTTTAAAAGAAATGTAAATATTAATTAACAACTGAACATAATGTAATAAGGTAATAATAAAGTTAAATTTTTATCTATAAAGAGCTAATTAAAGAACTAAGAACTATAAAATTATTTTCAAAAAGTTTGTAAATTTATTGCAAAATTATAATTTAAGAAAGCCTAACTAAAATCAAATTCACATAAATTACAGTGTTAAAGCGAGAGGTCGTGTGCTGGCCACATCAGATTTTTCTAAATGGTGCTATAACATTTTATTACATAATATGTCGAGGTTTTTGGTACAAACTCTGAACTGAACTAAATAAACAACCCAATACGCTATTTGACTCCCACATACTCGGTTTTAGCCCACATTCTGATTGCATTGAATTAAATACAAAAATCTGATGTAGTCAGCACAAGACCTCTCGCCATACTCTACGTTTTTACTGCTATACAAATCCAGATACCAATATTTTTGTATATTTTTTAAAGTACACCACTGGATTCCTAGTATCAAACTACGTATAAATACATATTTTCTTTAAAAAATTCTGCCGGGTACAATTTTAAATCTACTTTGAAATATTTTTAAAATGTCGAAATTTTCGATTCGCTCAAAATTTGGTTATACCCTATTTTGGTCCCGAGGAATCCAATGGTGCCACTAAAAAAAAAATTTGGCTAATACTTTTCGAGATAATTTTTTTAGGTGAAATACGGGAGTAACTATGACCTTAATTTTTTCACCATTAGATTCCTCGCGTCGAATTACATATAAATCCAAATTTTCGCGAAAAAAATCCAACGAGTATAATTTTTATGAAGGGTTTTCGAAAATGGCCAAAAAAGAAGGGCCTACCCCTTGATTAAATTTTAGCCAAAATAACTTTTTCTCTCAGAATTAACTGAAAATTTGGTTATATACTAATTCGACCCCGAGGATTTCAAATCTGCAGTCGAAATTTTTTTTCGACCAACATTTTTTGACATATTTTTTTTTAGTCGAAAACAGTTTGAAATGGAAAATTAATTTTTTTACCATTGGACTCCTCGGGTCAAATTATGTAGGAATCCAAATTTTTACGAAAAAATTCTAATGGGTACAATTTTTATTGAGGTATTTAAAAAATGCTACAAAATCGAAGATAAAACTTGCTTATTTTCTAGCTGCGTTCAAATGTGCAAATAGAGCATACCAAAATGGCGGATAGCTTTATCCAAAGTTCCTCCATTGTTTTGTTCCTTCTATAAACTTCTATACTCTATAAGGGTATGTCGGCATAAAAATATAATACAATGCTCAGATTTATTAAAGCACTCCGCTTCGCGTCGTAAAATTAACCCTACCGCACTTATAATGTAAACTTTTTTGAATTTATATTTTAGTTAGTAAATTTGAAGCAGCCTGTATAAATTTTGTTAAGCTACACGCATTAAAATCTAACCCTTGGCTTAAAAATAAAATTAGCTTCTTCACTATTATTTGTAAAATAAAGGCTTCCAAAAAATGTTTCATTAAATGCAGGGAGTTGAAAAGATTAAACCGTATTTAAAGAAACAATAGTCGCACTGAGACGGGTGTTGGGGTGTTTGTTACATTTCCGGTACCTTTGTTTCCGGAGAGAAAGGAATTCGCAACGGATCACGGCTTGCAACCCCCACACCGTTCATTTGTAGCGAATCTTCAAACTGTGTACCAAACAGAAGTCGCTCTGCTTTACTTTCACTTGGGATTCATGGAAGATGTTGACAAGCTTCAAACAATCCGACAACTTTAAATAACACTCTGAGATGACGATGAAAGGGGTACATGTATTTTCACATTATTTGACCTACTCTAATTTTAATTTAGATCTCATTATTTGCACAGTTTGGATTCAATATTGAACTTATCACAAAACTTAACCAATTTTTTGAGTGATAGTTGTTAGTTCATTTACTACTTAAATTAAATCTGTGGTTACGACCACGGTTAAAAAATAATTCAGTTTGTCAACATAATTTTTTCTAGCGGTCAGAATGTGTAATATCTGTGGCTGTATCAGGGATACTATATAAACTTAAGTACTTTCTTATTCAAAATTGTTTTTATAATATAGATGAATATTTAGATTATTGTAAATGACTCTCTCTTACTTGACTTGTTTCTACACATTGTATTTTCAATGTCCCATGAAATAAATAAATAATTATTATTATATTGACACTGATTTAAATGTAAAAATACATTTTAATACTATAAATAATAACTTAAATTCTAGTTTAGGGTCTATGATCCATAATTATTTACCTTTAGATAGAAAATATTATGACAAAACCTGTTTAAAAATCCTACATTTTCTACAAGAAAGATCGTTGTTATAAATAAATAATTTCACAATATATGAACACAGTCTCATAGTGCATCTATTAATCTTCGTTATTCAGTTTATAAAACATGTTGATTTTACTCATTTCTCCTAAAATTAAAATAACCTATATCCCCATTTGGCATGAATCGTCCATAGGATGTTTAAAAATATCTTGTTCGTGTACCTACTTTAAGTACGCAAGTATATCCTAGCCACATCCTGAGTACGATCAAAAATTACATACTCCATACAAACGTCTCAGAGAATTACATGGGATGCATAATCGGGATATTACTACAAAATTACAAACAACAGGATGTTACATAGATAATGTTACCAAGGGCGAACATTAGCAATCGCTAGGATATTAATAAGATGTTAATGGGCAAATATAGCAAGTAACAAGCCGGGATGTTTACATTCTTGAAATGTTCTGGGGATTTTATTTTGTCCAGTGTTACTTTACCAATTAATAAATGACAGCGGCGATAATTTCTTCCATTGTAAGATGTATTATTATTAACATAATATGTAGCTTTGATTCTCTTTTGTAAAATAATTTAGGCGTCTAAAACTTCAATTGCGTTTTACACAAAATTAACATTACTTGAAATTTTTGCCATATGGTATACAATTTAATATCATTCTTGCAAGTTCAATATTTTCAACAGAAAAAGTGAATCAGGTTGTCAGGTTGTCTTCTAATTCAGTTTAGGAAGCGAACTGTAAACTTCTAGATAAAAACACCCTCTCTTGTAATATTTAATGTGGAAAACCAACAAACCGTTCCCAATTACCATGCTCATCTCAGTAGGACATCTTCTCTTCCGTCAATACAATCCAAAGTCACGCTGTGCTCTTCACCATATTTACCTCTAAATCGTACATCAACTCGTGTCCATCTGTTGAAAGAAATTAGCTCTCGTAGTCGCTCTAGTGTTGAACAAGGCCACTCCAAGTCCAGTGCGCCAATGATCCTTTTATGATCGACAAGTCTACCATCCTTGTTGAGGGTATCGACTCCACGTAGCTCAACACCGCGTTTGTCCTGTGGTGACGCATGGAAACATTCGTTCAAAATACGTAAAAGAAGTCAAATGTTCACGAAGGTTACAGATAAAGCTAAATTTTTTAAATTTATTTACAGGCGAAGATTTATGCCGAGGTACATTTTCTAATAAATCTCTTAATCATACGATAAAGCATGTACACACTTTTTCATTAATTTTTATATTGATTCTAAAGATTTTTCAGAATTCTAACTCGGCATAAACCTAGATTAATTCTTTCACAAACATCTTCAAATTTATAATATGCAATGAGTACAGCAGAAACTGCTACACCTCTAAACACGAAATATTTTGTTACGGAGACAGGGCCCTTAAAGAGTGTTGGATTATGTACGAGAGCGTTATAGTTTATGGTATTATTAAACAAAGATACCTAAATTAACATTAGAAAATTAATTTCGGAACTATTTTGTTCTGTAATATCAAAATTTAGACGCATTATTTAGTGAGAAACTTTAATAGAAATTGAATCTTTTTTTTTCTTAGGAGAAAATAGTCCCAACAATCAGTTTATATACTTGGTCACTGTACTTATGACCTTTCATTAAAGGGACACATGACCACGTGGATCCTGATTGGCTTTCAAACATGTACATAACGCTACCGTTGGTTTACGTGTTCCAGAAATCATGTCTTATAAAACTTGTTCTTTAATATACTATTAAGGTGTTCGTCTACCCTAAAATTTTCCACAGAGGTGTACGCCTTCCACGTTTACTTTAGTTATAATTGAAATATATGATGCTTTTACATTGAGTGTATTAACAAAGGATGTCTTAATGCCTCTATTTTTTATTTTTTGTCTTTGGCCTAGGAATTCGAAGTAAAAAGTAACGTTTATGTCATTATTTGATATGATTATAAATGGAAAGACAAATTTAAAAAGCAATCTTCCTTTTTCGAATAATTTTTGTTTTGCTTAGTTTATTTATACAATCTAGAAGTTATTACGGAAATACTGGAGCCATGTTTACAGTATTTTTAATTTCAAAATGACATTGATTACTAGGATGCGGCAAAGTACGAGTTTCGGGCTGGTTTCAGACAGCCGTAGTAGCGAAGAAAGTAATATCGAGAGTATTTTAGGAATCCTTAAAGCTTGAAATGTTCATTTCGACTATTTTTCCTGCACTACCGTGTGAAAACCTCCACCTAGTCACACAGCCATCCACCTGATCAGCGAACACGTGCACAGTGCCCTATCAGCCCCCACGCACAAGTGTCGCTGTTATCACCATATCACGAGTCACTGTGCCTCGTACAGCGCTATCTCAAGAGGACACAAGTGTCACAGCAAATACAACCTACACTCACACTGCCTTTAAAGGGAAATACGAGAATTAGAAGGGAGAACGTAGACATTCAACACTTCTAGAGTTTTCATACACAAGAAAATATATGACTAATAAAATCTACTTCAAAAGATTCGTTTACAGGATTCAAATCTAGGATTTTAGATTTGGCATAAATGAAAATATAGGAAGATGCAAACATAGGGATGCAAATCCAGAAAACTAGTTTTTCTCTTCACTTCAAAACAAGGGGGTAAATTAGGTTGAACTTAACTAAAATCATTCTTTAGACCCATACTCGGGTTTTGATTATAACTTGTCTAGATTTGCATCTTTCTGTGTTTGCATTTAAACCAAATCTAAAATTTTAGATTTGAAGTTTCCTGTGAATGAATCTTTTAATGCATGTTTACGTATAAAATTTTCAAGATTTGTATTTTCATGTGCGTGCATTTTTATGTGTATGAAAATTCGGGAATTTTATTTTCTGATGTTGAATCTTCCTGTCTTTACATTTATGCCGAATCTAAAATTCTAGATTGAATTTTCTTGTGAGTGAATCTTATATCTAGAAGGGAAGGTTCTAAAGAAAGTAAATAGATACAATTTTTATTAGTATTTCTTTTCGGAGAATAACAAAAGATGCACAATTTCAACTTACTGAACATTTTGCATTTTTTCATATTTAGGTAATTTTAGATATTTATGACAAACTCAAAATGACAGAAAGTTAAACTTTTTTAAGAAAAATTATCTAAAAAAATTACTCATGTACCAGACTTTTTTTGGTAGTATAAAATAAACTATTAGACGTTTCTTTTAACTAGGTATAACTATATTTCCAAATTACAAATAAGAGTAGAGGAGTACAGAGAGGTCCTGATCCTGGCGTCGACTTGTGACTCGTGGCAATCGTAAAAACGTAACTTGAATTTCACTTTTAATTAAGTGTTGTCATTAATCAAGCGCTGTTTCCTCCCACTCCACTGCCCGATGTTCGCTGCCGTTTACTCCGGCGCCCAAGTCAGCGGTCCTCAACAACTTATACCACGAAAATTGTACCAGAAAATACACCTGACACTGGCCAAATTATTTTTCCTATAGTACGAAGTACGAATGTTTGGCCAGTACAAGAATGGTAAAATTTCATTGCAACAGGGAATGTATACTTAATTGTACAAAAGTAATAAAAAATTCCCAATTTATGCAAACTTTACACAAGTGTATCTCATGATAGAAATTAATTTTTAAAATTTTAAAAGGGCACATCTGCAGATCCATTCTTTTTATTATACCGGGTGTAACACCATAGGCGATTAGCATTGCATTTCACATTTACGCAGATTCCTGCTCCCCATTTCCACGTAGGAAAATGGTAAAGGTGTCAATCGAAAGATAAAATTATTTCACACCATATGCAATTTGTAATTTCGTTCTAAATTTCTTTTAAAGAACAATATTAGGAATTTTAAATTCGATATTTTCAAATTGAATCTTACATTTCTAAGGTTATTTGGTACAACACATTTTCAAATTTTGACAGAGGTGTCAAAAGCATTATCTTGAAGTCAATAATTTACTCGGAACGAAAACACTCTGACAGTATATTTCAATTTCAATATGACATTGCATAACTAGGATGCGGCAAAGTATGAGTTTCGGGCTGGTTTCGGGCAGCTGTAGTAGTGGGTAAAAGAGTGGAGGAGAAGAAAAAGCTCTCTGCAAAGTTTAGCGGTCACTGTTGCCATCTTGAGCTTTCGGCAGCAAGCGTCCTAGCAGAGTAAAGACGTGAACGCTCTGTTTCTTTTAAAAATAACGCGAGTCGAATTCCTGGCCGTTAGTTTTGTTTTTCCTGCTGCTGCTTCAGAGAGGCAGAGACGCTCCTCTTCTCTCTAATTGTAGATAATTAGTTCCCGCGCGGTACCGAGCTGATGAAAGTAATACAGCAATGTAAAAAATATATATTCATCACCACTGAATATTAATGCTTAGCTATTTTAACGATGGCAGTATTTATATTAACATTAGTGATGATATTACATACTTTGTAAAATTATACTTATTTCATTAGAAATTAAATAAGAAGCAAAATCTGATGTGGCCAGCACATGACATCTCGCCTAATTCTGCTTATTCTATTACATTTTAATAGTTTCATGTTCATGTACGAGTAATATGTAAACCAAGATGCAAGCAAAATATGTCAACTGTACTGTCACTGTCATAATCATTCAAATTTTGTGTAGAAACAAATTTCATATGATCATGGATAATAAGATAATGGCATTTCGAAAAACTAGAATATTAGTTGCACATTATTTTATTGTTAGATACTACCAGATTCAGAAAATTGTATTTAAAATTACCTGTAACTCATAGATAATTATATTATCTTTAATTTTTAATTGCAAAAATTGTCATAAATAAATAATGTACCAATTTATTTAAGGAAAACTATATCAAGTTTCAAAAAGTACTACTTCAGGTTTGCACATTTCTACCAAAATCTTATCCGGTGTTAAGATCCTTATCAAGACTTTAAATATGAAATTTGGTTAATTAAAGTTTGATACTTCTTAAGTTATCGTCACATAATTCATACGTCCATACATAATATTTATTTCTGTTAGACATTTTACATGTATAAAAATAGTCAAATAGTAGTAAGTAGGTACAATAGGAACATAAAATTTTACATACGTCCATACGCACACACACATAGACATCATCGTGAACATAGTAAATTCGTATTGTAGAGACCCTGAAACGTGCTTATCCACCAAAAACTCATACTCGAAAATTTGGACCCATTACAATACCTCTCTTATAGAATATGAGGCGAGAGGTAAAAATAAATTCATGCTACGTTTTCAAGATCAAAATAAAACAGAAAAACTAGATAGTTACCAAAAACAGGTAACCAGAACCCAATAACTCAGTGTCAAATTCAACCCATGCATTATTGTATTCCAAATTCCAAAATCCCAATCACCTCTTTCCGCTTGTGCCCATCAGTCAAAACAAATCAGCATCAGCTAATCACTGCATGACGTCACACTGGCGACATGACATTGACAGTGTCACAGCGACAAATGACAGGTGCTGGCGATTCGACGCGTGCAGGGCCGTAGCAGATGATTTCACGGCTGGGACGGAACCCGTGACTGATGCTGGACAGCTGCTAAGAGATGAATAGTCAAAGGGGGTGGATGGGGGATGGTTATGGTAATGGTGCTATGGACTTTAGATGTGGAGCGTAAACAAGTGAACATTATACTTTTTTCGTCTAGATTCATGCTAGATTTCTCGTTTAATTTGTATTCGAGATTTGTTTTAGTTCCATACTATTCGTAAAAAATCGAAATTCTTCGATTTTTTACGAAATGATCCAAGTTAGGTGACTGTGCATGCGTAGACAAATCTAGTATGAATATCTAATAGAAAAATAGAGCCAGGCGTATATTTCTGTACTAGAAAAAAGTATGGAAATCGAACGGAACTCGGATGGGAATTTCTGATTTATATTATATAGTAGAAAGGGCTACGAACTTTTTGGATGAATCTTGAACTAGAATCTAAGTAGATGAAAAAAGTATAATTCAAAACAGGCTTAAGGAAAGAAATAGCAGAAAATATTTATTACCTCTCGCCTCATATTCTATAAGAGAGATATTGTAATGGGTCAAAATTTTCGAGTATAAGTTTTTGGTGGATAAGTACGTTTCAGGATCTTTACAATACGAATTTACTATTTTCACGTATGGATTTTTCGTTCACGATAACTCAAAAAGGATCAAAACTTTAATGACCAAATTTCATATTTAAGATTTTAATAAGTATCTTAATATCGGATAAGATTTTGGTATAAATCTACAAACTGGATGTAGTTCTTTTGAAGTTTGATATACTTTTCTTTAAATAAATTGGTACATTATTTCTTTATGACAATTTTTGCAATTAAAAATAAAAGAAAATATAATTATTTATGGGTAGTACACATAATTTTAAATGCAATTTGCTGATTCTGGTAGTATTTAACAATAAAATAAAGTACTATTCTAGTCGTTTTATAAGACAACACATTTACAACTATAAGCGGAAAAAACCTTTGGAAAGTTAAAATCCAATCCTTACAAAATCATACATCAAACCACTACAAATTTCTTATAAGAAGAAGCAAGATCTGCTCTTCTTATATGCGTTTCAAATTTAATATTTGCACGTTGCCTGATATCAGAACTTGATTTAAGAATGAAGGTATATATTTCATCCTTATGGTAAATTGAAATGGTATAGATTTTCCAAATTTTCAGTTTGTTTCCATAGGCAATAAAAAATATAACAACATTTAGATTAGATAAAACCGTACTTAAATAAATAGAAAGAACAAAAATCAATACCCCCTCCCATTTGAAACAAAATCCATCCATTTCCAAATGACCCTTGCCTTGATTCGTATGATGCAAGTGACAAATTAAAATTCCTCACATGTCCGATGAATTCAATATATCACGCATTCAGTTCTGCTAGAGGTTCACGTGCGGCTGTAACTCAAGGGTAAATAGGGCGGACTGTGCTCACTAGGGCGGACTCCACCCGTGACCAAAGACCCTAGACCCCGCAAACAAACGCAGGGCTGGACTAGGAAGATGTACATGGAAATCAGTGGGCGCTAGTTGCCAACTACGTCTACCTCCAATCCAGCACAAGACGTACTAACGGAGCGATCGTTTTGTGGCAAGGATTAGGTATATACTTAAAGGTTCAATTTTAATAAAAAATTGTACTGGTTTCCAAATTATGCAAACTTTACACGATTATATATCCTGATAAATCTGAATCTGTAGATTCATTCCCTCTCTATTAAATGTTTATAAAAACATTACCTTGAAGTTAGTAATAATCTGACAGTTTACTCGCGACGAAAATACTTTTATCTACGACTACTATGAAAAGTTTATATTTATGCTTTCAATTGTCAACGTAAAGTTGATTGTTACTGAGGACCAAGCAAAAAAAACAATTTATTGCGCGTCTCCTATGACAACGCTCAATAAAGTACTTTTTGATTACATAAAATAAAAGAAAATGACAGAATCAAACAAATTTTTTTATTTATTTATTTCGATATTATTGGTATCGTCATGGTTACGAATCAAACATAAATTGATTGAACGCAGATTGAACTAACTGAATACTATTATTATTATTATAACAAATAATTTTAGTCGTAGATAAAATTATGTGTGTATTACGAGCATAAAGTGTCTTTGTTCCTCTTGCACTATTGCAGCTCTCGCCTTCGGCTCGCGCTGCAATTACCGTGCGCGAGTAACAAAGAGTCACTTTATGCTCTTAATACACAAATAACTATTACAGTATTTTGCAATTTCATAATGACATTGCATTACTAGGATACGGTAAAGTACGAGTTTCGGGTTGGTTTTAGGCAGTCGTAGTAGTGGGGAAAAGAGTGGAACAAGAAAAAAGTATAATCAAGAGTTTTAGGAATTCGGATAAAATGTAGATCAACACATTAATTTGTTAATTAAAAGTTAACTGATTATTTTGTGAGCATTTTAAAAATAGCTAGACTGCTTTTATGTATTTTATGCAATGTTTCCATGCGTTACCATAGGACAAACGTGGTGTTGAGCTACGTGGAGTCGATACCCTAAATTTGTATATCCAACTCTTCTGGAAGAGACAAACTATAGTTTTCTAGATTTGAATCTTCCTGTGTTCTTGTGTTTACATCTTCTAAATCTAAAATTCTAGATTTAACTTTTTTGTATTGATGTCCCCAAGACGAGAACCAATAAATTTCTCGTTTCGGATTTTCAAAATGAGACAAGAAATCAAACAGGAAATAGTCCCGAGAAATCGAGAATTTTCGAAACTAGAAATTTAATAAAAAATGTATATTATATTTTTTCAAAGCATTTCTTGTTTCGATATAAATATTTCTATTTCTAAAAAGCCCATAAATTTAATTCCAGCTTTTCAAATAGATTTTTGCAAAAATTGTGACGAGACGATTGAACAACCGAGAAATAATGACTGAGACTAGAATACTTCTAGATTTGAATTTTCTCTTACATTTTCCTGCGTATGAATATTCTAGATTTGCGTTAACTGAACTAGTAAACACAAAGTAATAATAAATCTACATTCGACAATAACCTTTGCTACATCCAATTCAATTAAAAACGAAACTCACTCCTCTGCCCCGGCAGGTGGCACGTGGCGGTCACGTGACCTCCTCGCATCTCATCTCGCCTGTACCTCCACCGACATCAAACAGAATAACACCGCGAGGGCACAGCACAGGTTTCAGTCACATTACACTCTCCTGATTTCACGTCCAAGCGACGCGACGTCGACGCACATTGGCGGAGGCGCCAACAGGGAGACGGTTGCCGCGGCAACGAGAGGTTTGTTTCAAAACAGAGGGAGGCGAACCAAGGTTAAATGTCGGCTGGAAAAATGAGGGAGATGCTATTTTTTATTATTGTCTACGGTGGCGAATGGTAGTGTTGGTAAAATTGTTTAGCAAAAATTGTAGGCAAAGAAATATGATATTTATTTTATGTTTACCTCTCGCCACTCAGATCTGAAAGAGAGGTATTGTAATCATGTTAAAATTTTGATACCTAGTGAATGTGTTTGTATGTTGAAGGTAGGATAACTCAGATACCACTGAATAAAAATTAGAAATTTTGTATGTAATATTCTGACAACCTAGATTAGGTCTGATTAGATTTTGGTGTTGATCGTGCAACCGGAAATAGTAGTTTCTGGAAGATCTAAAGAGTTTTTTGAAATATTCTCAAAATTTATAGATTAATAAAATTTTTTAAATAACAATGTAGGTAGGTATACCAAATGTTAGGTACTTTCTACAATTTGTATTCAAAACGTTGTTTCTAATTTCTATCTAGCACCAATTTCCAATTACAAGAAGTTAAAAATTCTACAAAGTTATAATTTGTTTGATTTATCTCCGTACCAATGAATATAAAAATTAAAATATTTGAGTGTTAATGATAAATAAATTGTTAACAAATAATTATAAAAATATGGAAGAAGCAATTTTCATTTGACTATGACTTCAAATAACGCTGTCTATTAACAATTAATAATAATTTTCGACTTTATCTTTGTCAAATTACAATGCGGAATTAACTTACTTGACATGAATCATCCAAGGGATGTTAAAAATATCTTATTCTTGTACTTTAAGTGATATTACGAAAGTCTATCCTTGCCGCATCCTGAGTACGATAAAAAATTTCATACTCAACACAAACATCTCAGAGAATTACATGGGACACATAATTGGTATATTACTAACATTGGGATGTTACATAGATAATGTTACTTAGCAATCGCTAGGATATTAATAGGCAAAGCAAGTAACAAGCCGGGATGTTCACATTTTGTCAAAATAAACACGAAACATAAAATATAGAAGCTAACGCTGATATTATGACTCCCGGAGTTCCATTCAAAACTAAAATCCCTGGTAACGTTTTCATTTCCAATAATCCGTTGGCTTGTGGCGGTGTTTGTCCTACGCATATTTAGTCCAGGCTCCTATCCTATTTGAGACAGGATATGACGGCGGCTGGGCTGGGCTGGGTACTGGGTATTAGACAAGACTCCGGCAACTCTACGACGTCGGCGAACAGCGAACTTTCACGTTCATTACGGAAACCAGTGGTGGCGGAAGCTTCCGAAATATTTATTATTAATTTGTCATGTGAACTGACTTTCTATGGTAATTAATAAAAATATGAAGGCGTAGAAAATGTAGTGCTTAACATTCACAAAAAATACAGACTTTTGGAAACTCATTATTATAACAAATTTATTAATAAGTTACTATAATTCTAGAATTAATTTTTATGGTATGTTCACCTAGCTGAATTTTGACTATGTAACAATATGATTTTAAATTTTTTGAAAAATCTATTTTAAAATCAGTTTTGGACCACTGTTTCCGCCATATGGAATATCGCAAATTTTTAGTAATTTTAAACTTTATAAATTATAACCTTATAAAGTACATTACACTACAATCCTGCCGCTATAATAATATATATTTATGCATTAAGGGTGTAAAGAAGCTTTTACGGCGTGAGACGGGATTTTGAACTCGAGCGCCAGCCGAGGGCTTAAAACACGTCGGTATAAGTTACGCCCTTGATACATACTTTATGCACAGTTGAACATTTTTTAATAGGTAAATTGATTAATTTAATTTACTTGTTCATTCAAATTATTCAACTTACCAAAAATTACAAAATACTTTAACTGTTGCGAAGATACCAAAAAATTCCGAAAATAAACAAAAAACTAAACGTAAAAGTTATCATCATTATTAAACATTTACAAGATAATTTATATTAAATGTAGGCATGTAATGATGTTATTTATATATAAAAAATTGTACAACTAATTACAGTTGTTATTTATAGGATTATTAGTAGTTTATGCAAGGAAACTTGAATATCTATATTATTTGCATTCATTGTATAACTGTCAAATTATGATATGACCGTGCATAAAATTATTTTATTTTGTACTTAATGTTAAAAGTAGGCTATATGCGTTCATTTTTTGTAGATAAAGTATTACTTTAACATCGAGGGTAGATAAAATAAAATTTGAATAGATAAAGTAAAATTTGAGTAGATAAAGTAAAATTTGAGTAGATAAAGTAAAATTTGAGTAGATAAAATAAAATTTAAGTAAAATAAGAATATTTTTACACAAATTAACATTAAGTACAAAATAAAATAATATATTGTACACGACGATAAAGAGTCTTTATCGACACGTGAAAGATAGCCCACTCGTTCCTTCGTCACTCGTGAACTAACATCTTTCACTTTTCGATAAATGATCTCTTTATCGTCTTGTATAATAAATTACTATTCCTTCCCTATTCTGTTATTGTACATTTTCTAATTGAATTTCTTTTAACGAAGCGTTTTTCAAACTACTGTTATACTCTAAAATAAGATTCTTTAATTATCCAGATTTGGGATTAAATCATTTCATTTAAATTCAAGTTCAATATTCAATTAAAATCCGACTAAGAATATTTTAAAAATTAATTAAAACCTCCGCTAGAAGTAATTACAATCTATGAAGAAGAGAAGATAGAATTTAGAAGGAATACGTTTTTCCTTGTTCTCCGGCACTGGTGCTGTGCGGTTGATTACCGTCTCTACTTAACCCCTGATACGACATGATTGTCCTGGTGTGACGCCAGCGCCGTCGAACTACCGGGCATTAAGGCGGTAACGACGCCGGCGTCGCTGTAAATTAAACTATAACTCCGTACCCAAGTCGCTCTGCACCAACACTCAACACTTGCAGCGCCAGGATCGAGGTTTACTGGATTACTGAGGGAGGTGGCAGGATTATTATAAATGTAGGCGATTATGAGTGAGGAACTTCAAAGTCTCTTAGGCGAACTAAATTGTTTCGCACTGTTTTAAATATTATTTAAAAATTATGTTAGTGTTACAATAGTATATTAAAGTTGGTTAAATCCTTAAAATCCCTACGAAAAAAAATATGTTCAGAATGATAAAAAATGTCAAACTTTTACAACATGTACCATGCGCAAAAAAATCGTGGCTTCAAGCGACGTAAAAGGCGACAAAATTCATTTATTTTCCTTTAGTTTTCACAAAAAAATCAAGTCGCTACGATGATTTGGCGCGAAGATATGACAGTTTTGAAAAAAATGTCATTTCAATCATAACTCGGTCAATTTTGGTCAGAAGCCGATAATTCTTTGCGATCTTAATCTTAAAAGCATAAGTTTCTTACAAAAAAAATCATTCCACTCCCTGTCATCCCTAGTGAAAAAAATCTGCTGTGGCCAGTACACGACCTCTCGCCTAATTCTGCTTATTCTACTAATCTCGAGACTAATCTAATAAATAGTTTTACTTACATTTTACATTTTAATAGTTTTATGTTCATGTAAGATGTAAACGATAATGTAAACCAAGATGCAAGCAAAAGATGTCAACTGTACTGTCATTGTCATAATCATTCAAATTTTATGTAGAAACAAATTTCATATCATGGACAACAAGATAGAATATTAATTGTACTTTATTTTATTGTTAAACACTACCAGATTCAGCAAATTGTATTTATAATTAACTGTACCCATAGATAATTATATTTTCTTTTATTTTTAATTGCAGAAATTGTCATAAATAAATAATGTACCAATATATTTAAAGAAAACTTAATCAAGCTTCAAAAAGTACTACTTCCGGTTTGCGGATTTCTTCCAAAATGTTATCCGGTGTTAAGATACTTATTAAAACCTTAAATATGAAATTTGGTTATTAAAGGTTTAATACTTTTTCAGTTATCGTGGACGAAAAATCGTCAGTCCATACATTCATACAAACACACATACACACACACAGACATCATCGTGAAAATAGTAAATTCGTATTGTAGAGACCTTGAAACGTGCTTATCCACCAAAAACTCATACTCGAAAATTTTGACCCATTACAATACCTCTCTTATAGAAAATGAGGCGAGAGGTAAAAATGTACCAAATTCAGTTGATACACTTTTTTTCAGGCTTTCATAACTTCGCGCCAAATCATCGTAAATGGATTTTTTATGAAATCTTAAGGAAAATGAATGAATTTTGTCGCCCTATACGTCGCTTGAAGCCACAATTTTTTTGCGCCTGGTACAAATTTGACATTTTTATCATTCTGAACATTTTTTTTCGTAAAAACCAACTTTCGTCATATCCGCATGGCCCTAAAGAGAAAACTTCAAAGTTTTCGGAAGACAAAGAATCATATATTTTCGTCAAAACTGAACAACGTTATGGCGATTAGAAAATTCGCGTTTTTTCATGCATTTTCAACAGGCGCGTTTTTTTTTGTTGCCGAGTGTATTAGGAAATTACATTACCTATTTAATTTATCCAAAAGTACATCGTCAAAAGATCGCAACGATTCCGATTTTTCATATCCATTATTGTTTCACCTTTTGAAACATTCATAATTTACTATTTTGCAAGAAAAACTGGAATACAAAATATTACAAAAAAGAAACCAAACTAGACTGTATAATAAAGAATCCTCATATCTTTTATTAAACATCATAAACATTTCTATGATCAACACAAACCTCAACGACAACTCCTCCAGTAAGACTTGTCTGTCCGCCGCAAGTATTTGAGTTCGTGTTAGGTGCAACACTGTGTCCGATACCGCAACCGCGCGGCGCGGGTTCGATTCCGGGCTCCGGAGGTGCGACCCGCCGCCGCCAGGTGCGCTGCGGTCAGCGCTCCAGGGGAATTTCAGCAATGACGGATTTAGGAATTCTGAATTTGTGAATTTGTATTTGATAGTCGGGGTCTCAGGTGGTGGTCTGAGTGGGATTTGATGGTTGCTGTTGTTACATGTGTCTTGTTAGATGCTACTTGGTAAGCTAAAGTCAAGATTATCAACTAAAGAAAACTAATATTTTAGAAGCATGAAAGATGAAGTACTTACCTAAGTTTACGAATTAAATAGTATTTCTTATTTCAATTACCGGCATTTTAGTAAATTTAACTAGCGAATTCGGTTTCGATTAAAAATTGTGGTTAATCGATTTTTTAACCGGTTAAACAAACCAATTTCTTGTCCTAGTTGCTAGTGGAATATTTTAAAGGTTCAGTATTTTTCCGGTCATATTTTTATTCATATAAGGATTCAATTCTGAAAGTCCGGTACGGCATATCGGTAATAGAATAAAGCCGGTACGGCCAATATACAGGGTGTTTTAAGTCGAATGTAACAAACTTTAACAGCTTATTTTTGAGGTCATTTTAAGCGAAAAATGTCATTGGACATTTGGTCCTATTCCTTCTGGTGAACAAAATAGCAAAATACAAGAGGTTGAAGTTTTATAACACGAAGTTTAAAAAAAAATTGTAATCAAGGCACTTTTGAAAAGCAAATCGTTTTATAGAAAAAATAATTAGTTTGACAGCTGTCACTTAGTGACATTTACATTTCGAGATTAAAATGCTTTTAATAAAATAAGTTAATGCTTAATATAATTTAAATACTGCTCGTATTATTTCTGTAACTTATAAAAAATGCATTTTAATCTCGAATAATAAATATCACTAAGTGACATCTGTCCTACTAACTAATTATTCTATAAAACGATTTGCTTTTCAAAAGTGTCTTCATTACAAAATTTTTAAGAAACTTTTGTTATGTAAGTATAATGTATAAAACTTCAACCCCTGGTATTTTGTTAACCAAAATGAATTGGACCTATGTTCAATGGACATATTTGCTTAAAATATCTTGAAACACTCTGAATAGTTATTTTAATTACCTATATCTCATTGTCTGGAATATAAAAATGAAAGATATAGCAAAAGCCCTACGCCACAATAGAAATTAGAATGATTTTTTAATGAAGAAAGTTAAAATCTTTCTTGAGCATGCAAGGAATAATGCAATTAAAGAATATTGGAATAAAAATTAGTCAATTTAAAATCACAGATCCACAGAAGACAGATGTTACTTATTCTGTTATTCTACATTTTCTAATTGAATTTCTTTTAATGAAAAATCTTTTCAAACTACTTGCGATGCTTTAAAACAAAAAGATGATTCTGCTTTAATTATTCAAATTTATAAGGATTGAATTATTTCATTGAAATTCGAAGTTCAATATTCAATTTGAACCAGCAACCCCAATAAAAATATTTTAAAAATTAATCAAACTATCAATAAAAGATGTTATAAATATTTTTTAGTTCATTCGCAGAACTCATATTTAATTTCGATGTAACGCTGCACAGTTACCACTAAGTACTAAATTCTTTTGAAAAATGTTGTGTTTTAGTTGGATTTTTTTGGTACATCAGTTGTGTACAAGAAAGTCAAGTGGTGTCCACACCAGGTTCTTTTTAAGAGGCACGTCTATCACCTAAAATCCAGCACAAAACGTAGGTACTAACGTATCGAGTGTTTTGTGGTCAGTAGGTACAATTAAATTTCAACAAAGGATCAATTTTAACAGTTGTGACTTTTTAAAATCTTAATAAAATTGAAAAGGATTATAAAAATGCCGAAAAATTCATAAAAATTTCCAATCTATGTAAACTTTACACGGTTATATCTCCTGATAGAAATTTATTTTTAAAATTTATAAATGCACATCTGTAGATCCATTTCTTGTTTATAAAAATCTTGAAGTCAATAATAAACTAACAGTTTACTTGCAACGAAAACACTTTTACAGTATTTTTCAACTTCAAAATGACATTGCATAGCTAGGCTGCGGTAAAGTACGAGTTTCGGGCTGGTTTCAGGCAGTCGTACTAGTGGGAAACAGAGTGGAATAGAAAAAAATGACCTAACATTAGGTTCATAGCGATAAAAATATTATTTTCAGTACCATGCAATAGCTCCCTTTCCGCTTTACAATACAACAAACAAAATTTCATGGACGCAGACAGCATAAAAAGCAAACAATCGTCATTAGGACGCATTTATAAAGTGCGTTTTACAGGGAGCACGCGTCAGTAATCGATAGCGCTTCATTACCCGTGCAGCGATCACGGACATAACCTCACAATACGAGGATGACAAAGCCCTCTATGATTCCTCTTCATGCTCGCTAAGCCGCGTTTTATTGAAAAAGACCACACATCGTAGAATATTAGAGCTCTCGAGTGCGCTTGGCTAAGCCTCTTCTGAAAACACACACTCGACGTTCTTTTGTCAAACAAAAAGCAGTCGTGTAAATAAAACAGCGATGCTGTGCGCATGACAACGCACCCCCCACCACCCAAACAGAGCATGCGTGGAGAAGCTCCGCCTTTTTGTGTAGGAGGAGTTGGAGAAAAATTCACCTGCTCCTGCTATGATGTGGTTCAGTTTTTGGGACGTTTTAAATTTTAGTGCAAATTAAAATATTTTATATTTTTTCTATTCCACTCTTCTCTCCACTACTACGGCTGCCTGAAACCAGCCCGAAACTCGTACTTTACCGCATCTTAGCTATATGCTATGTCATTTTGAAGTTCAAAAATACTGTAAAAGTGTTTTCGTTGCGAGTAACCTGTCAGATTATTATTGACTTCAGGATCATGTTTTTATAAACATTTAATAGAGAAAGAATGGATCTACAGATGTGCCTTTTTAAAATTTAAAAATTAATTTCTTTCAGGAAATACTATAACCGTGTAAAATTTGTATAATCTATATCTATGATTTTCATTGACAGCCTAACAAAATAATCGGTCTTTACTTAATAGCGTATCTTAGTGATGTTATTAAGGGAGGTAATTAAATAAAAAGTAATTTTTTTAGTTCAAGTTCAAACACTTTTTAATTTATTTTTTGGAGATAATGATCACCTTTATATGTGCTAAAAATATAGAAGTTTTACTACTGTGTCATAAAAAATAGTATAATAATCAAAAAATAAATTGGAATAGTTGTCCATTTTAGAAAAAAATTAGAATCTTTCTCCCTCACCCTAGATTTGCCCCGCATTTACCTACTTTTCTCCAGTTTGAATCTATAATAAACTTGATATTTTTTAGACAAAGTTCTTATTAAAGGTCCCGTCTCCGTAACAAAATATTGCGTTTTTAGAGGTGTAGCAGTTTCTGCTTTACTTATTGCATATTTAAAATTTGAAGGAAAAACACCTGTACTAGATGTTTGAGAAAGAATTAGGAAAGGAACATTTTTCTGGAGTAACATTTTCTTGAAGGCAAGACTGAATTAACACAAAAAGTCATTTCTGGCAAGTGATAAAATCAAGCACGATTTTATATTACGGCTCTCTAGCTATAATGCTTAAGAGGCCCGTCTACCTCCTAAAATGCAGCATAAAATCTATACTAATCTAGCGAGTATTTTGTGACCAGTACAAGAATGATAAAATTTTATTTCTCATGGTAGAAATTAATTTTTAAAATTTTAAAAAAGCACATCTGTAGATCCATTCTTTCTCTATTAAATAATTTATAAAACATTATCCTGAGGTCAAAATAACATTGCATTGCTAGGATGCGTCAAAGTACGAGTTTTGGGCTTGTTTCAGGCAGCCGCAGTAGTGGAGAAAAGAGTGGAATAGAAAAAAGTAAAATACTAACTAAAATATTCTTCAATAATAAATGAACTATCTTCCGATTTACTCCAAGTAACCAATATTCAGGCGGAGTTTCGTGCGCTACTTTCCTCCGCGCAGTAAACCGCTTTAACATCCCCCCTTCAGCGACCAGTAGGGGAAACGCGAGGGCGGGGTCACGTCAGAATCAGATCAGATCTGCTGAGAGACTGTCACTCACGAAATAAATACTAGAGCAGTGCGAGCCGCAGAAAGCAGAAACTTTCCTGCGTGTTGGTTTTTTCCGTCGCGTTGTCAAATGAGAGTGTCATGGCGGCGGTTGGACGGTGATGTCGTCAGATAATCGTGCGCGACGTACTTAGTGACTTGTTGTGTGAGTGCGAGGACTCTACAGTGACAGAATGTTAGAGTTTTATCCGAATTTGAATATCAACCCGGCTGGGATATTACAGGAAACTGACGGGCTTCAGCAGTGCAATAACAGATCAGGTGAATACAAGTCACAGTTATTAACTGTAGTAGCCGGTATGGCATGTTTCATCCACGACTTTGACTGCAATGTATTAGAGCGTTCTTTTTATAATGAACAATGTAAGATGGGTAGCTGCAATAGTTCCAAAGGACACTTTAATTGTTCAAGTATAAATTGTATTTCCAGGTAGCAGCAGTGTGACACCAATTCAAATTTATTCCCTATATGTTTCATTTTAAAAAGAACGCTCTAATACATTGCTGTCAAATTCGAAAACATGGAAGCTCATGACAGGCGATGGTCTCCGATTTCATATCATACAGCATGCCTTTTGGTTGATAGCATATTGGCCCTATGACAACATAGAAAAACGGGTATTAAATCCTTGCACGCTTTCCGGTCATATTATGGAAAATTGCATTTCCACTTGATCAAAACTTTACCGAAATTTTCCACCCTTGGACCAACGAGGACTGCATGCCAATTTGGTTATAGGTGTTTTATGACACAAATATTAGTTTGTTTAATCGGCATGCTGTATGAAAACGCGGAAATCATATTTTTTATTACAAGATCACGTGACCGATGAGTCCTTTGGAAGCCTGCAAATCGCATGGCTATATATTTTTAAGACTTTAAATGTGTTTAAGTTTCTTTTGATATAAAAGGACATGCATTATTAAATCAGAGTAAAGCATACAATTTTTGTGCAAGTAGAAAAATACAATTTTCCATATGACCAGAAAGCGTGCAAGTGTTTAATATCCGCTTTTCTTTATTGTCAGGGCCAATATTCTATCTTCCAAAAGGCATGCTGTATGAAATTGGAGACCATCACCTGTCATAAGCTCCCGGTCTATTAAAATGAACTCACTGTATAACTAATTTCATTTAACCTCTAAAATATATATAAATATATAAATAAATATTTTGTTTTGGTTTTTGATACAAACAACATTATTTATCTAAGTATACAAATATGGAGACTTACCTACCTATAACTAACCTAAATTATTTTACCAACTTCGAAAATATATTTTTTGAGCTATACTATCAACAAAATTTAATAGCTAGAGAGCCGTAATATAAAATTAACATTTGCCAGAAATAACGTTTTGTATTAATTCAAGTATTGCCTTCAAGAAAATGTTGCATTAGAAGTATTTCAAACAGGGCGCTATTTTAATCAAGTATGTTTTAACATTATAAGTGACTAATTTACTTCTGGTTTACTTGATGTACATAATAAAGGGTATTCAAAGAAATTATTAAACACCACACCAGAAAAATTTACCGCTTCAAATTGCTTCGAAGTGTCAAAAAATTTAAACGTAAATTTATAAAGTTGTGCATGTCAATGTTAAATATTTTTGACAGTTACAAAAAGTAATGTGGGTTTTCAATTATATGCTTTGCAGTTGCACAAAAAATATTGTGTTTATCTCGTCTGGGAAATGTGTTTATAGTGATTTCGATAATTTTTAAGACTAGATATTTGCCTCGGCCAAAAATTCTATCGGACGCTATAAAGAAATCCTATTTCTTATACAAATAACTATTTAACTGTATGTCTATATCTTGGCAGTATCCTATTTTATTTTTTATGATAACGAACAAGGATTAACTCTAACAGTACAAACAGAATGGAATGGTCTCCAGTTCAGCAACCGACAATAATACCACTAGGTCCAAGTGGTTTGCTTCCACTATAATAACATCTACCATTTTGTAATTGGGAATTAATTCTGTAGAATGGTTACTCAACAAAACTTCTGTGTATCAATTAAAAATAATTGTAGCGATATTTACTAATTTATTTCAGATTTCGAGATAAAAATAAATCGTGCAATAGGTAACCAAAAGCAAGGGTAAGGGATCTTAAATCTCAATAAATGTTTTATGTATAGAAGACAATAAGGTTACAAATTGATATTATTTGTTATTTTCATCCATATTCACCCTCCGAAAAATGATACACATCCATAGTCAATACGTCAATAAGCAATATACTTCATACATAACACATTATGTCATATGTTTCGTTACACCCCAGCAAATCACGTCAGATTCCATTTTTATAGTTATAGAACGCCTTCAATACGTCATCATCAACCACTGATTTATTTTGCCCAATATTTATTATTATTTATCCAATTATTTAAAATAAGATTGTATCTACAATATTTTAATTTAATATGAGAGTAAAAATGTTTAATATGGATTACTGAAATAAATCAAATGTTGTAAAGGACAATTGAAATATCTATATTATAGTTAATTACTTAATAAAATTTAAACATTTATTTAAAAGTCAATTGATTTTAAATAAAGAAGGAGTGTACAGTTTTTTTATCTGCTTAAATTATAGCAAAGCTGATTTTTAGTTTACACCTCTAGATAAACTGTCTAGCAATTTATAGTTATTTAGGTAGGTACTTAAATAATACCAATGTTTAGTAACAACTAGTAATACTTGTACTGTTGTACTTAAGTATAAATATTTTTTTGGTACTTATTAATCTAAAATTTTAAGTAGGTATACGTACTAAGATAAAAACTTGTACTTACTTACGACTTATTTTAATTTCACAATCGTAAATAAAACTGAAGTACCTACATTTTAAATACTTAAGTATTTCTAATACTGAAATCAAAGAAAAGTTTTTTCGATAATTTAAGTAATTTTATTCAACTTGCGACCAACGCAACAGAATACGACATTATTTTCTGTATCTTCCTCAAAAAAAGGTAATAATAGGTTATAAACCATGCAATTAATATTAATTTTAAAAAATACTAGTACACTTTTGACAAAAAAATACACTTTGCTTACTGTAACGCTTTATTTGAAAATGTACTTGGTAACAAGTACTGAGCTAATACTGGTACTAATTCTTAAGAGGCCCGTCTACTACCTAAAATCCAGCATAAAATGTACTAACGTAGCAAATGTTTTGTGGTCAATACAAAAAAAATAAATTATATTTCAACAAGGATTTAATAGAGAAAGAATGGATCTACAGATGTGCCTTTTTAAAAACTTTGATTAAAAAATTGTAGTACATGATTATAAAAATTCCGAAAAATTCAAAAAAAATCCAATTTATGAAAATTATACACGGTAAAGAAATTAATTTTTGAAATTTTAAAAGGACACTCATCTGTAGATCCATTCTGTCTCTATTACATGTTTATAAAAATATTATCCTGAATTAGGTAAATAATAATCTGACAGTTTACTCGCAACGAAAACACTTTGACAGTATTTTTCAACTTCAAAATGAAATTGTGTAAGTTAGGATGCGTATAAAGTACGAGTTTCGGGCTGGTTTCAGACAGCCGTAGTCGTGTAGAATAGAGTAAAATTCGGCAAAAACCTCGACGGGCCGCTTAAGTATTTTGTTTTCGCGTTTATACTTACATTAGGTACTACACACATCTTTCAGACACGATTTTTGAATCTTATCCCTTACTTGTGATTGATTCTGGTCCTTGTCACACAACACATAGTTCGTCAGTGCACAAGTGTTTATGCGCGAACATCTCCTTTTGCTCGATTTCACGGCAAATTTCTCCTGCAACGATGCGTGACACCCCTGCCACGTGGCACGCACGCCGCTCAGGGGTGCACAGAGACGTATCAGTTCATCGTTTCACGCCTGGATGCAGTGGGCTATTGAAAATCGCTTCATTGGAAAAGTGGCAAATAAGAAATATACAAGTTTTATTACTTTACTGTGATACAACAGGGCGGGATAATCTTTTTACCTGTCTATATGATAGATATTGTATGGAGCAAAATTTTTGAGTGCAAGTTTTTAATGGATAAGCACGTTTCAGGGTCTCTACAATACGAATTTACTATTTTCACGATGATGTCTGTGTGTGTGTGTGCGTATGGACGTATGTGACGATTTTACGTCCACGATAACTTAAAAAGTATCAAACCTTTAATAACCAAATTTCATATTAAAGATTTTAATATGGATCTTAACAACGGATAAGATTTTGGCAGAAATCCGCAAACCGAAAGTAGATTAATATAAATTTCCTGAAATGAATTGGTATACATAATTTATTTATTACAATTTTTGAAATTAAAAATAAAAGAAAATATAACTATCTAACTAAACAACATGGTAAACTATTTTAATTAATAATATACCTATTAATATAAATGCAAGTATGTGTCCTGTATATTGAAATATATGTTTTAAATAATGTAGGTACCTACATAAAATACAGGGGTGCGTTCCAAAACCTTACCATGGAGCACAGAGTAAAGTATTGGAGTAAGAGTAGGTTACTCCAGGGTTTTGTGGGGTTTCGGAACGACGTAGAGTAGGATATATTTTATGGTGATATAACCTATAACCACATTTATTTGATATACAAAATTGATCTTGCATCATGGATAATAGAAGGGTGTTAAGTGTTATAACTGCGAATATTTATGAATATTCGCGCCAATTTATAAATGTAGTCCTGGTAAGGTTTTCTAATATATTTATGAATATACCTTTATTTTCCAAAATCAACATATTATCTTCTTTTAGAATACAAATTACTTTATAATCGTTTGCGTCAATTTGTGTGGCTGATTCCAATTCGTTGTCCATTATAAATTAATAATAATAAGATATTATGGAACAGACAATTTAGGTTAGCACTATTTGGCGCCAAAGTCACCAGAGTACGTTTGTACCCTCCTATTTTACAGGGTACGAAGAGTATGCTCTTCGAGTAAACTCGAACAGTTTTGGAACACTTCAGAGTTTCCACTGGAGATATACTCAAACCTTTTGGAACGACTTTGAGCATACTCTATACTCTGGAGTATGGTTTTGGAACGCACCCCAGGTTGGTGGAGGTGAAATGCGAAAATAGGAAACATACATGACAATTGAACTTTCATGCCAGGTATCTTGATATATTTTGTAGTAATGTCACAAAACGAAGTAATGTGAATTTGCCTGACAAAAAGAATAATGAATAACAGAAAAAATAATAATATCTAAAAATGCATAGGTTGAATTAATTAATTGTTACAGATGCATCTAAAATTTTAATTTGCAGGTCATCCAGAGTTGTAACTCTTTGTTCTTGACAACTATAAATTTTAGATTTAATATAACACCACAAGAAAAAATATTGGGGAGCTAAGTCCGGAGACCTATCTGGCCAAAGAATTATTCTACGCGTAAAATAAAAATTTCAATAATATGGCAGCTACTTTGACATTGACAGTATTCCACGTATATCAAGAAGACTAACTCAATTGTCATATTTCCCTATGTTTACATTTCACCTCCACCAACCTGTATGTGCCATGTATATCCATATCATGTATATCCAAGAAAATATAATGCATATGTCGTAATATACATTGATATGTATTTCATATATTATGTATATTCTATAATATACATGTGACATGTACTTTATAGTACCTGCTGTACTTTAGAACAAACCATATATGCACTGAATATATAATGTGTTTACTGGGAACATATAAAAATAAAAAATCTGCTGTGGCCAGTACACGACCTCTCGCCTAATTCTGCTTATTATATTAATCTCGAGACTAATCTAATAAATAGTTTTACTTACATTTTAATAGTTTCATGTTCATGTAATATGTAAACGATAATGTAAACCAAGATGCAAGCAAAAGATGTCAACTGTACTGTCACTGTCATAATCATTCAAATTTTATGTAGAAACAAATTTCATATCATGGACAACAAGATAGAATATTAATTGTACTTTATTTTATTGTTAAATACTACCAGATTCAGCAAATTGTATTTATACTTAACTGTACCCATAGATAATTATATTTTCTTTTATTTTTAATTGCAAAAATTGTCATAAATAAATAATGTAACAATATATTTAACGAAAACTTTATCAAACTTCAAAAAAATTTACTTCCGGTTTGCGGATTTCTACCAAAATGTTATCCGGTGTTAAGATACTTATTAAAACCTTAAATATGAAATTTGGTTATTAAAGGTTTGATACTTTTTCAGTTATCGTGGACGAAAAATCGTCAGTCCATACATACATACATACATACGTCCATACAAACACACACACACACAGACATCATCGTGAAAATAGTAAATTCGTATTGTAGAGACCCTGAAACGTGCTTATCCACCAAAAACTCATACTCGAAAATTTTGACCCATTACAATTAATACCTCTCTTATTGAATATGAGGCGAGAGGTAAAAACCAAATAATTTTTAAAAAATTACATTATTGAACAAAGTAAATAATTAAAATAATATAAAAGAACAAGTCCAAATAATTTGGAAAAAAATTATTTTACAAACAAAGTCAAAAATAGAAAAAATACTTACAAAGTTTTGTAAAGAACAACGAAAACTGATGGTAGTCAATAGAATTTTTAAAAAACCCAAAATTGGAGTAGATGAATTTAAATAACCATCGGAATAAAAAATTATCGCTTGGTAACGAAAACATGTGTTTCAAGGGACAACTTAATGAGCGAGGAAAGTGATCGATGGACACTTTCCCGAGAGTTGTGTACACTATTTTATTCGTGAATTTGATTTAACTGTCACTGTCATAATTTTTTAAACAATAAAAATATAAATTCTATTTAAATTTTTAAATTGTACTAGATACAGCTAAAGTACTGCTTTAATTTATGTGGATAAATCACTATTAATAAAATTTATCACAAAATACTTAATATCAAATCAAAAAGGCAATTTTTATTGAATTTGACTCGCATAGATATTAGTGGAGAGTCACCACAGGAGAGATTTTTGTGTATAAATATTATTTAAATGTATTATTAAAATCATCATTGAAAACCTCATCTAAATATCTGATATAGTTCTTGAAATATCTACAACACCCTAAAATGGGTGGATGTATCTATATTTTAAAAATAAATATAATTCTTTAGGTACTACAAGAATTTATAGCTTTTCTCTATATCCAATATTTAAAAAATAAATGTTACACCCAAAATGGGTGTAGTAAACTCAGTTTAAGGTTCAAAAATGGGTTTCTCATATTTTAAAACATAAGTATACAAATTTACAGCTTATTTCTATGCGTAGTAATAAAGATATATATTTTGCACCCAAAATGGGTGTACCGATTTTAAATTTGGGTTTATAACTGGATTTTTCAGATTTTTTTACATCAGTATACTAATTTTCAGAATTTTTCGATTCCTAGAATCAAAGTTATTGTTAAATTAATTAAATGTTCGCTATAAACGAGGTCGTATAACGAATGTTCGTTATAGCCGTGCTAGTCCAAATGAAGCCTATTTCATGCTTGATCCACTGCTGAAAACCGCGCATCGATATCTGGTCCCGTTTACGAGAAATTAATTTTTTAAATAAAAGTCGTCATTGTTTTCATCCCTTAGTTCTGTAATTCAAATTTTGGAACGGAGTGTACATTGGCTTTTTGAAATTATATAATAAAAATTGGCCTAACCCAACCAATAACCTCACAAAAAATTTCAAAATGCAATAACTTTATTAATAAAATGCTTTTCGAGGGCTGTTTGGGGTTGAAAATCTCTTTACCGACCTAAAGTTTGTATCCCCCCCCTGTTTCCAGTTGGAGCCTGTCTAATAAGCCTGGAAAAAATTCTCAAAATTTTAATTATTTTAAATTATAAGAAAATAAGCCGTCCAACAGTATAATTTTGACGTTTATAAATTTTGAAAATTGCTATACTGCGTTCCATTAAAATCCAAATTTTGGAATGTAAATTTCTCGGTTATAAAAATTTTAAATAATTATTTTCTCTGCTATTTATCGTAGAAAACCGGCGAAAATTTGTACCCGGGGGTAAATTTGTCCGAGGAAGCCGATTCTGGCCTCAAAAATGACATGTCTCTATTGGGGGGGGGGCCATTTTTAAGAGTGTCTTTAACCAGGGCAGCACAAAATAATTCTGTATTATTTATTGTAGAAACACCGAAAAAATTTGGATATTGGGGTAAAATTATCTCAGCAATACGATTCTACCCTTAAAAATAATCCATGTCTATAACGAAACCTCGTTTATAACGAGTGTTGTTATAGCATTGTATATCAGTATTAAAAAAATTATTAATTTATTATTAATCGTAGAAACATGGCGAAAATTTGTATTCCGGGGTAAAATTGTCCGGCGAAGCTGATTCTGGTCTCAAAAATGACATGTCTTTACTGGTGGGCCTCATTTTGTAAGAACATTAAGAAACAACAATACATCTCATAGTGCATTAGTTGAACATTCCATAGACAATCTTCATAGTTTTTATTTTGACAATGTTTCTATGCTCCACTCTAAATGTCATTTAACCAAGAGAAAAATTCTTGAAAGTTTTTACATAAATAGTGACATCTTCTGTGCAATCAATACTCAAGCAGATTTCAGTAATTGTTTACAACATTACAGATCTCTACTACAAAATCTTAAATATTAGTTAGTTCTTTTGTTTGTCGTATTGTTTAAAAACTTGTGGGAGTTTCAACATGATATTTTTTGAATATTATGTTTAGGGTTGTCCCTTTAAACACATGTTTTCGTTACCAAGCGATAATTTTTTATTCCGATGGTTATTTAAATTCATCTACTCCAATTTTGGGTTTTTTTAAATTCTATCGTCAGTCCATACATACATACATACATACATACGTCCATACAAACACACACACACACACACACACACACACACACACACACACACACACACACACACACACACACACACACACACACACACACACACACACACACACACACACACACACACACACACACACACACACACACACACACACACACACACACACACACACACACAGACATCATCGTGAAAATATTAAATTCGTATTCTAGAGACCCTGAAACGTGCTTATCCACCAAAAACTCATACTCGAAAATTTTGACCCATTACAATACCTCTCTTATAGAATATGAGGCGAGAGGTAAAAATGAGAAAATTGCTATTTTTATCTTTGGTTATTTATTTATATATTTTGTAAAGCCCTGTTCACACATGGACACATAGAAGACATACACACACGCAACAGTAAGAAATACAGTGTGTGTAGCTTGTGAAATAGAGGCGCCACATGTTCTGCATTTTGCTTTTGTTGCCTGTGTGTGTTTTCTGTGTCCATGTGCTTAAAGTAACTTATTAACTAGGTACACATAATCCGTCATAAAAATGTATTTTTCTAAAGTATAAAACTACTTACCTACTGCAAACTATCTCCGCATTAAAACGTAAAAAGAAATTTGTTTTCGCAGCCGCCAATTTGCGTCGCTTCCGCTTTAAATATGAATGAAACTCGAGGTTGTGGATTTGTGAGGTTAGGTTTAAAAGGCGGAAGCCATGAGCGGAAGTGGAATAATGACAGCTTACAAGAGCGGAGACCGAACAACGAAAGCGTTTTCTCGTCAGTCGTCAGCGAATAATCAAACTTGGACTTAGTTGCTAAGTGCGCTCTTAAAATACGTTAGTGCGGTTAGCTTGTGTTTCATTTGTGAGCTTGATCACTTCAAAACGCTCTGCGCTCAGAATTAAATCATTTGAATAAATTCATTATGCAGGTTTTGCTAATTTTACTTTTCTGGAAGCAGAAGCGAGCCTAAAAATGTGCATTTTTATTTTATAAATAAATTTTATTTGTTATTTTGTATTGGAGCCTTGAATTTTAAGCACCTTAATATATTTCATAAAAATTCTGACTATTTTTTATATGACCATTGATGTCCTTACGGGGAGATAATAAAATTCTAGTATAGAAATATGTTGCTATTCGAAAATCAGTACGTTAAATTTTATAAAACATATTTCAGAATCTATAGCTTTAATATATTTTATAGAAATAGTTATTTTCCCCGTATGAAGGGCATTTAAAAATTTTGATGAAAGAGGTGTAGCAGTTTCTGCTTTACTTAATGAATATTAAAAATTTGAAGGAAAAACAGATAAGTACTACCTAGATGTTTGAGAAAAAATTAGTCTAGGTAAATGTCCAGTTAGAATTCTGAAAAAATCTTTGTAATCCTTATAAAAATTAATGAATAAGTGTGTTTTAAGCAATTTTGACATGCTTTATCGTATGATTAAGAGATTTATTGGAAAATGTAACATCGTCTATAAATAAATTTATGTAGGTAATGTTTTATCTGTGAAATTTTTTAAAGAATAATTATTAAATTACTGGAGTATACAAAAATATAAATATAATATAAATATGATTTTGAAAACAGTAAATGTGCTAAAGTTTTTAAAATTTGTACAAATAAAAAAATATAAACCTATTATTATTTAATAAATATACATTTAAAAAAAAGTTACATGTAGTGGCATGGATATTTTAATATTAAAGGCGCTACATTTGTAAATCCAGAAGATTAATAATTTGAACGAATATTATATTATAAAAAATTTCAAATTGAAATTTAATATGAAGAATCATGACTCATTAGGGAATCAATAAATGCAAATTATTAATTGCTGTAACATCAATTAGCATAACTTAGAGCTAATTTTTGTCATTGCATAATTCATATTATACGTTGATTAATGTACAGAAATAAAAAAATTATTTTGAATTCGATGATATTAGTCGGAAGACGGGTATAGACAGATTTTTGTTAAACCCATTGACTGTAATAATTTATGTTATATAGCCATGTATAAGCACAACTTTTAAGTACATCATTGTAAAATATGAGGTCATCGATTTCAAAACCAAAGTCACAAAATGATTTATTCATTTATTGTAACATGCTATTTTGCTTTGCATGATAGCAATAGATGGACCTTAATACAAACTTGAAAACCGTAGCAATAGTTTTTCAAGAATACAAGATTTATTTCAGGCACTTTGAAGTTTGAACGCAGTCTTAAATTGCAGTAACTAATTTGAAATGTTTGTTCTTTTCCGAGTTCGTAAATTTTCTCTCATGAAATAGTATTAAAAATTAATTTGAATTCATCTTGGGTACTCTACAACAAAACAATTTCCATCAGCCTTACTCTGGGAGTGTGTTATCGTTTTTTAATGCTCGACTTGTCGGCAATGGCAAAGCAATAAGCCATGAAAAACTCTGAATTTTTTCACATTTCTTCTCTATCGGCTGAACAAATTCGCAATTTTTGCTCGCTTCTTTTTCTCTGGTTCTTTAGCGGTTGCTACGCGACCAACGATCAAAGGGATGGAAAAATATGAACGTCGCACGTGACGGCAAATGCCGACGCCAACCGGCGTTATTAAATTGGAAGAGCGGGGAACGTAAACGTTCCGACGTTGCCACATGGACGGAGAATGAAACGGGGTTTCTGGGGTACTGGCAAATGCTATATACCATGCACATGTATGTGGTATGTGTACCTTCGACCATATATAGGTATATACTCAAAATCACAAGTTCTGGCAGTATGGCAGAGATAGCAATACAGTGTTGCTAAATGTATCCCATAAGAGTAATGTGTTAGACAAAGATGGAGAATCCAGAGGCGGATTGTTTGTTTTTCGCTTACTTGTACTTTTAATAAATTATGCTGATTATTTCTTGATGTTTCTCAAAACCAATAAAATGTTTAATTAATTGAATACATTAATAAGTATTCAATTGATGCATCCAATTTAAAATCTTTTACTTAGAGAAAAAACTCTGGTTCCTCTAAATTAAATTTGTAAGTCAAAAAATAATCTAATTTAATATAATTCGAGAATTCGATAAATTATACAATAATTCTCCAGTGTTTCAATTTATTCTCACCCTCTTTACTGATAATTTTTCTCGTTTAATATGAAGGATACATAATTAAGTAAAATATTAAATTAATATAAATAATTAATACAATTTTGTTTTATTTTTTCGATAACAAATTGATAACAATGTAACAATAAAATAAACACAGCCAAAGACGGCCAAGTCAAAATCACAAATGGCGAGTAATACAAATATATACATGTTGTTTAAAAGACATAACAATTAATGAACAAATGTTGTCAATATATACATAGCATAAAATAGAATTACAAACTTAAAGAAAAATATCACATACTAAGTACATTAAAAATTTGAAGTAAAGTCCTGGACCTGTTTACATTTAAACTTCGTCAGGTAGCTAAGCGTAGCAGCGGTACTCAAACATACAACCATAAACTCATGCGTTACATCTTCATCGCTTTCAGTATCACTAGCTGTCGTCACGTAAGGTTCGATATCATCTTGCAATTGATAAGCTTCCCAAAATCTTTTTTCTTCATTTACAATGTGCCTATCATAAATTGTCCATTTTGCTCGGAAATTTTTGAATATGCTTCACATATTATGGCACTATGTTAGTTGGGATTACATTAGATGGTAGTTACAAATACATTACAAGAAATGTAATTAGTATATGTCTTGAAATAAGATTACAGGAGTAGATATAGTTATTATATCATTTCTTAAGTAATGTGAAATCAAGCTTATAATATTTTTAAACTGTTTCATAACTGCTGGCTTCTTTTCCCATCGGCACCACTCCACCGCTATAAGATTTACAACCCTATACTAACATTTCATTATGAAATTTAACACTGCAAACTAAATGTGTTAAAGCATGAAAACTGAATGGTGTACCATGAAACAATGTAAGTGTAAAACTGGCAACAAGGCCGAGTTTATCTCCATAAGAATAACATTGCCTATCTCTGCCATACTGCCAAAACTTGTGATTTTCACTATAGACAGATAACACTCAATGCTGTAGTATATAAGGCAAAAAATACGGTAGCGGGGAGCAGCAGCTCCATTAAGTTGTAGTCCAATGTCACCTAACTCTCCCTAGACTATAATGCTTTGATTGTGCTGAGTATGTGCTTTACTGTGCGCTATATATTATAGTATGTGCGTCCCTACAAAATGGTCCATATAAGTTTGTAAATTGCGACTACAAGTAAATACTAATTAACAAATATCAGAAAAGTAAAAATTTATCATGATAGTAGTAATGTGCCCCGTATGTGCTTCTTTGTGCGCTATGTTTTATGACGTGTGCGTCATTAGTATTCCAGCAATTCACTTGATAAGAAATGCGACTCCTGTTCCATAGTCGCAAATTTCTTCTGAAACTATCATGCTTATAGTGTGCTCAGTATGTGCTTTACTGTGCGCTATATATTATAATATGTGCGTCCATGCAAAATGGTACATACAGTTTTATAGCAATGTGCCCTGTGCTTCTTTGTGCGCTATGTTTATAAACTTAATAACGAGATATTAAATATTATCTTATGGAGGTGTAACAAAATAATTATACTAAATTAAAAATGAATTTCAATACAAATTTTTATTCTTGTTTTTGTTATACAGGGTGTAACCCAACCTGTGTAACAAAATATGGTGTATAGTATTGGACGCACTGATCATGAATCAAAAAGAATTTTGATGAAATTCGTAAAATTAACAGTAGTTCGCATAACAAAATTTTGGGTATCACTGGTTGTCACATTTAAATACAAAAAAGTTAAACAATAGTTATGCAGTATTTATTAGCGTAATTAATCATAATTACATTATTGTAATAATAATTTTACAAACAGGAAAAAATGAAATTTGTACGTCCCATTTGTTTGGACCCATTTTTTAATTCGAGTTTTTCAACAAAATTCTTTTTGATTCACGATTAGTACAACTAAAATCAAGTGAATAAATAATATCAATAATATAACCGTATAAAATACTGATAAACACAGATGAATTTTCAAAGTTTTGCAAAGTTCAAAGCAGAAAACAATATTAACACAATGGCCAAACAGTGGTAGAAACCTTGTGTAATAGGCGAAAAAATCAAAGTAGGTACCTATAGCTGATCTCTTACGAGTGTGTGGTAGCGCTTGATATTTGTATACATGTATTTATATGGGACTTATGTTGTACTTCTTGTTAAAAGTTGGTTTTGTGAGTTGTTTTGTGCAGTTATCCATTCTAAAATGACAACTTATGCTAACTGAATGACAACTAATAAGTTTAAAACAATATTTTGTAATAATGAGGTGCCTATTTGATTATATGATTTATAGTAGGTATTAAACTAAAATTTTATAAAAATTCCAACAAAATAGAGTTATTCTTGTATTTACAAAGTTTTCATATTTATAGTTTGAATTTATACCTACTATATTTAAAATCGCACTAGTAGAAGCTAAAGCCTTTTGTTTTGTATTTGGATAGACGGAATTTACACACATTTTCACTTAATTAATGTCCAACTTGTTTCTTATTATTGTCATAATATCCCTGTTTCCAGCGCAATAATAATAAATATTGCCCCAGGTCATTATTTTTCAAAATACGCCCAAGGGTATTATTTGATATGTAATTTTCTTATTACCATAGAAACAGAATGTTACTAACAATTAATAATCTGTTAAAAAATCTCAATGACAAAACAAAAATCGATAAAGATAAAAATTATACGTCCCCGGGTGCCACACCCTCCTCCTTAATCCGCCACTGGCTACTGGCCCTAGGAAAGTATGCTGTTGACCTCATGTATATTATTTTAACACCCTTGACCTTGATACCTTTAATTACTATAATATGGTTTACTCAGATGTCATACAGGGTACATTGCTACAAACATGTAGCTATGTACCATTTTGTATGGACGCACATACTATAATATATAGCGCACAGAAAAGCACATACTGAGCACACTATAAACATGATAGTTTCAGTAGGAATTTGCGACTATGGAACAGGAGTCGCATTCTTTATCAAGTGAATTTCTGGAATACTAATGACGCACACGTCATAAAACATAGCGCACAAAGAAGCACATACGGGGCACATTACTACTATCATGAGAAATGTTTACTTTTCTGATATTTGTTTATTAGTATTTACTTGTAGTCGCAATTTACAAACATATATGGACCATTTTGTAAGGACGCACATATTATAATATATAGCGCACAGTAAAGCACATACTTAGCACAATCAAAGCATTATAGTCTAGGGAGAGTTAGGTGACATTGGACTACAACTTAATGGAGCTGGGAGCAGCAGCTATAGGTGAGGGCACGATAGTGTTGCACATTACTAACTTCTGGTTTATTGTCATGGAACAGAGAATGAAAATAGGCAACTGCAACACTTCAAAGTGTCTGCAGGTCATACTCCTCTTCACACCGCTACGCTAGTTCTTTGCTTCACAACAAAAGCTTGCGTTGTTTGTCTATTCCTATATATTGTCGAAGATGTGTACATATAGGCACAACACCAAACTAGTATATTAAAGAACAAGTTTTTTTTGCGGCGTCCAAATTTAGTAAAACGAATGCTCAGGCTGATGTATGAATAATAATAATAATAATAATAATAATAATTCTTTATTTCTGTAATATCAATCGGTGTTGAAAAAGGTCGAAATACATAAAGAGAATCACAATTAAAACACAGAAATACAGACATAATTTTACAATACTTATTAAGTAATTTGTTTCATAAATACGTACATACAAGGCTACTTTTCAGTAAGATAATTATTATTAACCTTGTAGTACCTAGCATTTTTCAATCTGATGATTTTTAAAACGTTTTTTGAATTCTTTAGGATTTTGAATCTTAAATCTTCTGGGACTCTATTATACATTTGAGATAAATTCTAGAATTATATTTCTGCTGTTGAATGGCTGCATTTCACATTTATTTAGATTCCTGCTCCCCACTGGCAAAGGTGTCAATCGAAAGATAAAATTATATTTACACCAGATGCAACTAATAATTTTCCTGTAAATTACTTTTAAATAACAATATAAGGTAATTTTGAATTCGATAATTTCGGTATTACCTGAACAATGAGCTGTTATTTACATTTTATGGGATTGTTTTCAGTAGTTTTCATTGTTTCATCGCTTACGTTTTTCAAAATTTTATTTTATAGTCACATTTTAGAATAATTTCGTACTTGACAAATTTAGGGAGATGTGATATCCTTAATTACATGTAATATCCTTAATTCAATTATGAAGATGTGATATCTTTAATTCAATTATGGATATGTGATATCTTTAATTTAATAATTATGGAAATGTGATACCCACAATTCAATTATAGAGATGTGAAATCTAAATGTATTTATGGAGATATTCTTAATTTATAAATTTATTAATGAAAATATCATATCATTAATTCAATTCTGGATATATGTAGGTAATATAGAGCTATTTAATTAAATTGTGAATATGTGATTATCTGTAACTCAATTATGAAGATGTGATATCTTTAATTCAATTATGGATATGTTATAACTCTAATTCAATTATGGATATGTAATATAGGTATTTAATTCAATTATGGATATGTGTTATCGGTATCTGGAACTCAATTATGAAGATGTGATATCTTTAATTCAATTATGGATATGTGATATCTTTAATTTAATTATGGAGATGTGATATCTTTAATTCAATAATTAATCATTTACAATGCAATTATAGAGATGTGAAATCTAAATTTAATTATGGAGATGTGATATTCTTAATTTATAGATGTGAAATATATATTTAATTAAATTATGAAGATTTAAAATCTTTAATTCAATTATGGACGTGTGAAATTCTAAATTCAATTAACTAGTATATATTTACTTCTAAATATCTTTAATCTTCGTGCTGAATAGTAAAATTACCGTTAATGCTGACGAGGGAATTAGAAAATAATGATTTAATTTAGTTTATTTCGTAATATAAACATATAGGTACAATTGATTATAGTAATGTAATGTTGTTTAGATGTGAACCTGGGCGGTGGTCAGCTGTTGGGGGGCGCTACAGTGAAGTGCGAAGAGAAGACGCCTAGTGAGGTGTGCT
Organism: Agonum fuliginosum; assembly: GCA_947534325.1. NCBI lineage: Eukaryota > Metazoa > Arthropoda > Insecta > Coleoptera > Carabidae > Agonum > Agonum fuliginosum. Next base: position 265,261 of record OX384035.1, on the reverse strand, counting down.
CGGGCTGCGGTCTGAAGATCCACGACCGCTACCTGATGCGCGTCGCCGACGCCTCGTGGCACGAGCACTGTCTGCAGTGCTGCGTCTGCGGCGTGCTGCTCACCAGGTCCTGCTACACCAGAAACACCAAGCTCTACTGCAAGCAGGACTATGACAGGTATACATCACGCCCTGATCTGATCATTACTACTTGCTTTAAACTTTCAACCAATCAATCAATTATCAATTCTTTTTAAGACTCATTGAAGTTTCAATTTAGTGGCACCGGCGTAATTTAACAGCTAATTCTCACTAGAAAGAAAAACTTCTTCTTTTCCAGGATTCTGAATCTCCGTAAAATCTTCAAAGAATCCTCGTACTTTTTTGGGTGAAAATTAAAAATCTTCTAAATTAAATTACGAGGAATCCAATGCCGCAAACTGAGCTTTGATACATCTTTTAGTTTCCGAGTTATTGAGCCTCGAAAGTATAGGTCGGAATCAAGTTACACCTTCGACCATATATAGGTAATATAGGTATAGACAAATAACACTCAATGCTGTAGTATACAGGTTGGTAGAGGTGAAATGCGAACATAGGGAAATATATGACAATGGAGTTATCATGCTAGGCATCTTGATATACGTGGAATAAGTACTGTCAATGTCAAAGTAGCTGTCATATTATTGAAATTTTTATTTTCATTAAAATATTTTCTTTGCATAATAATGTATGTGTACGAGCAGAACGAGAAAATTTACATGCACTTCTTTTAGATTTTATTATTATTTCTGTTATTGATTACTCTTTTTGCCACACAAATTCACATTACTTCGTTTTGTGACACTACTACAAAATATATCAAGATACCTGGCATGAAAGTTCGATTGTCATGTATGTTCCCTATGTTCGCATTTCACCTCCACCAACCTGTATAATGTTGTGAAGGCAAGAAGTAGCAGCAGCTATAGGCGGGGAACTGTGTGGAGTGTTGCACATTGCTGACTTCTGGTTTGTTGTCATGGAACAGAGAATGAAAATAGGCAAACTGTAACACTTCAAGGTGTCTGCAGCTCATACTCCTCTTCACACCGCTACGCTAGTTCTTTGCTTCACAACAAAGGCTTGCGTTGTTTGTCTATTCCTATATATGGTCGAAGAGTTACACTTACTAGTACAGTAAATGAGGATATTTTACATTTAAAAAATACTTCATGGCTGAATTTTGAGGGGGTGTTTGGGGAGGTCTAAAACCGAGTTTTCGTATTCGAGAAGGTGGGAGAAAGTACTTTAAAATAGTATCGAGACAGGATGCGAAAAAGTTCTCGAATTTCATGGTATTTACGAAAAAAAACCACCCCTCACTTTTGACTTTTGACCGGCCATTGGCATTGATATAGTTGATCTACGGTCTTGATTTTATTATTATAAAAAAGATTATTTTATTTTCAACAAATTACATCTGTTGAACTTAAATGTAAAGGCGATAGCAACAAAGATAAAAAATAAAAACAAATTTACCCCATATTGACAGATTTTTATACCTTCCCCCACCTCCTCGAATACGAAAACTCGGTTTTAAACTCAGGACAAACACCCCCTCAAAATTTCAGCCACTAAGTTTTTTTTTAAGTAAATGGGAATTTTTTGTCTTTATTTACTGTATTATACCTACTTCGTTTCATTTCAATTCATAAACTTCTCCACTCACTCTATTAATTATCACTTTTAACATTTATGTAATAAATAACTATTAACTTCTGTCGGTTAAAGAGTATAGGAATTTATTAAAAAAGTTACATAAGGTATGAAAAAAATTCCAACACACATTTGGAATTGATCAGCAAAAATTCTAAGCCCCTCGTACGGCAGGAGTAAAAATTCCCGCATGTATTAAAAGCGCTCGAGTCGCACACAACATACACAGCTCTAATATGAAATTCCTTTGCAGGATATTCGGGGTGAAATGCTCCCGATGCGGGGACCGACTGCTGCCGCATGAGATGGTGATGCGCGCCCAACAGCACGTCTTCCACTTGTCATGCTTCGTCTGCTTCCTCTGCTGCCAACCTCTGCAGAAAGGCGAGCAGTTCGTGCTGCGCGGCGGTCAGCTCTTTTGCCGCCAAGATTTCGAAAAAGAAATGTACCTCATGCAGCAGGCAAGTCCACAAGACGACGACCTCCTCGCTGATGAGAACAGCCGGCCGAGAGATGGCAGGAGGGGCCCCAAGAGACCGCGCACGATACTCACTTCCGCGCAGAGGAGACAGTTCAAGGCTTCCTTTGAAGTTAGCCCCAAACCCTGCAGAAAAGTGCGCGAAGCGTTGGCGAAAGAAACAGGGTTAAGTGTGCGAGTTGTGCAAGTGTGGTTTCAAAACCAACGAGCGAAAATGAAGAAGATACAGCGGAAGGCGAAGCAGGAACAGGACACCAAACCCGGCGATAAGGACAAGGATGGCAAAGATGATAAGATTATTAAACAGGAGTCGCCGTCTAGTGAACATGGACATTACCTGGGACTTGGGGGGATGAGTGATTCGTCGTATCCTAATTCCAGTCAGCCGCTTAATCCTAACATACCTTTTTCACCAGATGGTAAGTTGTTTTTTCTATCTGCTCAATATTAAATAGTATAACTAAGAATTCACGAAATAAATTACTATTTATGCATATTTCGTTTATTTTATTCTGCTATAATTTACAAACTTAATACATGACTATAAAATTAATATATTTATCGAAGACGATTAAATAATACATACTAAGTAAAATTAAAACATTTTTATAAGCTGCCATTTTTATTTTATACTAGAAAATAAATTAGATATTCAATATAATATGGCAATTCATAATAATAACAACATTATAAGCCTCAATTTAAGAACTATAATGCCTATGGCACACCGGTCGAGGAGCATCGAGGACCATCGAGTAACTCCTCGATGAAACGAAAGAACGCACCCGTCCGCGATGGATTTCTATTTCATCGGTGACAAATACATCAAAGTTTTGCGCGAAATCAAATCCAAAGATACGTCTGAAATGAGATACATTCGTTTCATCGAGGAACAACTCGATGAAAATAGCGGCGCCCCTATTTTTCGTCGAGGACGGGGTGCGTTCTATCGTTTCATCGAGGAGCATCGAGGACCATCAAGTAACTCCTCGATGAAACGATAGAACGCACCCCGTCCTCGACGAAAAATAGGGGCGCCGCTATTTTCTTCGAGTTGTTCCTCGATGAAACGAATGTATCTCATTTCAGACTTATCTTTTGTATTTGATTTCGCGCAAAACTTTGATGTATTTGTCACCGATTAAATAGAAATCCATCGTGGACGGGTGCGTTCTTTCGTTTCATCGAGGAGTTACTCGATGGTCCTCGATGCTCCTCGACCGGTGTGCCATAGGCATAAGAGCGTTCATTATAGGTCAAGGACCATAATGAAATAACAATCAAGTCTATTCTAAGAAAATTTCTAAACAACACTTGATTTTATTATGTTTTGTATTTTATTATTTGCCTGATTTACGCCAGCAGATAAAATTTTGAATGCAATCATTATGGTACCTACACAGTGTGTAGGCTTCGCCTCGTCTGATAATATTTACGACTATTACCAATGAGTAGGTAACGTTACGTTGGATAATAAATATTTTTGTTCATGTAAGATTAATTACATAAAAATAGAACTAAGAATATCTTGAACTCATTTACAATATGACTGTAATCTTATTTTAATTATAAATGATTGTTCCAGACACGTATCCCGCGCATTCAGGCGACAGCTTCTGCAGCAGTGACATCTCCCTCGACGACAGCACGAACTTCGACCACCTGGACGAGGGCACGTCGGACACGCTGTCCTTGCAGAACCTGGACCTGCAGAGCAGCCACGGCCACGCTGGCCACGACAGCCTGCCGCCGCCAGGGACTATCGCCAACCCCATCGACAAACTGTACCTCATGCAAAACTCGTACTTCAGCACTGAACAATAAATCACTGTGGTCACTGTTCGTTATGTTATGTTATAGTGTGCAACTTCAACAATCATTCAACTTCATTCTTTCATGCTTGTGAATCATGAATGAGACTTAGAAAAGCTCCAGTAGGTATGAAAGAATCCTCAAAGATTCCATTTGTGAACTGGCTTTTAGTTGAATATAATATCAAATGATTCAAACATCAAAATCAAATATTGTTTATTAGTCTTTATGTTGAATAACTTACTATATAAGAAAGAAATATTTATCTACAGACGTAATACTTACCTTGGTAGGTACACGCTAAAAATATGAAGACAGGAAACCTATCGAATGTGCCAATATTTTTAAACGTCTATATTATAATGAAACACACAGTTACTGCTCAAAATTATATCCGAAACCTGTTAGAAATGTATTTATTTTGTTATTTTGATTTGAAACATGAATGAAATGTAATAGCAACTTGAAGCAAAGCTCAAAATAGTACAAGTTAATGATCAATTTGAACTTACTACTTATAGTAAGTTATGAATCACCTCAATCATGAAAACGAGCATACCCAATGATTTGGTTGTTAATTTGTATGCTCATTAAAAGAACATACAAAGATTAACAGTGCTAGTAACTTTTTTATCCTACTTCTGTGTCAATTTTGTTTTGTTGATTTTCTGCTCCTTACAATGATAATATTGTTACTTTATTCAAATATTTATTTATTTTAAGAACTGTACATTTGTAATTTATGTATATAAGATAAATATGAAATCTACTAGTCATGTTCTAGTCTATATAAAAAATATTTCCAAGTGTGTGTCAAAATTACCATAATTTAAACTTAAGTTTCCAAACGTCAACAAATGTATTATGAGCTTACAAATTAATATATTGTTTTTATATTCTAATATACGCATAGTTCGGTGTAAATATTATAAATAGATATATTCCTATAAATCGAATTATTATAATTGTGATGATATATGCCAAATTATACTAGCCAAGGCTAGATTTTATTATGTATATTTTAAATAAATAATCATAATTCATTTTGCTGTGTTTGATATTACTAGATTCAAAGCAGTATAAAGATAATATAAATATTTTGAAATATATGAAGTTGTTATTTATTTAATTCCTAATCCTTTTTGATTACAGAAAAACGAGCTAGGTGCTACCAACTATTAATTGGTAGTATATTTTTTTAAATAAGGGTTGTATGACAAAGATAAGTACTTATTTAGAATCAGCGGGTTCGAATTAGGAGCGGTAGATCACAAACGAGCTAGGTGCTGCCATCTCTTGGTAGTGGCATCCCCAAGTTCTTTCCTGTAGGCCAGAAAATTGAGCTTTGTAGACAATTATCAAGCAACATTGCAACTACGCTAGGAAAATTTTAAACTGCAAATAACTCGAAAACTAAGGGTTGCACGATAAAATGGGGTGCATATTTGGATTTAGCAAGTCCAAATTGAGGGGGTAGACTACCCCTCTTTATCCTGTTACCCTTAGTTTACGAGTTATAAGCCTTTTAAAATTTTCCTAGCGTAGTTCCAATTTTGCTTGCATAATCGTCAAAAAAATTTACACTACGCTAGGAAAATTTTAAATTGCTTATAACTCGGAAACTAAGGGTTGCACGGCAAAATGGGGTGCATATTTGGATTCAGCAAGTCCAAATTGAGGGGGTAGACTACCCCTCTTTATCCTGTTACCCTTAGTTTACGAGTTATAAGCCTTTTAAAATTTTCCTAGCGTAGTTCCAATTTTGCTTGCATAATCGTCAAAAAAATTTACACTACGCTAGGAAAATTTTAAATTGCTTATAACTCGGAAACTAAGGGTTGCACGGCAAAATGGGGTGCATATTTGAATTCAGCGGGTCCTAATTGAGGGGTTAGACTACCCCTCTTTATCCTGCTACCTTTAGTTTACGAGTTATAAGCATTTTCAAATTTTCCTAGCGTAGTTGTAATTTTACTAGCAAAATCGTCAAAAAAATTGACACTACGCTAGGAAAATTTTAAATTGCTTATAACTCGGAAACTAAGGGTTGCACGGCCAAATGGGGTGCATATTTGAATTCAGCGGGTCCTAATTTGGTGTATATGATACAAACCACCCTTGAAATAAACGTAATTTTGGTAGTTTCTGGTGAAATTTTGCTGATATTAAATAATTATTATCTCGTAAACTAAAGGGCTAAGGGCCAAAAGTTAAATACAAAGGTTGCGTAACTTTTCATTCTCTATCTGCCTGTCTATAGATAAGGTCTTTTTGGCCGATTTTTAATTATTTTTTCGATCTCCCACCATTCATGTTATCCTGATACAAATTTGGTGATTTTTGTTCGATTCAAATCTGAAGTCGAGTGAGGGTGAAAATTTAAAAACGTGATTACGTAAAAACTAAGGGTTGGGGAGTGATTTAGAGGTCATATTCGTACTCTACGCGTTGAAATACACCAGTATGCATATTGCCACCCCTAAAAGTTAATTAGCACCGGAGATATTCAACCCTTATTTGTATCTCCTGTTCTAAGGGTCGTATCGAAAAAATCTACATTGCATTCGATAGGGGATGAAAAACTGAGCATCTTTTACATTTAACTTTTTCCTCTACGACCCTTAGTTTAAGGGTTATGAACAATCAAAGTGGTGAAAAAGTCGTCTAAAAATAGTCATTAACCCTTAAACTAAGGGTCGTAGAGCAAAAAGTTAAATGTAAAAGATGCTCAGTTTTTCATTCCCTGTCGACTGCAAAGTACATTTTTTCGATACGACCCTTAGCACCGGAGATACAAATAAGGGTTGAATATCTCTGGTGCTAATTAACTTTTAGGGGTGGCAATATGCATACTGGTGTATTTCAACGCGTAGAGTACGAATATGACCCGTAAATCACTCCCCAACCCTTAGTTTTTACGTAATCGCGTTTTTAAATTTTCACCCTCACTCGACTTCAGATTTGAGTCGAACAAAAATCCCCAATTTGGTATCAGGATAACATGAATGGTGGGAGATCAAAAAATTAATCAAAAAATTGATGAAAATTTTGCTGTTTTTCGTCGAATTTTTCGCAGTTTGGCAACAAATTTTAATTGGTAGTTTTGATCTCCAACAAGTTATGTTCTCCTGATATTGAGTTGAAAATTTTAACCAGCCGAAGAAATCATATTTTTGTAACGGGGCGTAGGTGGGACAATAGGTTGGTATATTATTATTATTTAAAGCAAATTTATTATTTTAACAACATTATTTATTTATTTAAAAAGTGTACATATTTTAATACATATCTTTGGGTGTAACTACCCCACAGTTTTATAATTCTAATCCTTTGGTGTGACTGACTCACATATTGTGAATAAAATAAAACCACTTAAGATAAATAATATACAATATCAACATAGATATGTTTGGGTATAACTACCTCACAGCTTCATAATTCTAATCATAGGTACTTACATATTCTAATAAAATAATAACACATAAGATAAGTTATAATACAATACAATATTAACATAGGTATAACTACCCCTCAGTTTCATAATTCTTAAATTAAAAATCTCCCATATAAAAATAATTAAACTACGGCCAAACCAGTGACCTCAGAACTTTGAAAATATGTCTCCTAGTTCAGAGCGCTATCTCTAACCGTTTAGGAAATAGAGGCCTTAGATGTCAAAAATTAAATTTAAACAGTGCTTTCATTATGAAAATAATTAAATTACGGCTAGACCAGTGGCTCTAAAAATTTTAAAATGTGGTTCCTAACTAAAAAATGTACGAGGAATCCAAAAATGTTACGCTCAGATCGCTAACTATAACCGTTTAGGCAATAGAGCCCTTAGAAGTCAAAAAATCACATTTAAAAAGTGATGTGTTTACATTAATAATTAAATTACGGCTAAAGCAGTGACTCTAAAACGTTAAAAATGTGGTTCCTAACTCAAAAATGTACGAGGAATCCAAAAATGTCACGCTCAGACCTCTAACTATAACCGTTTATGAAATAGAGCTCTTAGAAGTAAAAAAATCACATTTAAAAAGTGATGTGTTTACATTAATAATTAAATTACGGCTAAAGCAGTGACTCTGAAACGTTGAAAATGTGGTTCCTAATATAAAAAAGTACGAGGAATCCAAAAATGTTACGCTCAGATCGCTAACTATAACCGTTTAGGCAATAGAGCCCTTAGAAGTCAAAAATTCACATTTAAAAAGTGATGTGTTTACATGAATAATTAAATTACGGCTAAAGCAGTGACTCTGAAACGTTGAAAATGTGGTTCCTTATATAAAAAAGTACGAGGAATCCAAAAATGTCACGCTCATTGCGCTATCTCTAACCGTTTCCGAGTTATCCTTAAAAATCTCCATTAACAACATGGGATATTTTATTTTAAGTATAACGGCCTTAATATAATCTTAATTCTTATAAACTTGACATTTCCTTACGTAAAATTGGCTCTAATTTCCATATTTTCAACGATAATTGCGCTATCTCTAACCGTTTCCGAGTTATACTTAAATTAAAAATCTCTATATGAATATCATGAGATATTTTATTTTAAATATAACGGCCTTAATATAATCTTAATTCTTATAAACTTGACATTTCCTTACGTAAAATTCGCTCTAATTTCCATATTTTCAACGATCATTGCGCTATCTCTAACCGTTTCAGAGTTATACTTAAATTAAAAATCTCTATATGAATATCATGAGATATTTTATTTTAAATATAACGGCCTTAATATAATCTTAATTCTTATAAACTTGACATTTCCTTACGTAAAATTGGCTCTAATTTCCATATTTTCAACGATCATTGCGCTATCTCTAACCGTTTCCGAGTTATACTTAAATTAAAAATCTCTATATGAATATCATGAGATATTTTATTTTAAATATAACGGCCTTAATATAATCTTAATTCTTATAAACTTGACATTTCCTTACGTAAAATTCGCTCTAATTTCCATATTTTCAACGATCATTGCGCTATCTCTAACCGTTTCAGAGTTATACTTAAATTAAAAATCTCTATATGAATATCATGAGATATTTTATTTTAAATATAACGGCCTTAATATAATCTTAATTCTTATAAACTTGACATTTCCTTACGTAAAATTGGCTCTAATTTCCATATTTTCAACGATCATTGCGCTATCTCTAACCGTTTCCGAGTTATACTTAAATTAAAAATCTCTATATGAATATCATGAGATATTTTATTTTAAATATAACGGCCTTAATATAATCTTAATTCTTATAAACTTGACATTTCCTTACGTAAAATTCGCTCTAATTTCCATATTTTCAACGATCATTGCGCTATCTCTAACCGTTTCCGAGTTATACTTAAATTAAAAATCTCTATATGAATATCATGAGATATTTTATTTTAAATATAACGGCCTTAATATAATCTTAATTCTTATAAACTTGACATTTCCTTACGTAAAATTCGCTCTAATTTCCATATTTTCAACGATCATTGCGCTATCTCTAACCGTTTCAGAGTTATCCTTAAATTAAAAATGTCCATGAACAACATGGAATACTTTATTTTAAGTATAACGGCCTTAATATAATCTTAATCCTAACGCCAAATGAGTTGACGTCTCACAGTGTTGACCACGGGTGTGAGGGCTGGCGGGTGACCCATCCAGAGAGAGTTCGGTACTCGTTCTCTACGCGGCTGTGAAGATCGTTGAGTCTTGGCCTTTGAAGAATCATTTCTTGCCTAGAAACACACAAACAAAAGTTAATAGATTCCTCCATGTCTTTTAAACCATCTAGTATCGAAAAACATAAATCAGTTAGTTCTTTCTGTCTTATTTCAATCGCCTGTCACTGTACAGTACACAAAGAAATGGTTCAAGACTAAATCAATAAAATTTACTTACATATTACTGTTTCTAAACTTTAGATTCTTAGTTAACCCTTACATGGACCTCAAAGGTTTACCAGAAGGTCTAAATGCTTTACGAACTGCAGACAATGCCTCAAAATCATTTTGTAGCCTAAAACAAACCAAAATGTTATTGTACATGGAACTTCTAACGTAAACAACAATAATTCTAATTGTTTTGACACTAACACATTATAATATGCACAAAAGAACTTACTAGCGATCTACTAGACTTAGAATTTACTAAAAACAAGAGTTAATAGATTCCTCTACTTATTTTAAACCCGCTATTATTTAAAGATACAAATGAATTCGTTCTTAACTTATTTTAATCGCCAGTAACTCTACAGAATACAAAGGAATGGTTCAACACTAAATAAATAAAATGTACTTACATATTAATATTTCTGAGGCTATGGATTCTTAATTCAGCCTCAGAAGTTCACCAGAAGGTCGTCAAAGACTCTAAATGCTTTACGAACTGCAGACAATGTCTCAAAATCATTTTGTAGCCTAAAACAAACCAAAATGTTATTGTACATGAAACTTCTAACGTAAACAACAATAACTCTAACTGTATGGACACTAAAACATTAAAATATGCACAAAAGAAACTTACTAGCGAGCTACTAGACTTAGAATTTACTGAAACAGTTATTATAATGCACTAAGAACCAAATCTTCCAAGTTTGTTTTTGTGGTTAGGTCACATTTGACAAGTCAAATATTATGAATTATTTAAATAACATAATTAAAGCTGAAAATTAGTAAACATATGTAAAAAATTACGCTGACTCGATTGCTGTAATCGGTTTTGATCAAAAACCAACAGTTTAGCCATAAATAATTAATTTATAATGGAACACCAGCGCCAATCCGCAAATTTTTTAGCATCGTGATTCTGGTGAACTACTTAGTCGGTAAAACGCTTAACTGTTTTCAAGTCAGTAAAACAGGTAACTATTATTTAGACGGAAGAGTAGTTCACCAGACTTACACCGTGCTCAGTTTTGCGGATTGGCGCTACTGTCGTATTGGAAATTAATTATTTACGGCTAAACTGTTTATCTTTCGGCAAAAAGAACTACAGCAATGGATTCAGCGTAATTTTTTACATATGTTTACTAATTTTCAGCTTTAATTATGTTATTTATATAATTAATAATATTTGTCTTGTCAAATGTGACATAACCACGAAAACTTTGTTTGTAACTTCTGAACGGTACAAGATACAGGGCTGATCTTGGCACCATTGGATTCCTCAGATTATTTTACGCTTGGATACAAATTTTTACTATGCTGGTACTATTATTAGTAGAATAATTGAATATAAACGAAATATTAGTAACACGATCCTCGTGAACCGAATATAGACCGAATTTAGACCTATTTGTAATGTAATGTTAGGTGATCAAAAACAGTATTATGTCTATACCTACCTCAAATTGGAGGGCATATTTGGATTCATCGGATCCTAATTAGGTGAATATGATACAAACCACCCTTGAAATCAACGTAATTTTCATCGATTTTGGTGAAATTTTGCTGACTTTAAACAATTATTATCTCGTAAACTAAAGGGCTAAGGGCAAAAAGTTAAATACAAAGACTGCGTAACTTTTCATTCTCTATCTGCCTGTCTATAGATACGGCCGTTTTGGTCGATTTTTAATTATTTTTTTGATCTCCCACCATTCATGTTCTCCTGATACAAATTTGGTGATTTTTGTTCGACTTAAAAATGAAGTCGAGTGAGGGTGAAAATTTAAAAACTCGATTACGTAAAAACTAAGGGTTGGGGAGTGATTTACGGGTCATATTCGTACTCTACGCGTTGAAATACACCAGTATGCATATTGCCACCCCTAAAAGTTAATTAGCACCAGTGATATTCAACCCTTATTTGTATCTCCGGTCCTAAGGGCCGTATCAAATTACATTTTGTTACATTGCAATTGAATTTAATTGCCAAATGTAATTACAAGTCAATATTGTAATAACTGTATTTATATTTATAACTCACAGTATGTGAGGCTGCCATACCCAAGCTGGATGATAGGCAAAATAGATACGTATGTTTTGTATACAATTGTATCAATGATTAAGTTACATATGGCAATGTCTAAAAAAATTGAAGGAGTGGAGAAGAGAACCCAACACGCAACCAACCAACATGGTTCTTTTCTCCACATAAATGGTCCTGTACATAATTCATAAAAGGACCATTAAACAAGGAACAAACCGCACACATATTTTACTAGTGACATTTCCTATCTGAGTTTAATATTGACCGCGAGTAATTCTTACTTGAAACCCAAGAACAACTGATTGGAAAAGCTATAAGTGCAACCCTAACTTGCGGGTGTTGTTTAGAAAGCCAATAGAACATGGCAAACAAACAACCAAAGGCAAAGCTATCACCCCAATTTAAAATATTTTAAAATCAATAATAATGTCACTAGTTTCATCAAATTTCCGAATAACCCTTGAATCTGTACTATTAAAGTCCTTGTTAAGCAAAGACGATGTAGTTTACTCCTTGAAACTATTATCTAAATTAAAATTAATTGTTGAGATCATATTCACATGGTCATTGGGAATTGAACCCAAGACTGTGCATTTAATTCCAATCGCATGTATTTATCATTTATGTTAAGTTATATTTCGTGTAAGAATGATTTACGCCAAGGAAACCCCCATAGCAAAAGACTGTAAAACTATCTTTGATAATTTATTTTAAATCCCGCGATGGCTGAAATCTCCTTCAGGTCCTTCGATGGATGTTGAAGGTGTCCAGTGTAATCCCTCGACGATTCTCGTAGTTGGTGTCATGTGCAGAAAATTCTTCAACGTCCAAATTGTTCGAATACCTAGGAAATACAAATAAATTATTTACATTTGATAAATACTATTCGTTTATCCTGAAAATATTAAATATCTGTACAAAAATCTCCCCTGTGGTGTAAAAACCCACCAATATCAACTATGAGTATCCATGAGTTGACAGCTATGCTATAGAGACCGCACACACGGCAAAAATTTATATCTACACCGATCACTCACACAAGTGCGGCTTCCACACTCAAAATGAGTAAAAGGCATAATATAATAATACCAATACTTCTAAACCGCACACACGATAATAATATATTATAGTTTGGCAGTAACTTTGAGACCTCTAAGTTTGTAGAACTATCCCTAGAAGGTTGTTAAAGATTCTTACATTTCGGTTTAACAGCAGATAATGCTTCAGGATTCATTCGTAGTTGTTTCGGTAGACAACTACCAGAAAAATAACTAAATTTACAAACTAATAGAAATTATTTTCAGAAAACATACTTGTACTACAACTATATGTTTTTAAACAGTTCAAGTATATAAATCTGAGACTGCATAAAATGTTTACAAATGACGACAAAAGATTTGTGAAATTGATAAGACTATCCTGTTTGTGTTAAAATAACTAAAATATCATTTAACATCATTCACTACTTCTCTGATAATTCCTTTTTCAGTCCAGACAGCTTGGTTAATTATAAAATATTCCTGTATCTATCATAATGCCATTTCAACTTGAATAGCAACAGTAAAAAATGGTATATTATCAAAAATTTATTCTACAAAACTGCAATAGTTCCTGTATCATATTAACGAATTTACAAATTAAATGTAGGTAATCAAATGCACATGAAATATATTTAAAACTAATAGTACTTTACAATAATTATGAACTTATATTACCATATTTGATACAATTTATCTAGTAGGCACAGTAGCTTCCTTTCTTGCAGCATCTTGGAGAAGTTGTGTGTCTACTTCATCACCAGGAAGTTGGACATAACGAACAACTGATCCCCGGATAAAACAATTTTTAACCGACAACTGAAACAAAAATAATATAGAATGGATTTATAACCTTAATGGTCAGTTGCACCACTATCAATTAAATAAACAATATCGACTCGAAACCGAACAGTCAAACGTAGAAATAACATTGCTGTCATGAGTTCGATTCGACATTGTTTTATTTGACACTTCAAACTTATACCGGTGCAATTAAAAATGCATCCTTACCATGTGAGGATATTTTTCTGGATCAGTAACACTGATATCTGTCAGTTTTATGTTTAAATACTGGTCCACTGAATGTAAAGTCCCACAAATACTAAAAATCATTGTAGTTTAATAAAATTTGTAAACGTTGTTTGGTAATGTTCGGCTTACCTCAAATCATTTTTTAATTCTACGACTACGTCTTTTCCCACAAGGGATTTGAAAAATGAGTAGAAGAGCTGTAAAAATAATAATAACAATTAATTATTTTACTTATTAGTAACAACGTTGAAAAACGTACCATTTTCAACTTTTAGGTTAGTAAATTTACAAACAAATGAGAATTTGCTTTACTACAGGAACTTTTATTACCTACCGGCATTCATGCGCGCGAAATATAAAGTTTATTTAATATTTGTTTAGTGTAGAAAATATGTAACGATGTATCTTTTTAAAATATTTTTATTTTTTACATTTATATAATGTTCAATGACATATCTAGACTGATGCAGCATTTGTATAAAGATACAGTCATAGAAATTTAATGATAAAATGAAAACAAAAATGTTAATTATTATATACAGTTCTTGGAGAAAATATACTGAAAAAATATGTGCTGAATAAATGTAGCTAAGCACCATAATGATAATTATTAAAAATTTCATATCATATCTAAATGTGCTAATCTTTATATACAGATTTTAATATTAAATTAGGAAGTTTGTAAACTACCTTAAAACAAACCTTTCGATCACATTAAAAAATTATCATAATATTTATAAGGTACATTAATTTAATATTAATAGTGCGTATATAAGAAAATGGAGTTTTTCTTATGCTTATATTATGTATGAGCAAATTGATACTAGATTATTTAGGACGCAGCAGTTCTACAACAGAACACTTTGGAAAATACAACATCTCCACATCTGAATTTGTTTTAAACATTTTATACTGAAATAAACATACGCAATTCATTGAAATTATTTAAATTAAAAACGTCTTACAGATATCGAGACATTGCAGTCCTTTAAAAGTAAATGTCAAAAATAAGATCACAAAGTATGTATAACAACAAAGTGTTAATAGTATTTCAAAACAAACTTTAAATTTGAAAATACTATAAACATATAATTGATTATGTACTTGTTATGTCAATTAATGCATAATATATTGTCCAAATGTTTATTGAAAAAAGAAAACATTTTCACTGGTGTTGATAAATGACAGAATTTGTTAGCCCATTTAAACACAAGATTAAAAGAAACATTTTACATAATTAGTTTAGGGATATAACGAGATTCCAAACATACTCGTATGATGTGTATTAAATAGGCTAAGTCTGTCATACTTTTACGTTTTATTAGCGGTTATAAATATAATTTCACAACCTATGTACAAGACTGGCAGGCCTTTGGATGTATGGATGACAATAATATGGTAAAATAAACAACATTTTGAAACATTCAAGTATCGTATAATCTTATAACATGCATTACGATATGTTAAATAATTATTTTCTTAAGATTTTTAAAATATTTTACACTTTGTATTTATTTTGTGCAAGATTTTGTTTAGGTTTAATGATGAACTGCTATTTTGACTTGGCACGAAACAAGAACTTTTGGAATATTTTGATAATCAACCCCACAAAATATGAGTTCACCATTAACGTTGACTTCATTGTCTTTAAATTTGTACACATATACGACAAATCCATTATTTTATAAATTTTCTTTACACATTATACAATGAAATACACAGGTAAACAGTGAAATACAAATGCATTCTCAAAGGCAAAAACCAGTTTCCGTTTTATAAAATACTTTTTCTTAGTCTACATTCAAGTCCTTTATTATTTGCGTCATATCATCATCAAGCACAGCAGTAAATATTACAAAAGTATTTTATAATCTAAATCAAATGAAATTGCTTTCATAATTTTCTACTTACTTCATGTTTCATCATACAATATAATTAAATATTAACAAGAGAAATATTTTAAACATTAAATGAATATATTGCAAATGAGTAATGATGAATGAACGATTTTATCAAAAAATTTCTACTTCTCTCCATTTCTTGATTTCTAGTTTTAGACCATCACAAATTTTTGCTGAATATGTCAAATAATTACAGTCTCAAAAAATAATATCAATATTTTTCACAATTCTTGATAGTCTAAAACGACCTTTGCTCAATTATCTTCATAAATAAATGGCCACAAAATGAAAGAAAATCCTACAAAATAAACTTTTAAAAACTTTAATATCAACCTAACTACTACTAAAAATCCTACAAATTCTCAAATCTGGCTGGACCAATCTGATTCTTTTCTTTTTCTTCTTTTTCTTTCATCGTTATTGTCACTTCTTTTCACATTTCCACACTTTCTTGACGTTTTGATAAAAAATACAATAAAAAGTTCGATTTGTAATACTTGGTACGTCGTAGTTAGAATATCTACAGTTGGTTTTATCGTTGGGGCTGGGACTGAGCGTGTTGGGGCTGTTGCTGAGCGCCCCCCAGGGCAGAGGCCGAGTTGTTGGGGGAGGAACTGGTCGCCGAGCCCGCGGACATCCGCGAGAACGCCAGCAATGTGTCGGGGAAGTTGGGCGGCGTGGCGGGTGTGTTGCACGGTGTCATCACCTGGAACAACAAATCATTATCATCAAATCATTCAATTCACTCAAAATACCCTTCATTTGGACATTAATGCTATGATAAATACTAAAATAAAATTATATATAATTTATAAGAAAACAGTAAAAAAATAGAGCAAAGAGCGCGTTTTATACAAGAGATGAAAATTAAATTACATTTTATTTCTTGGTATTTTTTTTGATAATCATTCAAGAGAATTAGCTCTTACAGAATAGTAAATGCTCTGACTTGTGGTATTATTTTTTTATTTTTACCTCGATATTCACACAACATATAAGCTGACAAATAGGTAATAAAATATGGCTCTGTAAATATTTCCTGTGCTGAATATTAATTTTACGCCATTGGTTATAAATAAAACGTGTAAAAGAAACATTTCACAATAAGCAAGTCGATGAAACGTCAGTACTTATCGGATGTCAATAAAATTTTACCCCGTCTTTCATGACAAATTTATAAGTTATGTTGAAGTGAACCTATTTTGGGCTTGTCACAAAATTACCTTCAAAATGTCATGTCATTTCAAGTCCTTCAAATGCCATCTACATCCTTTGAGGATTTATTTGTAAACTACTGATTTATAAATTGGAAAGTATAAAGTAAATGATTTGTTTATTTAACTGTATTAAAATGAAGCTTATTGATCTAAGACTAGAAGAACAAATTTAAGTTGGAATTTCTCTACATCAATAGTTTCTACCAGGCAAATGATGGTAATTATGTCACGAGGGACCTAACTTGGATTTGTGTTTAAAAATAAACTCTACATTGTTCAAAACTTAGTTATATTATATTTCTGTTTGCAGATTTAGTATATTTCAGATATTGCTAGCATCAAAATTTAACTTATGGTTTTTAAAGTTCTTATATTTCCGTAAATACCTACTTTAATTATACAATTAATATAATATTCAAATAATAGGTATATCACAATATCACTATAATTAGGAGATTATAGGAGTACAAATTTAAATGCTAATAATATATAGTGTTAATGACCTATGCAATTAAGGAGCAATAATACGAGTATTTACACATTAAGTAGTAAATTAGTAAAATTAAAATTAATTGATAATTATAAGTTTTATAATGTTATGAAAGCAGACTATTAAGATTAAACAATAAATGATAGCAAAATTCAATAATTTGTTTAACTTGTTTCAGAATTCGCTCCTTAAATTTTTGTTAAAATTTTTCAAAGATAAATAAATGAAAAATTAAAATCGTCACCACAGCTAAATGTGCTATGTGCTACCTACTCTTGATTTTACTTTTTTTTTATTCCACTCTTTTCCCTACTACTACGACTGCCAAAAACCAGCCCGAAACTTATACTTTAC
This sequence comes from Agonum fuliginosum, assembly GCA_947534325.1. Classification (NCBI taxonomy): domain Eukaryota; kingdom Metazoa; phylum Arthropoda; class Insecta; order Coleoptera; family Carabidae; genus Agonum; species Agonum fuliginosum. The sequence goes on along the minus strand of OX384035.1, from coordinate 247,324 downwards.
CGCATCCTCGCAATGTAATGTCATTTTGAAGTTGAAAAATACTGTAATAGTGTTTTCGTTGCGAATAAACTGTTAGTTTATTATTGACTTCAAGGTAATGTTTTAATAAACATTTAATAGAGAAAGAATGGATCTGCAGATCCATAATAAATAAATTTCTATCAGGAGATATAACCGTGTAAAGTTTGCATAAATTGGAAATATTTATGAATTTTTCAGCATTTTTATAATCTTTTCATTTAAATTTTAAACAGGCCCAACTGTGAATTGAACCTTTAAGTGTATAATAAAACACTCGGTACGTTAGTACGTTTTGTGCAGGATTTTAGGAGGTAGACGGGCCTCTTAATGATGAATCTTCACTGCACTGCGTTCTTTTGGAACGGAGGGGCGATAACAAGAAGGAAACTATTTCCGTTTCCTTACAATTTATGCGTCAGTTGCTTCACATCCAGCATAATAATTTATTTGTTTATATTATGAATGAGATATGGAGCTCATTTACAGCTACTGAACGTTGGAAGTTATTTATTATTTTACTAGTTAATGGAAAAGGCACTTTGGGTTCTATTTTGTGAAAATCTTAAACTAATACAAATGCTTAACATTCTTAAACAAATTTATTTAGTAAATATAAAAATCTATCACAGATTTTGTAGTAAATTAGTAAATTTACTGCCATAATTAATCTGCATTTACACAAGCATTTAGTTTTAAGGTTTACATTTATGTTTACGTTTAAGAAAGTTTAAAAGTGGGAAGTGTGAATGCTCGTATTTAGTTACAAGAATTTAAACTTTCTTAAACGTAAACATAAATGTAAACCTTAAATCTAAATTTTTATGGGGATAAGACATCAAAATAATATCCGTTGATCTTTAAAACTGTAAATGAAAAATACAATAGCAATGAAATTCGTATGAAAGCATTTGCTATTTTTCATTTGTTGGATTAACGAAGCTATAAATTGTAAATCTGATTTGACAAGATAAAACGATTAAATTTAATTGAGAAATAACTAAACATCTATTTTTGTATTTATTTTGAGTAGATGTCTACAAACATTTAAGAATCTATTTAAAAGATCGTTTTGACATAAACAGGATTAAAATATCAAAAGTATACTATTTTTACTATGAAAATAAATATACGAGTATAAAACAAAACAAAAATAATGAAACACTATTTTATTTGAATCTTCGCGAACTAGGTACTACACATATTATTTATATGATGACTAGTAGTAAAAATAAACTGTTGAAGTTATTGTAGATCACAGATTATTGTATGATAATAGAAATAATAAATAAACACTTGTCGCAAGATATATTATAATTAGATTGTTGCTAAGCGGAAGTCCAAGTTCATTGAAAATTCCTGTAAATAACGATTTTGACCTCTAATCTAATTTGATAGTAATGTTAGGTGATCGTCTAGCCTTTCTTAATTTATTCCTAAACTTTCCTATACTTTTTAATTTGTAGATAACATACAATTTTACCATATTTTTTATAAATTGAAGGTAACATGAACTCTGGACCTGTCTACCTAGTGATAAAATGTAGGCAACTTAAAATAAAAATTGTATTGTCAATAACAAATCGGGGTATGTGATTGATAAATGATAATTATAGTTAGATTACAAATAAACTAGTGTTTATTTTCTCCAATAATTTATTTCCTAAACATCAGTCTCGAAAATAACTCACTTTAAAATTGTTCCAAGTCTAAAATCTACTAAAAATATTTGTGAATGATACTGCAAAAAGCACATGCCTTTCTACATAGCAATAGGAAATTCCATGTAACCCTATCCTCTAGCCAAAAGCAAAGACAGGAATATTCCGAAGAATAAAAAGTAAAATATTTGTTCTTCTGTGAATGAAACCCAATTAAAATAATGCAATGAACGCTGGGAGATCTTCTAACTTCTCGTTAGCGGAAAAAAAGATCGTAAGTTTGTTTTAACGAGAGTTCTAATTAGTAGAGTGATTAAGGAAGTCGAAAATCATTAATTCTATCTTTTTTCTGACATTTTATACTACTGTCTTTTCAGTCAGCTACAAGGGGTCAACTGAAAAGTCCCGGGACGGAGCTATAAGTTTAAACGAGTGAAAAAAAAAAACATTGAAAATTTGGGGATCGCTAAAAACTACATTCTTAGATAATTTAGAACTAAATACTGCATAACTATTGTTTAACGTTTTTTGTATTTAAATGTGACAAGTGGTACGCAAAATGATATTGTTTTGCAAACTACTGTTAACTTGCGAATTTCAATAATAGTTATTTGTATCACAAGGCCAGAAACTGACCTTTTGCAAGAGCAAGTATTTTTGACACGCCGAGCCACAGGCGAGGCTTGCAAATTACGAGCACTAGCATAACTGTTTCTGGACGTGTAATGCACAATATTTTATGTGCCGATTTCATTACAAAAATATAAAATGAATTTAATTAATTTGTATTTTATTATACATAACCTAAAAAATTGTGCACTGAATACTTGAATTTGATCTTAAAATATATTTATTTCAGTTTCTATTAACGATATACGTCTAAAATTTGTCAAAATCTTGTTAATTCTTGTATAAAAAATATTCAACGCATAAAATTGACATCTGCTTGACAACTGTAGTAATGCCAACCTATAACTTCCGGTTGTTTGCCGGCCTAGGCTGGCAACAAAGAGTTTCTGGCGGATTTTGAGATATGGAAAACTAGCGATGCCGACCGGAGGCATATAAAATTCTTTTTGATTTATGATCAGTGCGTACAATACTGCACCCTTCAATGTTGTTACACAGATAGGGTTAGTTTATGTTTCTCCAGAGGTCCTGACAGCCCTGCTGTGACATTCCATGGCACTCGGTCAGCCTATTGTTAGTAGCGGACGTTGGCCAATTCTTACGCCGCGCATGATGCAACACACATGGGCGTACGTCGCCCTGGGACTGTACAAGGAAGTGTAGCAAAGTTATTGTAAAACTGATCATTTAGGCAGGCCGTCCCAGAATATTCGGATACTATTAGTTACCTAATGTCAAATAGTACCTATTGATTTTTAGGGGCGGACTGGCCATAAAGTCGACACGATATTGGGCCGATTTAATAAGTCTCCGTATAAATAATTGGCGCACGGCTTTAAACAAAAAAAAATTATCTAGTGCCAGTACCTGTAAAATTGGGGCCAGTAAAAAGTTACGCTCCATTAAAATTCAAACCCAATTTAGACCGAATTTAGACTGAATTTCCGACTCGCTCAAAATTTAGTTATAAAATAATATAAAATAACTTTTTCTCTCCTCTGGTCAAATTATGTAGGAATCCATAGTTTCAATAAAAAATATCAACGGGTACAGCTTTTACAAAGGGATTTCTAAAATGTATAAAAATATATATTTTAATCTAGACTGAATTTAGACCGAATTTAGACTGAATTTAGGCCGAATTTAGACTGAATTTAGACCGAATTTAGACTGAATTTCCGACTCGCTCAAAATTTAGTTATAAAATAATATAAAATATCTTTTTCTCTCCTCGGGTCAAATTATGTAGGAATCCATAGTTTCAATAAAAAATTAGTTATACTTATCTTTATCAGTACAATTTAAACTACGATAATGTAAACTTTTAAGAAATAAATTGTTGAAATCTCAATTTTGTGAAATAGGTTTTCAAATTTGTGAATTCGCTTTTCATTATGGCGAAATCAAAATTCATTTGTGTGAAATCAGTTTTCGTTAATGTGAAATCATATTTCAAAAGTGTGAAATCTGTTTTCGTTAATGTGAAATCGTATTTCAAAAGTGTGAAATCTGTTTTCGTTAATGTGAAATCATATTTCAAAAGTGTGAAATCATTCTGTAAAAGGTATAGACAAAATAAATATAAGTCGATGTTATGATTTCATTCATTAGTTAAGTGTCCGCCACTGGTTCATAGACAGACGTGATTTCTGGCAATGGAGCGAGACATCACCGGTAAACATTTTACTTCACGCACTAAATATGAAATACTTTAATTTGGGAACTCACACTCCACAGTACAAAGTTATAACCAACTGCCAACCAAACTCGAGCCAAGGTGTTGCCAGTTTCATCCAGCCTTATTCTCCCCAACGTAAACATTCATTACTTCATTTCAAAACTAGGAAGAGCAATCTGAAGATAGAGTGCTAAAAGTGCTCGTTTTTATCTCTCGCCTCATATTCTATAAGAGAGGTATTGTAATGGGTCAAAATTTTCGAGTATGAGTTTTTGGTGGATAAGCACGTTTCAGGGTCTCTACAATACGAATTTACTATTTTCACGATGATGTCTGTGTGTGTGTGTGCGTGTGTGTGTGTTTGTATGAATGTATGGACTGGCGATTTTTCGTCCACGATAACTGAAAAAGTATCAAACCTTTAATAACCAAAATTCATATTTAAGGTTTTAATAAGTATCTTAACACCGGATAACATTTTGGTAGAAATCCGCAAACCGGAAGTAGTACTTTTTGAAGCTTGATAAAGTTTTCCTTAAATATATTGGTACATTATTTATTTATGACAATTTTTGCAATTAAAAATAAAAGAAAATATAATTATCTATGGGTACAGTTAATTATAAATACAATTTACTGAATCTGGTAGTATTTAACAATAAAATAAAGTACAATTAATTTTCTATCTTGTTGTCCATGATATGAAATTTGTTTCTACATCAAATTTGAATTATTCTGACAGTGACAGTACAGTTGATATATTTTGCTTGCACCTTGGTTTACATTATCGTTTACATCTTACATGAACATGAAACTATTAAAATGTAAGTAAAACTATTTATTAGATTAGTCTTGAGATTAGTAGAATAAACAGAATTAGGCGAGAGGCCGTGTACTGGCCACAGCAGATTTTTTATTGGTTGGAGTCACACCAGTTTTACACCAAACAAACTTAAATAAATTATGTACCAAGTTAAAGGAAAACTATATCAAGCTTCAAGTAAATACTACTTTCGGCTGGTGGATTTCTATCAGAATCTTACCCGTTAAGATTCTTATTAAAATCTTAAGTATGAAATTTGGTTATTAAAGGTTTGATACTTTTTAAGTTATCGTGGACGAAAAAATCGTCACATACATACATACGCACACACACTTCATCGTGAAAATAGTAAATTCGTGTTCTAGAGACCCTGAAACGTGCTTATCCACCAAAAACTCATACTCGAACATTTTGATCCATTACAATACCTCTCTTATAGAATATGAATAACTTTTTTTAAATTATTTGATTCTGTCCTATATTTTGTGATTTTTCCATTCAGATGAATAAGAAAAGATGAAAGAAAACTACACCGGAGGCAAGATGACGTTCAGTGATGTTCTGTGACATATTTACAAATATAAATACTTAGAGAATTTTTCTCCTGTACCTTTTACCCCCGTACAAAAACTCTAAACATCTGTGAAGTTATTTCAAAAGTTTGTTTTGGTTATAAATAAAAGTTGTGATGGAAAACGTTTGGCTTTTGTTGGGAACCTGTTCGGAATTTTAATGTATCTTATTTTTGTATTTTATGTATTCTGAAGGGCAATAACTTCAGAGAATTGCTGTACGTGTGATTTTTTAGATTATATGATAATATATTCCAGGCGTAAACAATGCAGTTTATGTAATAAAACAATTTCAATGCTGTAAACAAATACTTTCCTTTTACAATAAATCATGGCGATATGTTTTTAATTTAAATGCCACATTTTAATAATAATACATAAGAAATTGTAATTAGTCTTGTCTGATTTTTAAATGTCATGATAACGCATTAAGAACTTATCATAAAATATAAACAAAATATCAAAATAGGTAGTTCTTTACATTATAACATTATAAGTACGGTAGGGTTAATTTTATAACGCGAGGTTTTATATTAAAGTATGACGCGAAGCGGAGTTTGTTTTGTAAAGAACAACGAAGACTGATGGTAGTCAATAGAATTTAAAAAAAAAATCAAAATTGGAGTAGATGAATTTAAATAACCATCGGAATAAAAAATTATCGCTTGGTAACGAAAACATGTGTTTAACGGGACAACTTAATGAGCGAGGAAAGTGATCGATGGACACTTTCCCGAGAGTTGTGTACACTATTTTATTCGTGAATTTGATTTAACTGTCACTGTCATAATTTTTTAAACAATAAAAATATAAATTCTATTTAAATTTTTAAATTGTACTAGATACAGCTAAAGTACTGCTTTAATTTATGTGGATAAATCACTATTAATAAAATTTATCACAAAATACTTAATATCAAATCAAAAAGGCAATTTTTATTTCTATATTTTATTTTATTTGAATTTGACTCGCATAGATATTAGTGGAGAGTCACCACAGGAGAGATTTTTGTGTATAAATATTATTTAAATGCATTATTAAAATCATCATTGAAAACCTCATCTAAATATCTGATATAGTTCTTGAAATATCTACAACACCCTAAAATGGGTGGACGTATCTATATTTTAAAAATAAATATAATTCTTTAGGTACTACAAGAATTTATAGCTTTTCTCTATATCCAATATTAAAAAATTAAATGTTACACCCAAAATGGGTGTAGTAAACTCAGTTTAAGGTTCAAAAATGGGTTTCTCATATTTTAAAACATAAGTATACAAATTTACAGCTTATTTCTATGCTTAGTAATAAAGATATATATTTTGCACCCAAAATGGGTGTACCGATTTTAAATTTGGGTTCATAACTGGATTTTTCAGATTTTTTTACATCAGTATACTAATTTTCAGAATTTTCCGATTCCTAGAATCAAAGTTATTGTTAAATTAATTAAATGTTCGCTATAAACGAGGTCGTATAACGAATGTTCGTTATAGCCGTGCTAGTCCAAATGAAGCCTATTTCATGCTTGATCCACTGCTGAAAACCGCGCATCGATATCTGGTCCCGTTTACGAGAAATTAATTTTTTAAATAAAAGTCGTCATTGTTTTCATCCCTTAGTTCTGTAATTCAAATTTTGGAACGGAGTGTACATTGGCTTTTTGAAATTATATAATAAAAATTGGCCTAACCCAACCAATAACCTCACAAAAAATTTCAAAATGCAATAACTTTATTAATAAAATGCTTTTCGAGGGCTGTTTGGGGTTGAAAATCTCTTTACCGACCTAAAGTTTGTATCCCCCCCCTGTTTCCAGTTGGAGCCAGTCTAATAAGCCCGGAAAAAATTCTCAAAATTTTAATTATTTTAAATTATAAGAAAATAAGCCGTCCAACAGTATAATTTTGACATTTATAAATTTTGAAAATTGCTATACTTCGTTCCATTAAAATCCAAATTTTGGAATGTAAATTTCTCGGTTATAAAAATTTTAAAAAATATTTTCTCTGCTATTAATCGTAGAAAACCGGTGAAAATTTGTACCCGGGGGTAAAATTGTCCGAGGAAGTCGATTCTGACCTCTAAAATTACCTGTCTCTATTGGGGGGCCCCATTTTTAAGGGTGTCTTTAACCAGGGTAGCACATAATAAATCTTTATTATTTATTGTAGAAACTCCGGAAAAATTTGGTTATCGAGGTAAAATTATCTCAGAAATACGATTCTACCCTCCAAAATAATCCATGTCTATAACGAAACCTCGTTTATAACGAGTGTTGTTACAGCATTGTATATCAGTATTAAAAAAATTATTTATTTATTATTAGTCGTAGAAACATGGCGAAAATTTGTATTTCGGAGTAAAATTGTCCGGGGAAGCTGATTCTGGCCTTAAAAATTACCTGTCTTTACTGGTGGGCCTCATTTTGTAAGAACATTAAGAAACAACAATACATCTCATAGTGCATTAGTTGAACATTCCATAGACAAGGATACTTTTTATACCAGTCTTCAATAATAAATATTACATAAATGGTGACAGCTAAATTATAAAATTGGCACACAAAATTAACATTTCAATATTGCAACATACTATAATTAAATAATTAAAAGAATCAATATTTAATCTATCGTTTATTTTGCGATAGGTAGGTATTTTCTTTTTCTCCTCAACATTTTCTAATACGAATTTGTGCTTAGTAATACCTGAGTAATTAAACATTTAGTAATAAATAAATAAACAATTAAATCGTATCATTCTCTTTGTGTGTTTGTCCTAAATTTGTCACTCAAAAGAAATATATTGAGTAAGCCACGTAGTATAGGCACTATAGGTATATTTAATGTTTATAAAAGGTTGGACTTCTTTAGGGTCCCATTTTCGTATCAAAATATTACGTGTTTAGAGGTGTAGCAGTTTCTGTTTTATTAATTGCATATTAACAAATTTGTAGTATGTTTGTGAAAGAATTAATCTAGGTTTATGCCCAGTTAGAATTCTGCAAAAATCTTTGGAATCCATATAAAAAATTAATGAAAAAGTGTGTTTTAAGCAATTTTTTCCATGCTTTAACTTATTATTAACAGATTTATTAGAAAAAGTAACTCGGCCTAAACCTATTTCCATTCTTCGTCTATAAATAAATTTATGAAATTTAGCTTTATCTGTAAATCTTCGTGAGCATTTGACTGTTTTTACGTGTTTTAGGCGAATGTTTTCATACCTGTAAAGAATTGTTAGTTTCTTGGTTTGAAATCAGGTTGAAGTGAAGTTGTTGGAGATTGAAAGTGACACAAGATTATGTGGGCGGTCATTGAATTCATGGACTGGAATGATTGAAAGTTTATTGCAACAGTAAAGAAATAAAAGGCAAAACGGTACATGAAACAAGAATAGATGAAGTTATTTTTATTCAAACATATTTCATGGTAATATTCTAATTTTACATTTATAACACAATTAATTTTATAGCACTAACGAAGTAAAATACATTCATAAACAATAAACATTCAGTTTTAATTGATAATAAATGGAATGTTACTATAGCGCGATAAAAATTAATTAGTTTAATGCTTCCACTCATACACTAAAATTAACACATGTTTGTTTAACATTTAACATTGCTGTCAGTTTTGTAATTCTGCTGATAAGGATTTTTGCGACATTCAGGGACATGACTTTAGAACTGTATAGATATTTATACACCACGCCTTTATTATTGCAGTTTTCTTTTCATTTACTGACCTATTTTATCAGAGTTTTTATACTTTAATTAAAACTTAATGTTTTTCATCAGGATTTATTATGAACGAGACAAGAGGTGGCTTTTCTGTTTATTGAATATTGATTATTATTTTTAATTAACTGGGGCATAAAAAGTATATTTTGGTTTGAGTTTCAATCAATCAACACCCAATATTTTTAAATTCTGTATCAAACTTAAATTTATAACTTTAATGTTTTGTTCACTTTAGTGATGCTACTAATTACTAGCTAATTGTAAGATCAAAGTTGCAATCATACCTGATAATAAGATTGTATCTGATGATTAAAGTTGCAATTATAACTTGTAAAAGTTCAAAGTTGTAATAATAAATATAGCTAATTGTAAGATCAATGTTGCAATTAATAATTATATCTTATAGCAGTAGCAGTTCTGATTTACTCATTGCATATTATAAATTTGAAGATGTTTGTGAAATAATTAATCTAGGTTTATGCCCACTTGGAATTCTGAAAAAATCTTTGGACTCTATGTAAAAAATTAATGAAAACGTGTGTTTTAAGCAATGTTTTACATGCTTTATCTTATGATTAAGAGATTTATTAGAAAATTGAACTCGGTATAAACATAGATCCAGTCTCCGTCTGTAATTAAATTTATAAAATTTTGCTTTATCTGTAAAACTTCGTCAGCATTTTAAAAATTGCTAGACTGCTTTTACGTATTTTAGGGACAAACGCAGTATTGAGCTACGTGGAGTCGACACCCTTAATATTCAAGCTCTCGACGTTTTTAAAATACAGTTTAGATTTATCATACGTATGCAGATTTTCCAAAGTCTACTCATATGTAAGATAAATGTTTGCATGTACATTTCGTATGTTTGTTTATTATAAACAACATAGTAATCTAGTATGGAGATATTTCATATGCCTGGAGCGCCATTGCGTCTGTGTGTGAGTGTTGTTTATTTATTTACCAATGGAATTTTCCTTTATTAGGGCATGAAACATGACTGTATAAGATATAAGGTCACTTTGAACAATTATTGCTACAAACAGTCTGAAAATTAACTTTGTTTGTAGAGTAATTTGATTTGAAAGATTCTTTAATAAGTAGGCCTTGTAACTTGCGTTTTTGTTTTGATTGTTTTTTGTTTGATAGGGTTTCTTGATACTTGACAAATGACAAATGAAACACTTGTTTGCTGTTACTAAGCTAAGCTTTGTTTGATATTCAAATGTATCACAAAGGAACAAAAATTATTAACTGCATAAAACAAATTTTGCAATAATATTGATTTGAATTTTCTACCGAAAGACCCGCAGGCAGCATTTTAAACGTAAAATAAGAAACTTAAGTCTGTTTATTGATAAATGAATTGACCAATTCAATTTATTGATTGTGTAAAAAGAATAAAAATATTTTTCCACTGGTAATTTATTGATCAAGAAATTGAAGGTCAACTTGATCAATTTATTGATGTATTGTCAGAAATTTTAGTATTTTAGCATTAGGTACATGAAATGTGAAAATTAAAAAATAAAACCAATCAAAATCAGAAATGATATTTGTAAGTGACAATAATAAAAAGTGAGACAAATTTCAATTAATTACGATTTGCTAATAACTTTTGATAATATTATTCTTATTTTATTATAAATTTAAAAGCTTTGAAATATGAAATGAGTTAAAATCCAGAAAATAAAAACTGAATGTGCAGTATGACTTCACAAACCTCAAATAAATAAACAAACCGCAGACATTTAAACATAAACCCATCAGTTTCTCAAAGCAGAAACCGTGACGGCCGTGACTAACAATTAACAAAAGTAAACAACTTCTACTTCTCCATGTAAAACAAAACTCGAATCAGTCATTCAACCAATTAGATCGATGATCTCATTCGTCAGGGTCAAGTAGCCCCCAGACTCGCCTACGATCTACGCCCATGGTTTCGCTAATCAAAACTATAGCTAAATACATTCAGGAAGGTGGACAAATCGGTTGAGGTAGTTGACCTTAAATTAAATACACACTGTATACTGTAGTACTTACTTATGTTTAATTCATAATTTTAGGGATATTAAATTATTTCAGTCCTGTAACTTAACTAGATCAATAATTTTAAAGATTCTGAATCCTGAAAAAGAAGAAGTTTTCTTCTTTCTAGTGAGAATTATCTGTTAAATTGCAGTGTCGTTAAATTGAATCTTCAATGAGTCTCGGAAAAGAAGAATTTATAATTTATTACTTGCTTCAAAACCATGTATTAATTTTTTTATCTCAATTGTCGAAATAAAACATAAAAAAGTTACAAAATATTAAAAAAATTAAAATATTGATAAAATTCCAAGTATTACATTAAAAATTAAAGGATTTTGAAAGAAATCAAGAAGTATTTTGTAATTCAAGCATTTTTCCAGATATTCCAGATCGGTGGACTCCCTGATAAAACCAGCTCACTTTTACTAACTAAAAAGTCAAAGTAATCACCATGTACCTGTATGTGAACCGGCACACCGGTGTACAGGTACAGACACAGACAGGTCGACTAGACCCAGTGATTGGCAACTCTGCAGCTGCTGCTGCTCAGACTGTACCACAACAAACTAGTGCGGGTCAGTGGCGTACCGTCACGGCACGGGGGCAATGCACCCCAGGGAAATATTGTCACAATGAAGGACGAAACATTCATTTATAGAAATTACAAATCACACTGTAGTCGTATATATTATAAAACAATGTATGCACATGCAAATAAAAATCTAGAATATTCAAACACAGAAATCTGCACAACCTGAATCAAAAGATTCATTCACAGGAAAATTCAAATCAAGAATTTTATATTCGGTAAGCAAGATGCAAACACAGAAAATATCAAACGCTTTATATTTCAACATGAAATCATGAGTTTTTAGGATAAAAACCTTCATTATTTCATGCTTAATCGTTAAGAACTCACTACCCTATTTTAGCATGATTCAATACTTTCCTTTCAAGTCAATATTGCTCTACTCTAGATAATAAGTAATTCAATATAATTTTATTTTGATAACTAACTTACGTCATTAATGTTACCTGTCAACATATTTTTACGTTGAAACAAATAAATATCTAATGAGCATTAAGCTAAGTTTACATGCACCGTTGTCACCGGAAAACGTTACGACCGTTGTCGCCGTTCTGTGATTTGATTCGTTGACAACTAACTAAATGACAGCTGTCAAACTGCGTCGTTGGTTGTCAGCGAATCAAATCACAGAACGGCGGCAACGGCAAACGTTTTTACGGTGCCAACGGTACATGTAGCGGAGACTTTAGGGTTACAAGAAAAACATGTCAATTTGAATACATTAATTTTTAATTTTGGTATAAATCTGAAATCATGTTATTGAATTTTTTAAAAATTAATCTAACTTTTTTTAATATTAGAAATAATTCAAATTTTAATATAAAAGTAAATGAAATGTTTACAATTAATAATTGATTGATTGGATAGTTTGTGCGATTCAAATCACAAAAGTATTAATTATTAATAGACAAAATCTAAGCCAAGTAATTCACACATTTTTTTACATTTTACTCATATTTTAAATGAATCCCACTGACTCAGCCATTACACTAAGTTGAATAATTAGTGACTTTGCAGTGTAAGGTATCTTTCTTAATATCCGAAGCGGGGATGTATTTTATTAGGTATTGTCTGAAATGGCAAGACACTCATTTAGCATTTTTTTAATTTCACGCAAAAACACCAGAAGCTAATGAACAATCTTTCAATAATATTCATAACTTCGAACCTTCAAAGTACCGGAAATATATTTAACAAAACAGTAGGTAATAATAAACCTTCTGTGTATGCAATTTCCAAATGAAAAATATATTTAAAGCTGTCATAAATTCTCAATTCTCTCTAATGTTTTCTGCGAACTCGTACAATAACTTCGAACAAGATGTTGTAGTTGTCAGATAAAACAAATATTTCCACTTCCATATTTAGATAGTGTTGTCCATTGCCAAAATTCAGATTGTGCTATCTATAAACTGTAGCGGCAGACAGTTCAATCAAAACGAGATAACTGAAGTAGTTTATAATTCAAATTCAAGTGCGATAAATCATACAATACTTTGATAATGTGCGGAATTTAATTTATAAACTGCGATCAAATTTTGCAGACTAAATAAACCACACAATATATTTATGTGCAATGGAAAGAATAGTAATAGTATATTATATATTGAGGGACTAAAGTGCATGATTTAATCCTGAGGGTGAAGTTTAGGTGAGGGAAATAATCACCTGAGGGATTAAAGATACTTTAGTCCTGTGGTATATACGCTATTTTTTGCACTTCATCCTCAAATGAATGCAAAATAGTTTAAAAGAATACACATTTTGCAATTTTGACAGTAAATTTTATGACAAATATTTATATTGTTACCATAGATACTCTGTAACAAATAGCACGTATTTACTTGACAACGGGAATAATTAATTCAATTTCTTGACAACGGGATTAAATATGAAAAATAATCCCTTGGGATCAAATTAAGAACCTTAGTCCCTAAAAATAAAAACTAAAGAAGAGTTTTAGTCCCGGAAGTGCAAAAAATGAAATTCCATAATGAAACAGTAACCCAAAACTAAAATTGAGAATTTTGAAAAAAATTCTTTGTTTCGTGATAAGTTAATTGAGCACTTATGCCATTCAAATATATTGTTGTTTGTTGGTAAACAAATACAAAAATACACACAATTATGATTAAATTTTTAAAATGCCACTAAATCTAACTGCGAATTTATATTCTTCATGAATATTTCTGTAGATTGTAATGTTATAAAATTGATGATGTAATGAATACGACAGTATAACCTATTTCACAGAAAGGAAGTAGTAAATTTTGACGTCACGGAAGAAAAAACATATGGTTGAGAAAGAGATGGAACGTGCACGATAAAAACAAATATGACATTGACCTTCATGGGAACTTAAACTAAATATTTAAATCCCTGACAGAATAATAATTATTACATTCATGTGGCTGACGGGTCGTCGACATTCAAATCACAACAGAATGGAAAACTACTATTTCTCTATTTTCTAGTTCTTTTTGATCTAGGAGTAATAAAAAAGCCAGATTTACACTCGTAAAAACTTAAGAAAATAACTAAAATTATTTTGTTAAATTTAAGAGAAATGAGTAAAATCGACGTTTTATAAACTGCGAATAATAAAGATGAATAGATGTACTACGAGACTGTTCATTGTGAAATTATTACGATCTCTCCCGTATAGAAAATTGAAGATTTTTGATCTAAAAGTAAATATGGAACATAGCCGCTTAAATAATATATCTAAATTACAATTTGAGTTACTATTTATAGTATTAAAGTATATTTTTACATTTAAATCAGTGTCAATATTATAGTATTCCACCTGATACAGCCAGAAACATTATACACATTCGTACCACTAGAAAAGATCATGTTGGCAAACTTAATTATTCTTTAACCGTGGTTTAGACATTTACATATTTGCCTTTGTCTTATTAATTTTAAAAAAGTTTCTTAAGCCATATGAAATGAAAATTGCATTCAAGAATATAAGCTAATTTTTGTCAGTCAAATATTCTAGATCATGTTGTATAAATCTTTCTTCTTTCTTATTATTTTTATTTTATAAAATAGTATTGCCATTTAACCATCTTTTGTATTGCCTTATTATTCTTCATGTATATTTTTATCTCAACCTTGCTTTCTTATTAAAATACTTTTTTAATTGATTCTCATCAGAAGCATTAAGTTACATTACTCCAATTTATATTTTAAAGCTGCCTTAATAGAACGTCCCGTCCCGTCATTATTTATAAAACAAAATAAATGTAAAGAACATGAAACACGTGAAGAATTTCCTACCAACTCTCCCTAAAATTCCAAGAACAAAACGTCAAGCAAAACTTACATTTCAATACACAACACATTTCATTCAAATGCTGCAGAGCCTACTTTCTATCATGACTCATGGAGGATATCTTATTTTAATCATAAATCTGCCCATTGACAAGAGTCATTTCAAGTTAAAAATCTGATGTGGCCAGCACGCGACCTCTCGCCTAATTCTGCTCATTCTACTAATCTAAGTTTTTTCAACTTAAAAATGACATTAAATTGCTAGAGTAAAGTCCGAGTTTTAGGCAGTCTAAGGCCTCATTTCCACCGACTGTTTTAATGCTTAAGAACTATGTTTAATGCTTAAGTACTAAGAGCAACGCATAAGAACAAAACTTTGCAAACTCCAAACATAAGGCGTAATGCACAAGCATAATGATTGACATGTGTCATATTTATTATTTATTTCGAGTTGTCAGTTTCTGTCTATTTCTAAATTTGGAAAGAAATAATTTACTTACGAAATTAACAGTTCTTCCATTCCTTAATATCTCCAAAATGCTGATAATTAATTACAAATATTCGACAACAAATGTCACCTCTGTCGAATTAGTCTTTAAACAAAATAGGTGGAAATTGCCATCTAATAAATAATCACTATGCATTACGCCTTACGCACTAATCATTATGCATTAAGCACTAAAACAGTCGGTGGAAATGAGGCTTTAGTAGTGGCGAAAAGAGTGAAATAGAAAAAAATAAAATTTGCTTCCAAAAATGATCCGGCTTTCTTACCTTTCGGGTTGACCTAAGATCGAACAATATCGCTTACGTCAACCACAGGCAATTCGCAATGATCTCGAGCGATTCGTGACTCGCGAGTTACGATAACATATCGGTATCGGCCGGCAGAGTTCATTGTTCGTTTGTTCGTGCGAACTGAACTCGAGGCAGAGGATGTTGTCAAGTAAGAATCATCAACGGAAACAGATTCTTCTTATGTTATTGATTAGGTAACGCGAGTGGTTTGTTGAGCGTTAGTTTTAGTTTTCAATTGGGTTTGTATGTTTCTGTTCTATCTTACAGGAGACACAGGGGTTGCAACTGCAAGGACTATTCATTTTTACTTCCCCGACCTATGTAATAGAGTATTGTAATCGTGATATTTTGCCAGATCGAGGTTTTGATGAATCTTCACGATTTAGACTCTGCTGAACCGAAAAAACATTATTATTATAAAAACAGTCGGTCTGTCTGTCTTTCTGTAAGCACGATAACTTGAAAACGCTTACGAATTTTTCGACTGAAAGTTTATATTTAAGCTTTTTACAAAAAAGGTACCTAGTTTTATGTTCGTTAATAAGTTTTATACAATCAATGATACCAATTTAATTAATTAATTTTAATTACTTGCCCTGTCAATATCATAATTTACTAATTTAATTTAAGTTTTTATGTTAAATAAAAAATAAATTCAGAATTGAAAAATGTCCCGGTTATACGGGATATTTCAGACACCTTTCCATCTAATCCCCTCGCGCAAGCCCTTGTCACAGCCTCTAGCCGGTGCCCGATAGCTTGGAATAAATACCGATTCAAGTCAAGCCATACAAATTTCACACCTGATCTGGATTCAAACCTACGACATCTGTACAACCAGAGCCAGGCACTCTACCACTGTGCCATCACGCTTTAGATGTAGTAACTTCACATATTACATGCACATAGGTACATTAAAATGCTAAAACTAAAAAATAGTACAATGTTTGCTGCAAATTTATTTAATATTATTACAATCAAATCGTTAAACAACTATATTTGGATTTATATTTTTATAATAAATACTTTCTCAATGATCGTATACCTATTTCGAGATTACGAAGAAAATAATTTAGAAAACAGGAAATTTTAAAAAATTCTTATAATTTTTAACTACAGTTTTTGCCTCGGTATACTTTTTTAGCAATTAAATTAATAAATTCTACCTTTTATAATCTAAGCTTCGATCTACATGTTCTACGCGATTACTCAAAATAAAATTAATTCTATAGATTTCAAATTACGTTTGTACAGTAATATACGATAACCATAATCTTCATTATCTATCATAACATAAATTTTCATATTCATATCCTTATTGTTGTCATAAAATGTAAACATAGACATAAAAGTAAAATCTATTCTTACACAAATGGCATTTTAATAATCAAGTAAAAGGAAACATACTCAACAAAATACCCGCCTAAATCATGTTCTCTATTCTCAATGTAGGTACTTAAAACATTACAATTTAGTACTATTAACAAAAGTAGAACAATCAAAGTTTATCTTACCACAATTATTTTATGATTCATTGAAATTGAAAACGCGACGCCTATGGTCTAACTTGTTTGACTAATTTTTTGCACTATTATGTAGGACATTTTTTATAGTTTTGCAACAACGCGATCTAAAAGTTGCTACTACAAGCTTGGAAATTTACAATAAACACATACGTGGATTACTTTATCTTATAAATAATATTATTTAATATTTTGTCGATGTGATATTATATTGATTTGACATTTCGTGTTTCTTGTTGAAAAGGGCAAATGAAATACATATACAAACAACATAGTTGAATGAACCTAAAAATATTAATGTTGTCGATATTGTCATTTATTTGCATTTGATACGTCCGTTCAAATAACAATGAAAACGGAAAATTTGTACCGTAATAGAAATTTATAATTAACAAGTTTATAGATAAATTATTACGAAAAATGTAATGGATAATTGTGTTTTGTGTTATTACATTTTTAGATATTTAAAACGATCTGTTTAAAAATAAACTGTTCACATTTATTTTATTGATTAATTGAGAACAGAGTTTTGTTAAAAATATTAATAATTCTTCCCTAAATAAAAATAAATCCCTAATAAATTTTTTGCACTTCCGGGTCTAAAACTCTTCTTTAGTCCTTATATTTAGGGACTTAGGTTCTTAATTTGATCCCAAGGGATTATTTTTCATATTTAACCCCGTTGTCAAGGAATTGAATTAATTATTCCCGTTGTCAAGTAAATACGTGCTATTTGTTACAGAGTATCTATGGTAACAATATAAATATTTGTCATAAAATTTACTGTCAAAATTACAAAATGTGTATTTTTTGAAACTATTTTGCATTCGTTTGAGGATGAAGTGCAAAAAATAGCGTATATACCACAGGACTAAAGTATATTTAATCCCTCAGGTGATTATTTCCCTCACCTTCGGCTCGTGAAATAAACTTTCACCCTCAGGATTAAATCATGCACTTTAGTCCCTCAATATATAATATACTATTATTTATATATATATATATATATATATACATACATATATATATATATATATATATATATATATATTAACACATTTTCAGAATGAAGGATAAAGGTATAAAATATAAAATATATACACGTATATTTATATTGACAGATATTTAATTTAGAAATAAAGAATCACAGGTTTCCAATTTAATTAAAATTCATCTGCCGTAGAAACATGAAAGTTAAACGTGAAACTTAACAGCACAATCACAATCTAAAAATAATAGCATCCTCAATGAACTTTAACAGTCAAATCGTTACTGGCAATAGAGTACCTACCATTAAAATTTTATTGTATTTTTAAAAATAGATAAATTGAAAATTGTTTCCTATTTGCTTTTGCTATGGATGCATAGAATATTTTCGTTGAAGCATCTGTCCACAGAAAGGTATCAGTGACTTTCTGAAGAACAGGTAGGTATTTAAAAATTTATTTCGGAAAAAAACCACAAATTTTCCTACAAATTCATTTATAAATAAAACTCCGAACTCGAGCAGGAGTTAATATAAATTTTAAATTTCTATTTTAATTAAAATTACAGTGTTCATTGAAACATTAAACATTAAATTTACTAACGACTTTTCTCTATTTTGTAAAGTAAATTTAAAATGAGAATCAGAATCTACAAAAATCTTCGTGCGAACAAGGCTTTATTTATAAATGGATTATTTTTATTATTTTATCAAAAAGCAAGATTTTCTGTATAAATGATTTAGTTAAATAAAATAATATGACATCGTAACAGCAAAAATCTGCAAATTTGTGCAAGTATAAATTTATCTAACGAGTAAGTTATTCATGGCTTATCCAAGGATTTGCCATAACAAAAAATTTAAATAAAAACTCTTACTTATTTGAGTACGCTCAGCGGAAATATTTTTCCTTTTAGATAAAAAAGCATTTTGGCAACCACCCAAAATGGAAATCTGTTTACAAACAAAAACAATTTTTAATTCTTTTGTTTCAAGCAAAAGAAAAACAACTATAAATTGTTTTGTTGTATCCATTTTTAAACAATCTCGAATAAACAATCTGTAATAAGTATATAAATACAATTATTTAAGTCTAAATATAATTTGGTGTTTTTCATTACTTGATTTGCAGATTTCATTAGCGTTAAAGTATCCGATAATTATAAGATAAACTATATTTGTGACGTACAATAAAAATATTTGACTATTTACTTAGTCATTCATTTGATTTATCAGTGCTAAAAATTAATATAATAGATTATTTAATTTGAAACAAAGTAACATTAATCAGATTATTTATTTATTAACTCGCCTTATATGTAAATGAACCTTTAAGCTTTAATCACGTCTATGCAATAAGTAAACGCATTATTTAATTAATCAAGTTATCAACTGTGACTAAATAATTCTGTTACGTCATTATTCATTAAAAGCAGATTAAATGGATTAAAATGTAATAATTAAATTTAAACATTTACACTGAAATTTCAGGAAATTGTATGTTATTTTCAGTTCTGCTTACGCTTCAGTACGCGAGCTCTAAATATTTACAGGTGCAGTGGCGTACGAACCAAAATTATTCATTTATAGTTCGCATCGTTACTAAACAACCAGAATATTACATTACATAAATTATGTACCTACTTTATTAAATTCATAAGCCAAATATAGGGATCTTCTATTTAATTTTTTTTAGTAAATTTAAAAGGCTTTAAATTCAAATATATATTTAGAGAGATTGAGTTTAAAAGTGAGTACGAAAACCTAGAGAAAAATGTTTCTAGTTTTTAGTAGGTAATAAGTTGTCTGAAAAGTAGTTACTTTTAAAAATTTTGTGTTACGGGGGTATAAGATTATTTATTCACAATAAATTAAATGCAGTGGCTCCTAATCTAATCTAAAAATTTGAACACGCTATTAAGTATCATTATCCCAGGAACGCAAACATCCAAACATGCTTTATAGCACTACTCATGTATGGAATTAAAACTGTAAATATAATGATTCATTCATTTAACGATTTTTCCGTGTTAGTTTCATCCTGAACATTCGTTTCATTCCAAATTATTTTCCCATTTTTAACGTTACATAAACAGTTTTATCATTTCGAAGTATTTAATTAAAAATAAAAACATAATTATTATTGTAGATCGACGAATCATCATCAGTGAACAAGTGATTTTTCACAAAAGAAAGAAAAATCGCGTGAAAGACAAACAAATTAAGAAAAGTTTTGTGTTTTCCGGTATTATCGGAAAAGGTCAAAAATAACACACGAGAATGAAAACAATCTATTGAACTGATGTCTAAAATTGGACAAACTAATCGATATGCTAACAAACCGTGCCCGCCGGTACTTGTCAGTGCTATATACATTTAAATTTCAAGAGCTGTAAAATGTCACATCATGAGCCTGAGACGTGACACGTTTAAAACTACAAACGACTTCACTCACCTGGCCAAAATGCGCGGCGGCACCAGCCGTACACGAAGGAATTGCGGCTTCTTGAAAAAATATACTCAACGCCGTCTGTAACACAAGAAACCTTGTTTATTTCTACAAATACAAACGCCCAGCACTCATTACCCAGCTCTTGCTTCAATACACAACATCAAAACAACCGAGATAAAACGCTTATAGAGTTGATGTTATTCATAAAATATTACTTTGCTAAAACAATCACAATGAGCTATAGAATTATTGTTTACGGGAAAATTCACGTTGAATGACTCTCAATAATAATATTATGGTCACGTGTGTGTGTGTGTTGGTAATGATGGTGTAGGTAAACATTGCATATGGTGTAATTTGTTTTGGTATTATGTTTATTTTCCCTTCGCGACCTTGGAGCCCTTGACCAAATCCACTCGTCGATATTACGATGTCATCCGGGAAACGAAGAGAAAGGACGAAGCGAGGAAAAGGGGAAGAGTTTAGTAGCAGCCATTTTCACTCTCACGACTGTTTGTTTACATGATAGGTGGTATATTTACCTCAAATTGCCAATGCGCCGCTTGCAACAGTTGTTTCGCCTGCTCCCTGGCACAGCCAGCAGCTAGCACGAACTGATTTATCATCACTTGCTCCCTCAGAGCTGTGTCCATTGTGAAAACACTATTTTTTCGATGCAAAACACAGCAACACAAGTCACACAGACACCAACCAAACCACACCACGGCAGACAGTTGTTTTCAAACTCCTTAGCGTAAGACCTCGTTCGTCACCCCGCACCGCCCTGTTCCTACCTATCATCGTCCCCACCACAAAATGCCAAAGAGATGAATGACGTCAAATGTTGTCCCTGCTCGATGGTGGGAGAAAAGCGCACAAGGCGCACAAATTTAAAGCAACATCATTCCAAAATTACTTTTATCCAATCATTAATAATACATTCATTGTACAATTATTTGTAGTCAATCATGTGATTCATTACTCACTAATAACAATAACAATATTCAACCAATAGAACTTTTTGTACTAAAACATAACAGTCCGTTGATAGGTAACGTACACAAATTTCAAAATAAAAGATTTTGACAGCTGTCAGTGCAAATTTATTTTATACAATGAATGAATTATTATATGTGCAGTCGTGAATAAAGTATAGTATTCTACTCTCCAGTTTACCATAGCAATTACTCACTCAAATGATTACGACACTCGCCTTCAGCTCGGGTAATAAACGTTCATTATCGTAATAACCATTGGGGATTAGAATATTCATCTTCATCCACAAGAAAATGCAACACCGAGAGATGCAAATCTACAAAATAATAAAATACATTCATCAGAAGATTCATTCACAGGAAAATTCAAATCTAGAATTTTAGATTCGGCATAAATAAAAACACAGGAAGCTGTAAATCACGAAAAGTTAAAAGAGGCAATCTAGTTTTCTAGATTTGCATCTTCCTGTGTTTTATTCGCAAAACAATAATAAAAGCATTCGATTAAATGTCGAATCAAAAGTGGATGACTTATGATAGAAATATGCAATATTGTTTTAACATATAATTTTATTAATGTAATTACGAAATATTTTGTGCATGTAGCACACATACTTTCAAACTAAGAGTAACACTAATGTTTGTAACATCACTCTTGTCAAACATTAAAAATATAATTACTCAAAGCGGTATTGCAAGAACGTGAGTACAAAAATTAAATTAATATTATATGGATAGAAGAAAATTACACAATGAAATAGAAAGATCATTATACTAATAAACTATAAATAAAACAATACTTTATAGATACTTGTATGAATCTATACTAAACTATATTAATTATAAATTCTACTCGAAATATTAATTATTAAAGCTTAGTATTGGATGTCAAGTATGCTCACATTTTTACAGCATATATTTAAAAATATACTTTTATGAACAAGTACACAAAAATAACTACTTAATAAAAACTGATGTATTTACACGTATCAAATAAAATAATGAAACGAATCATACATTTTGATGTTTATAACTAGACGTCCGAAATATTCATTACACGCTGTGATTAAAAAACTTACATCTGTAAACGAAAATTGTAACATTATACAGTGAGAAACACTTTGACTTCCTATTAGTTAATCTTCGATCGTTTTTTCGCAATAGCATCTTCAACAGCTTTTAGTTGCTTAAGTAATTCTTCCCTCCTCGACGTAGCTTTCTTACTATTGCCAGCGTTTTTGGCCAGGGCTGCAATTTTCGGTGCCGAAGCATCACCGTCCGGTGGTGAGGAAGCTAACCTCTTCTTGCCTTGAAGGAGATCTTCTTTGCCAGCTTTTCTGGCTAGT
This sequence comes from Agonum fuliginosum, assembly GCA_947534325.1. NCBI lineage: Eukaryota > Metazoa > Arthropoda > Insecta > Coleoptera > Carabidae > Agonum > Agonum fuliginosum. Next base: position 224,199 of record OX384035.1, on the reverse strand, counting down.
TCCGACAGATCTGTTTTCTTGAGTGTGTTGGCTTTAAGGTTGAGTTTGATTTGTCTTTTCTCCGCGCCGCCTTTCAAAGCGTCCAAGGCTTTTGCTTTGAGTGCCATGGCAGCTAGCTCGACTTTTTCTGAGACTTTTCGTCTCGAGCTAGGGCTACCGTCGCGGCTACTGGAACTGCTGGAGTAAGATGATTCGCTGTCGCTGCTGCTTGAACCGGAACTGTCGGATCCGCTGCTGGATCGAGATATTCGAGCCCTACTTTTCACTGAAGCTGCCAGAGCTGCAGCTACTGCTAGTTTTTTACGTTCTGATTCGTGTTTGCTTCGGTCTCGGGTTCGGCCATACTGATCAGTCAAACCCTATTAAATAAAACATTTGTTATACCTTTGTTTATTGTTTCCAGTTTAGTAATACTATAGATTATGATTAATCACTTCACTTATAAATAATAACAAGTTAATCAATAGACATCCTGTTGAACTTCAGATGCGCGCGCGCATGCTTGGGCATTGGGCATCCGGTTAGATGAAGCGAGTACGATAGATACAAAGTAACATCTGTTGAGTGAGACAGCAAACTGGTGCGAAGTACGCTTTGTGTTATTGGAAAGTTAATTTAAAGACATTGCGCAATTTAAACAATTCAAAACGCAACAGGCATGAAACAAATTAACAAACACTTTTAAAAAAATTAAATTAAATTTTGACATTATTTGTACAAATCTGTCAAAATATCCCCAGGATTGGTCTGCGCATCAGCTTGCTGTCAAACTCCACTCAATCCACTCAACACGTTACTTTGTATTATTCACTTCTTCTGACAGGGTAGGCTTATTTGCTTTGTGACTAATAAAACTGTTTGAATTATAGCTTCTTACTAACATAACTCACTCACTCGTAATTAATAATACGTTAATAATACAATAAACTTTGTCAACAATAAAACTGTTTGAATTATGGTTTTGCACTATAGTTGATTTCTTAACTAAACGGAACAATCTGAAGTTGGATTGCTAAAACTGATCGTTTTTGATTGGTTGATGTAACACCAGTTTTACACCACACAAACTTTGTAATATAAACAAACGAATGTTCTCCATCTTTTCTCGTCAGCTGTTGTCAGTGATTGTATCGAGTTTGCCCGCTGATAGGTTAAATTTAATTTTGCCGCCAAAAAAATCTAGTGATATTTTTCTCGTATTTACACAGTGTGAATACGGCTCAGCGAGACAACTTCAGATTGCTCCTTTTAGTTAAGAAATCAACTATAATAGTTTTTTGCTAATATACATAGTATGATTTTGAATGATTGACGGTAACCATGCAACAGAATGAGAGATGTTATTTATGAAGTGATTACCTTTGTGGGGGCGGGAGGATTCTGCGCACTCGTCCTCATCATGCCGGGCGACGGTGGTCGGTTATCCTTGTGCGCCTTCTTGGGACTGGGTGCCGGTGGATTCATAAGCAACGCCCGCTCATTGGCGGCTTTCTTCTCTGACACAATGACACTGGGTGAGACCGCTCGAGCCCCAGCCCTGTGAATGCGGTGTGACGGGCTCTTGGGGCCGGGCCCAGGGCCCCGTCGCCTCATCCGTGACGTGGGCGACCGAGACCGAGAACGCGAGTCCCCGCGGTAAGACGTTTTACTAGAACCGGTGGAGCTACGGGATGAACTGGAATTACACATTGCACATGTCAAACTTAACCCCTTAAGTGATTTCGTTGACTCTTGCTAGCAATTTCTCCTTTTCATTGAAATTATCAGCTAAAGGGCTAATTTTTATCTATTCTACTAAATCAAAACCAAACATCGCTACACTACTAAAACAAAAATTATTATGTGACCTATGTTACTTTGTAATGGCAACAATAATCGTGTTACACTAACGTACAAGTCACACAGATTTAAAAATTATATATTCACTACAGTACTCTTCAAGTACTGATAAATAAATTAGAAGTAATGAATCATACCTGCTAGAAGAGTAACTCGAAGCCGAGCTAAAACTCTGTCGTCTAGCGTTTCCTCCAAATCTTGCCGGTTTTCCTCTTCCACTTGGACTTTTCGACCTCATCCAAGGATCGGCCCATTCGTCTCCTCTGCCGCTCGGTTCAATACGTTGCACAATTACTTCTCGTTTTGGTCTTCGTGACTGGAAAAAATTACCTTCATAATTATTTACCTTCATTTTCATGAGCAGACTTATGGTTGGATTCTTTTCAAATCTGTAAGTTTTACAAATTTGTAAATCTTTAAATATTGAACAAAATCACATCAATATTTGTTGACAAATATAAAAATCTTCATAACGCTTATAAATTTCATTGTGATTTTGTTTAATATTTACAGTTTTATAGATCTGTAGCAACTACAGATTTGAACAGAATCCCACCGTAAGTTCAATTATTGAAAACATTATTTTTTATTTTATTAAAAATTATAAATGATTTATTTATTTGGGAATGGGCTATCAACCTAATCAAATTATGGCAATTATGTATTCAAAACTGTAATTACATACATAATCATAATTATTAAAAGAAAATTGTATTTAGTGCAGAGATAATCAAGTTTATAAAATTCGTGAAGTCATTGGTATTAGCTTTGAAATGGAGCTTCTCATTGGCTAGACATTGTCCGACATTCATTCAAAAATGCAATATGGTGCCACTATTTAATAGAGATAATATAACAAATAAATTTTGCACTAAATGGTTGTAGTTAATTTATAAAATAATATTATAATATTGAGTTGGACAAAGAGTAGATGACTCCTGACTTACTGTGACAACAGGCTCCTCATATTTGTCGTTGTAGTAATCAGGCATTCGATGTGCTGGTAATTCTCTGTAGCTTCTGACGCGTTCGCGAGGAACTTCATATTCGGGTTCAATTCGCATAACTCGAGGTTCTGCGTCGTAAACTACTCGTCTGCTGTAATATTCTTCTGGTACTCGAGGCGGAGGCTAACAAAAGTCAGAAAGATTATGATATTATAGGTCACAAGAACATTGTCTGTTTTTAAGAAATAAACCAAAAATACAGGCTAAATTAAATAAGGTTTACTTGAAAAGTCTTTGTTGATTAACACAGTGTTATCTTCATGTTTACGAATAATTTAGTTTAAAATTTGATTGTATATCAAGTAATGTCAACTTGGTTTTGTTCATTATTTAGTGTTGAATCCTATGGGCCGGCCCATGAATTTCTTGTGCAGACCAAACATAAATTTTGACTTTCCAAACTCACTTGTGTCGGCACCGGCATATGATGTCTATTTTTTTCAACCGTAACTTGCCGCCTTCGGCGGTCCGCAACAACGTCGGCCTTCGGGGCCACTTCTGCCTAAGAAAACGGAAAATATTACACAAACATTCAATTTGAAAATCATAAAGCCAAATATGTCAAATTCTTCCTCGAAATAATCATATTCATGCTTTTACACGACTCAATTTATTGATCAATAATTTTTCTATTTTATTGTTGTGTCTAATAATACGAACACATTTCGTCATTTTTTTCTTAATTAATCAATTTATAGAGAAAGATTAGAACAAATTAAAATAAATTTGATCAATATATTTATTCGTGTCAAACAGGTATAATTCAAACTGAATTGTAAATAAGAGTTATACCTGGACTACATAATTTATGTTATGTTGTGCCAATGCTGTCATAAAGTAAAACATGTATTTCTAATGGAACCGGTAACTAAGTCTGTCAAATGCCTGTTCTATGATATAGAACAAATAGCACTGAGATTTGACATAGACTATGTATTAAAAATGTATATATTCTACTTCACATCATAATATAATATTGACATAGCATTACGTAAGCTATATGGCTATATTTCAAATTTCCTTATTTCTAAATTAAGCTTCAGTGCCTAGGCACACAAATATCTATTGATTTTCTTGATTAAACTTATAAAAATGGTGTTACCGTTAACCGAGTTCCCGAATTTGGGGGAAATAAGAACTTAAAAAAATTATTTCTCAGAAAAAATTAAAAAAGTATAAATAAAAGAACACATACTTGTCTATAATCCAACGGATGCCTCATCCCAACAAAATGCCTTGGCACCGGCTCCACCGGAATGGGGCTAGCAGTCCTGGTATAATATCCATTCTCCTTATCCAGTTCGTCTTGTGCAAGTGTAAGATTCATTTTCTTCTCCTCGAAATCCATGTCTTGTTCCTTTCTCTTGATCGCTTTGCGCATCATTTCCTTGGCAGTTCTTAGTCCCCGTTCCCAGGCTGATTCTATGACTGGGGCTTCGCCCCGCGCTGCTGGGGGAATGCCCCCGTATCCTGGACGTTCGAAACGCTCGTCCTGGCCTCCGAAACCTGGAGCGCCTGGCACCATTGGCCGGATTAGCTCGAACATGGTGTAGTTGCCTTTGTCCGTCACACCGGGGTGTAAGAATCTGACAGGAATTCAATTTTATTCATTTATAAGGTAAACAATCGTTTCAATAGATACTTATTTTGTCCATGAAAATGTAAGACAAGACAAAATTCAAAGCAAATCATTTAATTTTTGAAAATCTCGCCTTTTATTCAACTTGGTTTTGGTACCCTCACATACTTGTTAAAGAATAATTAGGTTTACCGACTGGTCACCTTTTTCATTGACAACCTTGGTCAAAAGTTGTAATTAGTTCATAGGTGTTCCTAGTTGTCTCTGCTGGTCACTATGTGTACGAATTAATTGTCACTTGCTAGTATTTTTTAAATTTAATAATAATGTGCGTTATATAGTGTTATAGAAATATATTATGTAAAATATATAGAACACGTAAGCTTATTATTACATTATGAAGTAACAGATAAATATTGCTGTGAAATAATAAAAAATAGATGACTAAGCACTGTGGCACTATGAAATGTGTCTAATCTATAATAAAAAGTGTTTCAGAAAAACTGTCAATGTAGATATAGGTTATTTTAATTTTAGGAGAAATGAGTAAAAATCTACATGTTTTAAAAACTGAATAATGAAGATGAATAGATGCATTACGCAGCTGTGTTCATAATATTGTGAAATTATTACGATCTGCCTCGTAGAAAATGGAGGATTTTCAAACACGTTTTGTCGTAATATTTTTTATTTAAAGGTAAATGATTAAACATAGCCGCTTAGATATATCTAAATTACAATTTGAGTTAGTATTTCTAGTATGAAAGTGTATTTTTACATTTAAATCAGTGTCAATATAGTATCACCCGATACAGCCAGAGACACCTAGATCCATTACATATTTTGACCACTAGAAAAGACCATGTTGACAAACCTAATTATTCTTTAACCGTGGTCCAGACTAACGGCGCACAGACACGCTTTTCAAAGTCTGTCGGTGCATCAAAGTTATTTTTATATATTATTTATTGATTTATAAATATTTAATAAATTGAAATTTTAACCACAAGTCAAACAGATAATATAAAAAACACTCAAGGTTTAGTGCGGGCTTTTATGGATTACAGTGAATATCTCACTACTTTGAATCTACAAGATAGAAAAAGCGAAGAGATAATTTATTAACAACATGGTACACAAAACGTCCATTGCCTACCTGCCCACACTGAACCTAAAGTAACTTCACACAATTGTTCCATAGAAACGTTCCCAAACAATAAATAAAAAAACCAAATAAAAATAACTCACCTGCAACTGGCACCCCAGGTACATTGCCCTCTGGAATAAAATCTGCAAACAGGTCTCGGTTCGGTTTCCTCGGGCCTAACTTCATCATCGTCAGTGACTTCGCCTTCTTCAACTTCCTCTTTTTCTTTTTCAGAGAGAGGTTCATCGATGGCGCCCTCTTCTTCGTCGCCTGCACCTTGGGCGGAACCTTCTGCAGGTTTTGCTTTTGTATTTGTATTTTCTTCCACACATTCACCGTCCTCTGCTTCGAAGTCGAGTTGTTCTTCGCCGTCTTCTGTCTTGCTTGTCTTGAGAGATTGAGACAGTTTAGGAATTTTAAATCGCAACTTGTGCGGTTTTAATAGAGAAGTTAAAAAGTCCAAGCCGTTCATGTTTGAGTGTGTTATTAAAATGAATTTCTATGCAAGTGTCTATTGTTTATGTAATAAAAAAGTACTCTAATTTCATTTTGAGATAAGTGTTAATGTGATATTCAATTTATTTAATGTAAAGCAAACAATTGTATATTTACCTTTTCAGGCGGATTACTTTGTTTTTCCATTAGTTTTCGGTTTTTGGCTTCGTCTAATTTCTGTCGTAAGTCAGTTGGAGGTTTTGTAGATTTGTCAGGATCTGAGTCACGGTTTTCATCTTCAGAATTCCCGCCAAGAGAGTCTAAATCTGATACGTCGGAAAGATCTTCATGTGATAGATTGATTTTTACGTTTTCTTTGGGTTTCGTTTTTACTCTTTCATCATCTGAATCTTTTACACCATCGTATTCCATGTCACCTAGATGGAACAATTTCTATTAATATTTTAGACCAGTAAGACCTATAACGATCGTTACGACAAATTTAGAGTTTATCTTGTTATTAAAAACTTGCAGTAAAACAGAAAGTAAATGCAGAGTATTATTATGTAATTTTGAAATTAAACTGTGATTTTGTAACATTTTAAGACTCAATTGGTCAGTTTAATCCAGTACGCCATAACATAGAGGCGGCAAAGATCAAATCAGAACAAGGCCACACGGTCAATCATTTATATTCACTCTGTATAGTACACTGCAGAGAAGAAAATTGTTTATACTTTCAATTATATAAATATAATAGAATATACAAATTATATAAGTTGAATTGAAATATGCAGCATTATTTAATTATTCAATATAATAAAAGCAAATATGTCACTGCCTCCGCCCATAAAAACATTTAAAATATAAGATAAACCTACCGTCTGAAATTTCTTCTGCCTGCGCATCCAACCTGTCATTTGATTTATTCCTACTAGAATTTCTGGAAACCTGTGAACCTCTGGATTCCCTGGAACCTCTCGACCCTCTGGATCTTCTTGATGTCCTAGAACCTCTACTAGATGCACTAGAATCCGACGTATTGCCATCTTCAGCAGGTGGTGACATTGGTCCTCGCCTTTCTGGTGTGATTGATCGTGTTGGTGAAATATCCGGGCTTTTAGGACTTGTGGGCATTCGCCGAACAGGAGAAGGCGATTTAGACTTGGAGGAACCGCGAGATTTAACAGATCGCGGAGATTTGAGTGAATTTCTGGATTTAACAGAACCTCTCGACTTGACGGAACTGCGCGATTTAACTGAACTGTGTGAACTGATTGATTTAGGGCTTTGGTTGCCATCGTCTTCGTCTAAATGACTCTTCATTGAGTTTCGTGTGTTGTCGTCTCCTGGACTTGAAATGGGTGACTTGACTTGGTCGTTGTATCGGTCATCTACGGGGGATCTTGGATCTCTTTTGGGGGAATTGAGTGGAGAATTAGATTGAATAGAACCTTCTGGAGAAGGAGATCGTGGACCACATGGAGATGGTGATCTAGGACCTCTTGGGGATGGTCGCGATTTATAGTCCGGGCTATCTGCCGAATGAATTGAATTTGGACTACGAGGTCCTTTGGTATTTGATTCAGAATCACTTCCCGAAGAAACATCATCTCTGGAGTCGTCTGAATCCATGATGTTATATGCTGTTCAAACAATACAAACATAATAAAATATTGCTTTTTATAAGTAATAAATTAAATACAAATGAAAATCAATAATTTCAAGGAAATTTCTGATAATCAAAAAATATATATTTACCTACTTACACTGAGGAAGGTTTAATTTAATCAAAATACGTTTATTAAGGTACGATATCATAAAAGAAAATAAAAACCTTCAATATTTTGTAAGAAAACGGAATGGCAAAAATGAGTGAATTCTCTGGAACATTGAATAACTGATCTTCCGATTAGCAATTGATACCAACTTGCTATGATTGCATTTTTGTGGTCAACAGTAAAATAGAAAAACTGAAGACTCGGACGAGTTAACTACCATTGTACGCAATGTTATTGTTAGCAATTTACAAAACCACCGCAGAAATCCTGGGACGTTGTTGGTGTCTTACCTTCTTCGAACAGTAGCCCCGAAGATTGAAATAACACAGCGAACACTCCGCGGAAACATTCAGTTTCTTCACATAAAACATTTTTATTTTGAAAAACTTTTCCAATGAACAAACTACTTTACTGCGTAAACAATTTTACTTTGATACTTCTTTTAACTTTTGCACATCACAACTACTAAATGTCTTCACAGCATACGTACTAAAACTTGTTTTATAACATACTATTTAACAACTAAAACTGAAAACACGATATTTATACATGGCGACTCTTTTAACGAACTCGTTACTGTTATCCTATGGAACGTGTTGAGTGAGCACTTTTAATTTTCCAGGACTTGTCTTACCTTTTCAGTTACTTGGTCGTTCACTCTAGCAGATGTTGCATAAATATTGTTGTTAAAATGTCAGTTTCTTTGATTTTTATAATAATTTTGTGCTTGTTGTAATGGATGCCAAGCAGCGAACAAGACAAGATGAACGACAATCGACGATGCCGTAATCGGCCGCATGCCGGCGGGCGTGGCGCCACCATCGTTCTTTCTGACACATTCTCCAGTGGCGTGCATCAAACATTCAACAAAGCGCAAAGCTAAATCCTAAACGTAAAGTACGTCAAACGTCACACAATGTCATTTTTATTAAATAATACATGATAACGTTGTGCCTTATTATTAAATAGTAATAAAGTAAATCCAATTTTGACTTTTAAATTTACCAACTTGGTAAGGAACTTCTTAACTGTCAACTGTAGGGCGATTTATCAGATTATTTACAATTCACGCAACACATACAAAATTAATTTTGCTAATCTAAATACATTTTTGTTTTAATAAGTTCATATATTGCTAATATAAATAATTACACAACACAGACAAATAATACAATGAGTGTCTTGTGATACGCCACTGGTTTAATGTGACATGACATTCAATCCGCCAAGATCCCAATCGGAAGAACGTGAAATTCAAGTCAAGAACATAACCTATCCATTTCTCACAGTTCTCTAGAATTTGTAATAATTTAAAGAAATGGATGACCCAGAACTTGAGATGATCAGAAAACAACGCTTAGCCCAGTTACAGGCACAGGTAATAAAATTTCTGATTTTTAAATGCAAATTTAATTTTGTAATATTTTTGAAGGGAGGGCCTGGAGGTGGTGCTCAAAATAATAAATCTCAAGAAGAACAAGTCCGTGCACAAGAAGAAGCAAAACATTCTATTTTAGCACAAATTTTGGATCAGCAAGCCAGAGCTAGATGTATGTATTTCACTTAAATACTCTTACTACAAGACATTTTACAATCAAACTTTACTTAACTTATAAATTAAGAGTACGGCAATGAACAGGTGTGATGCCGGTAAAAGACTTAGTTTTTTTTTTCAGTAAACACTTTGATGTTGGGCAAACCAGAAAAGGGCAGAATGGTAGAAAACATGCTAATTCGAATGGCACAAACTGGTCAAATAAGAGGCAAAATCGGAGAATCTGAATTGATTAGCCTTTTAGAAAATGTGAATCAACAAATGCAAGCTAAGAAACCAACAGTTAAGTTTGACCGTAGGCGCGCTGCTTTGGATTCGGACGACGATCTGTGAGCTTGTGATACTCGAATTAGTGCCTCGAAACACACAATTACTCTTTATTTTTAAGACTGTTAGGCTTTATATTTAATTTTTTATCAATTTCAGTCATCCTGCTTTTAATCCTCAAACAATGTTAGTTATTTTCATAATTGTAAAATTAACTATTGTTGAATATTAATCATTTTATAATGCTGCAAGTTATATGGAATAATAAATAATGGTTTAATAATTATTTTGTAATCTTTTTTACTAGTGTAACATAATATATAATAATTTATAAATCACAAATTATTACGTTATACGTGTAGACAAAATTTACACAGTCACATAAAATGTAATAAGTAAAACAGTACATTTATTTTTTGTCAGTTGATTGTTTTTCACTGTAGGTACATTTACTATTTATTAATTATAATTAAAATAACATTCAAGTATTTGAATTAAGTATAAATATGTTTATAAAAGTAATAATTGTATTATCATGACTACTTTCGTTGCAGAATAAAAATTCATTGATTATTATGTAATAAATAATGTGTGGTGGTGAGGGTATTCAGCCTTTTATATTCTTTCAGTAAATCATAAATAATTTTGATTGCAAAAGTACGATAATTATGGCAGGTTTTATCATCTTATTTAAAAAATAATAAAGCGTAAATTCTCTTATAAAATAAAAAATACTTATCTAAATCTGTTTAAAAATTACTTTCTCAGAATATTTGTCGTCATATTAAATATTCTTATTTAGAATGTGATTTCAACTTACCTTACAGAAAATGAAATTTTCTGTTTAGGGAAATATATCTACTCCTTCTTTTCATGAGTGTGTTCTTCTTCCTCGTCAGCGTCAAGAATATCAGCGCAACAAATTGAATACAAAATCAAAGAAAGGAATCCCATTGGTAGACCAAATAAAACCATAGTTAATACTGGGTTGCCATGCCACATATCTGCTAAAGATGTTCTTGCTTCGAAGTACATTCGATATAATCTAACTAGCAGAGTATTTCCACCGTAAGTCTACAAAATCAATAAGAAATGTTATTACCATACACAGGAAACAGCCAGAAACATACATTTCGCAAGCTACTCTACAACATTTATTATTTTGTAAACATAATTATAAGAAATAATTTATGGTAAAATAAAAATGCAATATTTGTAAAAAAGAGGGTTTCCCGCCACTCTACAGTTTTAATTTATAATAGCTAGAAAGCCGTGATATAAAATCGTGCCGAGTTTTACCCCTTGCCAGAAATTACTTTTTGTATTAATTCAAGTCGTGCCTTCAAGAAAATGTTACATCCGCGGTATTTCAAACAAGGCGCAATTTTAAAGGTGTGTTTAGCACGTACTAAATGACTAATTTAACTAGTTTTGGTACTTGATGTACCTAATAAGGGGGCATTCAAAGAAATTATTAAGCACCACACCAAAAAAATTTACCAGTCGTACATGCTACAAAGCGATTCGAAGTGAGTAAATTGCGGGATGTCATGGTGACATGTGTCACAAAAATTATACGTCACATGACGTTTTCCGATATTATGCGCACTTCAAATCACTTGAAAGCTTCTGGTAGACATGTACAACCGGTAAATTTTTCTGGGGTGCAGCTAAATAATTTCTTTGAATGCTCTTTTTATGTACATCAAGTTCCAGAAGAAGTAAAATAAGTCACTTATTACATATTAAAACACTTCTTTAAACCCCCGGATGCAAATTTTATATTTACGTTTTCTTGAAGGCACGACTTAATACAAAAAGTCATTTCTGGCAAGGGGTAAAATCAGGCACGATTTTATATTATAGCTCTTTAGCTATAAATGAATTAACTGCAAATTTGTTGTCAACAAAACTTGAATCTGCGAAATAACCGACGGAGATTATCAAAATCGTTTTAAAATGGAATTTATTTCTGTAAAAATAGCAACATTCAAATGAATATGTTATACAGCAAAATTTTAAAATTCTGCTTCAACAATTTTGTAGATTGTACTTTTACTGGTGATGAAATGATGAAGACTAATCGTAATCGCAGATTATCGTTATTTTCCGATTGATTATATTGTTTTATTTATAAAAAATAATCGTAATTGTACGATTATTATTTCATAATATATCGTAATTATTTTCATAACCGCAAAAGTGCTTATCGTTTCATCACTAACTTTTACCTTTATAAAATTTTTTAAAAAACTAAAATAAACGCTGTAGCGTGGCGTGCGATATCCATGTTTCTGGCATGGTAGAATATCACTTACTGTAGCAGTCTGATTCGAAATCTGTTGTAAGAAAACATCGATAGCTTCAGGAGTGAGTTGAGTAGGTTCATCTTCAGGAATATGATGATGATTTGTCGTAGAATTCAAAACCAATAAATACGGAAGAGGCAACACAGTCATAGCAATTGAATTAGCTAATTCCGGTGCGCCGACCCATCCGAACTGGAACGTTTTGTGATAAACATCCCGTTTTTTTCGAATTACAGATTCAACCATATCGCGGAATTCAATCATTTCAGTCGGCACTTCCATTAATTTATTTTCTTCCACCACAGCCAATACAAGATACTTCTTTGTTTGAAGTATTTGGTGAATATTTCCTCTTGTAATTTTTGGGAATGTTTCAAAACGTTCTTCATTTATCCAGTCGTGCATTGTGGCATTTAAGTGGTCAGCATCTTGGACCGAATCGCCAGATTCAACTATAAAATAAATGGTTTGTAAAATGTGTTTTATATGTATATAAAGCAAAACTTACGCGGGAAGAAATAATGGCAACTTTCTTTGTACACAAAGACTGCAGGTAGATCATCAATATCAACATGTTTTTTAGCTATTTCGTTTGAAACAGTATAGAAGAAACCATGTGGTTGAAAAGCTTCTGCCACTGTGTAATAGGCATGCCATAAAGGCCCTTCTTGTAAACCAACATACATAAAGAATAAAGCAAAATGTGCTTTTAAAGTATCCATAGTTTCTGGTTTTGTTATTTGTTGAACAGGTGGTCCAGCCATACGTAACGCAAAATTAACAATATCTTCCTTCGTCCGATCGCCATGGAAAGTGTGATCTTCAGCATTTTTAATACTGCAATCATTAAATCATTATTATTCAATGACAGTTTAACGCCAATAATTACTAACTAGAATTCGAGTGAGTAATTACAATGTTAATTAGATGTTTCATTGGTTAAAAGTAATAATAAAAAGAGCCAGTTGAATAATTATTTAAAATTTGGTGAGTGATGGGAGACACTATTCATTGCAAATAAATGTATAAATATTGTTCACATACAATTTAATAGTTGGAAAACCCTTCACGGCAAATTCTGTGGCTAAAGAGGAAAACCTTGTACAATCGACTCGTCCAACTCTGATATTTGTTTTGTAAAGTGCCTGGGCTACATGGGCCCAAATAGGTTCTAATCTTTTGCAGTGCCCACACCAAGGGGCATAAAACATGACAAGCCAGTTATCGCCTTCTCTACTGACTTCGGAAAATTTGTCGCTTAATTCTAATACCCTGGAAGCATTTCCCAGTGATATGCACACTAAAAATGCACAACACAACATTCAAATATTGATTATTTGTTTGTTTTATAATTAATAGCTCACCCAGAAAAAAAGTAAACAAACTAACAGCCGTCATAATTATTCTAACCTTTCTTCATTAATAATTTACAAAATTTTGCATAATGTGATGAATATAACACGTTAACACATATTCGAAATTATAAACATGCTGACGGTTATGATATTTTAAAATATTTTACTATTACAACATCTAATTTCATTAAAATTTGACGTACGCCGGCATAATCATACTACACGTACTACACAACTGTCACGGCTGTCACGCAACGCAGATCGCAGATTGATTCTCACAGCTTAAAAGCCCTGTTCACACCCTGTTCATACATGGACACATTGAAGCCACACACAGGCAACAGAAGCACAATGAAGAACGTTTGTGGCCTCTTTTCGAACGTCTTCAACACTGGAATATTATAAACTAGAAAATTCAAGAAGAGAATATACTTGACAGGAATCATAAAAATCACGAAATCCCAAGCTAAGGAAAATGCATTCACAAAAAAAACAATAATAGAAAAGACATATCTGGAATCAAGTAAACACAGAAACTTTACTTGGCGGCCAAACCTGAAGTTGGCTGCAAGCTGTCAGCTGAACAACGCGTTGTGGCCGTTTAAAAAACGAGTTCTGTCACTTTGACAGATGACAAAGTGACAGCTGTCATTTTGACAGATAACAAAGTGACAGAATGCCCTGTTCACACGTTGCTACTTTGAAGACGCATACGTGCTACTGTAGCATGAAAAGAAATTCAAATCGAAACAATTACCGCAAAAAATCGTTATCACACACACAACGATCAACGATGTGAAATTATCAACGAGTAGTTCTTGATACTTTGATGCTACAAATTAGCAGCGCTGCTATTTGACAAGCGACTCAGATTTTTTCTTGCTACAGTAGCACGAATGTGTCTTCAAAGTAGCAACGTGTGAACAGGGCATTTTTTGGACTCAAGAAGGGTTTTGTTAGCATGGATTAGTTTATATATTATCTAGAATTCGATTTTTTCCGCAGCCTTTTTTTCAGTTTTGAATATTCCTTTACATACGTTATCAGATTCCAAATTTGAATTTTCTATGAATGCATTTTTTATGTAAGCATTTTCTTGTCTCTGAATTTTCGTTTATTTTATGATGCCGGGCAAGAATTTTCTTGTACTTTAATTTTCTAGCTCTGAGTTTTTTAGATTTGAGTAGGCACCCAATCACAGAAAATAGCGGCTCCTCTATTTCACAAGCAACACACAATGATTGCGTTGTTGCGTGTATGTGTAGCTTCAATGTGTCTATCAAGGGTGTCTATGTGTAAACAAGGCTTAATAAAAACAACCAATATACAAAGTTTATGTCTAAAGTATTTTTAATCGGTAAATTATTTTAAATAATAATTATACAAATAATAAATAACAAAATTTAATGTCATTTTAGAACATAACGATCATAAAAATGATTTGACACATACTTATTAGTATGTAACCCACATCTAACCTTAAAATGCAATATAAAATTTGTATTTTATCAAATACAATTAGCATTTTTATCTTTTACATAAAATGATGGTTCATTTACTAGTAAGATGTGTAAGATTTGCTCTGCATAAAAACGATTATCAGTATTGTAAAACGTTGCATACTCAAAAGTAAGTTATAGCAAAAATGTGTCTTCGTTAATAATTATTGTAAGAAAATGTTTATTTTAGAACACTACACACTACAGAAAGTCATTTACGTAAATCTATTCGAAAAAATGTAGAAGTTAAGAAATTTAGATCTTACATTGTTACAAGATATATGGAATATGTACAAAGTTATGAAAAAGTCATTGAAAAGAAATTTCCAACAGCTTTACATCTTTACAGAACTTTTAAAGTTGGAATGAAAGAATTTTACCGAGATCTTGTATCTTATTTGAAAATAATCCGAAAGTTAAATACTACAACTGATGGTTTAAAATCTCTAAGCTTAAGCGAAATAGAAATATATTACAAAATGCCAAAGGACATGTTAAAAGTAGCACCAGTTCTGATTTTCTCTGCTCTGCCTTTCGCAAACTATATTATTTTTCCTCTCGCATATTTTTATCCGCGACAAATGTTATGTTCACATTTTTGGACACTTCAGCAACGATCAGAATTTCAAATTCACTATTTAAAGAAGAGATTATTGAATTATCGTCCAACTTTTCGTTGTTTGCAAGCCGAATTAGATTCTTTGCAGACGCATCGTTACTACTGTGAGTGGGCTGAGATCTTAGGACAAGTTGGGAGTGGAGTTCAGCCCACCGTAGAGCAAATTGTTCATTGCAGGGATTTGTTTGCCAATGCACCATACGGTTTGCCATATTTGAAGGGAAAACACTTGAAAAATCTATTACATATGCATTCTTTGCACGGCCTTTGGTTCCGTCGTTTCCGTCTTCAGGAACATGCGAAGTTGTTGCGTGCGATGGACCGCGCCATCGTGCGAGGAGGACTGAAGAACTTGAACCAAGATGCTTTACGTACCGCCTGTTTTATCCGAGGCCTGAATCCTTCAAATGTGCGACATGAAGATTTGCTCGATTGGCTGGATCAGTGGCTTGCCGTCTCACATCACATGGAAAATGAGCATTTATCGTTGCTATTGCACTGTCCCATATTGTTGGGTTATAACCAACCTAGTAATTGGATTCTAATTTATTAATTACTACACTGTGTAAATATTGTTAATAAATATTTATTCATAAAAATATGATATAATACATTAATTAAATGGTATATAAGAAGGAAGTACCCCGAGTTGTGGACGTTTTGGTTTTTCACTGTCGTCCTCGTGCAACTCTGTATTTTTATTTATTACCTGCGCATTTTGTGCTGTGCTAGGCTCAGCGTTGTCAATATAATATCTAACACATTCAACTAATTCTTCCTTTTTCTCTTCTCGGGGTTTCAATTTTTGTTTGACCGGCTCTGTTTTATTTTTATGCGGATACATGCATTTTCGTCTAGGGCAAGTCCCGGTCTTTTCATAATTAGGGCACAGAAATTGGTGTCGCAAATTGCACTAAAAATCAATTAAAAATATACAAGGCAAATTTAGTGTTTAATGTATATTACCTGGCTTCCTTTTTCACAGAAACCTTCTAAAAATTTTCTACAAATATCGGCTCTTGGATTAATTTTAACATGTAAATATTGACAGTCGTTCCTTACACAACAACCGTCTAAGAAATATTTACATGTAGGCATTTTTTCTAGAGACACTTTATGAGATAATAAACAATCTTTATCTATACACGCACCCTGTAAAAATCTACAAACATAATCATTACAAATGCACCAAAATACAAAATGTTAACATACTTTTTACATAAAAATATCTGATTCGGATTGTGCAGAAAATGACACCGGCCCGAATCTTTTCTCCTGCAATTTCCATACCGGCGGTATACAGGGCATGGCAAATTGTTTTTCTGTAATTTATTTACTTGAATTTTATATTTCAATTTTCTGTAAAAAATCAATCAATCAATGAATATTTAAATATAGTATACTATTCGTGCAATTTAACAAACCTTGTATTATTTGAAGAAAGATGTTTACTTTTAATGAATTTTAAAGATGTTCTAGTAGTTTTTCTACTAGTTTTATTAATTTTATTCAAATAAGAGATACGTCTGAGTGAGGTCTTGTTAGATGAAATTCTATATTTAGTGTTGTTTGATACTTGTACTTTTTGTAATTTAGTTTGCGTTTTTTTGTAAAGTATGCCACTAATATTAGTTAACCGAGTATTGTGTGACTTAAATTGATTGATTATAAGTGACTTTTTCCAAATGTTATTTTTGAAAACGTTGTGTCGTAACATATCGCTGATTCCGTGTCTAATGACTTTCTTTTTAATTACAAATTTGTTAGTATTATATATGGTCCGTCTGTCTATTTTATATTTGTTTTGTATCGTAGGATATTTTTGAACATGTGATTTAGCGGGTGTATTTAAACAAGAGCTTTTGACTATCTTATATTTTGATCGTATGGAAAAACGTCTCTTTCTTGGGGGTGTTTTAACGCTTGTTAAATTTGGTACATCTCTTAGAAGAATTGGATTAACACAAGATAAAGGCAGAGAGATTTTAGGTTCTTCATTGACAGGTTTATTTGAACTAGATGGTAATTGAGTATTTAATACTTTAGGATTCACATGGATTTTCCTATTCTGGCCGTTAAAATGTGGATTTATAAGAACTTTTTGTTTGAAATTTGGATTAATTAGAACCTTATTCGTCAAGTCTTTTTGTACAGGTGTTATCACAGTTGAGTCCTTTTTTACATATTTATATTTGTTGTATGTAGTTTGAGGTTTCCCTACATACTTATTATACGTATTGCAGTGCCACATTTGCTTTTTTTGATCTTCAATCAACTCTGGAACATTATATATTGTTCACAATATTGAATATCGTATGTACTTCCTTACTTACTGGTATAAAAATCTGATTGTTTCAATATGTAAATACCATTCATTATGAAACTAAACGTATAAATATTTTTAAAAATATATATATTTCATAAGTATAATTGATAACAATATTTTTATACCGTATAAATGATTAAAAAATATGACCACTACCACTACTTCATTATTTTGACCACTATTTGACACACATTTGACATTATCTCGTATCTCTTCTTCATTTATAACAAACATCAAATTACTATCTATAAAAATCTATATAGTTATTTATAGTCGACAAATTAATTTAAAATACTTAAAATATAAATTAATTATTTATGAAAATTATTTTAGTTGTTTATAATTTTTAATATTGATAGTTATTACTGATATGACTAACGTAGTAATACAAGTTCCGTTTGTGTAGAAATTGGCATTGACAGCCTTTCTTTTCCGCTAAAGATGGTAAGGAAACGTGTTGTCCTCATAGTTATTTATTAATTAGAACAACTTTAATATTAATATTTTTATAAAAATATTACTAAATAATTAGATTGAGTTAAATTTCATTTGTTGTTATCACTCTTTCGGCATTTTTGATGGATTTACTTATAATTGAAACTGAATGAACCACATGGTTAACATGATTGTATTATTTATGTTTTAGCCGTTTAAAAGGTGCGTGGAAACCGGCCGTGTGGCCCTCGTATCCGATGGGCCCCACAAAGGAAAACTCGTTAGCATTGTTGATGTCATTGACCAAACAAGAGTAAGTAAACTTATTAATTGTATGTTATTAATATTAACCATCGTATATAGTGATGATCCTTTTTGATAGGAATTGCCGGCTGATACACATATGAAGCTAATTTTAATCTGACTAATTTGTAGTTCATCAAATAAGTAATGTGAAGTGAAATGACTTATTGTGATAGTAAATGATTTGTTACAGGTTCTTGTCGATGGTCCACAAAGTGCTGTTCCCCGTGGAGCACTTCGTCTCAATCAGTTACACCTGACGAAGTTCAGAATTAAGTTCCCGTACACTGGCTCTACTCGTGTAGTTCGTAAAGCATGGAACACCGCCAAAGTTGACGAAAAATGGAAAGAGAGTATGTGGGCCAAGAAACTGGATAACAAAGAGAAGGTAATTATATTTATAATAAGGAAGAACATGTATGCAAGCATGATGAAACTTTTTGATAGGAATTGCCGTCTGACACAAACTTGACGACAGTTTTTAAACTGATTAATTTATTTGTGAATTAGTTTTAATTGAATTGAGTAGTGTTGTTAGTTGAAATAATATTTTGTTTGTAGCGTGCAGCAATGAGCGATTTTGATCGTTTCAAGCTCCGCAAGGCGCGACAGATCAGAAATAAGGTTCGCACTCAAGCCTTCTACAGAATTAAGGCGAAGGCATCTCGCGATGGTACTCTGTACGGCAAAAAGAAGATTTCCAAGTCTAAAGTAAAGCCCAGACCCGCGACCTTTGGCAAGAAGAAGGTTAAAGCTGCCGCCCCTGCTGCTAAGCCCGCCCCACAGAAAGCTCCCGCCGCCAAACCGGCGCCTAAGAAATAATTTGTAATTACTTTTCAAATAAATTTATTAAATCTAAACAGTGTTTTGTATTTTATTACCTTAGAAATAAATAATATTTTGTTATAATTGTTAACATGTTTATTCAAACGTAAATGAAAATGATTTTTGAAGTGCAAGGAAAAATGTGTCAAACGTTTTTGTACTACACTCACATTGGTAAAACATTGACTTTTTAATGTATAAGAATAACAATATTGATTTTAGTTCCTCGTTTACAATGCTTATTTCAACGATGGTGTTTGTTAAATAAAAAGGAGAAGGTATACATAGATTACGAGGTTTTGAACACTCTTGAAATCAAAGGAAGAATTTTATATAAAGCGCTGCGCGACGCTTTCATGCAATGGGATGTCATTCAAGATACTGAAGGCGCTTGCGGATTTTACCCCGCGGCATTAGAACATAAATACAGCCCTGAATTGGAACACGAAATTACCAGCGTCTTAAATTTATATGAACTAACTTTACATAAACTGGATAATTACAAAAATGTACATAGCGCAGACATTCTCCATCCACAAAAGTTTTTAACAGCAGACAATGATTCAATGACTGACAGTGATTTATAGTTACAAGAGAAACTATTACAGTGTTGAAATAAATGTATCATAACTTAGAGTACACATACTGATTGATTTTATGATAATGCTAATTAACGATCAAAAATAAATTTCAATATATCTGAAATAGTTAGAGAGCCGTAATATAAAATCTTGCCTGATTTTACCCCTTCCCAGAAATGACCAAAAAAATGTAAATATCAAATTTGCATCCGGGGTGTTTCAAACAGGGCGTTATTTTAAAGAAGTGATTTATTTTACTATTTCTGGTACTTGATGTACATAACAAGCGGCAGAAATATTAAACTCCACGCCAGAAAAATTTACCGGTCGTACATACTTCAAATTGAGGAACGTCCATGTGCCAAAAAATTAAACGTCACATGATGTTTCCCGATATTATGTGCACTTCGAATCACTTAAAGCTTCTGGCAGACATGTACAAACGGTATTTTTTCTGGCGTGGTGCTTAATAATTTTTTTTGAATATTTTGTACATTAAGTACCAGAAGTAGTAAAAAAGACACTATTACATGCTAAAACACTTCTTCAAAATATCACCGTTTGAAATACCCCGGATCCGGATGCAAATTTTATATTTACATTCTCTTGAAGGCACGACTTGAATTAATACAAAGTCATTTCTGGCAAAGGGTAAAATCAGGCACGATTTTATATTACGGCTCTCTAGCTAAAAAGAATTTTTAATATTCTAAATTAATATACTTAATTTTATTAAGGTGTTTAATAACTTTACTTTTAATAGTAAGTAATTATGCAAATCCAGTGGCACTTTAATTGAACCATGTAAAAAACTATACTATTTATTTCTCGAATTTCTGAAATTTTAATAATTCGTAATCAGGATATCAAAATGTAATCATTAACGTATTTACTCAAAGTTATGATACTTGAATTCTTTTGTACTAAGAGTTAAAGTAATCATTGGAAGTTGTATAAAATGTATCGTGTTTCTAGATGAATTTCATCCTTACCTATTTATAACAAACTAATGTATAACATTCAAAGCTAGAACGCAAGGAGATGCTACTTGTAGTCCGGTTTAGAATATAAATTAAAGATGAAATTTAATTATTGACTGTATATATTAAACATAATTTTACATTTTACGATTCTTAAGAAAATTGGAATCTTCTTCTTGGTTTCGGAGCTTTATTGATTGTAGTGTTAGATTGAAAACTACCAAGAAATTCTATATCATCATCATCATCATCTTTGTTTTCTTCATTATCTGACAGACACCTGGATTCATCGCCAATAATGACTTTATTAACATTGTAAATAATTTCATGCTGAACTGATTGATAAACCTGTAACAATATGTATTATAATATGTATTTTTGTTATTTTTAATACTAATACCTTTTTGAATTTCTTAAAGTTATTCATAGAGCTTGAACTTTCAATTGAAGCAGAAATATTTTGTTTCCTTGGAGCAAGCGAGCAAAATGTTATAATAATAGAATCTTTGAATTTATCATTAAGCTTTTCAATTTCTGTATCTTGGGGATCTTCCTTTTTTTGTTTAATTTCGTTAACGGTAAATTCTTTTTTTATCCAACTTGTAGATAATTTTACAACACTGCAAGTATCTTTTGTATTTGGTTTATCTTTTACTTTCGTTACTAAATTACTAATATTTTCTAGAGGACGTTTTTTTGGTTCCAGTTGTAAATCATATGCAGCTTTACGTTTTCGTGAAAAAGGATTATCTGCAGATTGAGTTGGTTCAGATACTTTAGTTTCTTTAGAGATATTTTTATCAAAAATAAATTTGTCGAGATTTGATTGAGTATTTGTTACATTTAATCGTGGTTTTTTACATTTTAGGATCTGATCTTCTTTTGCTTTTTTGCTAGAATGATTTTCAACAGAATTTATGTCTATTTCTAAAGATCTCTTACTACCAGGAGTATCTCTGATAAATGAAGTGTTTGTTGAAAGAGTTGGTTCAACAAAAGAAGGAATGTCTTGATCATCAGTGTTTGGCGTATTTTGACTTTGTGATTTTTGATTGGATGAATGTTGAGTATCAAACGCCCAAATATCTACTGGTAATTGTTTTTGCGACCCTTCGCGAATTAATAAATTCACTCTGCTAAAAGACGGATTGCAGTTTTCTTCTTTTGAATTTAGCACAACAGCAAGAGGAATTTCATGAGATGGAATAGTTCTTTTACCAATTGAATTAAAGAAATTTACGGCTTCTTTGTATGATTGCGGTGTATCTTTATCATCACAATCATTAATGATAATATAACGTTGACTGTTTGCTTGTAATTCAGCCAAAGGATATTGATTGTCTTTTGAACAATACATAACTGTTCCTCCTATTAGTTTAATAACGTTCGAAAATTTGCACATAGATGTATTAGTAGCAAATACAAATATAAAATCTTTAAACAAATTTCTTCTTTCTGGATTATAGTCTAAATTCATATTTTTGTTTAATAAAACTTCTTTGAAAACTGGTTTGTAATCTGATTCTTTTGGAAGCTTTGCTTTATTTTTAATAGTTTTTAATAGATCAGGAAAAAAATTTGTATTAACAATATGCTGTCCCATTACTACAGCGCATAACATTTTACTGGTTAATTTAGCTTCACTAGCAATTATATGAGTGCAAGAATCATCCCAAACTTTTACTCGTTCTAAATTTAAACTATTTATTATATCAATCTGATTACTTTTTTTATTATCTGAAATGTTAGAAAAAATCAGTTTAAAGTTCACATTCTCCACTTTAAATTTGCTCTGATTATTATTTAGTAAACCAAATGTAATTAAATCAGAAACTGAAAGTTTGTATTCCTCATTTGGGTTAAGTTTCTCTTCTCCAATGAATGTTCCATATTTAGAACCAGTATCAATAAGATATAAATTCCTTTCCTAACATAAGATGTAATTAATTTAAAGCTGCCGAATCATTCATAAATATTATTTACCTTCAATTTTAATGTAGCATGATTTCTGCTAATGGATTCATCGTTTTCTATAGTTATATCTTTATTTTTTCTACCTATTGTATAGTTATCTTTTTCGTATAAATATACATATGTATCTGTAAATAATATAGGAATGTACCTCATAAAATTATTTATATAAAAAAACCTATGATTTACCATTTAAACATTGTAGATACCACATTTTGCTATTTGTCAACCGTCATCTATAAAATTCATGGAAAAAACACCTGTGTATTATTATTAGGGATTATTTTTGTTTGAATTACTAGTTTTAAGGTTATGTTTTCTATGTATATAAATTACGTTGTATCAAGTCACTACATGACAAAAATTATTACTGGAAATTTTTCTTTCATTTATAAACATAGAATTGATACAATTCACAATAGTCAAATAATGTCAATACGATAAAATTATGAAAGCTTGAACCTTAAACGCTTTTAGTGGTGTGGCGGTGTGACTATTAGTTTGCGATCTTCGCTTCTGCTCACAAACACAAACCCTTCTGCTCAAGGAGCCGTCAGATACATGAGAAAAAGGTGGAAAAAGTCGAAATAAGTTCATTTAGGATGTGTCATTTAGGAGTTCAAGTTCTCTATTGACTCATATAAAAGTTGTTTTGCCGAAAATATTGTTCTTTACCCGAGATAATTGACTTTAAATGGTCGAAAAAACTGACCTCCAAATCTCAAAATCTAAGACTTAGAGAAAAATGTCAAATGTGCAAGTTGTCTCTTTTGTAAAAGCAATTTTTGTATTTAACTTTTTTCTCTAAGAGCCATAGTTCTCGAGTTATAAAGGGAAACAGATTTGCAAACCAGTGGACAGCCTTGACGTTTTTTTTTGGTAAATAAAGGCTTTTCTCTCCGAATCAATTGAAAATTGGTACATAGTACATACCTTCTATACATCAGCGCGCATCGATATCCGGTCGCAAAAGTTTTTGAAAAAATGTATTAAGAGAGAAATTAAATATTTAAGATCAAAATAGGCTAGTTTGGATGTCATATCATGTATATTACATGAAATCAGTCCAAATTATATATCAAAAGATCGAGAAAAATACGCAGATTCTAAATCTGTGCTATGTTTTACGAAATACGTTACCGTTTTTTAATAAAATAGTAAAATGTAAATTGTCCATACAGTGTGGCGCTATCTGTGAGATTTAGTCAAACTATGAATTATATGCGAATATTAATTATCTTATTCTACAGCTATGAAAATAAGTCTGTATATAGATTAAAATACAAGAAGTACTAGTAAATATATCTAGAATTTTTGTTGTGTCTCTAACTTAAATAAATAAAAAATTCTGCAAAAATAATTTTCGGGATTTCGGAATGTTCCTCTCAACTGTCAACATGGCTGACATGTAAATATTATTTAAAACAATAATTTCTTTAAAATACTTAATAATACGCAAAGGCGAGATATGGCAAACGTTTTTATAATTATTTAATATATTGTAGGAAAGTTTGAAGCAATACGGTTACATGAGAAAATGCAGTAATCTTTACAGATATTTTCACCTTCAGAACTTAATAATTACTTCTTATTGAGTCCTGAAACCATCATCGATAGATTCAGGGCCTCAACATTATTATTTATTATTGTTTTAAATAATAATATTTACATGTCAGCCGGTTGATAGTTAAAAGGACATTCCAAAATCCCGAAAACTATTTTTGCAGAATTCGAGGCTGTTTTCGAGAAAAAAAAAATAGGAAAAAGAAATCCCTCCCCACCTATATTAATATTATTGAACACATCATAAATGAACTTATCTCGACTTTTTCATTGAACTGGCGATTCAGAATCTTGAAACTTTCTTTTCCAGGATTCAGAAACTTGGTAGAATCTTCAAAGAATCCTTGTGCGAACAGGGCTTTACCGTTGCGTGTGTGAACAGGGCTTTAGCACTACATCGTTGCTTTAGTTCTGTGTATCATTAAAGGTTATTTCACCAATAATTACTTATTATTTGTAGTGTAAAATAGTTACATTCCATAACTTATAGGTACAATATGACTGATGAAGACTGTCCTCAACTATCAGCTGCAACATTTGCTGCTTTACAAGAATTTTACAGAGAACAAGATGTTCGAGATACAAAATTAAATAAAATTTATTCAGAGAATAATAAAAATGAAATAACTTTTGACGAAAATTGGGTATATTTAAATATAAGCTATTAGATATTATACATTATGTTTATATATTTACTTATTTTTTTAGCAATTAAGTCAATTTTGGTATGATGATCAAACAATTAATACTATTGTAGAAATAGTACAAAAATGTTTCCCAAAAAATAGTAAAATTGCATTAGTTTCCTGTCCAACGTTATATAAGAAAATGAAAGAGCATTTTGAATATGGTACATTATTTAATACTAATTGATAAAATACAACATCAATAACATTTTGAAAATTTTTAGTAAAACTATTTGAATATGATGAAAGATTTGCTGCATATGGTGAAGATTTTATATTTTATGACTATAAATCACCTTTAGATATTCCAAGAACTTTTGGTACTAAATTTGATTTAGTTATTGCAGATCCACCGTTTTTATCTGAAGAATGTTTAACAAAAACAGCTGTAACAATAAAATTCTTAACAAAAGAAAAAATTATATTATGTACAGGTATGAATTACAACAATTATTATTGTATTTAAAACGTAGCTTGAAATAATATTCATTCCAGGATCTACAATGGCAGAATTAGCGAATCGATTATTAAATGTGAAGAAAAGTATATTTGAACCACGCCATAAAAATAATTTAGCTAATGAATTTTGGTGCTATATGAATTTTGATATGGATTGTGTATTATCAATTTGAAATGTTATCTACAATTTAGAAATAATATATGACATCATGTATAGGGTCTTTTTGTATTTGTTGGTTAGCTTGTTGCGTTGTTGCCTACCGGACCGACCGGTCATCTAAATTCAACTCAAGCGGCATACGGTAGTTTTATGGGCTTGTCAACGTTATTTTAATTGTATTACGCGTATTACGGTATCATTTTTGAATGTATTTATATGTAAAAAGCAATACATTTTTAATTTAGTACATTTTGATAATAGAAAAATGATTTCGATTCGATATACGCGCAATTTATTTCTTCGGGCTATATGTGTAGTGTATTTATTTGCGTTTTTATCTTTTTATATTCAAATACCAGGTACGTAGATCATGTTTGTATAAATAAATTACATTTATTATTATATATCTAATAAATTAGTCATGTAGTATAAATATTTGGTCAGTTCGTTGACCCGAACATGTTTCGGATTTAAGACCATACCTAGTTTGTTTTTATCATATTACCTACTTATGTTATTTAATAAATAATTCATTGATCTTATTTACAGGATTATATGGTAATAATGGTGTATTGCCATCACGTCTTGTGCTTGAAAATAGCAAATACAAGACATTATCAGCAAAAGTACATTATCAACCAACATTATTATGGCTTGCCCCTTATTTAGGACTTGATGTACAATACATGATGGATCTACTATCATTACTAGGAGTTTTCTTAGCATTTACAGGGTAAAATTCATTTTGAATAATTCAGACATCAGATATAATTATTAATAAGTCTTTTTATAGGTTTATATCTCAGAAATTTTGTACAGTTCCAACTTTAGCAGGATTATGGTCTTTGTACTTTTCTCTTTATCAAGTCGGTCAGACGTTCATGTCCTTTCAATGGTAAGAAATACTTTGAAATTGAATACCTGTATATCAAATTTCGCATGTAAAAACCATAATGTGTGACTTGCAGGGATGGACTGTTGTTGGAAGCAGGTTTTCTAAGTTTACTGGTGGCCCCATTCCTGCCAGGCAAACGTCGTGGTGGAAAAGGAGCTCCCAGTGATAGCATCAGTTTCTGGCTGGTTCGCTGGTTATTCTTCAGATATTTATTAACAACAGGAGTTGTGAAATTGTTATCAAATTGTCCCAAATGGTGGGATTTAACTGCTCTAAAGTATCACTTTGAAAGTATGGTCCTTCCAACTCCTCTTTCATGGTACGCACACCATCTTCCACTGTGGATTTTAAAAGTCTCTGCTGTTTATGCAAATATATGTGAAATTGTTCTTCCATTTTTGTTTTTCGTACCAATTAGAAGCGTTCGCATTACTGGCTTTACTATTCAAATTTTACTTCAAATGTTTGTCGTTCTAACCGGTAATTTTAATTTCCGCGATATTTTATTAGTAACTTTGAGTGTTTCGTTACTTGATGATCAATTTTTCTTTGGCAAAAAACGCAGTTCTGCAAGTAAATGGAATTGGCTATCTCAGATTGTAAATGTTGCAATTCATGCAGCGATATTATATGGTGTTTGGTTAATCTGGGGCTTGGAACTTAAAAATGGGCAACTGAACGCTGCCTTCACCATCACACAAGATCAGTTTGCCAACGTTGTACGTCAGGCTATACCAGTTATTATTTTAATAGGAATCGGATCTTTGGGTGTGACGGTTGCTCGAGCTGTTGCTTCTGCCGTCACAGAATCTTCTTCTGGTGTTTTCTCTCGTCTTTGGGCAATTCTAAGTACCGTGTTGTATGCTGCTTTCGCTGTTTTGTTATTCGCTGCCTCTACAGTTCCTTTAACGTCACTACACCCGTCGACTAATGCTACAGTGCTCCCTTCTCTACGCACTCTACATACAAGGCTGCACAGATTGCATTTAGTTAATAATTATGACTTGTTTAAACGTATGCCAGGAGTTTCCGGAAGATCAGAAATTACTTTAGAAGGTTCCGATCACGTTGATGGTCCATGGGTTGAATATCAATTCTTATATAAACCAGGCCATGTAAATCATTCTTTGCCTTTTGTGGCTCCATATTCCCCTCGTTTGGATTGGCAGGTTTGGTTCGCTGCTCAGAACGGTGACTTTACCAAGCAGCCGTGGTTGTTGGCTCTCGCTCATCGTCTGCTACAAGGTCAGCAGGAAGTTCTTTCGTTGTTAGATACTCCTCGGTGTCCTGCTAAAGCGCCACGATATGTCCGAGCC
This sequence comes from Agonum fuliginosum, assembly GCA_947534325.1. Taxonomy (NCBI): domain Eukaryota; kingdom Metazoa; phylum Arthropoda; class Insecta; order Coleoptera; family Carabidae; genus Agonum; species Agonum fuliginosum. Next base: position 196,307 of record OX384035.1, on the reverse strand, counting down.
TCTCTGTTTACGTACCGCTACACTCAGTGGTCCCCGAAGTCAAATGATGCGTGGTGGAGACGTGAACGTGTTCGCGATTTCTTCCCTGCATATACAAAGGACACGCCGGCATTGTTAGATCAACTACGGGCGGCTGGAGTTTACCCTGGGGCTGGAACACCTCGAGTGCAACCGAACCACACGTGGAAGAGCGTACTGGATGCTATCAGAGGATTTGTAACCGCACTCGAGCCTAGTTTGTTACTCTGGAGTGTGTTCACTGCTGGGTGTGCAATCATTGTAAGCACAACTAAACACAAGTGAATCAAGGATCTGCTTTATAGCTTTATTTAAGGAGTAAACGGTAAATAATAATACTTGTTAATTTCAATGTTAAATGTAAGTGGGTGTGTGTTATTTCTATTAGATATTTATATCTGAATGTAACGTGTAAGTTTACTCCTATTTTTTAAGCATTTATTTCAAGAATTTGTACTTGTTGCTATTTCTAAAATTTAACACTTTTATTTTACTTTTAATGATTAAGCAATGATTTTGTATTTGTAATAATAATTTATTTCAACAACTTAATTTACATTGTTTTACAATAATGTCTAATAAATATATTATGTGAAGAAACACATTTTGCACAACACTAAATCTATTTTGATTTATTAGACTAATTTGATTTTCTTGTTTGAATTATCATCATTTGCCTGTGTAAGCTTACGTTTCTCCGCAGCACTGTTTCTTCTTGCTATGTTCATTAATTGAACTTTATAATGTTTCACATTCTTACGTTTCCTTCCTACTTTTTGTTTGACTTTGATTTCTTCTGGTTCTGGTGTTTTGTCTTGTATAGGTTCTGCATTTGTGTCCGCTATTATAAGTGACCATTTAAATAATAATTGTAACCTGTTAAAAAACAATTGTCTATGATGTATAACTGCATCTTTAGTATCTTTTTCATATTTTGCAAGAGATGATTGCAACCTATGTTTGGTATAAGTGTAACTATGAGAAATAAAGGATATATTTGGTTCAGTTTTTACATAAAGTGGATAGCCTATATATTTGCAACGTCCGTGATTTCTTAAAACAGGCAAATGAAGTAAAACACCTCGGAAACCAATGAGATTTTCTATAGAAGGAGGAATACTTAATATATTTTGTTGATTACTTGTTGATGGTACACAATGATTAAATTCTTGTTGTTTACTGACTAATCGAGTTAGTATTTGTATATCAATATCATCCAACATAGGATTGCTTCTAATTTGATCTAAATTAGGAAAAACTAAATTAGCGCCTAACAATTTTAAAAACAATTCCACTCTATCTGCACTAGAATGAACATAATTGTCGTTAATAACTTCATGACTACGTATTACTTTTTTATAAGATGATTTGAAAAAATCTGTTAATAAAAAATGAATATTTATTTCTGGTATAGACTTACTTGGACTCTCTGTTTTAGGATATTGTTTCTCTGTTTGAGATTCTCTTGAGAATGGATTCATAATTTCTTTAATATAGTCAATATTTAAATAACTAGATACCTTACTTGAGGTATTTAATTTGTGCACAAGAAAAGCGACAACTTTTTTAACAAATTTTTGCCTGTTTCGAATTTGATTTCTACTATTTTTGTGTTCTCTACGTGGAATATGAAAAATTGTAGAATTTAACTCTATGTATTTTTGAATGATTCTATATCTGTGTCGAATGCAAGCCTCTGATCGATTAAATTCCTCTTTTAATACTTTCCAGTTCTTTTGTCCGTGATTTGCTACATAATGTATAATTTTCGCATCTTCTTCTGGGGTCCATGCACGACCAGCATTTGTGTTTAAAGTTTTCATCCGGCTTCTAAGTTGTTCTGCAATTCGATTTGGAAAATGCAAGCTAACTTTCTTCATATTTCTATTATAAATTTTCATGGCAGTCAGTAGTAAAATGTCTTCTTCAACGCTGAATGCTCCTTTTTTCAAACAATTCTGCATACAAGTTGTATAATGGCGGTATATTTGCATTTTTGTGCGATGTTTAAAGTAATAGGCGACTTTACCCCATGAAATATAACTTCCTACTCTGCAATTTTCAACGACTGATTGTAGATGCTTGTCTTCTTCGGGGGTCCATTTATCCCGGTGGAATTTTTCGCAAAGTTTCGCGTGAAAATGTACGCAACATTGATAACCAGATCTATTAGTATCCAGTTCTAAAGCGACCTCATCCCAATTTTGGTATTCGTGTTGCTCAGATAATTCCATTAATTTTGTGTTCTCAAATACTTTCCAAGAATCTTTGGAAAATTTAGGATTAACATAGCAATTCCACATCGCTTCGCATTCTATATCTGTGTGACGTCCGTCAACATAATAAGATGAAATTTTTAACCAGTCTATCTTCTTGTCCCATTCACAAACTATTTCCAAAATCAATTGTTCAGCTATTTGTTCCGTACTTTTTGGATTTGCTGTTTTAAGTTTGTGTAAAATGCTCCACTTTTGAAGTAATGCACGTATTAAATCAGTATTGCTAAATATTTTTCTTTCATATTTTAATGATTCTACTAGTTCTTGTTCACTTTTAGCCTGATGATCTTTCTCGATTTGTTTTGTTAGTTCTTCTACTTTTTTTGAGCAAACCTCATTAAAAACTCCATTTAATAAATTATATTTGTCTTCTGTTAACCAAACATTTTGCAAAAGGTCATTTTGGATAAATTGTTTATTATTTCTTATTTTTTGAACATCAGCATTTTCTGGACTAGGAAATGCATAACTGTCTTTAAAGTAAGGTGTTCCAAGTCGCTTTTTCATATAATTCAAACGTGGTCTGAACTTGGATTTATTTTCTATCATTAATGTCGATCTACATTCTTTATAAACTTGTTTTACCCGTATTAAATGAATTTCGAGTTTATCAATAATTTGTTCTAAAATTCTACGTTTCTTTACATTACATATTAAAGCTCGTCTTAAAAGAGGATCTTTACATTTCTGAATGGTATTATCTTTACTATCTTTTAAAATGTCGTAAAGTTCACAATCAATTTCCAATTCATTGGAATCTATTGATGCACTATCTGAATCTGATTCATTCTAAAAAAAAATAACGATTTAATATTGTTTAGGATTATGCACAGTAGTTTTTACCTCTTGCAAAATATGACTTAATTTTTTAATATCAGATGAAGATGCCATTTCAAAAATCTTTACAGTACCAAAATCACATCAAAATTAACGTTTTTAATTTTGCTGCAACTGGTTTATGTTGTACTTCTCCACCATCTACCCCGTCTACCCTTTCCTGGTCACTACAGTAGTGACTATATACACACAGTGTCGACAATAATAATTATTATATGCCACAACTGTCAAATCAATATTTAAGGGATAAAATGAAAAATACACTTTTCCGCGCACAAAGTAACATAAGAAAACTATTTTACTAGCATAGATACTGTATTGAAATATGTGTTTTCACAAAATATTTTATATTTACTGTTATGTGAAATGGACATTAAATGAACTAAATTTTAACGTTAAGCGACCATATCGCAACATGGCGGACCAATCAGAAGTAAGACATTTATTGACGCCACTGTGTGTGTATAGTCACTCTCTGGTCACGTGCTGGTGGTGCTAGACAGCTAGCGAAATCTTTAGCAAATTTTTGACACTAATAAATTTTAGCGCATGTGTGTTTGACATTTCAGTTTACAGTAGAGAAATTGTCACTTGAAAATAAATAACAATTTTGCCTTTAATTTGATTATAAATTTGATACGAGAATAGTTTATTTTTTAATATTAATGGATTTATATTTTATTGTAATCCTATTATAAATATATTAGAAAATAACATTCAAGTGCAAGTTGTGTGACAGATGTTTGTGCAAAGTGTATAAGGCTTGTAAACTGTCATTCTACCACGTAGCGAATGTCAGAAAACTAAATTGCAAAATAGTTTTAGTGCCATGTTACCTCTGAAGTGAATAAATTAGTTTCAACTTATTGTGATAAGTAAAATAGCTCTTACAGCTCAACATGGCATTGATTTTATTGTAATTGTACATGATACAAAAATAATGTACATAAGATAAGTAATGTGATTAGGCTTTATGTCAGATGCGGAAAATTGATATAATTCAGTGATTATTAAAAATGAAAAAGCTATTTTCGAAAATTGAAACGAAAATAGATAACACATCCAAAGAAACAAATAATTATGTCGGTAAGGACTTTCTTGTTGGCAGAGTTAAAGTTACCGTTGAAGATGTATTGGCTGAAGGTAATTACTTCTTTAATTGTATTATAAAATATTCACCATCACATTTTTTATATATCACTCATAATTTAATTTAAATTAGAAATTTTTTTTGTTTAACCTTCTGACCCAGTAACATATTTCTAATGTTTGGTTTCTATATGATTTCAGGCGGGTTTGCTATGGTGTTCCTTGTTAAAAGCAACAACGGGACACGGTATGCCCTTAAGCGAATGTATGTTAACAATGAACACGACTTAAATGTAGCTAAACGAGAGATACAAATTGCTAGCAATTTAAATGGGCATAAGAATATCATTGGTTATATTGATGGAAGCCTTACACCAACGGGAGGTGGTGTTTACGAGGTGCTGCTGCTTATGCCGTTCTGCCAGCAGAGTGTCTTGGGATTAATGAAAGCGCGTGGCAAACCAAACTTCACTGAACATGAAGTGCTCTCCATATTCTGTGATACTTGCGAAGCTGTTAGCAGACTTCACCATTGCCAGACTCCTATTATACATCGAGACTTGAAGGTTTGTAAACAAAAATCAATTTAATCTTCTATGGATATAATTCGATCAACATTTTTCCTTTTTTCTTCACGCAAGTTTTTCTTTTTCTGTGTCTGTTTCTTTTTCTTTTCATGTTGCGTCTCATAGCTTATTTCAAACACCAAGGAAGATTTTCTCTTCGAGCAGCAATATGGAGGTTGTTGACAGCACGTAGATTCACGAGTGTAACATTTCGAGGGCGGCGGGTTACAGCACGAAGTGTAACAACGGGACTCCGGTCTCCATTGTGAAGGTGGCGGGCAACACGGTGTGGGAGGTGGCATATAACGTTGGTAACACGTCGGTGGTGGCTCAAAGCACGGTGGTGGCTCAAAGCACGGCGGTGACTCAAAGCGCGGTGGTGGCTCAAAGCACGGTGGTGGCTCAAAGCACGGTGGTGACTCAAAGCGCGGTTGTGGCTCACAACAAGGTACAAACTGATATCTTCTACACTGTGATTCACACCGGCAACGTTGATCCGAATCTGTTCTACGACGATTGTTATGTTTTCTTGGAGGTGCGGCACAGCACTTCCTGTGTTCAAGATTGGATAGTTTTTGTGTTACGTAGTTTATTCTGTCCAATAATTCGGCATATGCATTTGATTTAGTCGAACTCGACTCAGATTCCATTTTAGAACGTTTAGATTTGTAGTTAGAACATTTTGCTTGGCAACTTTCATGACAGTTTTTTGTTTTGGCATCTGGTGGACGGCAGTATTGTATTTCGCCATCTGGTGGACAAGAGTATTCTGTTTCGGTGTCTGATTCTGGTGGACATGGGTATTCTATTTTGCTCTCTGGGCAACACGGTGGGCAGGAGTTTTGTAATTTTTCACATTGATCTAACTGGTGTTGAATTGCATTTTTCAGATAGTTCATTTGTCGTACGAAGTACTCCATCATGCAGATTTGTTTGTTTTTACTATTAAGCATTTTCCGATAGCCTGAAATTAAATGAATTGTGATAATGTGATACAGTATGATGTGTAATATTAACCTTCCAGATAGTAGCTGTAGAGTTGGTGATTCATTTTACAGTAGGCACATTTTGGAGAGCCATGCTGGTTCTGGGTACCTATACATTGTTTACACGGAATGATAAAATTAGATGGATCAACCGAAGAATATATATATTTTGACCCCTGTGGTCCATTCATTTATAATTTATTTACAATTTACAATTGATATTTTCACTCGATAATTTTGTTAAATTCCCATGGTTATGACAACAATGAGAGACAATAATGAAATTTTTCTCTAGGTTGAAAACATCCTTCTGAGTGATACCGGCAACTACGTAGTGTGTGACTTTGGTTCTGCCACGGGACGCATCCTCAATCCTCGCGAACATGGAGCAGCGACTGTCGAAGAAGAAATCAAACGCTACACTACTCTCTCTTACCGATCGCCTGAGATGGTCGACATGTACTGCGGAAAACCGATCTCCACTAAAGCGGACATTTGGGCGCTTGGTTGCCTTCTCTACAAATTATGCTTCTTTACCCTACCATTCGGGGAAAGTACTCTCGCTATTCAGAGTGCTAACTTTAGTATTCCTGATAACTCGAAATTTACCAAAGGAATGCATCAGTTGATAAGTACGTTACGAATTCAATTCTCCTAAACGTATTATAATCATTTCTTGATTGTAGAGTATATGCTGGAACCAGATCCAGATAAAAGGCCAGATATTTTCCAAGTTAGTCAGATAGCTTTTCAGGTGATTGGAAAAGAGAATCCAGTGCAAAATTTAAACGTAAGTTTGCAGGTTGTAGTGTAGTTGAAAGTGTATTGAATTTAAAACGTTTGAACGATATAGAATAGTCCTGCGGCGTTGCTGGACGATCTGCCGGTGCCTTTGTTGGAGTCGGAGGCTAAGCGCGTGTCTGGCATCAAAGTGACGAAGACCGCATCTGCACCTATAGTGGAAGGCACAAGCGTCATGCCCCGACAGCGACCCAAGGGAAACGTCACAACCTGTGCGCTGCCCATCGCCATCAGCGCCAGTCCTACCAACTTGCAGCGGAAATCGCAATCACCTGTCACTAACAACAGTGTTGCCGTAGCTGCTGTTACCGCTGTCCTGCCAGCTCCAGCGCCGCCACCATTTCAACACCTGGACAATCTGTTCCAATCTTCCGTATATCCAGATCCTTTTAGAGATGACAGTAACATGAACAATGCAGCTACAACTCCCGCTGAGATCGATGTGGTGGTGAAGGCCGGTGCTGAGAGCTACACACCTCCGTGTTCGCCCGCTCTGCAGCCACCCAAGGGACATCGGCGCAACATGAGCGACACGAGCGCCTTCAACAAGGCGTACACCACCGAGACCACGCAGTTCCTTGCTCCGTACGAGTCCTCAATGAACAAGTCCAACCGAGACGCTACTGGTAGTGAACTCACGTTGACTGGTGCTCAACAACCGCCTGGTTCCTCGGCCTCGACTACTGATGTGAGTAGGGCTCCGCCCCCTGACACTAGGTCACTGTCGGCTGATATAGCGGACTGGAATCCGTTTGGGGAGACACCGTTTAATCAGCTAACAGAGGATCATATCTTCGGAGCAGAGTTTGATAAGATTCGACGTGGCAGTCAGAGCAGTAAGATATTTAGTAGCTACGTATAGTAATAGTGTGTATTTGTGTATGTTGTGGTTGTAGGTATCCAAGGTGTGAAATCTCGCGAGTCGTTGGTAATGTCAGTGTCCGAGGATCCGTTCGGCTGCGCTCCTTTTAGTCTTCCGGTGCGACGAGGCGCTGCTAAAAGCGCTGGTACTACCCCTGTGGCAGCTGCTGCTGCTACTGCTGCTGCTGCTGTTGCTCCAGCTTCGCTCACAGGTAATCAGCACTCGTAGTGCCCCAGATACCGCCCCAGACGCCACGTTCTCTAGTTGTTCATTGAGCTATTGTTATGATTTCAAGTGTAACTAGTTGTATTGCTTACAATGTACACAATCTAGAAGTTAGATTCTTCCAAATCACTTTCCCACTTCTAATTCAAGTGTAACTAGTCAACGATTTGATTTAGATTAGTATTAATGAAATGCAGGGATTCGAACTGACAGAAAAGTGGGGGCTTAATATAATCAATACGTACAAAATCAGGACTTTTATTTTATTTTACAATCACAATTGATTTTTCTTGTGTAATATTGGTGAAGGGTTTATTAAAATATGATCGGTTTTGGTTCAAATCCCTGACTAAAAGACAAGTATTTAGTGTTAGTTAAATTCTTATACAGGTATCTCACTCAAATCATTCCCTATCTATCTATTGACTCTGAAAACAACAATCAATGTGAGAAACCTGTACTTGTATGTTTTGAATGCGGTGCTTGACAACTCATGATGAATTTGCACCATTCCTATTTTCTTGTATAGTTAGAATTTGATTTTTATGGTATTAGTAAAGTGATATGAGCAAACATTGATTATCGAGTAGTACCAAGACACTATTAATTCATAATGATTGATATAGTACATGACATGAGTTTTTATTGTTTGTATGTAATTTGATTTTGTAGGATATTTTTGCTGTGATTTCTTGGTACTACAGTGCAATATGATAAAGTGTTAAGTTCATTCCTGGAACAGCTATTTATAATTTCATTTTTCTTATTCTTATCTATTTGATCTGTATCTATTTAATAATTTGGTTTTTATTCTATTTAGAACTAACAGGTACCTACAACACTATACTATACCCATATTCGATATCATTTTCATATCACTAAGAGGTACTACTAATGGTAACTAACACCAAAACAAATTTTTTCAGGTAACTTTTCCGTAATGTAAATATGATTTATTTGAGACATAGTTATTTTATAATACGAAATACCTGTATAATGATAACATATGATATTTTTTTAAATGTAAGAAGTATGTACATACAGATGCCTACTTCGGTGTATGCGTTTAAGCAGCAATAAAACGTTGCTAAGAAGCTATTACATTTCAATTTCATTCTTATCTTGGTTGGAGTGGGTAATCAATCATTGAATCAATCATTGAATCAATCAACAAACACCTTCTAGAAACTGCTTCGTGTGCTGTGAACTGAACTGTGAGGGCTGTTCCAGACGCCGTGCTGTGCACTGTGCTTTACTAATACCATTACATGTGACATGTGCTAGCCTCAGCCTCATCATATCACTCGCTTCCTCATCGTGATTTGCCATTTCAGCGTCCGCCTCAGCTTCGCCTTTAACAAAGCGTACATTCGCGCAACTCTCCCCTACGTACGAGTACTCGCCCGAGCACAAGGCCGCTGTGCTGTCCGAGGGCGAAGCGCCCTTGCTAGACTGTCCTGACGAAGACTCTCTGCCGATCTTTACGTCCCCACCGTTCGTGCGCGCCCCTCTCGAGGATCGCAGCAAGTATGAAAAACTCGACTTGTCTTCCGACTCTGACGCCGACAATTCCGACACTATTGTTGCTGTTGTCCCGCCCCCGCCGTCTAAACTAAAACACAAACGACACGGTTATGAATCGGATGATTCCATTGGTTCTGCAAGTGATCTAAGAGCGAATGAAGATGTTCTACTAGAAGTTGATGATGATAAGAAGATAGACGCGTTAAGCGAAACAATCAGTGAGAGTATTCGAACATGTGGAAGTTCCGCTTACCATGCAGAGTGTGAAAGCATGGCTACTAGAGAAGATGACATCATTAGTCGAGCAGTTCGACTGAAACGAGTTCTTCACCAGCAACAGGCACAACAACAAGGCATTCCAATACCGAACACTGTTCAACAAAACAACGAAGATTTATTATTTGTAGGCCACCAATATGGTGATAAACCTTTATTACTTGACGATGAATTAGATTCCGATTGTGAACTTAAATTAGATAATTCCACATGGTCCATAGAGAAGAAAACACATCCAAATCCGAAAGATATTTGGATTGAACCAAAAAGTTTTGAAGATAGCGATGATGTTTTCGCTCAAGCTCCATTTTGCAGATCTGTTACAGTTAGGAAAAAGAAAACACTTGACGCAGATGTTATAAGAATTTCGCCACTTAAAGAAGAAAGTGAAAGAAACACGAGCGAAAATATATTTGATGAATCTTCTAGAAGTTCCACTCCATTATTGTTGTTGTCTCCTCCAATTAGCAATGAAAATGAACAACTTGTAAATCATACGAATTTGAATCCATTTGTAACAAGTAATGTTGTTCAAAGTAGCTCTAGTTTTGGAATAGTAACTGTAAATAGTAATATACTGAATATACCAGTCCCGGATGCGTTTGGTGACGATCATTTCGACGCATTTCAAAGTCAAACAACACCCACTGATATTTTAACACCAACAAATTACTTTTCTTTTCAACAACAGATGACGTATTGTGATAGTAAAATGTGTGATAATGAACAGGCAATTTACGAAAATGTTACTCTTCCAAATGCCTTCAATTCCGAACAGTTTGCATTTATGAATCAAAAGCCCGCCTTTCAGATAAATGAAAATGAATTACCGTCATTTCCAGAAAACAATTTATTTGTAGATTTTGAACAAGACTTTAACAAGAAGAGTAAAGGAAAATCTAAATATCAATTAATTGAAACTGATGTTAGTGATCATCAAGTAAATGATTTGCCTTCAAAAAATGTAAAGAAGAAAGACAAGAATTCAAAGAGTAAAAAAACAAGTAAAGTGCCCAAATCGCAAGTAGCCTTCAGTAATATGAGTTTTGAAGATTTCCCATCGGATGATGCTGAACAAATTAGTAATTTGTCTACGCCTTTTGAAGTAGTGAGAAAATGTTACGATGATGATAAAAAATATGGCAGCTTGAAACGAAGGAGCAACCCATTTTCTTAAAGTAAGTGAAATTACTATAATATTGCCTTTTTAATAAACAAGCTACGTACGTAAAATATTTCAATCTTTATACTTTTTAATTTAATATTGTTACAGTAGAAATAAAAAGGCAAGCACTATTTTGAGATATTTATTTTTAAAAGCACTTGTAAAAAGTCTGATATATTTATACATTTAATTTTTTAAATATTGTTATATTTTCACACTCAAGTCACTATTCATTTTATAATTTATAGAGCAGCATTTTGTTACTATGAATATTTATATAAGAAGTAATAATTTGTTAAACTACTTAATTAAAGTTTGTATATGCATTTGTTTTAAGTACATTTATATTTGTTTATTGTTTCACAATTTATTCATGTTACTTTAACTTATTTGTTATTCTTAATTAAAGTTTACACCTATAAAATTATTTATTTTATTTTAAAAGAATTAGTTACATACAAAAATGTATAAATAATATTGTACAATACAATAGTGAAACTTAATATATAATTTTCGTTAAAAACATTCGTTTTTTAAAGAGTAACAACACTCTTGTCTTTGTACTCTATATAATTTATATAAAAGTGAATAATTTATGTCTCGTTCTTTCTAGAATACTTGATATTAATGAAGCTTGCGATTGCAAGAGCAGTTGTAGCTATAAATGAAGCCAAGATACCAATGATTAATGCAGCCGCAGTGTTTATAAAATTATTTCTGTCGATATAATTATATGCAGGTTGTAGATAATCCATAAAATCAAACACTGCGTTACAAGTCAATCTATTGTGAACGACTCCAACTGCTTGCCCTGTTAAATGAAGCATCTCGATCACCTTTCTTTTATACTGTTTACATGTGTAAAGATAGCCATCAGTAAATGTGCTAAAATGTGCCAGCATGTACACAGCAAAAACAGAGCTGAATGTTGCCGCTACAATCCAGTACACTTTAGATATGGGATTTATTTCTTCCGTGCGAATTTGCATGTGTAGGACTTCACCAGATCTACAACAAATATTACAAGGTAAGATTATATTCATATATTATATTAATCATTATTACTCGTTTTTTGCCATAACACTTCTTGTCGCTTCTGTATTTGGTCCGAAGCATGCTCGCGTTCCATGGTAAATAGCAAGCGATACAAATATTAAAATCACTGGAACAGGTCCAAAAATTATCCACATACATGTCCACATATTTCCGCCATGAAATGTGGTCGGTGTAGCTTCACCATATAAAATACAGCTGCAGTTATAGTATGGATTGAAGCTACACTGGTCCAATGTCCATCTCCAATGCCCCCAAACAACTCCTGATGTTATACTGGTAATTAGAGAACATATTGCTCCAACTATGTAAAGAAGGCAAAGTAACTTTTCCGATTTTCTTTGCTCCATTATCTGAAATTTCATAGTACGGACCTGAACTAGTGTTTATTCTTAAATACGGTACTGGAACTTGTAAAACTTTAAATAATAACAATGATAACATGTTTGATGTTTATGTCCTTGTATCAACAGTAAAATAATTAAACAACAAGGTAAATTATTATAAATTTTCAAAAGATTTTAATATTATAACAGTTTTTTAACGAATATTACATTGACATACTTTCTGACGATGTGTAGATAAGATTAAAAAAAAATTAAAATAGATAATTAACTCAAACAAAATTATGTACTACTGTATAAAGTCGTTTATTTTTCGTTAATACTATTAAAATGATTATAATTTGTACTTACTTTAGTAAAGGTTCACGCCCAGTTTGTTTATAAAGTTATTTACAATTTCATAACGGTACTTCTACTTTGTTCTAATTCTACGCGTAGTATCATTTGGTGTATATGTTTCTTCTAATCTGATAAAATATTGCTAATCTACCTGATTCACGCAGTGGTATAAAAATGGTAAAAAAAATAAATGTTAGGACCGGTTTTTTTAGGAATGCGATCTATTATAACAAGGATTAAGAATAAGATTATAAACAAGAAAATATATTATTATTTACAAGAAATTGATTTACATGTCTAAATATTTTAACAAAACAGTCTATTTAATTCCAGTTGATGTCTTACTGCTCGCACTAGCCATTTAACTACGGGATCTATTAAAAAGAAAACAAGACATAAAGGAGACAGTAAAAACACATTAATTAATTAATGTTAGGACCGGTTTTTTTTAGGAATGCGATCTATTATAACAAGGATTAAGAATAAGATTATAAACAAGAAAATATATTATTATTTACAAGAAATTGATTTACATGTCTACATATTTTAACAAAACAGTCTATTTAATTCCAGTTGATGTCTTACTGCTCGCACTAGCCATTTAACTACGGGATCTGTTAAAAAGAAAACAAAACATAAAGGAGACAGTAAAAACACATTAATTTTAAATTGTTGTATTTTCTAAGTTACGAATCACAGCATAAAATATATACAATAGTATTTAACATAATATGAAACACTGCAGAAGGTTTAAATTAAATTCCATAATACAAATACGTGTATTAGCTTTTCTTTATCTTGTGTAATTGTTAAATAATAAAAATTCAAATACACAAGACCTCAACGATACGCATACGATTATGTATAGTAAAGAATCGAACGCAAATTTTACGCGGTGATATTTCAAAGTTAACGAATAATTCTAAAAGTGAATGAACCTTACGCTGGATTTAGACGTCCAATGTCTGCTAGTTTATCTCGACTGTTCCATAGGGAATATATTGATGCAATACCTAAACCGATCGCTCCTCCAATCCCACATTTCCTTAAGCCAGCTACAATAATAAATGCGTGAATTTATGAAGTATAATCATAAGATCCTTTATACCTGAAGATTTGTACAACATTCCCGTTGCTGTAGCCGCTGCAATAGTATTTAAATCATCATCTGTGCCCCGCGCCCAGGATAAAATCACACCAAAAGCAGAATACATAACTGCTATTGTTCCTAAAGTATTCGCGTTTGCACTACCGTGCTTCATAATGTGATTTAATAACCTTAAAAGTATCAACGCTTAATTTTGTTCCTACAAATAAATGATTTTGATATTCTTACTGTGTTCTACGTAATTTTCCAGTCTGTCCAGCTAAAGTAGTAGTTTTCATGCCATTATAAAACCCAGAGATGCCTCCAATTGAGGCTCCAACCATACATGATCCACCGATCTGTCCAAAGGCCAATTCGAATCGCCCTCTTTGCTGTTTACTACCGTCCAAAAATATATATTCTGGTTGCGTGGAAGAAATATACCCAGGATCAAAGTTTAAATATGGAGAAATCGGTGCTACAGATTTATATCCGACTACAACAAAGATACAATGTGACTTCGGAAAAAGTTATTTTTATATCAAAAGACGTCATTTTCATTTACCTGGTAATTCTGCAGGATTACCTCCTCCGTAATTTTGTGACATGAAATCGGTGTTATCGTCATTATAAGTACTCATTTTTATAATATTTTTAGGCCTAATGTGTCATTCAAAAATAACCTAACTTGATAGACACTGAGTAGTAGGAAGAAGAACAGCAACAGCGCATGACCATCAACTTGAGAAATGTAATATATTTTACAAATTCACCTAGATTTTATAATATTGTAGTTCGGACAAATAGTTGTACGTATATTTATATTTACTTGAATATATAATTTTCAGTAAAACAATCAATTATGTTGAATTTGATTTGGATTTTGATTTTGATGTGATTTGGATCAGTGTTGTCAACCCAAATCAAATGAGACAACAAATTATCGTACAAGACGTGCAAAATAAATGGTATTTGCCATAAAATAATCGTACACATAAAAAATTAAATTATATTGATATAGAATGAATTTATTTTCATAAATTATATGTAATTCTAACACGAATAAATGTACTAATTATTTATTATATGGTTGGCAACACTGATTTAGTGTGATAGGGATGTGAAAAAAATGTCAGACGTCAAATTTACTCTCCAGCCATAGAATTATGTTGTATTTACCGGTTAAAGAAATGTAATTAGTAAGTGACAAATATAGAATTGTATTATAAATATTTATTCAGTATTTTCTACGATTATTTACTATATTATTGTAAGTATATTGTTGAGTGATAATATATTGTTTATGTTTTATTTGATGACCAGTTTACGATCAATAATTTTAAACTTAAGAATAATAGAATCTTGATAGAATCATCAATGTTTTTATTATTTGCAGGAAGCACAATGCTTCCCGAAACAGAAGAATTTGGAAAACGGTTTCATGAATTATTTAAGCAAGCATCAGAAAATCAAAGGAAAAGAATAGAATGGAAAAAATTGAAGAAAAGAAACGTAAAATGTAAAGAGAAACGAAAAACGAAACTGGAATTGATAAATGACAATGGTTTACTTAGTCCTCCAGAAATAGAATTGCCTGGAAATGCTTCTTTATTCGCAGTATTTGCAAGTGTGCGACTTGCAGTGTTAGAGCGGTGGATGCGACAAGCTACCCAAGAGTACCTACAGAGCAGCTGCAGCGTTCCTCAGCACGATGCCAGTGAGATTGACAGCGATACTGAGGAGAACTCACAAAACAGCACGTATCTTCCTTTACGTGTATCTAAGGTAGTCAGACTTGGCTTGAGATCAGTATTCGAACTGATCAAGGAGAGTCGTAGTACGCATCCAGCGTTATGTACCAAGGCATTACGTGCCTTGCTTGACGTATTGCAAGGTCAGACACCGGAAGGGCTTCGTGCTGAGCCACCTGATGTAATGGAACCCTTGTTTGAGCTGCTACTGGATTTAGCGACTTTGCATGGTCCCGAACCAGCCGCACAGGCATGTAATGACGGAAGTCATTTGACTGCTGTGGCGTGTGCGTGTCTCCTAGCTCTGGTTGTAGTGCGCGGTGATACGGGACGTTATCTAGCCGCTGTGGCAGCTCTGCTCATGGCACCACAAGCACTGGCTGCTCAGCGTGTGCCGTTGCCTTTCGCTTTGGCCGCTCTCCAGCGTTCCGTTCACTGTGTCCTGCTAGGTCGTTCTACACGTCCTGACTTCCTGACTCACGGCGTTCCTAGTAACGCGCTCATTGACCGCTTCTTGGCCTCAATGCCGACAGATTTACACAACGCTGTTTTGCATACAAAGTCACTTACCAGTGACGGTCACTTCCTTTATTTATTTACTAACATGGGTCTCTTTAAAATAGGCACTGGCTATGGTGACACTATCAAGGGCTACGTTTATCTTTGGAAATCGGACTTTTACCCAAATGATAAAGGATGGATTGGTATCTGTAATAATAATTTATACTTGAAATTGGCTATGAAAAGAGGTACAGAGATTTTAACAGTTGAAACACAAGGGCTACAGATTATAGGAACTGTGTCATTTGACCCGCGTGACTTTAATGCTTGTGTCATCTTCTCGGACGGCGACAACCTAGGAACTATTACACCTGCCAAAGATGATGGCTTCATTGTACGAACACTGAATACCAATGTAAACCCTGCAGCTTGTGTAAATGAATTGCCCTTGAAGTTGGCACGGAAATGTATTGACGTGTGGGGAGCAGCTACATTTGATGAAGAGGCAACAGCAGTTACAGGGCCTCTTGTATTGTTGAGCGGAAGCATTGCAGCAGATGAAGAAGTTTCTAACATTACTGCTGGCAAAGAGTTTGCCCTACTTCGCACGGGCACGGGCCGAGTGCTTTGGTGCGGTCGTGGAGCTGCCTTGGGACTGAAATCAGTAGCAAGTGGAGCTCCTTGTATTGTTGCTCGTTGGTCTGAATTGTCTTTGACTAAAGCACCACGCATCACACACGTAGCTGTGGGCCACGAAGGTCTACATGCTGTTCTAGTAGCTGATGACGGAGCAGTATTCTTCTGTGGCACAGCTCGTCGCGGGGAAGATGGCGACCACAACAAAGCGCGACGTCAGCCTAAACCTGCCAAACCTAAGAAAATGATTAAAGTGGATGGCGTGTTCGTGGTGCATGCGGCAGCTAACCATGGTTCAACAGCACTCGTCACGCGGGACGGTGAATTATTAATGTTTGGCAAAGACACAACACATGTGGAGGCGAGCACCGGCGTGGTGACAGCATTGCGTGGTGAACATGTGACACATGTAGCCTTGGGTAAAGCGCACGCCGTGGCGCTCACCTCTAAAGGACACGTGTACACGTTCGGTATTAACAACAAGTACCAGTGCGGGCGAGAAGCGACCCCGCCGGCACGTGGAGGAGTCAGTGACGCTACCAGCACTAGCAATCAGCAACAGCAACACATTGCTATGGACACGTGCGGTGCTGGCGACGCGGATGACCTGGACGTGGAGCACGACGAGCCTGAAACATTAGACGACGAAGTGGAAATTAGACATGCCACGTGTGCAGCAGGACGCCATGCCTGGCGCCACGACTTGTGTATGGTTTGCACGGTGTGTCGCGAATGTACGGGATACAGCAACAGCTGCTTGAGTTCCTTGCGGCCAGACAGAAACCCAGGACAGTAAGTTGAACAAGTATGAGTTTCTTTAAACCAAACCAACACGTACGTATGTTGTAGGGAATGCGGATGTGGTGAAGGAGACAGCGGATGTGCCGTGTGCGGTTGCTGTAGGCTTTGTGCTCGGGACCACGTTGACAACTCGGACTTGGCCATCCTCGGTCCTAGCGGCCAAGGCGATCTAGCAGGCATGATGAGATTGGACTTGATACTTAGAGGTAGACCCTGCGATTACCATCCCATTCCATTTCCAGATGTTCCCACACAATTACGCATGTCGCTATTGTTGTATTTATTTATTCAAACAATATAGTTTTTTAGGTCGAATCTAACAATCTTTAACAGCTTATTCCTGAGGTTATTTTAAGCAAAAAATGCCATTGAACATAGGTCCAATTCCTTCTTGTTAATAAATACAAGAGATGTAATTTTTATAAATATCACGAATTTTTTAAATTAAAAATGCATTTTTTATAAGTTACAGAAATGATACGGGCAATATTTAAATTATATTAAGTATTATTTCTATAACTCTTAATAAATGTATTTTTAATCTCGAATTGTAAATTAATGTAAAACGATTTGCCTTTTCAAGAGTGTCTTGATTACATTTTTTTAAATAGTGTTTTTTTATAAAACTTCAAGCCCTTGTATTTTGTTAACCAGAAGGAATAGGATGTTTAATATTTAATAACATTTTTTTGGTTAAAATAATCTCAGTAATTAGCTGTTAAAGTTTGTTACACTCGAACTGAAACACCCTGTATAATATTGATTTGTGTTTGTTATAGTTAAAGAAGGCGCTAGTGGTGCTGGTCGACGTTTACAAGAGCAATTAGCACGAAGATTAGATGAACGACGTATACGACCTCGTAAACCTGGTCCAGGTCCTTTGCTCAGCAAATACAAGTCTTTGAATCCAGCAGGAGGAGCAGTGAGCGGGGCAGTGAGCATTGCCAGAGTAAAAGAAGTATTAGGTTCGGATGTAGAGAAAGACGCAGCACGCGTCGTGTGTTTCCCTCCGGCCCGTGTGATGTTGCCGTCAGAGAGTCCCGTGCTGCAAGTGGCGTGCGGTCTGCACCACACTGTGCTGCTGACAGCGCGTGGGGAAGTGTTCACGTTCGGTTCTAACCAGCACGGCCAGCTGGGATGCGGTGACATCCTCGCCCAGGCCGGCATCATCCAAGTCAAGCTACCAGCATCAGCGACACAAGTAGCGGCCGGCTCCAACCACAGCGTGGCGCTGACAGCCCGCGGCGAGGTGTACACGTGGGGCAGCAACAGTCGCGGGCAGCTGGGCCGCGAGCCCAGCGACACTGCGGCGAGCACCAGTCGCGCCACTCCCGCCAGCCACCCGCGCACGCCGTGGTTCAGTGCGCCCGCGCCCCTCACAGCCACGGGCCCCAGCCACGGCCGCCGAGCCACGTGGGTTGGTGCCGCTGCTGACCAAACCTTTCTTAAGATTGACGAGTCACTCATCAATTCTGTCAGCCTAGCCAAGTCTACTGTCATCGCTAACAAAAATAGCATTGTGCTGCTACCGAACCAAGTGGATCACTCGAATGCTTTTAAATGTTTAGTGATTAACAAACACGACGGCAGTTGTAATTCATTTAGCGGCTTGGAACAAGTGAATTTGTTGGGGCAAGCGACGTGTATAGATCCGCTATACAACGTGTTGTGGGCATATAATCCATGTAGTCACGATATCACATGCTACAACATCGTAGCGAGTGAAGTACAGCATGGCAATGAGTTTCAGGCAATTCTCTGTAGCTCACTAGCTCTGCCAGTAGCACCTGCGTCCGGGGTTCTAGTGACGCGGCGCGAAGCTGCTGTGCACTTGCTGGGTGCGTTGGACACGCTGTGTGTAGCACACGAGTTGCGATTGGCTGTGCGCGAGGCCCAGGATGAAGCTGTTGTTCCACCATCAGGATCTAAGCCACTTACACGTGATGACTTTACTCCTGTGAACCGCTTCGAATCACATGGCGGTGGCTGGGGCTATTCAGGACACTCCATTGAAGCTATTCGCTTCATGTGCGACACGGACGTGCTTCTCGGCGGCCTAGGGTTGTTTGGTGGTCGTGGGGAGTATACTGCTAAAATCAAACTCTTGGACATTGGCCCTGAAGGCGGTGAGCAAGAAGGTGATGGTGAGCTACTAGCAGAAACTGATGAAGTTCCTTATGAATGCGGCCCGAGACAAAAGTATCCCATGTTATTTGACGAACCAGTTCAGTTACAGACACAACGCTGGTACGTAGCTTGGTGTAGAATCAGTGGGCCGAGTAGTGATTGTGGTTCGTCGGGACAAACAATGGTTACCACTGAAGATCAAGTCATGTTTAATTTCAAATCATCAAAGAAATCAAACAATGGCACAGACGTAAATGCAGGACAAATTCCTCAGCTACTGTATCGTGTTGTGACGGCTGAAGCCACACCAACTCCTCGTGCCCCAGACCACCATGAACCAGTGTACATCTTGAACAAGGAATTCTCACGAGCTGTAAGCAAAGAGTGCTTCGCAGCGTTGCTTGCTTTGTTACAATGGTCGTGGAACACATTGAAGGCAAACTGTGGAAGCAGTGATACGCCTGTTGCTGATCTACAACGGCTGGTGTACGTATCACGTGCGGCATTGCGTTTATTACGTGCTTATACTAATGAAACGTACCCTGAGGCGGTACGTGGGGGCCGCGCACCTCTTGAAAGTGTTACGTTAGCTGAAAGTGTTGGTGATGTTCGTGCTTTACTGCGCCAGATTCTATCTGATGGCGCTCCAGCCATGCGGCCTGGCAAATCTCGTTCTAATCGACATCAGCAGAAGCATGCAGCTACCACAGCTATGTTGATAAGTATTCTGGACGAATGTCACATCACCTTCGTGAAATGCTTCCACGCATTTTATCCCACAGCGTACTTAAAATGGAGTTGTCTATGTTCTTTGCTTGCAGAAGATGCAGCAGGACACGAGCGGCTACTGAGTGCTGTGTTATCAGCACTTAGTAATCCAAGCGTACGACTGCGTTCTACGTTTCCACTACTAGGGCCCCCAGAGAGGGGACTCAGCCCTTCAGACAACACCGGATTGCCTATGTTAGCTCCAGCTGATCACCATCATTACCCTGTTCTCGTGGAACAGATGACTTACCGTAGTCAAGTAGAAAATAACACAGCTACTTCGAGTACACAACAATGGACGTGGAGGGATGTTCTAGAGCGACTATTAGCTCTGGCGACGGCGCCAGTACGTTCTGCGTTAGCTGGACAACGAGCCACTGCAAGTACCGAACTGGCGAACAACTGTTGTCTGCTGTTGGCGCGTGTAGTCGCAGAGCTGGCGCATCAGTGCAGCGCGAGTGACGAGGAGTTGCAGGGCGCGTGCGGCCGCGCGTTGCACACGACACCGTCCCGCTTCACACGCACGAACCAGTCCCGCACGTGGAACACAGGGAACGGATCTCCAGACGCCATCTGCTTCCAAGTCGACCGCGCTGGAGTTCACATCGCGGGTGTCGTGGTGTACGCAGGCTCGGGCCACTACGAGTACGAGCTAGACCTGCTGGAGGATAGTACCGCGCAGTCCACAGCACCTGCTGGACATGCGCAGAGATTTACCAGCCTAGAAACCGTCAGGGGTTCATTTGGACCTGATGATTACAATCCAGACGTTATGGAGATTAAATTTGATCGTCCAGTACCGATGAAAGTAAGTAGCACATGATTTAATAACATTGGTTGGTTTTAACATTTTAACTGGTTGTGGTTGCGGTTATGGTGATGGTTCAGGAGAATGTTAAGTACGCATTTCGGTTGCGGAACCACGGCGGCCGCACGAGCAACGGCGATGGTGGTCTGAACTCAGTCAAGGGGCCGGACAACACTACCTTCACCTTCTCTACCTGCTCGTTAAGCTTTAACGGCACTACGCAGACACGTGGACAAATACCACACATACTTTATTATAGGTATGATACACACACAAATACATACATAAAGCATGCTTAACTTATATTACTAACCTTTCGCACTACAACTTACCCAAATAGCACAAAGTAAATCCTAGAGATATCTTTTAGATCACTTTATCTTACACACAATATCACAGTTTTAATATCAATATGAAGTAAAACCGGATATTCCTAAGTAGAGTCAAAGAGATGACTTTATAAAGATAACTTTATGATCACAGTATATAAGATATCTACAAATCTAATTATATTGTTATAAATAAGATATCTTTTGGAATTATATTATTACTTATAAGAAAAGCTAGTGATATCTCTGGGATAATTGTGCGATGTGGGTAGTAATAATAAATGTTTCCATGTAGCAATCCAGCCGATTCCGAGGCCGTGAATGGAAGCCGTGCA
This sequence comes from Agonum fuliginosum, assembly GCA_947534325.1. Lineage (NCBI taxonomy): Eukaryota > Metazoa > Arthropoda > Insecta > Coleoptera > Carabidae > Agonum > Agonum fuliginosum. Next base: position 174,800 of record OX384035.1, on the reverse strand, counting down.
CTGGCTGAGCTAGCAGCACGAAGGGCAACCCTCTCTGCAGCAAGCAGCATCACTTCCAGGTGCTCCGGCCTCTTGGCAACGGCTCGTGAGCGTGCTGAAGACGTTCCAGCAGCTGAGATTCTTGCCTCTTCATGTGTAGTCAATACTCTGCTACCTCTAGTCTTTGCGCACATATCGCCTCTAGTCACAAGTGATCCACAGAGTGGCGTCCACGTCCTGAGTTTAATCCATGACATGTTGCCGCATGTGGCAGCGTTGAACTTGCTCTCTGGCGAAGATGATTTGAGTTCAGATACTACGAGTCAACATTACACGTGGGTTCAAAGTGATCATCCGTATAAACCGGCAACAGTGGCGAATTATAGAGTCGCATTCCCTGACACGGTCAAGTGGATGAGCTTAGAGTTCGACCCTATGTGTGGCACAGCGCAACCCGAAGATTCTCTACAATTATATGTACCTGCTGTAGGAGACCCCGCAGATGCAGAATTTGACATGGGGCCGCAACCAATGCCATATTGGCCTGTGTTGCACAAGTTTAGTTCATGGTAAGATTCTATACTAATTACTCAATTCACTCATGTCAAATTTCATTCAATTTATAATATTGAAATTTTCAATTTAATATTTCACGTAAATAAGAATAATTAAATACAAGACGATAATATAATTTTATCCACAATCATCTCATAATTAGCATTTATTTGTGCTCATTGCAACTATATAATGTGACTTATTATCTACTAGTGGAATAAAGTAACTTTATTCCACTGTTCATAGCAACAAATACCAAAGCATCACAGCAATGCATTTATTTCTTACAATCTTGGTTTAGAATTTGATAAATTATAAAATGACATATTGTAAAACGAATTAATTTTGAATAAAAGTTTTTATTGTGGATAAAACGTTATATTGTATTCGTGTTTTAGTTTCGCATTATCCACTCAAAAATTAAACGCTCGAACTTCGTTTTCGCATTTAAACATTTTTTCGTGGATAAAACGCCATCTAAAACACTTATACAATAAATAACTATTACTGTCGTGTATAAATTTCTATTTTTTATATTTGATGTTAGAGAAAAGAAAAATTATAAGAAAACCAATTTTACATTAAATTATTATCAAAACGCAATTTCGGCGTTTGTTTGTAATGTTTTTCGTCATCCTACTTTTTTCACAGAGGATGCAGAAATGTGTGAAAATGAATTTGAAGAAAAAAATGTAAAAAAAAGTATAATTTTACTTTATCTACTCAAATTTTACTTTACATCATAATATACATAAAATATACAGAACTATAAATAAATCGTTTTTAAATAATATTCCTAAATTAATTTATTTAAAATTTTAATTTCATTCCCAGCTGACAATATAAATACCAACTTTTAAAAAAATATAAAATTTCATAAAATTTTGAAAATTTCACAATTGAATGAATGAAACTTTGATTGCCACTAAAGAATGATTAAACTAAATATTTTGTAGCAACTCGCAATGGCCTCAGTCAGCAGTAATCCTTCCAGGAAACGAAGTGTTATTTTCACTGGAAACTGCTTCGAATTATTTGAAAGACGACCGCGCCAACACATTCGGCTTCCGTTGTCTCGTCGTTGGCTACGAATGGAACGGCGGCTCAGGAGGTCTGCGCCACTTGGAGGCTGAGCTAGCGTTCCTGGGTGGAATGTGCGCCGCTGGACTCATGAAGCGCGACTTACCGTTGCCGGATGCCCAAGACGCCGACGCCGATGTCGCTGAGATCGTCGCACACCAAGTGTTGCAGCAACATGGAACTTTACTCGCCAGAGGCTTGGCTCTCACCACCCCTCCTACGGTCACACAAGCCTTAGATGGAACATTGCCATTCAGGTATGTCTAATTATACTTATTTATTCATTTATAATACTTGAGCACAATATTTGTACGGCTTATCACAACAAAAATGCTAAATAACAATATTAAAAGCACTTAATAGTTATTTAATATGTCTAGGCTGTAAACAAAGATTTTTTATTACGAATAGTCGAGGAAAATAATCACGTAAGTAATAAAAATATCTTTGCAGTTGAGATATATTATATTTTTTATGAAATCGCCAAATTATATTAAATTTAATACATAATAATACTAAATTTGGCAATACTCGTGGGCAATATAGAAAAAAATATCAATATATTATTTTAAGTTTTAAATTTAAAAATGCGGAGTTGAAGTTTTATTTTTCACTTTGATTTTGCGGAGCAAAAGTAACTCATTGTACGATTTCATAAAAAATAATATGAACATTGTAATAATAGGTTAACTTTGGTTATTAACAGTACAGTTCGTTGTAAGCAAGTTGGCTACTGTTTGTTCATTATAATACTGAAGTTAAACATCACAGTTAAAGTTCTGTAGTGAGCAACTCGGCTTTTTCAATAACAACATGAACTTCTGTTTCTCTGTAAGTCCGTCCATCAGGAACGATTAACCCCACTGAACCTTTCTTCGTCTCGCCGCGGTTCACGTACTCCTTTTGCTTCCGTTTTTTGTATTTCCGATAGGCGAACACTATCCCTATAATCGCTACTATCAACAACACTAAAAGAACACTAAACACGATTACTAATATCACCCAGGTCTTTGTACCGGTTTCACAGACTCTTTTGCGGAACGTATCTGCTTGAATATTCGTTTGGCGAAGGGTGTCATTTACACAATATATATGTTCTTTCATTTCATGATTCTGAATCCAAGTTTGGATTTCAACACAGTTACATGACTGGTTTAAAAATATTGAACCATATCTTGGAGTGAAACTTGATCGGTTGAAATTGATTCTTAAGTCGTTCACTTTATTGTCACTGAATTGTAAGTCTTGGATTGATGTACTAGTTTCTTTGATTAAACTAAGTCCCATAAAAGCGCGTTCATGTAGTTTGATAAACGTATTGTTTTTAATAACAACTTTTCCTTTTGTGCGAACTAAAAAACTTTCTGCTTCTAATGTATTAAAGTATGAATTTATTATAGTAAAAAATTTAGTATTTTTTACAGAGAACGCGCTCGATCTTATTACATTAAATCTGCTATTAGAAATAGTAAAATTTTCTGTAATATCTAAATCACGAAAAGCGATACTAGGGACAATATTAAATGTAGAATTTTCTATAACAAATTTCTGAGTTTGTATTCCTTTAAATGCCTGTTGATGCATATTTTGTATTTCACAGTTTTTAATGCTAATTTCTGACAGTCGTGATAAACTTGCTAATGCAAATGATTCTAAATTATTAAACTGTGATTGCTCAAATTTGATAGTAGCTGTCGCACCCTTAAACGCATTGTTAGACACCCTACTAACTTTTGTATTTCGTATTAAAATATTTAAACTTGGTTGTTCGTAACCGCCGTATTCTTGGACATATCCTGTCCAGTTTAGTGCTATATCACTAAGAACTAAGTCACCCACAGAGACAATGTTCAAGTTTCGTAATGAACGGAGATTATTCAAAGAATTCGAAAATATGAAAACCTTGTCGCAATTTTGTATCGTGATGTCATGGATACTATTGTGCATGTTGAATTGTTGCAAGAACGAAGTCACATTCAGTACCTGAAAAAATAACCAAATTTATAAGTCACTTTATCAAATTAGAAGTTATAGTTAAGGGCATCAGCTCCACGTAACTCAACACCGCGGTTTTCCTGTGTTAATGCATAGAAACGCTCTCTAAATATACGTAAAAGCAATCTACCAATTTCTCAAATGCTCACGAAGTTTTATAGATTAAGTTAAATTTCATAAATTAATTTACAGACGAAGAATGCAACTAGGTTTATGCCGAGTTACATTTTCTTATAAATAATAAGATATATTTCTTATAATAATAAGATAAAACATGTAAATATACTTACACTACCCTTTTTAATTAATTTTTTATGTGAATTCCAAAGATTTTTTCAGAATTTTAACTGGGCATAAACTTAAATTAATTCTTTCACAAACATCTTCAAATTTATAATATGCAATGAATACAGCAGAAACTGCTACATCTCTAAACACGCAATATTTTGTTACGGAGACGAGACCCTTAAATTCGGAATCACCTTTGACATAAAGACATTTACAATTTTGCACCGTATTTATAAATGCTTTTTCAGCCATTTATAGACAAGGATTGTTATGAAAGGCAACTTTAAGTAAACCAAACATAAAATATATATAATCGAAAAACTGACACTTCTGACTTCTGACGCTAATTTCAAAACTAGTTTGTTTTACTAACTACAACATTAATTTTGTAATTGTGAACGACAGTAGCCAAAATTAACTAATCAACTATAACTACTAATTTCGTGGTGTGAATGAAGCCTAACATTCAAAACATTAAAAATAAATAATCTAGGTACAATTTAAAACTTGTATAAACAATTACCACGCCCAGGATTAAGTAAATAATAGTATAAATAATAGATACATACCTTTGTAGAATAGTCACAGCTACATATAAATCGTAAATTATTTTCTACGCATGGTAATGTTGTTGATGGTTTCGGTGGCGTCAATATAGCAGTGGAGGGCGATGCTATAACCAACAGTATCCCCAAGATCGACAACATGGTCTGGTATTTTCAGTGGCTCACATTGCACTTCAGGTGTCCGCGAATCTTGCACACAAACAAAGATAGATAAGATAAATTTATTTGTCATAGTAGATGCGCACGCGTATAAAAAATATTAACTAATATTTTATCATACATGACGTATTTTTATTTCGTAGTCCCTACACTCAATTAGAAGTAATTATATTATTCATTCATGTTTATTTTTTTCGTAACAGGATGTGGAATCCCAGGCGCTCTAATTTTTAATTACATTTAAGTAAATTTCCGTTGGTGGTGAGGAAAAAAATAAAAATGAGTTCAACTTTGACACATACGATCGATGAGGTCAATACACCTTCGTAAACCAAACAGAGTAATCTCAAAAATTGTTTACATTATTTTTTTACTCACGGTGATATTTTTCGCGCCTTAATTTCTACATTTTATATGTTGTGGGTTTATAGGTATAATTTACGTTACATGGTGAAAACAGGTGTAGCAAGTGTAATTTTAAATTGACATTCTTGTTTGATTTGTATATTTACTTATGCATCGATGTTTACTTTATTCTTTACACCACATGTGTCACACATTGAACTTATCTATAGCTAAAGGGTTTCAATCTTTACTTACCACAATTCTTATTAATAATGTACTACTGCATAACGTATGAACAAAATAAAATGCGCTCCGCGTCTTTTAATTAACAATCGTTGATTGATTGTTACATTTGAGTGAATTTATTCTCACGCACTACGAGTTAATTTTAACGCTGACCCAAACACTTGAACAAGTAGCGGATTATTTTACATTCGCACGATGACATCATAGAAGTATTCAGTTTGATTTTGATTTTGAAGGCGAGCAATGACCTAATAAATTCTAATCATACTTATCTCGGCATTGTTTTAATGTTTGATCGATATGAAACTGCACTAGAAGCACGCACTATGTTTAACTATGCTCTAACACGAACGTATTGTGAATTTTTTCACGGAACCATATAAAATGACTTTGCATTTTAATTGCAACAATAGCACATAATATAATGTTACATCGTTTATTTGTATTTGTTTTGAGAAGAGCGCAGTTTTGTCATCACTATTATTAGTTACGTTGTAGGTGTAGTGTAGTGTTTAAACTATATTTTTAGTGTGAAACTATAAATATAATAAATCCGTTTGAAAGTGACATGTTTGAAAATCGGTATTGATAGTATAATGCCGGTGATAAGATAAAATGCAATATTCACATAGGGCGATGCGTACTTGAAGAGACCGCGTTGCGAACTGATTTCCTGATACCGAGCCGCTGTGCCGCTGAACACAGGCTCGTATTTCAATTATTTCATATTTTCATTTCGGCGCACTGATTACGGAAAGATTTATTTCAAGTTTTATTTGCTAAAACCACAATATGTTCAAATATTAAGAAGGTTCCCTACACATGCAGTGGCGTACTCAGATATCAGCCTTTAATTAATAAAAATATTTTTATTAATGTAAAACAAAATTCGGTCAACGGGTGTTAGTTGAAATTGCAATTCGTTCAGTTGCGGTGATATATTTTTACAATAATTTCTAATTCACTAATCTAAAAATGCTTGAAGATTTTTTTTTCAATCGACAATATTGTTACAACTATGTGGTCAACCTTCTTCAAATTTTGGGAAATTGATGTCCGTGCTTGCATACGTTTATAAACCAAAAATTAAGTAAATAGAACATTTCTAACATCTTTTTATTTAATCAATTAATGGAAAGCCATAAGAGCCCATGTAAAATATTAAAATTTAATAATTAATTTCGTTCAAACTACGTGGTCAAAAATTTCCAAAAAATTCAGGTATCATTTTTATGACTAAGACAACATAAATTCAAAGTTTGGTTGCATTAGAACATTTTTTAAAATGTCTAGGGAACCTCCTTAAACAACTTAATTTTTTATCTCGCCTAATTTTGTAAAAAAATTTAGCTCCCTGAAATACAAATTTATTACTTTCAAGATCATGTCCTATATGTGTGAATTTATGGTTGTAATGTTTTTTTCTATTTTTAAATTTAATTTTTAATATTATAACTATTTATATTGCTACTGCCAAACGATAAACTGAAAGTATTATTTTTCTTAAAGAACGATGTTAGGTGTTTCATAATTAGAAAAATTGTTATTATTTATCTACAAACTATTTTTTTATAAACCATATTATAATTATAGTATTTGAAATTTGGAAGTAGAGAAATAAGAACTGGTTCATAATATGCTACCAATTTAATATTCTTGTACTAAATGCATTTTTACTCTCTTTGGCGTATTTAATTAACTATCATTACTATAAATTAAAATGTTTCTTAAAGTATGTTTTGTGTAAAATACAATCCTGTAAGATGCTGCATAGTCTGGTTACCATAGCAACTCAGATGCTGATCTTCGCCAACTTATACTTACATAAGTAGTGAGTTATTACATCCCTCGCAGCTGTAACAGAAACACAAACATTTTACTTACAACGAACAATGAAAACATTTAGAATACCAAAGAAGCAAGGTCAAAAATCACTCGTGTTTGTAATTTCATTATATGCATTTAGCTTGAGCCAACAAACACCTGTAGCCTGTAGATCTGCGAGTCTGTAGGTACACTTCTTATTAGTTGTGAATTTAAATAGATTCAATTACTCATCACGGAAACAGATTCATGGTTTGACATTTAAACATTTATTAGTAATTCAAGTTTAAGATGAGTATTATTTTTCATTAAATGTTTGTCAATATATATTTTCGTCTTGAATATAACCAGTTATCGGTTTTCAAAAAAGCTGTTCAACTTTCGGTTCTAGGATTTCTTAAATAACAAGCAATTAAATTTAAAAAATCGTTCCAGTTTTGGGCTAAATAAATAATTTCTTTAAAAAAATTAAAAACTGGACTAAACTATAGAAAATACAACAATGTTCATTCATATTTAATGGAATTTGACAAAAAAAACTTTAAATCGTTCCGAACCGGTTCACAACCATCAGTTCTGCTCCGTTTATAGTTCCGGTTCGTTCCGGTTGTAAGTTAAAATATAAAGTATTTGTTAAAGAAAATTTTAGTTAGTTTTTAGAAATAGTACAATACAAGTTTTCTTGGAAATTTGTGATCGCATATGCGCCTAACTTTCTGTAATAATAGACCACTGTAAAAACAGAACGATGTGCATGGTAGTCTATACTAATATTACGCAATCATGATTGAATAACTTGATATCATAAAATGTGCACTTTGTTTATCTGCCATAGAAAATTGCAGTGACATTGGCCGTAGCGAGTAACGGAAATAAAATAAAAGGAAGTCATAGCGGGCGTCGTCCGGCGTCATAGCAACCGTCGAGACGCCCTGGCTATCAGCCAAGAGTTATTTCAAAACATTCCTTACCTTCACACAACCAGCCAAGATTAGCATCACACCAAGTTCATTGATCGTTGCGGAAAGTTATAATTCACATCTTACATTCATATCTATATTTTTAATACATTTATACAGATACACATCAATAGTACATACAAAATATACAAAATTTCATATTTGTTATGTGATGCTATCACAGTTTCAGCAAGTGTTCAGTCAGTGTTAGGGCTGCGTGGAGGTGGAGGGGGCCGTGGGCAGCGGCCGCGACGCCATGTACGCCGGGCTTGGCGTGCGCGCCTGTAACTCTTCATTTATCTCATTCTGCCGATCCTCTTTATGTCGAGCTGGCAGCTCGGAATACAGGTGAACCTCTGCATCGGTCGGTTCCGAATATTCAGCCGCTAACGTTGTTCCGTTTGTTGTATTTAACCCAAAACGTTCTTCTATCAGCCGCAGAAAACTAAACGGTCCCGCAGTATCTGTCTTGTTGTCATTGTTAGCTGTGCTTGAGTTAGCTGTAGCGCCCAACTCTTCATAAAGATGCGTCTCTTCGTCATGTCGATTGTTGTTTGTGTAACTATCTTCTATTATAAAATGATCATACAGTCTTTCAATCATCTCGCGTGCTTCGTGATACGACGTGGGGTCTTCCAATTTATCCCGCAACATTTGTAGCAGATCTTGTGTAAGTTCTTCTGGCATATCTTCAGCAGTGTTTTGTTGAGGAGGAACCATGTCCTCAACTTCTGTGCTGCTTTGTTCTTGCGTACGGTAATGCACACAATATCCCTTTCGTTTTAGCCATAAGCCACCGTGAACTAATAAAATGATAGCTGTTCCGACTACAGCTATTACAAGCACCAAGCCTAGCACTAAGCCTAACACTAACCCACCACTATCATCATCAACTACTAATCCAGCTTCACTTCCGACATTAGCGTCTGCTAGGAAAGTTTTACACTGTATCACGGAGCCATCGTCGCCACAGTACGAGTCAGTAAAGTTTCTAATGAGCATATTGGTGTCGTTGAGTTCGTAGCACTGGGCCATGATGAGGTCGATGGAACAGAGGTTGTACAGCGCCACGCTGTCGCTGCAGTTGTCGCCCACCAGCTCTTGCAGCCAGCGCCGGATGTCGCAGTGGCACGGATGACCGAACTGGTTGTTGTAGATGCGCGGGTGAGGGGCGGTGCCGAGGGCCAGTAGGGCCCCACTGTCTGACACGCGGACCAAGTTGTTACTGAAGCTCAAATCACCAGAGTTGTCTACGGATTCCAACAAGTCTAATGCTTTCAAAGAGACTTTCCCAAATATGTTGTTGTCTATGGAAACGCGGCTCCAATCTCGAATTGTCAAACCTCCAGTTCTGAACGCTTCCACTATATTGTGTTGAAAAATCAGCCGCGCTACTATTGCGTTTACTGCTCCAGCACTTAAAGTTGTTATACTAAAAAATAATATGATTAATAAAATACCTCGGTTCTGTATGGATTCTTACTTAGAATATTGTACAGTGAAATTCGCTACAGCAGCTAAGAGCGCATTACTATCCACATGGTGCAGTTTACACCTGGTGAACACCAGGTTATCCAGTTGAGTTCTTTCTGAGAACGCGCTGCCTCTGACCCGGTGAAGAGAACTGTTGACGACGAGCACCGCAGCGATGGTGTTACCACTGAAGGCTCCTCCGGCTACTTCTCGAACCTCGGATTCTTCTAGAGACACTTCCGCCAAAGATGATTTGAACACGTCCCTTCCTAATGAAGGAATCATTACTCGTAGAAAACGAATCTGCAAATATTCATCATTAATACTTTGTTTTTATACAAGACAAAAGAAAAATGTTCATTCACAAGCGACGAAGGAGCGATTTTTTTTTCTCGAGTCGATACATTTTATATAAAATGTGTATAAAATTATATTTTCTTCTAAGTTCGCGCTTAAAAGTGAAAAAACCGTTACACGAAATCTGTAATGGTAATGTTTCTAACCCAATAATAGTCAAAATCTTATTATACATTATTTGTACCACGTCAGCGACAATTAAAAACTTTTACATGGCTCATTTTGCACATGTTTTCTGCATAAATTTCGGATAAATGAATGATTCTATAGATATATTTATGCCTATTGCTTGTTCCTATTTGTAAAAATTTATGCAGATATAGTGCATGATAGAAATGACTGTGGAAACGGTTTCAAGCGCGACCTTGCGGTTAAACATTAGCTATGAAGAAAATAAAACTTTTAATAAAATTGATATTATAAAACTTACAGTGGTGACGGCTCCATGATGGCCCAAATCTCTGTTATCCAATGTAAAAGCCTCTTCAGAAAGCTCTAATCTGGGTATTTCAACAAATTGTGCCTCTTGGAGAAAACCAAAACATTTCCTTTGCACTGTGACATACGAGCACCGAGTGACGTATAAACTTAGCGGACCTCGCATGTCCCTGAAGGCGTCGGAGTCGAGGTGTAGAGAGTCGCAGTTTTGCACTTGAAGAAGAACTGACGCGCCACCGGCGCCTTGGAATGCGTGGCGTCGCACATGAAGCGTTCCCAGCGAAACTACTAACACTCGCTGGAGATTCTGCAGATTGCTGAACGCACCGCCATACAAACTCAGTCCGCCGCCACTTCCAGAGCCGGATACACTTAGTTCCAGCGTTTTCACGGGGATCATGCCACCGGACACTTCCAGACTCTGCACAAACATTACTTTATTATACATCAAATCTGATCCAGACATATTCGGGAGCACACAATTTAGACAAATATAGTTTTGTCAAAGTGTAGTTTGGCCAAAAATAATTAAGCCAAAGTGTATTTTAGTCAAACTGTAATTTGTTCAACTGGAATTTTGTCAAACCGTAAATATGCCAACCCGTTATTTAGCCAAACTGTATTCTAGACAAACTGTAATTTCACTTTCCGTAATTTGACCAAACCGCAACTTCGACTAATATTATTTTGTAGCCAAAACGCAACTATACCTAACTGGAATAATTCAACTCGGAATTTATCCAACACGTATTTTTGTCAAATCGCAGATATTCATAACCGTGATCTTGCCAACCGTATTTTACTCAAATCGTAATCTTCCCAACTCTATATAAAGACATACAGTTGGGCAGATTACGATTTGAGTAAAATGCGTTTGGCAAGATTACGGTTATGCATAACTGCGATTTGACAAAAATACGTTTTGAATAAATTCCGTTTTGGATTATTATATGTGAAATTACAGTTTGTCCAGAATACAGTTTGGCCAAATTACGGGTTGGCATATTTACGGTTTGACAAAATTCCAGTTGAACAAATTACAGTTTGACTAAAATACAGTTTGGCTTCATTACTTTTGGTCAAACTACGTTTTGACAAAACTATATTTGTCTAAATAAGCGGACGCCACATATTCATATTTGCGACTAGAATAACAGAATCATTTCCTAAAGAATTTACGTGCAACAATATTCGGTAAAACGTGTCTATTTATAGGCAAATTTAATTCGTTTATGCTCACAAAATTTAAGAACAAGAAAAGTCGTAAAGGTAAAACAGTTATAACGATTTATTTATGCTGCAGAAATATGAATAAGGAATAAGAATTATGCATAAACCGACTCATATGAGATAACTGTTTAAATTTTAAAACTATTCTTATTCTTTATAATAATAACGCATAGCAATTGCTAAACCCTTATGGATCAATTATTAAAAACGCCAAAATGAAATTTTATTAATCAAGTAAAAACCAGGGACTCGAACCGAACCGGAACAGAAACGAAACCTGGAACGAAGCGCTGATACTTAAGTAAACCCGGAATCAAACCTGAAAATATTTTTATAAACATATAACCCGAACAGAACCGATGGTTATAAATCGGTTCGGAACGGATTAAAGCATTAACAAATTTGTTTTTACTATCGAACATTCAGTTTCGTTTTGACGTTTACCGCCCTTATTTGTGGACATCTGTCCGTGTTAAGTTGATTTATGAATTGATTTTCCCACGCACAGTGGGGAGTGACAGTTTTTCTTTCGTTCGTAGGTACAGCGAGCAAGTATCTTTATTAAATGAAACAGTTCACGCCGTGTTGACCTTTCACATGCAATGTGTGATGTTCTTAGTTAATACTAACATCACAAGAGCCGGAAACGATTACCATCATCACTACATGATGATGTGGGCCCGTCAGCGCGATAGGGGAGAAATACATTCATTCATTAGATGAGGGTGAATTTTTTATATTTTTTGTGCCACCTAATTTGAGCTGAATATTATTGGGAAGCAACAATTAATTACCTCTCGTCTCATATTCTATAAGAGTCAAAATTTTCGAGTATTAGTTTTTGGTGAATAAGCACGTTTCAGGGTCTCTAGAATACGAATTTAATATTTTCACGGTGATGTCTATGTGTGTACGATTTTTCGTCCACGATAACTCAAAAAGTATCAAATCTTTACTACAAAAAATTCATATTTATGATTTTAACAAGAATCTTAATAACGGATAAGATTCTGGTAAAAATCCGCCAACCGGAAGTGTACTTACTTGAAGCTTGATATAGTTTTCCTTAAATAACTTGATATATAACTTATATATGCCAAATTTTGCAATTAAATATAAGAAAATATACCTAATTATTTATGGATACATATAATTATTTTAAGAATTTTTATAGTACAATTAATATTCCAGTTTTTGAAATTTCAGTATCTTGTAGTCCATAATAATATGAAATTTGTTTCTACACAAAATTTGAATTATTATGACGACAGGGACACTCTTTAACATAAAACTATTAAATTTTATATGTAAGTAATAATTTATTAGATTAGTAGAATGTAGAATGAGCGAGAGATAATGTGCTGGCCACAACAGATATATAAATGTTAGTAAGTTTGACTGATTCATATTCGTGTGATTCTGTCTCTTCGTGAAGGGGTCAAGTTAGGGTCATCAGCTGAGTGCCGTGGGCGCGTCCCTGTCCAACATAACACGCATATGTCATTCATTCTTGTTTACCAGCCAACTAGATAATCAGGTGGTACACGTCCATATATTTAGCACTTCGTGACTAGTACTGATACCACTAGCGTTGGAAATTCAACAATAATTAGTAAATGCAATGTATTCTATACAACCTACGCGTTCAATTCAACACTTAGCCCGTGATAATAATGTGCTACATCCTTCATGGCGTTGAGATAGACAGGAAATTTTTAAGAATGATTATCAATTTATGTATGCATTGACAGAAGTGGAAGCTATCAAAATGTACTTCAATTTCATTTACACCACTCGAAAACTTCGTCAAGAATATTGTACTATATCGTTATTTTTTATTTATCTACATTCAGCATCTGTTATAGGGGAAGAAACCAAGGGTGATGTGTTTTGTCTGGTTTAAAGGCAAAATAAACATTTCTAATTTTAAACCTTTGTTCATCATAACAATTCCCATACGAAAACATCATAATTGACCACACCTACTCAATATAAATGAACAACGAGATGATCTCATCAAAATAATAATAATCAAAACTTCTTCTAAGAAATGTCTGGAGAAAATCCCGAGTTAAAGAAGTTCCATTCATCACGCGCAGGTAGCACAGGTAGAAAGCAAGATACGGCAACTCTGCACAACCTGTTTTCAGATAACTTCATAAAAAAAATCCCACGTCTCATATGATTGTCAGGTCAGTCGCAACTTTACCTGTACCGATAAACGATTTCCTTATTTGGTTTCAAGGTTTGCTGATTAACAGAAACATAAAAGAAAACAGGTCAGAATAGTAAAAAGTTATCATGCTGATTTATGACATGTATTGGGAATCTAGAAGTTTGTAGACGGCTAAGTGATGAAGCGAACGTCTGTTTTACGTCACATGATGTTTTTATATGCACACATGTTACACACACAACATATGCACCTTACATGATGCTATTTAATAATTCCAAACCCCGTGGAATTATCGTAAACGACGATGGACATATCCGGCATGGCATGTTGTACAGTACAAATACCTGCTGTGTGCGATGCTTGTTTATTTCCATCTGATTTAATAAATTCCGGAAGTTTATAAACGCACCGCATCCGGTTAAAAAGAACTTAATTGAACCCCTTATGTTTTGTTTATGTTTACATAATAACTTGTTCTTTGAATCTCATCGCACCAATTTAGGACAATAACTATATTATTTATTCTATGAGTAATTATATAGTAGTTAGGAGTATCTTTGTAGGCGTTTTATTATTATTTAAAGGTAAAATTGGGTTTGCTAATGTTGCATATAAATCTAAATAACAATTTATTGAACATAAGTATGGTTGAATTAACCGTACTATAAAATAACCTTGAACAAATCAACAGTCACGTTCTTCTAAACTTAATCATGCTCTATTTATCTCTAAAACTATCCTAATCACCGCGAAAATAATATAGAAATAATATTCGAACTGTTGTATGTATTGTTAGTGAACTTAATTTAAATATTCATTGAAAATAATAGTAAACTAAAATTTTATGTCTCAAAATAGCATCAAAGTGTTCGGAATATAAAGAGATACTTCGTTAAATACATGTGTCACACCGCCCACGAACATTGTTGTTTTTAATTACGTTTAATTACCAATTTCTTTTAATGAAGTTAAGCGCCTGGTGTAAAAAGTTTCATTTTTCTAAACGAAAAGACTGAAAAGTAGCAAGAAAATGCCAATAACAGTTAACACCCATTAATAAAATGGTCGTATTTAAATGTCAATGGGGTCAGAAAATGTCAGTTTGCAATTTTAATTATTTGTATTTATTTGACGAAGATAAGTACGTAATTATCTACTCGGAATAAGCAAATATACACTGGCGGAAAAAAAAAATGAAACACTTTGAAATTCGTGAAATTTCGACCATTTTCAAACCGCTATAACTCGGCGTATTTTCAATCGATTTCGATGAATCTTTGTGGACGAAAAACATTGAAGTGTCTACTTTAAAGTCATGCCTGCGAATTTTAGCGCAACCCCTTCCGCCCCCCTCCAGCACCCCGGTGAAAAATAATAAATTTTAATTTTAAAAATGTCCAACTTTGACGATGTCTATGGACTTTAAAAAATTTTTTTGACTTGATCCATCAAAAGGGCACTAAAATTCACTCAATTCCCTGTGCAGGACTCAAAGAACGAAGTTCCTACGATCATTTGGAACAAAGTTATGAATTTTTTTAAAAAAAGGGCATTTTTTGGTTTTTTGCACATAACTCAGCGACTTTTCAACCAAATTAGACGATTCTTTCGGGGAAAAACCAAATTGTGGGTGTACTTTAAGGGGATAATCTCAGATTAGGATGATCTTTTTTCGTACCCTTTAAAACCCGAACAAAAAAACACGTTTTTTCGCAAAAAAACGTCTAACTTTGGCGATGTGTACCGAGTTGTAAAAAAATTTGTCGGTTCGATCCACAGAAAAGGCATTGAAACTTGTTCAATTACCTGTGCTGGGCTCAAAAAACGAAGTTCCTAAGACGATTTGGCACAAAGTTATGGCCGTTTGAAAAAAAGTGCATTTTTTTATTTTTTGACTCATAAGTCGGAAGTTTTTCGGCGAAATTGTTTGTTTTTTTCACGAATGAAATTTTCCTTCAAAATTTCTAATTTTTTCGACAATTTGAGTTACACAAAATTTTCAATTTTATTTTTAAATTTTCTCGATATTACAGGTTTGCTTATGCCCATGGCATGAAGCACGGTGCTCGAAGTGGCATTTTGCTTCGTATAAAGCTGTCAAAAGGATGTTACACCGGTATAGCAAAATGCCATACGAAAATTTGTATATTGCTTATTGCTATGTTCACTTCGTACTTTGAAGGTTTTTGAAAATTATTTTTGACAGCTGAGAATTAAAATCCATTAATTCTTTGTGGTAATTAAATCAATAATTAGTTTATTAAAGGGTTATATTCTTATTATAATTACTACTAATTATTGATTTAATTAACACAAAGAATTGATGAATTTTAATTCTCAGCTGTCAAAAATAATTTTCAAAAACCTTCAAAGTACGAAGTGAACATAGCAATAAGCAATATACAAATTTTCGTATGGCATTTTGCTATACCGGTGTAACATCCTTTTGACAGCTTTATACGAAGCAAAATGCCACATCGAGCACCGTGCTTCATGCCATGGGCATAAGCAAACCTGTAATATCGAGAAAATTTAAAAATAAAATTGAAAATTTTGTGTAACTCAAATTGTCGAAAAAATTAGAAATTTTGAAGGAAAATTTCATTCGTGAAAAAAACAAACAATTTCGCCGAAAAACTTCCGACTTATGAGTCAAAAAATAAAAAAATGCACTTTTTTTCAAACGGCCATAACTTTGTGCCAAATCGTCTTAGGAACTTCGTTTTTTGAGCCCAGCACAGGTAATTGAACAAGTTTCAATGCCTTTTCTGTGGATCGAACCGACAAATTTTTTTACAACTCGGTACACATCGCCAAAGTTAGACGTTTTTTTGCGAAAAAACGTGTTTTTTTGTTCGGGTTTTAAAGGGTACGAAAAAAGATCATCCTAATCTGAGATTATCCCCTTAAAGTACACCCACAATTTGGTTTTTCCCCGAAAGAATCGTCTAATTTGGTTGAAAAGTCGCTGAGTTATGTGCAAAAACCCAAAAAATGCCCTTTTTTTAAAAAAATTCATAACTTTGTTCCAAATGATCGTAGGAACTTCGTTCTTTGAGTCCTGCACAGGGAATTGAGTGAATTTTAGTGCCCTTTTGATGGATCAAGTCAAAAAAAATTTTTAAAGTCCATAGACATCGTCAAAGTTGGACATTTTTAAAATTAAAATTAATTATTTTTCACCGGGGTGCTGGAGGGGGGCGGAAGAGGTTGCGCTAAAATTCGCAGGCATGACTTTAAAGTAGACACTTCAAAGTTTTTCGTCCACAAAGATTCATCGAAATCGATTGAAAATACGCCGAGTTATAGTGGTTTGAAAATGGTCGAAATTTCACGAATTTCAAAGTGTTTCATTTTTTTTTTCCGCCAGTATATCTATACAATGCCTAGCTGTTATTTGTTATTTGATCACGTTATGCTTCAGTAACAATAATTTAATCATTTATCTAAGTATCAATTTCATGAGACAATGAATGATACGACCACGTTTAAGTAAATTTAACTGAGTGATTCATCACTTCTTTAACTAGGAAGGGGTGAAAGTTTAAAGCTGTAGATGGGCGATATTTGATGAAAGTTGGTGATAAGATGCAGACCATGTGATTTTGTCTATTTTTGATAAGCGTTCCACAGATTTGAACAAACTGAACAAAGCTCTCTGTGGTTAATTTTAGAAGCTGCATTCTCTGGACATCCGCTCTGTAGCATCGCGCGTCTCATGCATGATAACGTGTCCGTATTATCTCGTTTTTATTTGTTTATATTATTTTCTTAATTCAGTGAAAACATACAACGTAATGATTATTATTGAATTCTATAGAAAACATGAAATCATTTAAAACTATTCATTATCTAGTCTGTACTTATTATAACTGTACACTGTAACACGTATCTAAACAGATTACTTTGTTTCCGTTGAAAAGATTCATAATCTAAGGAATGTCATTGTTGAAAATATGCCCCATTACTTGATTTATACAGTATTAGGGTGTGTTGTAATTTTTAGATGATTTCAGAATAATGGTAAATAGTAATTTGGACAAAATCCAAGTTACTGGAATAGGTGTGAGTCACAGTCACATATTATCTTTGTGTATCACAAATAAATGATATAGTCTTACTTGATTGTTATCGAGGGTACAATTGACAATTTGCCAGTATTTGTGTTGAGTGGTACAGTTGCAGCCCCTGACGTCGCAGATGGATAGGGGGGTTGTGGGGCCCTGGGGGGCGGCGGCGGCCAGCGCCAACCACCAGCACAGCCACCTGAACACTCCGGCCATCCCACAAGCACATTGTCAAACTACAGCAATCACAACAGTAACATCACACATCACCACAACACAACACAACACAACCGTACCGCTGCTCAGCCACACACAGACTGAGCGTTGAGAGCGCTGAGCTGAGCGTGCGACGTTGCCACACATTCATTCTGTCTATGTTATGTTACAGTGTTCAATCCAATGAGCGACTGTTCCTTCGCGACTTCGTGGGCTGCGTGGCCGGCACGTCCGGCGGCCGCCTGGCCCAGTGGCTGCAGCCGCAGCCCCGCGTCGACCCTACACGCACACAACTGCTCTACAACCGAGATGAACTCCGCGCCGGTTGGCCTGCCATTGTTACAGTACTCACACGTGACCAGTACGGCGATGTTGTCCACGCAGCCAATCTTCAAGTTCACGTGCAGGCGCTGCCCATTGACAAGAGCGAATGTGAGGTCGGCGCCGGCAGGAAGATGCGCCGTCTCTCACAACCTGATCCGCTTACATTCGGAGGATTGCCGTGTCCACCGCTACACATACCGTACGAGCCAACTGTTCGAGACAAGATGTGCTTCCACTCGGTCACACTGATGAAGTCGTTCCAGGCTTACAGCTTCGAGGAACTGCGATACGCAGCGCCACCGCCGCACCGTTCCAGTGAAAATATGCTAGTGCGTCCTAACCAGGACGGTACCTACAGCGCTACCTGGACGCCGCAATCCACTGGCTGCTACACCATTCAGGTCATCATCGACGGCTACACCATGGAAGAAGCGCATCGGGTGGAAGTGCGAGAGCCGCCTCAAGGTCTCACTCCACCAACACAACATCTAGCACGTCGGCCACCTGCACAGCCAAACAAACTACGCAAGTTTGTGACTCGCAACAGCGCTGGCCTGCGCGTCCGAGCGCATCCCTCGCTGCAAAGCGAGCAACTAGGCATCGTCCACGTCAACGGAACCATCGCTTTCATCGATGAAATCCACAATGACGACGGTGTCTGGTTGCGTCTCTCGCTAGATACAATCAAACAGTATTGCACAGCTGTTGTGCCGGAGGCTTGGTGTCTACAATATAATCAGCATCTGGGCAAAACACTCCTTCTGCCCGTGGACGAGCCCAAGTCCATCCTGGACCAAGTCATCACGGAGACAATTCTACGTAAGTTACCAGGGCTGCAACATGAGCTAGGGGCTCGAATCACGGCATACCAAGTGATCAAGTGCGGTGCGTCGGGACACAACGTGCGCGCTCGCCCGTCGCTGAAAGCCCCACCCGTGGGCATGCTAGTGCTGGGCAATCGCATTACAGTCACCGAGTACACCGTCAATCAAGATGGCTGCTGGGTGCTGTTGGATCAAGCCACCAGGGACAAGTACTGCTTCCAGCACGAGGGCGAGGCGTGGTCACTGGCCATGGGCCACAACAACGTGCTGTACCTCGGCACCACCACCACTGATGTGGACAACGTTGAGCCACATCTGTCTGCCGACACCAACAAGAGGGGCTTCGACTTTACCAGCACCGCATTGACTAAGAATGAGAGTCCGTTCATGTTTGCAGGAGCTGGTACCAGTTGTTCAGGTGCGGACACTACCAGCACGAATCCATTTGTGTTTGGCGATACAGAGAGACAGAAGTTGCCGGAATTGGCGGGTGTTTGTGTGAAGGATCTAGTAAAGGCATTGGGCGAATCACGTACAAATGGTAATGGAGCTACACCGCCTGACACGCCACGTCGCTCTGCTAGTCCACGTTCTCTGTCACATTCACAGCGGTCATCTAGTCCGGTAGCGATACCTCCAGGTAATATTATTATATGATGTCATGTTGTCACTAACTCTGTCTCTGCTTGTGTGTGATGTTATGTATGGTTAGCAATGGCTCGTGTCGCTGTGCCGCAACCGCCAGCCACTGCTGTCACTGCGTCCGCAGCCGTGACAGGTAATTCTCTCTCTATCAGTCACACTATATCTCTGCACTATATCTAACTTTTTCATTTCAAATTTACATTTTAATGGGCTCATCAACCATAATCAAATTATGGCAATTTTGTATTAAAAATAGGAATTAAATACTAAATAATTATATTTAGTAAAAAAAATTATTACAAATTTATTTTGTTCAGAGATATAAGGTTTATAAAATTTATTATTTGTATTAGCTTAAAAATAAATCTTCTCATTGGCTAAACATTGTTTTCCCGCTGTCTAACATTCATTCAGGAGGGCAACATACAAATAGTCAGTTTAATCATGTAGAATTTAACTGATGATTTTAGTGATTTTAGTCCAACAACACAAGCTCATCAGCGCTATATTAAAATAAACTGGTTGAGTGCCATTACTTAATACCGATGACGTCACAAATGAATGGTGGGATTCCGTTCAAATCTGTAGTTGCTACAGGTCTATAAAACTGTAAATATTAAACAAAATCGCAATGAAATTTATAAGCAAAAGAACATTTTTATATTTGTCAACAAATATTGATGTGATTTTGTTCAATATTTAAAGATTTACAAATTTGTAAAACTTACAGATTTGAACGGATTTGAACTTTAAAAAATCATATCTGCCTTAATAATGATAATTTTCAAACCGGATTTACACTGATCGAAATATATTGTTATGAAATTACATAATAAAAATTTAAAAAGAAATGGTTGTTGAGCCCAAAATAATTGTTGTATGTTTATTTCGCTTCATTATGAACAGCATCACGACAAGATTTAGACACCAACCACACACACATATACACAGACACAAATAAAAATGTAATGAATGAAATTTACAAATGGTCATTGTATATAGGTGGACGAAGTGGAGTGAACTTAGTTGCTGACAGTACGAGCAGCAGTCCTCAAGCGTACGGTTCGTCACGAAGTGTAGGAGTTTCACCGCTGGTTGGTGGAGAAGCATCAGGACGACGCGGGTCCACGCAGTCAGACACGAGCGCCTTGGTGTCGAGTCTCACACGCGACCTGACGCCCAGCCCCAGTCCCAGCTCCACGTCCTCTCTGGAGCACAGTCCACGTCGCCTCGCCGCCACCGCCACACAAACATCCCCAGAGTCACTGCGTAGTCACTTCAGTATCGGTGCTGCTGGTCTCAAAGACGAACGTGCTTCTTCACCTAAACTAGCTCGCCGCACAGTCGCCAAACCACGTCCTAAACGGGCCATCTCCCCTGCAAAACCTACAACATCCAAACTACAAGTTCCAACAGCGACGACCACGTCTAACGTCACTGAACCTGTCAAACAAGCCGTCAGCCCGTCGCTTGCAGAGAGCCTGCGAGCCGTGTTCGCAGCCTTTCTCTGGCACGAGGGTATCGTCCACGATGCCATGGCCTGCGCTTCTTTCCTGAAGTTTCATCCTACACTACCTAAGAAAGGCGCACTGGTGGTCACAAGGCATCCTGCAACCACAGCCGCTGAACCAGCTGCTGATAAACGCAGAGCAGAGTTGAGTAAAGAGGAACGCGCTAGACAACGACACAGCGTTGAAGTTGGCAGCTACTTGCACTTGCAACCCGCCACCCTTGAGACTCTTACCCGCTCTGCCGCCAACGCCAATGCCAACCGCAGCAGAGCCAAGAAACACACTCCAGCCATCAGCGAACACCAAGTTCTGCCAGACAGTAACACTACACAGTACCACACCGTCACTGTTCTACCGCCGGCACTCAAATCACTTGTATGCCTTTGGGAAGAACTGGCCGCCAATTGTATTCAAGCAATTAATACTACACATCAACAAACCACTGCTGCCGCTGCAGCCTCCACTGTCATCACCTTGCACAGCCCCAACAAAACAAAGAAACTAGACACGTTGCAAACCAAGAACGATGCCAAAGATAAAAACGCCACAATAGAGAAAGAAAGTAAGAAAAGTAGCAGGAAGAAGAAAGAATGGAAGCCAATGAGTCGTGCTGGCTATTTAGAAGAATTGGCTCTAGCGGGCTTTGTCCAAGGAGGAGCAGGGGCTCACGGTGATACCACGTGTGAGCTGTGTGGTGAAGCGTTCCCACATCCTGTCACGTATCACATGAGAACCGCACATCCAGGCTGTGGAGCGCACGCCGGTGGAAAAGGCTACAGCAACACTGGACAACTATGTGTAGGTTGGGCAGGGAACTGCGGCGATGGTGGTGTAGCTGGCAACTCCTGGTATTTGGTATGTGATACATGCCGAGATAAATATATGCGTGCTGGGCGGCATACACAACGTCATCACGGCAATCGTAGTCGTTTGGGTCGAGCACCCTCCACCTCGGCCTCCACCAGCAAGAAACAAGCAAAACCGATCACATCTCAAATAGCTTCACCCACCACAAGCATCACGGGCAGCACAGACGCACACCTAGTCATGAAGAACAATGCCATGTTCCTATTAGAGTTAGCAAGTGCTGCACACGCTGCACCCCACCAGCTGCACAGTCGTCGCCCCTCCATGCCTGCCGTGCACGAGAATCAATCACCGCCTGAGACCAGCGGACCGTGGGGCCCCCCACCGCCTTTCCAATGTTTGCGCACACTGGGGGCCTCTGCTTGCTACGAGGAGGTGCTGCGTCGTCAAAGCTTCACTAACACGTCACTACCCGGCACTAGTAGCACCGGTGCAGGACAGCGGCCCCTGTCAGAGGTATCGCTCTCAGATAATGAAACAGAGACTACTCGTGGTCTTCGCTTTCATCGCTCTGTGTCCATGGGGACGAACGGTGTTCCATGGGCACGGGCTGGACAAGCACAGGATGGCCGTGTGATTATGTTGCGTAAAAGAAACAACAGCAGCAGTGAGACGAGCAGCGACACTGGCTCCTCGTTATTATGTAATCCATCAGCAGCGTTACAGAAACTCATTCCCAACATGGACACGTCAGCCATCGTGAGCAGCGGGGAAGTAGCGTTGTCTCTACTGCACAGGCCCGTGATGGCGTTCGTGTTGCAACAACACGACCTGGAGGCACTGCAGGTAGCGATGCGACAAGCACTACGCAAAGCAATGTGTCGTGTGTACGCTATGCAGGCGCTCAACTGGTTGCTGCGCTCAGTCACACAGCCTGTCTGTCTTCACGATTTACTCTGGTGGTTTGTTACTTCACTCGCACCAGGCGAAATGGACTTGGAAGCAGAGGACGAAGTGAACAAAGTAGTTGTGGTCCGAGTTCGTCCTGGAGACCAGGATCAAGAGCTGAACGTATGTGAACATCCATTGACTGACATCAGTATCGCAGGCGATGCTGTGCATCCGCTTCCTGCGACGTTCCACGCGTTGTTACAAACCGTTGCTGATCTTATGGTACTGTTACCTATAGGTTCAGCTTTGCAGACGCAAGCTGTGCGCTGCTGGGGATTACGCTTTACACCTGCTGACCATTCATTTCTACATCGGTCACAAGTCTTCTCCAATATTAGTAAGATTCTGTCACGCAGTGAAGAACTTGATGATTGCACATCAATGCATGAAAGTCACACAAGTCATGTGCCTCTAGCTACAGCTATCGTTGAATCTTTACATGACTTGACACCGGCAGTTGACATAAAGGCATCGAGTCGACAGGCAATGATTGCAAGTCTCACTGATGGCTCCACTGAAACGTTCTGGGAATCAGGCGATGAGGACCGCAACAAAACCAAGAGTCTCACTATCACGTGTGCTCAACATCACCGCCCCACACTTATCTCATTGCACGTTGACAATTGTAGAGACTTGGCGAACAAAGTGTCCAACATTTCGTTTTGTTCGGGAACGAATCCCGATGAATTAACTAAGATTCGCACTGTAGAGGTAGAATCACGTTTACTAGGCGGCTGGGTCAACTGCCCACTGTTGGTTCCAGAACACGGAGTCATAAGAGTAGAACTGAAAGGTCCCGACAACTCACTACGTGTGAGGCAAGTACGTATATTAGGTGAGACCCGAGGTGAAACACTGCGTAGTGCCTCAAATACCGTCAGCACTGCTGCCACCATACAACAGCGAAACTGCGAGGCCGAGACACTGCGCGTCTTCCGACTCATCACTTCACAAGTGTTTGGTAAACTTATCCTCGGCGATAATGTAAACCAGCAACAAGAAATCGTTTCCATTATTGAACCTGATAGTAACGACTTACGGGAACATATGGTGGGCATACTCTTTAGTCGTTCCAAACTCACACATCTACAGAAACAAGTCATCGTACATATCGTTCAAGCTATACGTAAAGAGGCACAACGAGTTCGCGAAGAATGGGAGGCCACAGTAAATAATACTAACACAAATATCTCACCAATATCAGAGACTCCCACTGCAAGAACAACTGATACATATTGTTTCGAAATGTTGTCCATGGTTCTTGCATTGTCAGGCAGCGCAGTGGGCCGTGCCTACCTAAGTCACCAACATGGCTTGCTTGCTGACTTACTAAATCTTCTTCATACGGGCAGTGCACGTGTACAGCGCCAGGTGACTGCTTTGTTGCGTCGCATGCTACCAGAGATCCCGCCTATCGCCCTAGCACAAGTCACGCAGGTCTCACATCTCCCGCCAAGTGATTTCAGCATCGTCACCGCTGCCAACAACACCGAGGAGGAGTTTGATGTACATCGTGTTGGTATCTTAGACGTGTTTCTTAGCATCATTGCCAAAGCTCTGAGTGTACAAGTGAAAGTGAAGGCAAAGGACGGACACGGTGCAGTGAAGAACATGAGCACTGTCACGCTAGCGACATCGTTACAAGTGATCGGCGCTGGAGGATCCCGCTGGTGGCTGCGTGGAGGGGCGCAGCGTCAACTCGCAGAAGTCATCATCCAGTTATTGAAAGACATGGCAGCGGGTAGATTGTCAGATGCTTGGGCAGCAGTGACACAGGGTGCTGTTGCCGAGAACATTTTAAATCTGACACGTTTAACAGACGAACAGCGTGCACCACACGCATGCCTGCACACAGCCACATTGTGGCTCGCACTTGCCTCATTATGTGTCCTAGAGCGGACACATGTAGAGCAGTTGTCTTCGGGACAATGGACTGGTGCCGGAGCAGGTGATGCCCCACGTCCAACGTGCTCTAACCATGACGACGGTGAAACAGGCGCCATCATACAGTGCAGTGTGTGCGGCACGTTGTGTGCTGATTGCGACCGCTTTCTACATTTACATCGCCGTACCAGACATCATCAAAGACAAGTATGCAAAGAGGAGGAGGAAGCTATTAAAGTAGAATTACATGAGGGATGCGGTCGCACTAAATTGTTCTGGCTACTCGCATTAGCTGATGCTCGAACATTAAAAGCACTGGTAGAGTTTCGTGAAGGTGCACCACGCGCTATCGCTGTTGCAGCTAGTGGTACATGCCGCTTTTGCGGTGCCACAGGCTCGTCGGGTCTCCTGGCTATCGGCAACGTGTGTGCCGATCACGAGTGTCAAGAGTATGCGCGTACAGCATGCAGCAAAGTGCACCTGTGTGGACACATATGCGGTGGCGTAGTGGGCGAGAGCACCTGCTTACCGTGTTTGCATGGCTGCGATCCAATGGATACACTACGCCAGGATGCGGACGACATGTGCATGATTTGCTTCACAGAAGCACTGGCAGCAGCACCTGCTCTGCAACTCTCCTGTGGTCACGTGTTCCACCTGCACTGTTGTCGCGCGGTACTGTTAAAACGTTGGGCCGGGCCACGCATCACCTTCGCCTTTACTTTATGTCCCATTTGTAAAGCGGACATCGAACATTCCATGCTGCAGGAGCTGTTGGCCCCGGTGCACGAGCTTATCGCTGATGTAAGACGCAAGGCTCTGATGCGACTCGAATACGAAGGCTTGCACACGTCCGATGTTGTGATAGCAATGGGTTCAAGATGGCATGGGGATCCCGCTGGCTATGCTATGGATCGATACGCGTATTATGTGTGCTACAAGTGCGGCAAAGCCTATTATGGCGGCGAAGCACGTTGCGATGCGGAACTGGCTGAGCGCTATGACCCCACAGAGCTGGTGTGTGGTGCCTGCAGTGATGTAGCGCGTGCACAAATGTGTCCTAAACACGGCACTGATTTTCTGGAATATAAGTGTCGCTACTGCTGTTCCGTGGCCGTATTTTTCTGCTTTGGCACCACACATTTCTGTAATCCATGTCACGACGACTTTCAGCGCGTTACTAATTTACCACGCAATCTACTTCCAACATGCCCCGTAGGTCCTAAAGCCAAGCAGCTAGATGGAGATGAATGTCCTCTGCACATCAAACATCCTCCCACGGGTGAGGAATTTGCTCTTGGATGCGGCGTTTGTCGTAACGCTCATACATTTTAACTTAAATGTACATTTAATATCTATTTAATTATTTATTTATTTAACTGTACAACATAATCAACACATCTTCTATTATAATCATTTTTATGGATAATGAACAAATAAAAAAATTAAAAAATCAGGCTTGTATGCTGTAGGAAGAATCCCAAGCCCTGGCATTGACTTGTTTGAGGATGGCACGGAGACCAGTGCCAGGGCCGCATTCAAAGGTACGTGGAAAGTATTCTCCCTGATTTCGTTCATATAACACATGAAGGGTTTGTTCCCATTTCACTGCTTTCACAATCTGAAACAAGGTAAACTCATAATATACCTACAATACGAATTATAATAATGAAAATATACTTGTTTTGGTAGTTGCTTTTTAATATGATTTGCATCTCTATACCGTTTTCCATCCACATTTGAGTGTACACTAATCAGTGGATCTTGAATATTGATTTTTTGTAACGCTTTTTTGAACGGTTCAACTGCTGGTAACATCAAATCAGTATGAAAAGCACCACAAACTTGTAATCGTTTTAATTTTCTTAATTTAAATTCTTTGGAATTGTTTTCTAGAAATTCAATTGCTTCTACGTTTCCTGCAACAACTTTACAATGGGGATACATGTAGCTTCCTATCCTGCACTCAGGATTTTCGACTCCTTTCTCCCTGCACCATTCCTTGGCTTTCAAAATGCCATAGTTAAGTTTCGAGTCGGGACCGTACATGACACTGGCCATAACACCAAGACTATCATCACTGGCGAGCTGCATAGCTTCAGCGCGAATCTGGACAAGGCGGAGTGCCTGTTCGAATGGTATTGCACCCGCAAACACCAGTGCTGTGATTTCTCCAAGAGAAAAGCCAGCTGTTGCAACGCAATTATCAATAGCATTCGGACGTTCTTCTTTTAATCGTTCTAGAGCTGCTAAAGAACTAACAAGAGTTGCCGGTTGACAGTGAATTGTTTTATTTAACTCTGATTGAGGACCTTCTAGACATATTTTTAATAAATCGTACCTATAAATAAGAAGGCATGTTTTTAATGTAAGTATTTTTATAAATTTTATTACCTACCCTAATACATAATTAGCTAAATCAAATAAATCTTTAGCCATAGGAAATTTAAGTAAATCTTTTGCCATCCCTACATACTGATTCCCTTGGCCCGGAAATAATATAATTGTAGTTTCTCTGGGATCACATTTTGGTTTTAAAGAGTGCATTCCTTGGTTTCTAATTTTTGTGCCATCTGCATACGGTAATGTAGCCCAAACTTGTTCAGGATCTGATGGTTTAGCATCTTCATAACTTGTAGCATCATTTAATAATGATTTTAAAGGAGATTCTTTCCTATTTTCCTCAATATTTACATTTTTACTTGAATCAGTATTTCTAGTACAATAATTATGTTTTATTTGTTGATAATTACATACTAAAAATTGCTTAACCCGTAAATTAATTCCTGTACGAATTAAAGAACAAGGTATGTTCATTTTTAAGTATTATTAATATAAACGTAGTTTAAAATTTCCCACTATAACATAAGATAAGATGTTGAGGTTATATTTATGGTGCAGGTGATCAACATCCAACATGTGATTGTGATTGTGACCTAAGTGACAGATTGGTTAAATTTATATTTGAACGACAAACATGTTTTCTAATTGTGATACAAACAATACCAGTACTAATAATGACGAAAATGATTTGTTTTACTTTGAATCTGAACACTTAGCTCTTCGAGGCAATAAGGATTATAGTGAATTATTAAAAACAATAGCAATTTTGGAAGCACAAAGAGCAGGAGCAATAAAAGTATGTTTTATAAAATATTACACGATTTATGCTAATTCCGTTATTAATTACAGGATATAGATAAAATAATTCAAGTACAAAAAATAGCATTAGAGGATACAGTAAGTTTTGTGGAAAAAATTAAAAATGGGGAAGATTTAGGTATTCCATGTCCACAAAGAATTGTAGATATACCATTAATCAATTGGTCCAAATATAACACACATATACCGGAAGAAGCTTTTAAACTAATCAATCAAGAAAAGATTGACGATATTCATAAATTAGCAGTTAAAGAACCAAAAAAACCTAAATTTGAAAACCATCATGACACTTTTAACAAACCGTGGACGTCTGAAGAGCAAAAACGCCTTGAAGAATTGTTGGTGCAGTTTCCTCCAGAAGCTGTTGAAATGCGACGATACAAGAAAATTGCTGATGCTCTAGGCAATAGAACTGTTAAACAGGTGACTAGTAGAGTACAAAAATACTTTTTAAAATTATACAAAGCTGGTTTACCTATACCAGGAAGGATTCCAAAAATTACGGACAAAAAGGTAACAATTTTCTTTATTAATTTTTAATACTTAACTTTAACTATTACTGTTATAGAAAAGCTACATTCATAAACACCAAAAACACAATGCATATCTATACAAACCAAGTACATTTTTTCCTGATTTGGAAGTCCCTGTTTTTATGACTGATAATGATGATGATGAGAGTGCGTTCTGTGCTATTCAAATCCAACAACCTGTAGAACATTTTAGCAATAATAATGACAAAAGTGAACTTGAAATAAAGATAAACTTATTAAAGAAAGTCAAAGCAGAGAAAGAAAAAGAAAAACACGGCCAACCCGTTGTTCACTTAGGATTCAAATGCGACAAATGTAATGAAGAACCAATAGTAGGAAGTCGTTGGCACTGTTACGACTGCACGCAAGATTCTGTAGATTTTTGTACAGACTGTATGATTAGTCAAGTACAGAATGGTAGTGATCACCCTCTTACTCATAATCTCCAATCTGTAATAGATGCAGAGTTAGCGAAACCTTCTGAAACCGATGCTGAAGCTTCAGATACTGAAACCGACTCCCAAAACACATCTACTTCCTCTGACGAAAGTGAAGACACTTCAATTATAAAGTACAATCACTATGATCAAGATTATGTTCATAAAAATACCATATATAACTATTTAGATCCTAATTTTTTACCAGAATAAAACATTTATTCCTATTATATAAACGTATAATAATTTGAACTATAAATAATATCATTATTCGATGTGAATGGTCGGAGGGACGACTTTGAAAAGAACTTGTATAAAGAACGTAGCTCGATCTGAAAAATATTAAACAAGATAAATAAGCCTAAAGATAAAATGATATAACTTGTAAGTGTTTCTTACCCATCCAGCGAGGTCTATTCTTTTTGTATATGAACCAATAATAGACAAAAATACCAATTGCAATGAAACTAAGCGCAGTGAGATAGTGTGGTGATGGCTCCGTGATAATGGGTACAGCGGCTAAGAATATAGCTACGAAGAGGATGAAAATGGGGATAACAGTAGGCACAGTGTAGGGCCGCTCTACATCTGGCTTTGTCTTTCGCAGAATCAATAGCGACACCATCGCTAGACCGTAGAAGATCCACACTAAGAAACTAGCAAACTCAATCAATACAAGAATGTTCCCTACAAGAATGAAGAGTGCAGTAAGCAACCCCTGGAACGCTACTGCGGGTGCAGGCGTCATGCGTCGCATGTGAACATAACTCATTGCCCCGGCCATGTGACCCTCCTGCGCCGCCACGTAACATAAGCGAGTGACACCGAACTGTACAGACAAAGCACAGCCGAATGTGCTCAGTACCACAGCCAGTGGTACAACGGGTGCCAAGGGGCCCAACACCCGCTCGCCCCACGCCACGGCCACAGCAGGCGCTGCCACTAGGTCAGCCGGTGCCATGGCTGTCATGTAGGCCACGTTCATGGTCACGTACAGTGCGGTGACAAGCGGCACAGCCACGGCGATGCTACGCGGAATGTTTACCTCGGGTCGCTTCACCTCCTCTGTCACACCGGTGACCGCTGACCAGCCGTCGTACGCCCACAGGCCCGAGTAGAAGGCCAGTGCCAGGCTGCGTGCGTTTACCTTTGTACCTTCGAATCCTGTGGCCAAGTGTTCCGTATGTCCTGCAGCTATTTCATATAGACCGCCGCCAATAACCACAAGGCACGCCAACACCTTCAATGAGCTGAACATGTTCTGTATTCGAACGTACAGTTTGACACTGTACATGTTGATGTATGTAATAGTGGCGAGTGCTAACAATGCGATTAGTTTCTTTGCAGCGTCTCCACTGCACACTGTGAGTGCGTCTAGCAACGGCTGTGCCGCGTACTCGGCGAACGTGAGCAGTATGATGGCGACTTCAGCGGGACGAAGCGCCACTACGTAGACCCAGGCGCACACGAACGCTGGCACGCCGCCCCAGAACGCGTGTAACGGTGAGAACGCTTCCAGCAGGTAGGCGTATTCGGCTCCAGAGCGCACGACTACGGTGCCGAGCTCAGCGAATGCTAGTGCACCCAGCAGGGAGACTACGCCGCATGCTGCCCACACTATAATGCAGAGTCCCACGGAGCCCGAGTGTTCCAAGGCCGATGCGGGTGATACAAAGATGCCGGAACCAATCATTACACCTAAGATCATGTTGATGGCGGAGAAGAGGCCAAGTTCGCGTTTCAAATGCGTCCCAGATCCCGCCATCTTCGTTTCTTCGCTGCCTTCAGCACCTGCACAAACGTATTCCCAATAACGCACATGGTAAATCATATTTATTCACTTTAACTTACTTTCTGCCATTGTATATTTTATTTAAAACACTGTCGATGTATGCATTTTATTTTCACGAATGAATTCTAAAGGAAACAGTTAAGTAAAGTTATTTCATTTTATCAAATAATTTAATTGATTATCTTCGCAGATAACGAGACAAGAATTATAAATTTGTAAATTGTGACAATATTTATGTATGGGGTTTGTGGGAGTAACTTAGTTTTGAAATCAAATTACATGTATCTAAAGATAAACTTAATATTGGTCGCTACTGTTATATTTATCGATAATATTAGTGCTCGTTTATTTCTTTATCTTCTGTTTAGCTGTACACTTAAGATAAAAGTAATCTTTTAAACTTCCTATTAACATATAAATCAGTATTGATAAATATAAGTAAATAGAAACGACCTTTTGAAAATGAAAAGCGCCTACATGAATATAATACAGGATGTAATTTAAGTTATTTAAGAAATCCGTAAGACTTACCCATAAGTTCTAACACAACACAACACAGACCAACATATAACTTATGAACTTCTATTCGTTCTTAAACTGATTAATTTACAATAGGTCAATACTACTAGACTGTCTAACTCGTCTACTTCACTTACTCAAGGGCAAATCATTCATTAAACAATGCCATATACTTTACATCTTTATTCTGTATCATTCATACAGATTTTTTGCTATAAAACTATATGCTCGTATAAATATTATTAAAATATATGAATCTCACAATATATAAAAATGTTCAACATTTTACATAGTTTCTCACAGCCATAAGGTAATCAATCGAGAAACCAAATAAATATTAAAAATATGTACTTATACATAAAATATAAATTATTGTTTACCAGTAGAAGACATTATGTTCTCGTGTTTGAAAGTTTTCTGATAATTTTCGTAATCCTTGCAACATTTAAAACAATTTTTAGTGGAATTTGTAACAAAAGCTTTGAGACATTCGATCTCTTGCTGATTCTGATTTAATGTAGAGTTCATATTTTCAATAATAGTTTCTTTATCTCTGAGCTGATGTCTCAGCTGGTAAATTGTATCTTCTAGAGCTTCAAAAATCGCTCGAGATTCATCACTAGTATCAGAGTAAGCTGGTGGTTCATTGAGACAAAAGAAATCTTGTATTTGTGAACTGTTCACAAGGTCTGGAATAGATATGATTGCATTTACAAAACTCTGCAAACCTTGAACACGTTCTTCCAAGAATGAAGGGTCGAAATTATTACCAAAGTATTTTTTTCGTGGCATTAAAAGCGCTAGCGATGGATATAAATGCTTCAGTCTTGAACATAATCGCATAAAATCAGTGTAGCGACGAAAGACGTACCAACAATCACCTGACGTCTTATTCTCAACTCGTAACTTGTACACCTGTAAATTTAAATATCAAGTCTACAATAATCGTGTAATTTTTACAAATACATACTGTGAATCTAGCTCGTTCTTCCATAACCTCATAACCAACAATAGGAATTTGCAGTTCATTATTGTGTGTTGTTAAATTTCCATTAGCTACTGTATGCACATTTGTTGGTGTTATTGTTATATTCGATTGGTCATTTGAAGTAGTATAGTCAAATTTTTCACACCTGAAACTCATTCGTACATCACTCTGGTCATTTAATATTAATAGGTACAGGAATGCATTGACATAAATAATTTTTTTTTATACCTGTAAGATCCAGGTAAATAATTATGACTGGAATCTGGAATACAATCTTCATTGTCTGATCCAGTTTCATTTTTGAGTTCAGGTTCAGAAGTTGATTGAATCATATTTAATTTCTTTAAATCAGAATTTAGGTTACCACAGTCGTCTGTCATGTTTGAAATTGTTAAGCATTAAATTACATTTAAAACTGTGTCTAGTTGGACCAGTTGAACTAATTAGACTGGAAAAAAGTGTTTACCGAACTATTTACACTTCACACACACACTGGTGGTAATTAATTGGTAAATGATGGCGCAAAGATTGACCTGTTGACATTTTGTCAAACTGACATTGACACCAGACGAACGAAAGTATGACAGGAGTACACATAATTTAAATAATATTTTGTAATAATAAATAAAATGTCTATTAGCTTAGAATTAAAGCTTAAAAAAGCTGATAAAGTGTACCACGAAGGGGTAATAATAATATATAGTTGATAATTTATTATAATGTACCTATAATTAATGGTTATAATTTATTTTTAGGAAAACATAACCGGAATTATACAAATAGTTTCAAATTCTGATATAAAACATGATGGCATTACTTTAAATATGGAAGGAGCTGTAAATTTACAATTGAGTTCGAAGAATGTAGGCATATTTGAAGCATTCTACAATTCTGTGAAGCCGATTCAGCTTGTAAATTGTGTTGTGGATGTTACGCCAGCTGGAAAAATTCCTGCCGGGACTACGAACATTCCCTTTGAACTCCCTTTACGTCCAAAACAAAATCGTTCTTTATATGAAACTTATCATGGAGTGTTTGTGAATATAAGTTATATGATACGATGTGAGATGAAACGTAACTTTTTGGCTAAAGACATCATTAAAAGCCAGCAATTTATGGTACAATACAAGGCTAGTTATTTAATCTTTTAATAATATCCGTATGTAATAATGGAAATATTTTTAGGAGGCAAATAAATCTGCTAAAAAACCGGTAAAGTTTACAATAAGTCCAGATTCGTTACAAAATGCAAAAGATAGATCTGGTATTCCTAATTTTTTGGTAAGTGGGTTTTTGGATTCCACTATTTGCTGTTTAACTAAGCCGTTTACAGGAGAGGTAATAATTTACAAACTTAATTGTTTGGTAAATGTCTTATAACTTATATTAGTTGGTAGTGGAAAAATGTGATGTACCTATTAAATCAGTAGAACTTCAGCTGGTCAGAGTAGAAACTTGCGGATGTGCCGAGGGTTACGCTAAAGATGGTGAGTTGTTATTCTTATTTATATAATTTAAAAATATGTTTATTCTAAATGTATTACTACAACAGTCTTACATTATGAAACTTGAAAATTTAAAAATATATACAAATTATTGCTTAATATCTTACGAGCTAAAATATTACACAGTAATTAAAATTGCAATAATCAAAGCAGTGACTCGATTTCGGTTCAGTTTCGGCTCTTTGTTACCAATAATGAATTATAAATTTAAGTTCCATTTGACATAATTTCAAGTGAAAGTTTTATGAAATTGTAGCAGTAGTAACGATTTCCCGCCCATGCGTATTTGTGTGCACTTTAAATGCATGCATTTGTGAAAATTCCTTCCCGCACGTTTGACATTTATATGGACATTCGCCGGTGTGAATTCGCCTATGTACGGTTAAATTAGTCGGTCTGTTAAACGCTTTACCACATATATCACAAACATGGTTCTTTTCGCCGGTATGGATTGTCATGTGTCGTTTTCGTTCACTGCTAAACGTAAAACTACGAGTGCACATCTTGCAAGGAAAAGGTCGGACGTTCTGATGACGTTTACGATGGTTGCGTAGAGCACCTGGACGAGAAAATGCAGCCCCACAATCCGAACAAATAAAATCTCGCCGGTCGGAATGAACTGCCTCGTGGGAACGCAACGCGGCCTGCTGATTAAAACTACGGCCGCATGTTGTGCATTTGTACGGTCTTACTCCCGTATGGAGACGTTTATGAGAGTTCTAAAAAATATCAAATAAGCAATAACTGAATACATTTCATTATTTATCTTTCTTACCAAATTACCAGCCAAAGCGAAACTAATACCACATATCTCGCACATATACGGTTTTACTCCAGTATGCGTTATCATATGCATTTTTAAATTCCACTCTTTGAAGAACTTTTTCCCACATATGTTACATATTATATTTTTCTCATTTTCATGATTCTCTTCCATGTGCTTATACAGTTTAATTGAATTTTCGTAAACTTCTTTGCAAAATGTACAACATTTACCATTGTTTTCGTGCTTTTTACGATGTTTCAACATACTAGGACGATATTTAAAAATTTTCAAACATATATCACAAGTTCTTTTTTCTATTGGCGGTTGTTTCCAAATTTTGATTTCATCTTTGCCGCGATTGTGCCAGTTTATATGTTTTCGTAAATTTGTTGCATACGAAAATTTATTGTTACAAATCGGACAGTTAAATTCTTTGTGAGTTTTTAAATGTTCGCTTAAATATTTTCTTCTTGGAAATACTTTTTGGCAAGCAATACATTTATATTCTGTATTAGAATTTTTTTCTTTAAATACATTATTTGTAGTATTATCATGTAATTTATAATGTCGACGTAAATTTGATAATATAGTAAAGTTTTTATTGCAAAGTTTGCATTTAAAAGAAGTGTGTGTATATGTGTGTTGTCGCAATTGATTTGTTTCTGAGAATGATTCTGGACAACTTAAGCAAATATATACCCCGTCTGCATTTTTTTCTTTTTCATGTTTCAGAATATGCTCAGCCTCAGTTTCATTAATTTTTACAAATTCAGATAACCCATCGAGGCTATTTTCTTCCTTAATATCTTCTATGGACATATAATCATTATCTCCGTCTGAATTATCTGAGCTTGAAATATATTTTACTACTTTTTTACATTTTCTCATAGCTCGTAATGTATTTGAGGCATGGCTATGCATATGTTTATTTAAAAGTTTTTCAGAATTAAAAGATTTAGTACAAAAGCTGCATGTATAATTTGATTGACTTTTATTATGAGAAATTACATGGTTTTCAAAATCTAATTGAGAAATAAATTTAACGGGACATTTAGTACAGTGATACAAAATCTCGGGATTCTCAAACATCGAAAGTTCTTTTTCGGTGTCTTCTAATTGTGATTTTAAGTAATTTTCTGATTGTTCACATCGTCTTTTAAAGGAATATGCGGTATTTGCGTCTTGTAAACAATTATCACAAATAAAATTGGAAAATCGATCATTATATGTAATCTAAACAAAACAAAAAATTATATGTAAGTTTGCTCTACCATAAAATACAGATTGAGATATCATTACCTGAACACTTGTGCATAAAGTTATAATATCAGAAATTTTTAACAGGTTTCCATTTATTAAATAATCAGCCGATAAAAGTTTCAGATTTTGAGTTTCTGTTAAACAAATTCGACATTTGTTGTGAACCATTTTATAATTTACGAATATATTAATTTAAGTTCAATTTACTTCAGGTTAAGAGTAATTAAAAATGCTCAAAATCAATGTATATATTAACTTTCCATTTACATAAACTTGATTCTATTTCTACTATTACTATACGATATTAGAGGTTATGATTGTAACTTGTAAGTAACTCGTTATTAAGGGGCATGTAGATTTGTAGATTACTTATTTCTAATAATTAATAATTTTGTTTTGTTTTTAACAGCTACAGAGATACAAAATATTCAAATTGGCGAAGGAGATGTACCTAGGAAACTATGTATACCAATTTACATGATATTTCCACGCCTGTTTACTTGTCCTACTTTAACAACGCCCAATTTTAAAGTTGGTAAGTACTTAATTCAAAATACAATGAGATAAGTAATATAAATTATATTATTATAATTATTTTAGAATTTGAGGTAAACATTGTAATTGTTTTTAATGATGATCATTTGATTACTGAAAATTTTCCAATAATACTTACTAGAGATTAGGATATTTTAACGACAGAATAAAGTAGTGTATGCATTTTGTTTATAATAAAATGTAAATAATTAAATTCAAAATTATGTTATTTTAGCCCCTTCCTTGCAAGTATTTCATGTACGTCCTTAGTATTTTGACAGTTCAGTTTATGACGTTCTAAAGTCGATTATTCAAACCA
Source organism: Agonum fuliginosum (assembly GCA_947534325.1). Lineage (NCBI taxonomy): Eukaryota > Metazoa > Arthropoda > Insecta > Coleoptera > Carabidae > Agonum > Agonum fuliginosum. Next base: position 138,086 of record OX384035.1, on the reverse strand, counting down.
CTGAAACAAACGTTAATTAACATAAATGTAAAGTTGTATTTTTAGTTATAATGTAACAGTACTTAATAAAAAATGGCAGAAATTTCTTTAGAACAATGTCGAACATGTTTACTGAAAGAAACAGAAATAATTTCCCTAATGGCAGATCATGTTGTTTGTGACAAGGTTATGTCTGTTTTGGATTTACTTAAAACATGTACTTCTGCAGAGGTAAACCGAATATATTTATTTTCTTAATATTTAAAATCTACTTTAAAACTATTTTAGATTGAATTTGATGATGGATATCCTCAATTTGTATGCCTTGAATGTATACATTCAGCTGAAAAGTCATATGAATTTCGAGTTCAATGTGAAAAAGCTGATAGTACTTTGAAATCTCAGTTTGATAAGATTTTAGATAATAAAGATTGTGAAACATCTACACCACAACCTGACGAAAACATAAATTGTGATGATAATGATGATGATGATGATGATGATGATATAAACGCGGAAAATTATGAAATACTTGAACCGGATTTTCAAAATGATAGTGATGAAGTATACTTAAATCTTCTACAAAATAAAGATGAAATAAAATGCGAGGAAATAGACCTTGGTGACACAACATTTGCATGTACTGTTTGTAACTTAATTTTTCCTACAGGTGCAGCATTAGCTAAACATACAAGTAGTGCTCATCAACCAAACTTTTATCAGTGTTCTTTCTGCCCTGTTCGGTTTATCACTCAAGAATTATTAGAAAAACACATAATTAAACATAATGCAAGCAATCAAGTACAAAAAATAAGTCCAAAACGGAAACGAAAAGTTGATTATATTTGCGCGGTTTGCGGTAAAAAGTACGCGACTTTAGGCAGTTTACATTCTCATGTTCGTAAACATTCGAAGGATCAAAGATCAATATCGACAAAGCATGATCTTGCAGAAAATACAATATTTATTTGTCATGCCTGCGATCATCATTTTGTATCGGCTGCAGACTTGCAAATGCATATGGAAACATTACATCAATTAAAAAGAGAGGAACTTGTGGTCAAATGTAAATATTGCTATAAATCATTTAATAACAACGAGTCCTTACAAGACCATATAGACGCAAATCATATTAAGAAAAAGAGACCGTTACAGCCTAAAGTTTCATATAAGTGTAAAATATGTTTTGAACACGCGAAATCTCTTCCGGATATTAAAGATCACCTATCTACGCATGATGTGACGTCCAAAGACTTATTTAGTCATCTTTCTTACCAATGTACCGAATGTGAAAAAGATTTTGAAACTATTTATGATTTCTTTACGCATTCCTCATCTGTTCATGGAGGTACAAGAGTTGAACACACTTCATCAACATCAACAGGAACACGCGTAGTTCGAAAACGTCCTTATCCGTGTACCAGAGCAAATTGTGACAAGGCGTTTCCTTCGCCAAGCGCATTGCAAAAACATATGTTAACACATGAGTCTCAGTGGCCAAAGAAATGTAGATATTGTGATGCTGTCGTTAGCAAATGGCATGACTATATGATGCATTTGAATCAGAATCACGATGATAAAAAAACATTTGTATGTTCACAATGTGGGAAGAAGTTTTTCAGAGATAGAAATTTACAAAGCCATATGAAAACACATACAGGCGAAAGAAATTATATGTGTGATTATTGTGGATTTAGTTTTCAGGCTCAGAATAATTTGGTAAGTTCATTCATAAAATACAATAATATTACTTTATAATGAAAGACTTTGCTTACGTTTCGGATAACACTTTAAGAACTATTTTATGAATTATTACAAAAACTAGGATTATTAATGAAAACGCGGTCTGAGAATTCCATATATATTTATAACATTTATACATTTTTGCACCGCCTTTTCACTGATACAATACTAGATTAATATTAAAAGTAACTAAGTATATGATTGAATAATAATGCTTATCACAGGTCGCTCACAGGCGCATACATACTGGGGCCAAGCCGTACAAATGTTCATACTGTCCACAAGCATTTGCACAACACGCTGGTTTACGGTCTCATTTATTAAATCACTCGGGTGAAAAGAAACATGAATGTCCTACATGCTTAAAGAAATTTCTACGTCTTGGCGCCCTTAGGAACCATATCAAAACACATACAGGAGTCAAAGATTATGCGTGTCATATTTGTGGTGCAAGATTTGGGGCTTCTTCTACGAGAAAAAAACATCTTTTAACTCATACAGGTAATTGACATTCGAATCATAGAAATAGAAAATAACAACGAGAATATATGATTATAGGAGAGAGAAATCATGTGTGTGATTTCTGTGGCAAGGCATTTTCACGACGTTCAAATCTGTCTGTACATCGCAAGATACATACAGGTGAAACTCCTCATGTTTGTGAGGTTTGCGGCAAAGGGTTTATACAAAGACATGTATTAAGATCACATATGAATACGCATAGAAAACGCGGTCAGGTTCAAAGTGTCAAAAAAACATCCAAAAAACCAGAGGAAACGCCAGAAAATATCACTGTTTTAGTAGAATTTGACAATGAATAAATATTATATTGTAACTAGTTAAGTCAATGGAATTCAATACATTTTCATTGTTAGTTTTCCATAATTTATTGTATTGAGACCTCAAGTAATAAAATAATTTTTATCTACGACTAATGTATAAAATGAACATTAAATATGTGATGTAATGTCATATATTAATCCCGCAGGGAATAATAGTCATGATTCCCTCCTCTACACCAATCAGAAAATTACTTTCCCTGATTCAATTTCTCGGTACAAATTATTTTTAGAAAACATTGCAACGTTAAATGGTGATAGAGAAATGTCAACATTTTTGCGTATTGATACATATTTTATTAAAATCTTGTACGTAATAAATTAGTCGTAGATAAAGTACAGTATACAACTCGCTATAATGGCTATTATTCTCTCCAATCATTAAAACCTTCGCTCGCTCGTGTTATAAACTTCATCTTCGGGAATAATAGCATGCATTCAAGTGTCGTTGTATAATATATACTATTATATAAAGAATTTATATGATTACTCACATCATCAATACCAACACAACTGTAGAATATTTCATTTCACAGCCAAGCAAAATCAGTAGAAATTATTATTTGGTACTAATAAGTCTATGAGTCGACTTTACTTTAGATGACTATCAAATGAACATTTTTATTATAATATTTGTTTCCATTTTTAATGCACAATTTCTATCTCTTGTTTTTCTTGATGTTCTAGAACATTTTTCTCCAAAATTTTACTATTTTATTTATTATCTTCAAGATCTAGACTTGTATAATTAAATATTGTACATTTTTATATAACTGCTCATGAAAACTACTCAAAGACAATTCAATTATGTTGAGAACCAAATCCTAGTTTCTAAATACAAATCTATTAAGAAAATGTTCGGATAACACGAGGATTGTTATATTATTGACGCTAAAACACTTGTGAATCCAATAGCTTATTGTAAGTTTTCAATATATTTACCGTGCATGCAATTCCAAGAAATATCATTATAATAAAATGCGAAATATTTATTTTATTGCATGAAAATCTATTATAAAATTTTCTTACCTAATTTGGATGACAGCCTCACATATAGAGTTTTCGGTGTAGGTACATAAATATTCATGTTACTGTTAAATAAAATGGATTGTAACATTTTTACAAATATTTTATTTATTATAATATTATAAGCAATGATAAATGTGTGTTACAAGTTTGAAACAATTTTATTTATATTTATTTTCATATCTGAACACCCAGTCTAACAAAAAATACGAATTTAATTAGTTTCAAAACGTAGTAAGAATTATTTAAGTCAGATCAAACTTATGTTATTAAAGTCGCGCCATTGTGTATCGTTATATATATTGTGTAGTAAAGTCTTTATTTATTGGATTCGGATTCAAGTCATTCATAAAAAATCTTCAACGATGTTAGAAGATGCCTTCAAGTCTGTTCAAGAAATTGCAGAACATTCTTTTACAAGAAAATATAACTGGAACACACAAAACAACAAGATAAGTGAATGGACAAATGTTTTACAATCTTCCAGTAGCAATAGAAAACCCGTGCAGCTTATCAGAAGGTTGTTAGTCTTCAAGTGACTGAAGAACTGCAGAATATGCTTCGAAGACCTTAGAAGATGATCCGACTCATTCAGCAATCAAACTGTCTTCTTATAAGGTATGCGTCTATATTGTTAGCTTTTCATAACATAACAATCATAATGATCCATTCACAGCTATGAAAATTATAAATAAGTCTATGAACACTTGTATGCTGTGCCACTGCCCGTCGCAGAAGTAATACTTGGTCGGGGGCTTGAACGCCACCTCGATGGGGCCCTTGCCGTTGTTAACACTAAGTTTAATCACTCCATCGACCATCTGCAAGACCAGGTGGTCGCGTCTTCCGTGAACAGACATCAACAAGCCAGTGATATTCCTCGGCTTGATGTCCATTTGAATGTCGATCTCAATGCCGACGTTGAAGGTGTCTCGGAGCTTGGCGTAGCCCCCGCGGGCCCCAAAGAACACGACGGGCTCCACGTTATCCTGGCACGGAACGGCATCGATGATCCTGGGGTGCTGCATCGGTCTTCCGTTCATCAGAAGGCTGCGAATGCAGCCAGTGAACGGTGAGTACGTTTTCAGGGCTGCATTGACGTCGTCGATGACTGGTTGGGGCACAGCGCCCAGGTGATGTTGAGGTTTCTATGAGTGGAGTCAAGGCTCCAAACCACGGAGTGCCAAGCGCCGTCGTTGTATTTTGTGTCTGTTGGAGGCAATTTACTAAAAACAAGAGTTAATAGATTCCTCTACTTATTTTAAACCCGCTATTATGTAAAGATACAAATGAATTCGTTCTTAACTTATTTTAATCGCCAGTAACTCTACAGAATACAAAGAAATGGTTCAACACTAAATAAATAAAATGTACTTACATATTAATATTTCTGAGGCTATGGATTCTTAATTCAGCCTCAGAAGTTCACCAGAAGGTCGTCAAAGACTCTAAATGCTTGACGAACTGCAGACAATGCCTCAAAATCATTTTGTAGCCTAAAACAAACCAAAATGTTATTGTACATGAAACTTCTAACGTAAACAACAATAACTCTAACTGTATGGACACTAAAACATTAAAATATGCACAAAAGAAACTTACTAGCGAGCTACTAGACTTAGATTTTACTGAAACAGTTATTATAATGCACTAAGAACCAAATCTTACAAGTTTGTTTTTGTGGTTAGGTCACATTTGACAAGTCAAATATTATGAATTATTTAAATAACATAATTAAAGCTGAAAATTAGTAAACATATGTAAAAAATTACGCTGACTCGATTGCTGTAATCGGTTTTGATCAAAAACCAACAGTTTAGCCATAAATAATTAATTTATAATGGAACACTAGCGCCAATCCGCAAATTTTTTAGCATCGTGATTCTGGTGAACTACTTAGTCGGTAAAACGCTTAACTGTTTTCAAGTCAGTAAAACAGGTAACTATTATTTAGACGGAAGAGTAGTTCACAGACTTACACCGTGCTCAGTTTTGCGGATTGGCGCTAGTGTCGTATTGGAAATTAATTATTTACGGCTAAACTGTTTATCTTTCGGCAAAAAGAACTACAGCAATCGATTCAGCGTAATTTTTTACATATGTTTACTAATTTTCAGCTTTAATTATGTTATTTATATAATTAATAATATTAGACTTGTCAAATGTGACATAACCACGAAAACTTTATTTGTAACTTCTGAACGGTACAAGATACAGGGCTGATCTTGGCACTATTGGATTCCTCGGATTATTTTACCCTGGGATACAAATTTTTACTATGCTGATACTATTATTAGTAGAATAATTGAATATAAACGAAATATTAGTAACACGACCTTCGTGAACCGAATTTAGACCTATTTGTAATGTAATGTTAGGTGATCAAAAACAGTATTATGTCTATACCTACCTCAAATTGGAGGGTATATTTGGATTCATCGGGTCCTAATTAGGTGAATATGATACAAACCACCCTTGAAATCAACGTAATTTTCATCGATTTTGGTGAAATTTTGCTGACTTTAAACAATTATTTCGTAAACTAAAGGGCTAAGGGCAAAAAGTTAAATACAAAGACTGCGTAACGATTTATTCATTATTATTGATTTTTTCAACGCCATATTGGGGTTGTGTAATTTGTAATCGTAATGGAAAATGGAATGTAGAATGTAATGAAACTGACGCCATTGCTTGTTCGTAGTTTGTTCTTTGTATTTAAATAACCAGTGGCTTAATTTCGAGTGATAGATAAGAAATTGTGAGTATCCTAAACATAAAATAATGTTGGTTTGCGACAAAATTATCCACAAGTTGTTGTAAACTTATTAATTTGCTGTTAATTGACTCCATGATCAGTTCATGCCAGCCGAGGTTATCGCTTCAAGTATTAATAAGTGATTTATTTACAGGTTATATGTAGAAGAGGGGCAATTTCAAAGAAAATACTTGAAACTACCTACAAATTCAGGGTTTCTAAGATCATCTTTGAAAAAAATGAGAATCTTAAACATGAGATTACATAATGAGAATATTTATTTCTACAGCTAAGGTAAGCAGTCTTTCTTTTATTATTTATTTACGCTAATTGCACATTAACATTCGTTCGTGATGTAATAATTTCTGGTAAACGTACATATTGATTTGCGATGCATTTTAAATGTTTACAGTTTAGTTTTGTTAGCAAGTAGTTGAAGTGAATTTTATAGTTGTCTAGTTTCAAGTTATAAGCAAATATTAAATCGTTTCTGTGGCAAAAATATATAATCAGTGATATATTTACAGGTCAATATTGTTGTGTGTAAAAATGAATACAATATCGAATACAAACAGTTCAGAGTTAGTTCACTTGATTTTGCTATTTCTCAACAAAATGTCATAATAAAACGCTTACCATCAATATTAAGATGCACTAGGTTCATGAACAGCTGCAGATGATGACCAATGTAGTGATTACAACTCCAGAACTCTTGCATTATTTGCAGCCTCCAAGAATGTAATAAGAGGCAGCAGGAGAATCAATCTGCTTTTGAAGACATCCGGTAACCCAGTTCTACGGTTTGTGAGCTCTGGAATTCGCACAAGCAGTTCACTGAATACTCGAAACCTACATATTATTTACCATCATCATTGAGCATATTGAGAACATTACAGTGTAAGAAGATGTGGGAAACCCGGTCATCTGAAGATCGATTGTCGTAAACTTAAAAATGAACTGGCCTCATCGGAGCCGAAAGGGTTAAAAGCTACCGCGTTGACTTCTAGCCAGTACAACAAAGGTGCAGAGTTCTCGTTTGTGGTGTGTGAATCCGCATACAAAGACACAAACATCAATGAGTCCTGGCTAGTGGACTCAGGAGCATCAAGTCATATGTCAAATAATAAAGAGTTCTTCAAGAAGCTTAAACCGACAAAGCAACGAATCGATCTTGCAGGCGAGGGTCACTCGATACCTGCTACTGGAATTGGTTCAGGTGCCAGCTATCAGATGGCAGTCTAACAGAGGTGCATCTCCAAGACGTGCTTTATGTGCCTGAACTGGACAAAAGTCTTTTGTCTGTCAGCAAAATGCGTTATCAGAGTAACGTTCGATGAAGATGGTTGCACAATTCAGAGCCGTGATGGAAGAGTTGCTGCACAGGCATGTGAAAAGAATAATCTCTTTGTGTTGGTAAGTGAACGTAGCAACAACCAATCTTTTCACAGAAGTTATAGAGCGAGTGCTGAGTTATGGCATCGTCGGCTCGGACATCGTGATTCAGCAGCCATTAAGAGGCTCTATTCCAAAAAGATGGCCGTAGGGATCGAACTAGAGACGCGTGATCGTACTAACAGCATGACATGTGAAACTTGTATAAAGGGAAAACTGTCAAAGATCCACTACGGCACCAGCACATCCAGAGCAGCTCAGCCTCTGGATTTGGTACACACGGACGTGTGTGGACCGATGAAAAATGTGACTCCCAGTGGTAACCGATACTGTATCACTCTAATCGATGATTATTCGCGATTCACAATGGTGAGGCTGATGCGCAATAAAAATGAAGTAACACAGGTAATCAAAGATTATGTAGCGTTAACAGAAAATCAATTTGGTCGAAGAATCAAGGTGCTACGCTCAGATAATGGCACCGAATATGTTAATCACGAGTTGAGTAGATATCTAAGTGACAAAGGTACAAGACTCCGTACGTACTTTGGAATGGAAATCCGCCTGATATCAGTCACTTGCGAGTGATAGGTTCTAAAGTTTACTCGCACGTATCGGACTCGAAGCGTTCCAAGTGGGATGACAAGGTCAAGGAGGGGGTACTCATTGGCTACGAAAGTAATACCAAGGGCTATCGAATTTTGAACCCAAATACTGGAATGGTTTGGATTGCACAGTCAGTTCGCATCATCGAGCCGGTCATTGAGGTGACCAGTGATGCAACTTCAGAGAAAGTGCAACCCATGAATAACTACGAGGAGTGGGAGCTATTCGGTGATGAACTTGATGACAGCTCTAATGACGAGAAACCGGACGTGGCTCCTATCGAGACAACTCCACTTCAACCGGAATTGAAAGTGGTCCCTGCTCAAACTACCACCGCAAGAAGGGGAGCAGCAGATATCTACACTTCAGCAGGAAAATCGTAGATCGACACGAGTCAATCGAGGAGTGCGACCTGCCAGATACTGTAACAAAGCTGAAACAAGGCGAGTGAATGAGCCAGCCAACTGGGATAAAATGATGTTGTTGTCCAGAGACAGTGGCAACAAACTGCCAAGCAGGAAATGGCTATGTTATGTTGGAGAAATACAAAGTATTCGAGTTGACTGACATACCATCTGAGAAACGTGTGATCTCACCAAGAAGTGGATGGAAGTACACTAGATTTTGAGAAGGGGTGTTGAGAAGTAGCAAAATCAAGTGAACTATCTCTGAACTGTTTTGTTGTAGTAGTGCAGTTGTTATATAAATAAATCAAAATATATTTATATGTTCTTTGTTCTGTAGTACAAATGCTTTATTTCAATCTTCTATATGTAAAATATTCATCATATGGTTTACTATAAAACATCTTTTAAACAAAATACATTACATTTTTTATGTTAAATAACATTTTTATGAAGAAAAGGTGGGAAAAGTATAATTTTAAAATTTGTTGAAATCGATTTTTCTTATTCCCTTGTTTTTCGGTGTGAAATTTTCCCAATTCTCACATATAAACACATACATTAATACATGATAGTATTTTTTTTGTTAAATATAACTTGTTTATGTCTATGATCAAAATGAAAATAGTAATTTCATTCATGTTACCCAAATCTTGTCGATCAATATAAAACTTATACCTACAAACATACATATTTTTAAATAATCTAATTATTTTGAATTAATTTTTACCTCCCGCCTCATATTCTATAATGGAGGTATTGTGAGTCAAAATTTTCGAGTGTCCATAGAATCCATAGAATACGACTAAAGTATTTTCGAGATGATGTCTGTGTGTGTGTGTGTGTATGTGTGTATGTTAGGTTGTATATAACATTTTTTTCCTTTTCTATAACTTAAAAAGTTTTAAAAAATTTAACAACCAAATTTTATATTTAAGATTTTAAAACGAATCTTAAGAGCCCAGTACATTTTGGTACCAATTCATAAACTGGATGTAGTACTTTTTAAAAATATTTCGATAAATAATTAATTTAAGGCCAAATTTTTTATTTTATATGAAATATGTGATTATTATCTACAATCGGTATTTTATAAATTTTCCTGTACCTATCTGATATAATTTAAGAATAATAATGAGCGCGTACTTTTCTCTACTCGTGCACTCGGTTTTGAATGCTTTCTTCCAATGTAAATTCGTAGCCTGGAATGGGGTCTTGAATTAATTTATTTAGCGTTAATCTTTGGGATCAATTTTTAATTGAATGCACTTTATTTATTAAAAATATCGTTTTTTATTTAATATAATTGGATTTTTCAGTCGTAATAATATTAGTAATCATATTTTCAAACATTTCAAGCTGCTATTTTAACGAGGTAACAATTTTTTGTATGTATTCTTGTAGTTTAACCTTTATAATAATTTAAATTTCCTTCCCACATAATTTCGTCTCGTACAAAATTTGCGTATCCGCTTGTCAAAAATCAAAGCTGCGTTCCTAAATTACATTCTCTAATATTAAGTTATACTCTACACTTCAAAACTAAGCGGCTGTTGAGAAATCCGTCTTTTATCATGTGAAAGTATTGGGAAAGACGTTGCAAACTTGAAATTTCCAGTACACAACTATCTAAACTCTACACCGTTTAAAACTTAATGAAAACTTGCTAACGTAGCCAAAGAGTTCTTACTTTATTCAATAGAGGGCAGAAATCACGGTTTGATTTCACGATGAAGATTATTATTGATTTTTTTCAACGCCATATTGGGGTGGGGTTGTGCAATTAGTAATGGGATGTAGAATGTAATGAAAATGACGCCATTGCATGTCGTAGTTTGTTCTTTGTATTTAAATAACCAGTGGCTTAATTTCGAGTGATAAATAAGAAATTGTGAGTACCCTAAACATAAAATAATGTTGGTTTGCGACAAAATTATCCACAAGTTGTTGTAAACTTATTAATTTGCTGTTTATTGCCTCCATGATCAGTTCATGCCAGCCGAGGTCATCGCTTCAAGTATTAATAAGTGTTTTATTTACAGGTTATAATGTAGAAGAGGGACAATTTCAAAGAAAATACTTGAAACTACCTACAAATTCAGGGTCTCTAACATCATCTTTGAAAAAAATGAGAATCTTAAACATGAGATTACATAATGAGAATATTTATTTCTACAGCTAAGGTAAGCAGTCTTTCTTTTATTATTTATTCACGCTAATTGAACATTCGTTCGTGATGTAATAATTTCTGGTAAACGTACATATTGATTTGCGATGCATTTTAAATGTTTACAGTTTAGTTTTGTTAGCAAGTAGTTGAAGTGAATTTTATAGTTGTCTAGTTTCAAGTTATAAGCAAATATTAAATCGTTTCTGTGGCAAAAATATGTAATCAGTGATATATTTACAGGTCAATATTGTTGTGTGTAAAAATGAATACAATATCGAATATCAAAGTGAATACTCGAAACCTACATATTATTTACCATCATCATTGAGCATATTGAGAACATTACAGTGTAAGGACCGAATTAGAAGATGTATTTCTTCTTCAGTAGTATTGAAGGTAATTAATTAGTTTTATTTATTGATTAGGTACTCGTTATTTAATTGTTACATTGTTCCAGGTTTGTCTATCACATCATACGTTCTTCAGCCACCTGCAGACTGATAATCTTCTAATGAACTGCTTGTGCGAATTCCAGAGCTCACAAACCGTAGAACTGGGTTACCGGATGTCTTCAAAAGCAGATTGATCCTCCTGCTGTCTCTTATTACATTCTTGGAGGCTGCAAGTAATGCAAGAGTTCTGGAGTTGTAATCACTACATTGGTCATCATCTGCAGCTGTTCATGAACCTAGTGCATCTTAATATTGATGGTAAGCGTTTTATTATGACATTTGCATATGACTTATTAATTTATTTGTAGTTTAGTACAATTTATATCAAACTTAAAACTGTATTCACATATGCATTTAGTTTTAAGGTTTACATTTATGTTTACGTTTAAGAAAGTTTCAATACATCTAACTAAATACGAGCATTCACAGTGCTTGAAAATAAGATGTGCGAATGCTCCTATTTAGTTAGTCACTGGTTTAGCCGCAGTTTAATTGAATATAAAAAATAAATTATTTATATTGTATTGCATTTGTCAAGTTGTGCGAAGTTACTGCGGAAATATCAAAAAACCTGAATCCGGTCTAAAAATAGGCAAACTGCGTTCTTAAACAACTTCTCATACCGATGCTCATACTCTACAGTTTTAAGTTTGCAAGTTTGAATCTCATGAATGTAATTTTCAGACTTGATCGCTTCTGATCGACGGTTCATCTTGCTGGCTGCTGTAGAGTCTCCTTGTCTGACTGGTGGGCCCCCCGATCTTCTAGTTCTTGAGACGAGACGGTAACTCAACTGTAAGTGTCTTTATTTATGTTTAAATTAGCGTTAGTGGCCATTTTATGCACAAATAGTATTACGTACATAATTATCTACCTACCCTCACGTTATGTGAGTCATCTGTATAGATGTTTCATAGCGTATGTGCGTATATAGTTGTAAGTGAAAAATACACCACAGAAAATATTTATATCTGTATAAAATAATATTAAGTCATCTCACTCATGACTGTTTGTGGAGAATACACTACAGGCGACATATTTGTGCAGTAAACAGAAATGTGTACCTATCTGGATTTGAAACTTAGACAGAAGTATTGATTCACTTGCGTTTTTAGTATAAAATATTTTTAGTCTTATATTTAGTTAGAGAGTCGTAATATAAAATCGTGCCAGAAATGACTTTTTGTGATAACTCAAGTCTTGCAATGTTGCATCCGGGATATTACAAACAGGGCGCTATTTTTATAGGAATAAGTTTGTCGATTTATTCATATTCATAGTAGAAAAGAAGCAGTTCATTGTTAAAACTGTGATGTTTAGTGCTGTTTTTAAATAATATCCACCGATATCTACATGATTTTACTGTTGAATAAGTGTTTATTTACATTTATAAAGTACGTTGAGTTGTCTACCACATTTTTAAAGTTGTAAAACTGTTGTGTAATAACGAAAATATTTATTATGTTACAGATTTGCAGCCCATTACCATTTCATCATCCTGGAAATCCAGTACAAGGTGCTCTGCCCCCAAACATGAAAGGTAAAAGATGCTTCAGATATAATTATTTAAATATTTAGCTCAAAATTTAATATTGAACATGATTTATTCCATGTTATTGAATATTATGTAATTCTACAAACCAACTTGGAATTTAATTATTCTGTTTACAGTTTAAACTTTTCAAGGTTGAATCAATATACAAAATAATTATTTTAGATTCTCGTACCTAGTTGTTAGTGAGAAGTACACCACAGGTGTAATATTTGTGCAGATATTCCTGTATAAAATAACATTTATTTAGTAATTATCAAATGTAAATAAATGATTTGTGGTTCCTAGGTATTCGAGCATATGTGAACAAGTGGACAATGACTTCAGCAGTCTTCTAAGGACGTAGAAGAATATTCTGCACATGACATCAAAGACGAGAGACTTCACTGGACAACAACTTCAACATTCATCTGCAGCAGCTTTCGGGAAACATCAACTTCAACAGTCAACTTGGAATCAACATCTTCAGATCTTCAAGCAATCATGTAAGCATTTTGAAATCATCATTCCTCTGACATTTCTACATTAAGAACCACACTTTCAATGTCGTACACACATTAGTCATTATGTTATAACTCATTATTTAAATGTGCGAAGAGCACACCACAGTGGACATTTTTCGTTATTTAGTGCAGTTTATATGAATCTAAATGTTTGTTATTGTTACAGATTAATTTGGACTTCATGTACAAAGTTTGAAGATTCTTTGGTTTGAAATTCTGCAGTTGGAGTTTCTAGGAAAGGGAACATCTTCTGGTGCTACCACATAACACGTAAGTTTTTTTTATTTTTACTTTGCGTATTCCATTTGCAACTCTATGCTTTTACTCAGCTTGAGTGTGGCAGCCTCACAGGTCACTGTGAACATCAGTATAAATACTACAGATCAAAAAGTGACTCAATGCCTTCACTCAATTTAAGTGTGGCAGCCTATAGGTATATGTATGTGAGTCAAGTACAAAAGTTTAAATAAAAATCAAAATACAAGTATAATGTACTGTATCTTATATTTATTGAAGAAAGCAATACATTTCACACAATCTCAAATGAAATCAATAGTCGAAACTTTATGGAACCGAATAAATTAATTTTTTTTGAAAACTCGTCCTATCTAAGGACAATCAAAGAATTGTGATACAAACTGTAGAATATTTGGAATTTTTTTCTCTAGAAAAGTATGCTTAAGACTTGTAAGTAGATACTATGCCACAACGAATTAAAACAGTTTAAAAATTAAGGTGGAGTTACATAGGGGTAAAGTCATTTATGTTATAAACGATAAAAAAATTGCCAGTTTATATTTAAAGTTACATGCACTTAAAATATACCTTTAACATATTTTAAGTAAATTAAACTTTAAATATAACTTAGATAATAAAGTATATAACTAGCAAATATTTTTGTTGTTTCCTGTAATTACTATAAACGATTTTACTCCTGTGTAACTCCACCTTAATTTTGAAACTGTTTAAATTCGTTGTGGCATAGTATCTACAAGTCCTAAATAAACATACTTTTCTGGAGAAAAATCCCAAATATTCTACAGTCTGTGTTACAATAATTCTTTGATTGTCCTTGCATAACACGATGTTTCAAATTATTTTTTTATTCGGTTGCATAGTTTCGACTGTTGATTTGATTTGAGATTGTGTAAAATGTATTGCAGTTTTCAATACAGTACATTATACTTGTATTTTTATTTAAACTTATGTACGCATGGGCCAACTTCAATGAGACGGGGCTCGTATATAATAATTTATTTTACAAGTTACTTATACAGGGTGAGTCATCGAAATGCCCGTCGTCGATATCTCCCTTGTCGTTAAAAATACAGCATAAATTTATTAACAGAATTTTTCGTCTACTCAAGGAGCATAACTTAAAATTATTTTCACATATACAGGGTGTTGCATAACGACTTGGCAATAATTGTTCGTCTTTTTTTAAATGAAACACCTATATATTTTTATATATATTGAATTGCATTTTATTTACCTATACGAAAATATAAGTTTCATTTTAGTTTTCCGCGGCGTTGCCAAGTTATTCAATTTTTTCTCTAAAAAAAGCCGAATACACGTATTGTTTTATAAAGGCGTACTGAAGTTATTTTAATAGTAAAAATTATGAATTTTTTTTTCTGAACAACTGTAACTATACTCTTTGTTCTGACATAACTTTTTTTTAATGTTATTATACAGGGTGTTCAGTACAGATAATCAAATTTAGTCAATTTCAAATGGCTATAACTCGTCATTTTCAAATGGAACACCCTATATTTTATTATTCTATTGTGTGTATTTTTGCATCTTTTTATGTTATAAAAGGTGTCCCATGCATAAAAATATTAATTTCGAAATTAATTAAATTAATGTTTTTAGGCATAGGACACCTTTTATAACATAAGAAGATGCAAAAATACACACAACAGAATAATAAAATATAGGGTGTTCCATTTGAAAATGACAAGTTATAGCCATTTGAAATTGACTAAATTTGATTATCTGTACTGAACACCCTGTATAATAACATTTAAAAAAAGTTATGTCAGAACAAAGAGTATAGTTACAGTTGTTCAGAAAAAAAAATTCATAATTTTTACTATTAAAATAACTTCAGTACGCCTTTATAAAACAATACGTGTATTCGGCTTTTTTTAGAGAAAAAATTGAATAACTTGGCAACGCCGCGAAAAACTAAAATGAAATTTATATGTTCGTATAGGTAAATAAAATACAAATCAAAATATATAAAAATATATAGGGTGTTTCATTTAAAAAACGACGAACAATTATTGCCAAGTCATTATGAAACACCCTGTATATGTGAAAATAATTTTAAGTTATGCTCCTTGAGTAGACGAAAAATTCTGTTAATAATTTTATGCTGTATTTTTAACGACAAGGGAGATATCGAAGACGGGCATTTCGATGACTCACCCTGTATAAGAGAGTTATTGGCATTTACTTTTTGATATAGATGTTTAACTTATTGTTCTTATTTAATATGGGTGTGACAGTATGAACTATGCGATAAATGGTACTAATATATTTGTGTTTTCTAGGTAGTCGAGGATCTCATATGAATAGAAGACTTGTACGTGTCGTGTTATCTTCTAAGGAAGCAGAAGCAGTTGTAGCGGCCTTCAAAAGACATGGGAGAATATTTTTTCGGTAAGTTTCTTTACTCTTTCTTTACAATTACAATACATACATATATGTCTTGCCTTTTACCCAAGTTGGGTACGGCAGCCTCACATGCGAGTCATCGGTATGGATATTATGTTTTACCGTGTGTGCAGTTACCAGCAGTTAACGCACTCATGACTGTTTGTGGAGAGTACACTACAGGCCAGATTTTTGTGCAGTAACTTGAAATTGGATCTGAAACTGAACAGTCAGAACCACAAAGTCAAACAAATATAATAATATGAATTACATACATAATCTATCACGCCTTTCACCCAATTAGGGTGCGGCAGCCTCACATATTGTGAGTTATCGGAATAGATATATATTTTTATCGTGTGTGCGGTTACCAGCCATCAACTGTTGGATACTTCCTGTATAAAATAATTCATTTGTTATAAATATTTAATATTTTTAGGATAAGCAAACACTGTTTATCAAATGTAAATAAATGATTTGTGGTTCCTAGGTATTCGATGTGAACAAGCCAAGCAGTCTTCGAAGGACATGGAAGAATTTTCTGCACATGACATCAACCACGAGAGTCGTCGAGGGATTACACTGAACAACTTCAACATCCATCGTGGGACTTTCTGCAGGCGACATCAACTCCAGCAGCCTTCCAGAGACTTAGTGATAAGTGAATTATCAAAGATAGTTTTGCCAGTCTTTTCCTTTTGCGTGAATCATTCTTTAACTCGAAATAATACTTTACATAAATAATAAAGACTGAATCTTCTATCTTTGATAATAATGTTGAGATTGGAATTATATGAAGTCTTGGGTTCAATTCCCAATGACCATGTGAATATGATCTCAACAATTAATTTTAACTTAGGTAATAGTTTGCAAGGAGTAAACCACATCGTCTTTACTTTACTAGTACTTTAGTAGTACAGATTAAGGGATCAACGAAATTTTGATGAAACTTGTGACATTATTTTTGATTTTAAAATATTTTTAATTGGGGAAGGTGATAGCTTTGCCTTTGGTTGTTTGTTTGCCATGTTCTATTGGCTTTCTAACCAACACCCGTAGGTTAGGGTTGCATTTAAATTTTTAATTATATCAATTTCATTATTCAATTTTCTTTCATAATCGTAAAAATGAAACATTAAACAATGGTTTACTCCTTGTTTAATGGTCCTTAGAACAAAGCAAATAAAGAGATGCATTTGAAACTGCAAGGAATATTGAAGATATTAATGTAACAAATGCAATACAATAAATATGAAATAAAGTATCTTATAAGCGTCAACTCATGTTGTAATAACATTTGGAAATAAAATTCAATTGTAATGTAAAATGTAACTAATAATTTATTGTATTTTTTCAGGGCAAGTCATTTCATTATTTCATATTGTAATAAAATTACAAAAACTTGTATTGTATTTGAATATTTTATTTGTAAATGTGTTGATGTTTGAGAGAATGATTCTGTGAGCGAATAAGTTTGTGAAATAGTTGGTGTGCGTTTGCGTGAACGTTTTGCGAATTAGTGGATTAAAATGATTGATGGTTAATTGCGAGTGCAAATGATTTCGAGTGAACGAAGCAAATTGAAGCAAAAATGAAGTGTGCCAACCCAACTTGGGAAATGGCACATTTATGTGTGTTTTAAAGAGAATGTGTGCGGTTGAGATGAGCGTTTGTCCGGTGAATATGTTGATTGGAATGACTGATGATGTATTAGAAATGTAAATGATTTGAGTGGAAAGAATAAAAGTGCTTGACTGAAAAGTATAATAAATGTGGATGACGAGAAAGAAGTGTGTCAGGATGGGAATGTTTGACTGCTTGTTGAGTTTAAATGTGTGATAAGGTTCGTGCCACCCAAACTTGGTAAATGTAGTATGTATGAAAGTATATATTTCTCTTATGTATTTGTCTTGTATATAAAAAGAAAGAAAAATGAACAGTTTTTATGTTTATTTTCCTCATGTTTCATTTTAAAATCAGTAAATATGCAGTATTGTTGCATGAATTATTTAAATGAAATGTAAATTTTTCTAAAATAAATAAATAATTTAGTTACAATAGAAAATTTGCTTTACTATGTTTATTAAACAACTTATCGTTGTCCTACGTCCCGTTATAATAGCATTTAATTTTTTAGGGGTGAAATTGCAAAAAACGAGATTAGTGCTGCCATCTCTTGGTGTGACGTCACAGAATATTTTTGAGCAGTGGCCTAGAAAATGAAGCTGTTAATTAAAAATTTGCCATCACAATAATATTTCTAATTATTTGCTAGGAAAATTTTTAAGTGTTTATTTCTCGTAAACTAAGGGTAGTATGACAAAGAGGGGTAGTTTACCCCCTCAATTTGGACCAGCTGTATCCAAATATGACCCCGATTTTGTTGTACAACCCTTCGATTTCGAGTTATAAGACTTTTAAAATTTTCCTAGCGTAGTGTCAATTTTTTTGACGATTATGTTAGCAAAATTACAACTACGCTAGGAAAATTTTCAAATGCTTATAACTCGAATTCTAAGGGTAGCAGGATAAAGAAGGGTAGTCTACCCCCTCAATTTGGACCTACTGAATCCAAATATGCCCTTAGTTTTGTAGTTCAACCCTTATTTTTCAAGTTATATGCGTTTTAATATTTTCCTAGCATAGTTCCATTTTTTATATATATAAGTATATCAAAACGGTAAGTAATTATGTAATTCTGAGGGTAGATTTAGAATCAGCGGGTCCTAATTAGGGGTATACGATATAAACAATCCACGAAATCAACGTATTTTTAGTTGATTTTGTTGAAATTTTGCAGACATTAAATAATTATTATCTCGTAAACTAAAGGGCTAAGGGCCAAAAGTTAAATACAAAGGTTGCGTAACTTTTCATTCTCTATCTGCCTGTCTATAGATAAGGCCTTTTTGGGCGATTTTTAATTATTTTTTCGATCTCCCACCATTCATGTTATCCTGATACAAACTTGGTGATTTTTGTTCGATTCAAAATTCAAGTCGAGTGAGGGTGAAAATTTAAAAACGTGATTACGTAAAAACTAAGGGTTGGGGAGTGATTTAGAGGTCATATTCGTACTCTACGCGTTGAAATACACCAGCATGCATATTGCCACCCCTAAAAGTTAATTAGCACCAGAGATATTCAACCCTTATTTGTATCTCCTGTTCTAAGGGTCGTATCGAAAAAATCTACATTGCATTCGATAGGGAATGAAAAACTGAGCATCTTTTACATTTAACTTTTTCCTCTACGACCCTTAGTTTAAGGGTTATGAACAATCAAAGTGGTGAAAAAGTCGTCTAAAAATAGTCATTAACCCTTAAACTAAGGGTCGTAGAGCAAAAAGTTAAATGTAAAAGATGCTCAGTTTTTCATTCTCTATCGACTGCAAAGTACATTTTTTCGATACGACCCTTAGCACCGGAGATACAAATAAGGGTTGAATATCTCTGGTGCTAATTAACTTTTAGGGGTGGCAATATGCATACTGGTGTATTTCAACGCGTAGAGTACGAATATGACCCGTAAATCACTCCCCAACCCTTAGTTTTTACGTAATCGCGTTTTTTAATTTCCACCCTCACTCGACTTCAAATTTGAGTCGAACAAAAATCACGAAGTTTGTATCAGGATAACATGAATGGTGGGAGATCAAAAAAATAATTAAAAATCGGCCAAAACATAGACAGGCAGATAGAGAATGAAAAGTTACGCGCCCTTTGTATTTAACTTTTTGCCCTTAGTCCTTTAGTTTACGAGATAATAATTGTTTAAAGTCAGCAAAATTTGTCACTGAAAACAGAGAAAAATTCATCTGAAATCGTCGATTTGGTATCAGGATAACATAACTTGTTGGAGACCAAAAAATTAATTAAAAAATTGATGAAAATTTTTCTGTTTTTCGTCGAATTTTTCGCAGTTTGGCAACAAATTTTAATTGGTGTTTTGATCTCAAACAAGTTATGTTCTCCTGATACAAATATTGAGATTTTTAGTTGAAAATTTTAATCAGCCAAAGAAATCATATTTTTGTAACGGGGCGTAGGTGGGAGAATAGGTTGGTATATTATTATTATTTAAAGCAAATTTATTATTTTAACAACATTATTTATTTATTTAAAAAGTGTACATATTTTAATACATATCTTTGGGTGTAACTACCCCACAGTTTCATAATTCTAATCCTTTGGTGTGACTGACTCACATATTGTGAATAAAATAAAACCACTTAAGATAAATAATATACAATATCAACATAGGTATGTTTGGGTATAACTACCCCACAGCTTCATAATTCTAATCATACTTACATATTCTAATAAAATAATATCACATAAGATAAGTTATAATACAATACAATATTAACATAGGTATATTTGGGTGTAACTACCCCTCAGTTTCATAATTCTTAAATTAAAAATCTCCCATATAATAATAATTAAATTACGGCCAAACCAGTGACACCAGAACTTTGAAAATATGTCTCCTAGTACAAAAAAGTACGAGGAATCCAAAAATGTCACGCTCAGAGCGCTATCTCTAACCGTTTAGGAAATAGAGGCCTTAGATGTCAAAAATTAAATTTAAACAGTGTTTTCATTATGAAAATAATTAAATTACGGCTAGACCAGTGGCTCTAAAATTTTAAAAATGTGGTTCCTAACACAAAAATGTACGAAGAATCCAAAAATGTCACGCTCATAGCGCTATCTCTAACCGTTTCCGAGTTATTCGTAATTAAAAATCTCCTATAAGAATAACATGGGATATTTTATTTTAAATATAACGGCCTTAATATAATCTTAATTCTTATAAACTTAACATTTTCTTACGTCAAATTCGCTCTAATTTCCATATTTTCAACGATCATTGCGCTATCTTTAACCCTTTCAGAGTTATGCTTAAATTAAAAATAAAGATAACATGGGATATTTTATTTTAAGTATATCGGCCTTAATATAACCTTAATCCTTATAAAGCTGACATTTCCTAAAGTCAAATTCGCTCTAATTTCCATATTTTCAACGATCATTGCGCTATCTTTAACCCTTTCAGAGTTATGCTTAAATTAAAAATAAAGATAACATGGGATATTTTATTTTAAGTATATCGGCCTTAATATAACCTTAATCCTTATAAAGCTGACATTTCCTAACGTCAAATTCGCTCTAATTTCCATATTTTCATCATTGCGCTATCTTTAACCCTTTCAGAGTTATGCTTAAATTAAAAATAAAGATAACATGGGATATTTTATTTTAAGTATATCGGCCTTAATATAACCTTAATCCTTATAAAGCTGACATTTCCTAACGTCAAATTCGCTCTAATTTCCATATTTTCAACGATCATTGCGCTATCTTTAACCCTTTCAGAGTTATGCTTAAATTAAAAATTTCCATAATAACATGGGATATTTTATTTTAAGTATAACGGCCTTAATATAATCTTAATCCTTACAAACTAGATATTTCCTAACGCCGAATTCGCTGTAGTTTCCATATTTTCAACGATCATTGCGGTATCTCTAATCGTTTGCGAGTTATTCCTCCATGACGTGTCAGTGTTGTCCACGGATGTGAGGGCTGGCGGGTGACCCATCCAAAGAGAGTTCGGTGTTCGTTCTCTACGCGGCTGTGAAGATCGTTGAGTCTTGGCCTTTGAAGAAGTATTTCTTGCTTAGAAACACACAAACAGGAGTTAGTCTTTTAAACACTCTAATATTCTAAAACACAAATCAGTTAGTTCTTTCTGTCTTATTTCAATCGCTTGTCACTGTACAGTACACAAAGAAATTGTTCAACACTAAATAAATCAAATTTACTTACATATTACTGTTTCTGAACTTGTAGATTGTTGTTTAAACTTTACATGGACCTCAGAAGTTCACCAGAAGGTTTTCAAAAACTCTAAATGCTTGAAGAACCGCAGACAATGCCTCGAAATCATTTTGTAGCCTAAAACAAACCAAAATGTTATTGTACATGGAACTTCTAACGTAAACAACAATAATTTTAACTGTTTTGACACTAACACATTATAATATGCACAAAAGAACTTACTAGCGATCTACTAGACTTAGAATTTACTAAAAACAAGAGGTAATACTATTTTAAATCCTCTATTATCATCTGAAGATACAAATGAATTCGTTCTTAATTTTAATCGCCAGTAACTCCAGAGAACACAAAGAAATGGTTCAACACTAAATAAATAAAATGTACTTACATATTAATATTTCTGAGGCTATGGATTCTTAATTCAGCCTTAGAAGTTCACCACAAGGTCTTTAAAGACTCTAAATGCTTGAACAACTGCAGACAATGCCTCGAAATCATTTTGTTGTCTAAAACAAACCACAATGTTATTGTACATTGAACTTCTAACGTAAACAACAATAATTCTAACTGTATGGACACTTAAAACATTATAATATGCACAAAAGGAACTTACTAGCGAGCTACTAGACTTAGAATTTACTGAAACAGTTATTATAATACACTAAGAACAAAATCTTCCAAGTTTGTTTTTATGGTTATGTCTCCTTTGACAAGTCAAATATTATGAATTATTTAAATAACATATTTAAAGGTGAAAATTGGTAAACGTATGTAAAAAATTACGCTGAATCGATTGCTGTAGTTCTTTTTGCCGAAAGATAAACAGTTTAGCCGTAAATAATTAATTTCCAATACGACACCAGCGCCAATCCGCAAAACTGAGCACGGTGTAAGTCTGGTGAACTACTCTTCCGTCTAAATAATAGTTACCTGTTTTACTGATTTGAAAACAGTTAAGCGTTTTACCGACTAAGTAGTTCACCAGAATCACGGGGCTAAAAAATTTGCGGATTGGCGCTGGTGTTCCATTATAAATTAATTATTTATGGCTAAACTGTTGGTTTTTGATCAAAACCGATTAGAGCAATCGAGTCAGCGTAATTTTTTACATATGTTTACTAATTTTCAGCTTTAATTATGTTATTTAAATAATTCATAATATTTGACTTGTCAAATGTGATCTAACCACAAAAACAAACTTGGAAAATTTGGTTCTTAGTGCATTATAATAACTGTTTCAGTAAATTCTAAGTCTAGTAGCTCGCTAGTAAGTTTCTTTTGTGCATATTATAATGTTTTAGTGTCCATACAGTTAGAGTTATTGTTGTTTACGTTAGAAGTTCCATGTACAATAACATTTTGGTTTGTTTTAGGCTACAAAATGATTTCGAGGCACTGTCTGCAGTTCTTCAAGGGGAACGTCTTCAACACTGGAATATTATAAACTAGAAAATTCAAGCAGATAATATTCTGGACAGGAATCATAAAAATCACGAAATCCCAAGCTAAGGAAAATTCATTCACAAAAAAAACATTAATAGAAAAGACATCCAAATGTAAAGGTTAGTGCAAGTGTCAAATATGTTCTATAATCATTTATAACGCAAAGACTAATGAAGATGGGGCCCTACTGTCTTCATCGATGCATTCTGCAGCTTATAAGGCATAGGTAGGCATATTTTTAAGTCTATTGATCAAATCCTAAGATGACAAATGGAAATGTGTAGACTGAAGATTAGCGTAGATATCATATTATGTGTTCATAACTATTTAGAACGCATTCTGCAGCTTTTAAAACATAGGTAGCTATATTTTTTAAGCAAGTTGACTGAATAATTTAAAAAAGCAAACAACATAAACACGTCACGTACCGTATTATGAGATGACAGGTGATGATGATAACTTTATATTGCAGATTGGAAACTCCTTGAGCCGACATCTTCTGAGGACTTTGATGCATTCTTTGTTATTCTTCAAGCATTTGCGAGTTTTGCACGACATTCTGGTGAACCTCTGCAAAACTGCACGAGACTTCATTGCTGAAAAAAGAAAATATAATAATTTTAACGATAACTAATTAAATGCAACTCTTTTGATGATGCAACTAGAAGATAAATAAATAAATCTTACCAAATTTGTGTATTTCATCTTGCATATTCTAGTTGGACGTCACCTCTCGGAGAAGTAAACATATTCAGTAAAGCTAGATTCAGACCAACCGTATTATAAGTATGTGCTAAATCTTTTTATTGAAAAAAGCAGACAATATTGATTGATTGGAAACTCCTTGTGATCGGGCCATCACTCTCTGCAGTTGGATACTTTGACAACCTTCTGAAGATCTGCATGGTTCTTCTTATAATGTTGTAAGATTGTTTAAACAATAATTTTAAAACTGTTCATTAACTTATCTTGTTCAGTGTGTTCCAGTCACTTCTTCCTTGTAAGTCGTCTGCAACTTCTTGAAGACATCTTCCAGCTTTGTAAAAGGATTTGTTATACTTTACGAGCGATTCAACAAAGAACTACTTATTTAATATAGAATGATATACAACTTCGGTACTTTGTATGTTTCAAATAAAAATAATTGTAATAAAAACAATAATAGTGTAACAAACTTTTTGAAATATATTTTTATCTGTACCTCAATTTGTAAATCTATCCAATCAATTATTGATACTAAAATGTAACTACTGATGAGTTTCTTAAGGCGCAACACTTGGGCATTCGGAAGCTTCATAATTTCAACGATTCTGGCTGTATTAAAATTTTTCTGGCGTGGTGCTTCATAATTTCTTTGAATGACCAGAAGTAATCAAATAAGTCACTTGTTTAAAATAGCACCCTGTTTGAAATACCCCAGTTATAACATTTTCTTGAAGGCAATGCTTGAATTTACACAACAAGTCATTTCTGGCAATTGGTAAAATCAGGCACGATTTTATATTACGGCTCTCTAACTATAAGAATTCATTTGCTAGATTCTTACTTAAATTTTAATGTGTAATTTTATTTTTATTCTCATTGCTGTGAATAAAGTAATCAGTTAAGATATTGATATTATTATTCATAACTTGGCATAACATTTAAAAATAAGAAGCATAAAATTATGTGATGGAAAATAACAAATTTTCTTATTTGTAATCTGGTGGCTGCGCACACTTGAGGTTTCTTCAAACAGCAACAAATCAACATCATAGGAAGTGGAACAGTTGCACTTTCATTTACTATTATTTTTTTTACATCTATTTTCAATTGATTAAAGAATTCTATTAAATTTAAATTCATATTCATTGAATGTAAGGTAGGTAGGTACTAAAATGTATTATTTAAACTACTTTGAATCGTAAGGAAAATAAATCAAAGATAGACAAGTACAACAGTAATTACAAGGAACAAATATATTTACGAAAGTAAATTATAATAAGTAGCGCACAGACGTTGACTTGAATTATATAAATAATTTGATTAATATGGACTTTGACTAAATGTAGAATATTGTGAAGGTACAAATAAAATGATGTAGGTATTGCTGTGTGTACCTGAACATTTACATATTGTAGGGCGGCGGTTGTTGTTGATATGCGTTGGGTCCGCCGCGACCCCCTTGTTGATTCATCTGACGTAGATGTGCGACGAGTGCCGGTGTGGCTTGTTGTTGCTGTTGTTGTTGTTGTTACAAGGCAAAGAGCCGCATGCGCTGATGCTGGAACTGCTGTTGCTGAGCGGGCGGGCTTGGCTTGGAGTACGGCGGCGCCGGCGCTGCCACGGGGCCCATGTTGCTTATGGTCACGTTGGGCGCCTGCATGTACTGCGGTTGCATCGCGGCGGCCGTGGGAGCGGCTAGCTGCTGCGCCAGGTAGTCCTGCTGGCTGCGGAACCCCTGCTGCTGCGGCTGTTGCTGGTACATCTGTTGCTGAGGCATCATCTGTTGCTGTTGTCCGTAGTACTGCTGCTGGTAGGCGGCCGCGGTGAGCTCATGAACGGGTGTCGCTGCCGCAGCATGTTGGACAGCGCCTGCTTGGACTGGTTGATCGGCGGACGTTCTAAGTGGGCGACTGCTGCTGCTGCTGTGACATGGCCGCATGCTGGTACCACTGTTGCTGTTGGCTGGGCCCCGTGTTGAACTGTTGCTGTTGCTGTGCTATGATTTGCTGCTGGTACGCGACCATGTTCTGCTGCTGTTGTTGTTGTTGAAGGGTTAGCATGTTGGTGTTGGGTGGCGGGATGCCTGGGCCGGGCTGTGACTGTGCCAGGGAGATTTGCCCCAGGGCCATGGGGACACCGACGGCTGCGCCTGGTTTGGGTTTCCTCGGACTTCGCTGTCCATTGCCGCGACCTTTGCCTAGGGCTGCGCTTCAGCTGTAGGTTGCAGTAAACACAACAACACTAAATACCCAACGTGTTAGACTCAACACTCTTGTCAACGAAACCAAAAAGTTGACATTCAACAAAATCCATAATGGTTACATTATAATTATAATAGAAATTAATGTTATATAAAAACTTTCTGTCACATTAAACGAATCCAATAAATAACAGAATAAACGACAACAGTAATAATAGACTACTTGCATAATACTGAGAATGTTACATGGAAAACATATAAAAATAATAAATTGAAGAATGTAAAAATATACATTATGCGTCATAATATTAAAATTTCAATGTTTATTAATTATTTTTGGCTTGTAAATAAAAATTTTGATAAAATAAAAAATACAAGTCTCAAGTTTTAGTTTCTTTTTCAAAAATATTTACTTTTAAATAAAATCATGCAAGTAGTCCATTTGTTATTGCGTATAAGGTTTAATATAACTAATATTCTATGAAGTATTATGTAAATAATAAAAGAAATGTTTGTTACCGGTTTCTCTTGTATTGGTTTTAAGTCTTCAGGTGGTAAGGGTATAGGGTCTAGGTCTAGCGTCCTCGTACCACAGCTTGACGGCACCGAACCATGCCCAGGAGAGGGGGGCGGGGTTCTCGAGCAGGTCCCAGGCGGAGACGCGCTGCTTGTCCCTGCTGTCGAAGCCCTGGATCTTGTTGTCGGTGAGGCAGCCGATGGGCTCGCACGCCAGCACCTCGCACTGAGCGGCAGCAGCTGGTAGTGCTTCTTGTTCTCGTCCGACACGAGCGTGGCCAGCATGTCCAGCACGGTGGTGAACAGCTCGGCGTTGTTGTTGAGGTCGATGAGCTGCGCGCGCGCCTCGTACTGGTGGATGCGCTCGTCACAGCGACGACAGCAGGTTCTCTCGCTGGTCGTACTGGCCCTGGAGGCACGTCATGGAACGGCTGGTGGCTCAGCAGCGACTGCTGGTTGTTGTCGTCCAGTTGCCCTGCACAGCGCTCGGCAACTTGGACACTAGCCAGATGGAGCCGGTTTTACCTTCGCTTCTCTTATTTTCATTCAGTTGAAACACATCAATGGCTGCTTTAGCTACAGTATCGAGCCACTGGTTCTCGAGGATCATGGTGATGACTGTCTTGTGGTCGAGCTCGTCGAGCAGCGGGTCCAGCAGGTTGTCGGGGTGGTTGAGGCAGCGCTCCAGCACCCACTGCTGGGAGCAGATCTCGCGCAGCACGTGCCAGGCGAACAAGGAGAGCGTGTCGCTGTTGGTGTTGAGCTCTAGCTCGTCCGGCATGGGCTGCAGCAGGTCGCTGGTGCCGAGGATGTGTGAGATGCTGAGCTCGCGCTTGCACTGTTGACGGGCTTGGCAGGCACGTCAGCCTAGCCCTTGCTGTCCTTGGCAGTGGCATCGCCGACAACGAGGATAGCCTTGAGCACGGCAAAAATATAAATCAGTTACACAAGTCAATTTATTATGAAACTAACCCTTACGATGGCATTGAAATTCCATTTGTATTTGATCGTAAGCACAAGCCAGACAACAACACATAAAATAAAATGTTAATGTCTGCAAGAATTGACTTTTGGATCCAAAGAACCTCATTAAGTTACAGATAGATAAATCATATCACCTGTTATTGTTGTAAGTTTCATCTGTTAATATATTCGGAATGAAAATCCTTTGACTGTTGACATAAATGCGTTGTATCTATAAACAATTCAATATGAACTAATGTGCACAATAGAATAATTAGAAACTAACCTTGCATGTCCGTAAAGATATAAAATAGAGCTGGATCCCAGTACAAGTATGAAAATAAAGTTTGTATGCCCTTCATAAATACAACAATTGAAAATATAGATTGTGTAAACTGCTACAAATCGTATTGTGTAAATTAGTTTAAAATATTCTTCTAATATGTCAAACAACCAACAACTTGTTTCGAATGATTTTGCCCACAATAACATCCACAAACCAACACTCAATGTTACAACTAGAAAGTTACATCAATTTCAATCATCAGTATATTGATATTTCCTTTTTGCAAATTTCAACATAACCTCTTCAGTTTTGACGTTTATAATAATAACATATTAGCACCACGGAGTCCTCGAGCGAGAAGCAATGGCGCGCGATGAGGATGGACGTGAAGACGGCGAGGGAGTTGTGGGTGAGCACGTGCGTTGCAGCACGCGGTCATCTCGGCGCACATGACGGCCAGGTCGTTGTCCTGCTCGCGACACACGCACAGCACGGCGTTGATGACTCGGCCAGCTGGCGCGCCCAGCACGTCCGCCATGAACGCCGCGTTGTACACGCAGTTGCTGCTCGGGTTGGTCGTCAGCGCACTGTACAGCGCCTGCCGGATCTTGGGGTACGCGTTGCCGAACGGCTCTGCGCCGTGCGGCTTGGCCTTCAGGGCGGCGCACGACGAGTACAGGTGCGCCAGGTTACAACGCTCTGCCGAGCTACGTGCTTCACCACGCGGCACAGCCCTTCAAACACCAGCGACGTCTGCTCACAAGACACTGAAACCAGAACCCACAATTACACTCAATTAAATAGGTACAAAGCAATATAACACTTACATAGTAAACAACAGTGATATCTTCGTAATACACCAACAACATATAGACTCAGTGAAGTTTCGAGGATGGTCTTCCTTTTTCATGTGCAGATGCATCAAATACAGCCCTGATTTTTGTAGTCAAACTGCTGGCTTTCACCACGGGACGATGTGGTAAATAGTGTGCAGTTCTTGATATCTGATCTTGTGGAACAGCTTCAATTATTCCTTCTTGGAGCCAGTTGTCAAACACCTTGTCATAATCTTCATACAAACTTTCTCTATGTAACTTCACAATCATACGTTGCAATCTGGACTCGGCAATTTCATAACTTCTGGGAACGGGTGGATGATCCGTTCTCCAAGGTAATTGCAGCACATAACGACCTGTAGTATTAACTTGAATAGTTTTAAAAAAAAATTTTCTTACTTCAATTTCATTTTCTCGTTTTGTTTTCTGTTCCACCGGATCTTTAATACCGATAGATTCCAACTTCCACCAATCCGAAACTTGCATTTCTTTGCTAAGAAGTGAAGTGACAACATTGACGAACAACGTTGTAGATTTTGTTTCGGTGTCTTGCCCATGAGAATCCATCCAAGAAGAGTATGCATTGCTACGAGCCCGCATCGTAAAATACGTTTTTTGCCAGTGAATAGCTTGCCTGCTACGTCTGCTCCAATCACCGAGGTAAATAGAAGCAACGTTATGGCAGATGACTGTTTGATCTAAAACTTAAAAACGACAGTAATATTTATTATCTAAACTACACAACCTCACGTCATAGCAATTATGTTGTTCAGCAGATGTCTGCATTCCTCCAAATAACGTGTGTACGACCTGTTGTGTATGTTTTAAAGGATAGTTCATTTCTTCCGCCGTGGTTTTCAGAAGGTATGACCTTTGTGACCCGCTGTCAAAAATTGCACGTATTTCTCTTTCACTAGAGTCATTTCGAATTTTCACTCGTTACAGTTTGTAGAAACACATCCATATCCGTGAAATTTGCCAAAGATTTTTCTTGTAACTCAGCACCCGATTGAGTTTGTTTCTTTTGTGATTGGATCTTTCGCGCTTATTTTATTTCCCAGATTTGCGCAAAGCAAAATGATGTGTTGCTTTGCTTGCTTGACTGTCACTTTCAGTCACTTTTTGACAAGCATCTGAATCAACTTTTAGTCCATGTTTCTTGCGTTTAGATTCTTCGTGCTCTATCTTAACAGTGTACGCTTTGTCCAAATCTTCTTCGCCACTTCCTGGTTTGGTGATGGTTAAGTTAACACTGAACTCATTGTGTGTTCTTCCTAAGACAGCCAGCATTCCAACTCTAAGTTCAGACAGCTGTTCTTCATCTGTGTATAGATCGGTGAGTGATTCTCTGTAATTTTTTTCTACCTCGATAAAGCCATCGTCTCGATAAAGCCATAGCTGCATCGAATTGACTTATGTTCGAGTAACTGAAATGTCTGCACAGGCCTTTGGCGCCGATTGTGCATGGTGTTTTTACGTGTTGAGGTAGATTCGTTTTTTTCGTAGTAGTATCACGAAATAATCCTGAAAGTATGAAATAGCATAAGAAGCTGGGCTCCATTTTGAGATTTCATGCAACAGATTCGATTTATATTTTGATAAAACGTAATAAATAGTAAGTAAAGATGTTTGCCGTACCTAATTTTCGTATATTATTACGTATTTTTATTGTATTTTGGTATTAAAGTTTAAATTTAAACTGCATGCAATGGCGCTGACAGATGCGACAAAGCCTCACGCACACAACAGTAAAAAAAATATGTGTGTTGCTTGTGAAATAGAGACGCCGCTATTTTGTGGCTTCTATGTAAGTAAAGAAAAAATCAATTTTGAGGCCAGAAACGTTCCACACGTTCTTAATTTTTCTTTTGTTGCCTGTGTCACATGTCTGTCTTCTGTGTGTCCATGTGTGAACAAGGCTTTTGGAGACAATTTGAATAAAAATATTTTTTTATTACAAAATAAATAAAAATCTATCCTATATTATTAATTAGAACATTATTAGAGCCTATTTAATTATAAAAACATACAATAGAGTTTCTTAATTAGTTTTTAAATAAATTTGATATTAAAATCGGTAATACTTACCCTATATTATTAATTAGACTATTATATTCTATTTAATTATTAAAACATACAATAGAATTACTTAATTAGTTATTAAATAAATTTGATATTAAAATCGATTGTCAAAATTTGAATTATTGTTGTTTGACAACTAGCGACATCTTTCCACTTGTTCAATTACTAGTTTTATTGATTTTATCGACAAATTGTTAAATGTTTAAAAAGTGACTGAAAGTGACAGTCAAGCCAAGTCAAGCAAGCAAAGCAACACATCATTTTGCTTTGCGCAAATCTGGGAAATAAAATAAGCGCGAAAGATCCAATCACAAAAGAAACAAACTCAATCGGGTGCTGAGTTACAAGAAAAATCTTTGGCAAATTTCACGGATATGGATGTGTTTCTACAAACTGTACGAGTGAAAATTCGAAATGACTCTAGTGAAAGAGAAATACGTGCAATTTTTGACAGCGGGTCACAAAGGTCATACCTTCTGAAAACCACGGCGGAAGAAATGAACTATCCTTTAAAACATACACAACAGGTCGTACACACGTTATTTGGAGGAATGCAGACATCTGCTGAACAACATAATTGCTATGACGTGAGGTTGTGTAGTTTAGATAATAAATATTACTGTCGTTTTTAAGTTTTAGATCAAACAGTCATCTGCCATAACGTTGCTTCTATTTACCTCGGTGATTGGAGCAGACGTAGCAGGCAAGCTATTCACTGGCAAAAAACGTATTTTACGATGCGGGCTCGTAGCAATGCATACTCTTCTTGGATGGATTCTCATGGGCAAGACACCGAAACAAAATCTACAACGTTGTTCGTCAATGTTGTCACTTCACTTCTTAGCAAAGAAATGCAAGTTTCGGATTGGTGGAAGTTGGAATCTATCGGTATTAAAGATCCGGTGGAACAGAAAACAAAACGAGAAAATGAAATTGAAGTAAGAAAATTTTTTTTTAAAACTATTCAAGTTAATACTACAGGTCGTTATGTGCTGCAATTACCTTGGAGAACGGATCATCCACCCGTTCCCAGAAGTTATGAAATTGCCGAGTCCAGATTGCAACGTATGATTGTGAAGTTACATAGAGAAAGTTTGTATGAAGATTATGACAAGGTGTTTGACAACTGGCTCCAAGAAGGAATAATTGAAGCTGTTCCACAAGATCAGATATCAAGAACTGCACACTATTTACCACATCGTCCCGTGGTGAAAGCCAGCAGTTTGACTACAAAAATCAGGGCTGTATTTGATGCATCTGCACATGAAAAAGGAAGACCATCCTCGAAACTTCACTGAGTCTATATGTTGTTGGTGTATTACGAAGATATCACTGTTGTTTACTATGTAAGTGTTATATTGCTTTGTACCTATTTAATTGAGTGTAATTGTGGGTTCTGGTTTCAGTGTCTTGTGAGCAGACGTCGCTGGTGTTTGAAGGGCTGTGCCGCGTGGTGAAGCACGTAGCTCGGCAGAGCGTTGTAACCTGGCGCACCTGTACTCGTCGTGCGCCGCCCTGAAGGCCAACCCCAAGATCCGGCAGGCGCTGTACAGTGCGCTGACGACCAACCCGAGCAGCAACTGCGTGTACAACGCGGCGTTCATGGCGGACGTGCTGGGCGCGCCAGCTGGCCGAGTCATCAACGCCGTGCTGTGCGTGTGTCGCGAGCAGGACAACGACCTGGCCGTCATGTGCGCCGAGATGACCGCGTGCTGCAACGCACGTGCTCACCCACAACTCCCTCGCCGTCTTCACGTCCATCCTCATCGCGCGCCACTGCTTCTCGGTCGAGGACTTTGTGCCCAGCCTGCTCTAGGTCAAGTCGGACATGAGCCACAGCGGTGCCGAGGCCGGCATGCGCCTCACCTGCCACCTCCTCAAGACCGTGGAGGTGCCGCAGCCTGAGCTCTACAGCGTCAGCACGTCGCCGCACCCGTTGCCCGCCTCGCAGCCCTACAGCAGCGGAACAACATGGACGACAACAACCAGCAGTCGCTGCTGAGCCATCAGCTGGTGCTGACGTGCCTCCAGGGCCAGGACGACCAGCGAGAGAACCTGCACTCGCAGTTCCTCGGCATGTCTTGTGACGAGCGCATCCACTTGCTGCTGCTGGACGCGCTACAGCTGCGCTTCAGCGCAACACCACGGCCACCACCGACTGGGCGTTCCTCCTCGTGCAGCTCGTCACGCACGGCGTCATCGACCTCAACAACAACGCCGAGCTGTTCACCACCGTGCTGGACATGCTGGCCACGCTCGTGTCGGACAGCCAGGACCAGAACAAGAAGCACTACCAGCGTGCGAGCCCATCGGCTGCCTCACCGACACCAAGGGCAGCATCGACAAGAAGCAGGGCCTGCAGGTGTCGGACAAACAGCGCGTCTCCGCGTGGGATCTGCTCGAGGGCCACAAGAACCCCGCCCCCCTCTCCTGGGCCTGGTTCGGTGCTGTCAAGCAAGCCGCTGTGGTACGAGGACGCGCATCGGCTGCACACACAGTCTACAGCGGCCCGCCTCTTCTCTTACTACCGAGACCCTATACCCTTACCACCTGAAGACTTGGTATTTAGTGTTGTTGTGTTTACTGCAACCTACAGCTGAAGGACTGATACCCCTAGCTCAGTGGACCAGTCGCCCCGCAGCGCAGCCCTAGGCAAAGGTCGCGGCAAGGGACAGCGACGTCCGAGGAAACCCAAACCAGGCGCAGCCGCCGGTGTCCCCATGGCCCTGGGGCAAACCTCCCTGGCACAATCACAGCCCGGCCCAGGCATCCCGCCACCCAACACCAACATGCTAGCCCTTCAACAACAACAACAGCAGCAGAACATGGTCGCGTACCAGCAGCAAGTCATGGCACAGCAACAGTTCAACACGGGCCCCAGCCAACAGCAACATTGGTACCAGCAGGCGGCCATGCCACAGCAGCCGCAGTCGCAGCAACAACAGCCCTACTACCCGCAGCAGATGGGCGTCGCGCGCTTCGAACGTCCGCCGATCAACCAGTCCAAGCAGACGCTGTCCAACATGCTGCGGCAGCGACACCCGTTCATGGGCCCCACCGCGGCCGCCTACCAGCAGCAGCAGCAGCAGCCCATGCAGCGCCAGCCCAGCAGCGCGCAGCCCATGTTCCAGCAGCAGTACAGCGGCCCGGGGCCCACCTAGGCAGCCGCCACAGCCATGCAGCAGCAACAACAGATGATGCCTCAGCAACAGCC
The DNA here is from genome assembly GCA_947534325.1 of Agonum fuliginosum. Classification (NCBI taxonomy): domain Eukaryota; kingdom Metazoa; phylum Arthropoda; class Insecta; order Coleoptera; family Carabidae; genus Agonum; species Agonum fuliginosum. Next base: position 103,913 of record OX384035.1, on the reverse strand, counting down.
GCAGCAGAGGTTCCGCAGCCAGCAGGACTACCTGGCGCAGCAGCGAGCCGCGTCCACGACCGCCGCAGTACATGCAGGCTCCCAACGTGACCATAAGCAACATGGGACCCGTGGCAGTGCCGGCGCCGCCGTACCCCAAGCCAAGCCCGCCCGCTCAGCAGCAGCAACAACAGTTCCAGCGCATGCAACAACAACAACAACAAGCCACACCGGCATTCGTCGCACATCTACGGAAGAAGTGACTGGAACACACTGAACAAGATAAGTTAATGAACAGTTTTAAAATTATTGTTTAAACAATCTTAATTCAGCCTCAGAAGTTCACCACAAGGTCTTTAAAGACTCTAAATGCTTGACGAACTGCAGACAATGCCTCAAAATCATTTTGTAGCCTAAAACAAACCAAAATGTTATAGTACATGAAACTTCTAACGTAAACAACAATAACTCTAACTGTATGGACACTAAAACATTATAATATGCACAAAAGAAACTTACTAGCGAGCTACTAGACTTAGAATTTACTGAAACAGTTATTATAATGCACTAAGAACCAAATCTTCCAAGTTTGTTTTTGTGGTTAGATCACATTTGACAAGTCAAATATTATGAATTATTTAAATAACATAATTAAAGCTGAAAATTAGTAAACATATGTAAAAAATTACGCTGACTCGATTGCTCTAATCGGTTTTGATAAAAAACCAACAGTTTAGCCATAAATAATTAATTTATAATGGAACACCAGCGCCAATCCGCAAATTTTTTAGCCCCGTGATTCTGGTGAACTACTTAGTCGGTAAAACGCTTAACTGTTTTCAAAACAGTAAAACAGGTAACTATTATTTAGACGGAAGAGTAGTTCGCCAGACTTACACCGTGCTCAGTTTTGCGGATTGGCGCTAGTGTCGTATTGGAAATTAATTATTTACGGCTAAACTGTTTATCTTTCGGCAAAAAGAACTACAGCAATCGATTCAGCGTAATTTTTTACATACGTTTACCAATTTTCACCTTTAAATATGTTATTTAAATAATTCATAATATTTGACTTGTCAAAGGAGACATAACCATAAAAACAAACTTGGAAGATTTTGTTCTTAGTGTATTATAATAACTGTTTCAGTAAATTCTAAGTCTAGTAGCTCGCTAGTAAGTTCCTTTTGTGCATATTATAATGTTTTAAGTGTCCATACAGTTAGAATTATTGTTGTTTACGTTAGAAGTTCAATGTACAATAACATTGTGGTTTGTTTTAGACCACAAAATGATTTCGAGGCATTGTCTGCAGTTGTTCAAGCATTTAGAGTCTTTAAAGACCTTGTGGTGAACTTCTAAGGCTGAATTAAGAATCCATAGCCTTAGAAATATTAATATGTAAGTACATTTTATTTATTTAGTGTTGAACCATTTCTTTGTGTTTTGGGGTGCGTTCCAAAACCCTACTCTTACTTACTCCAGAGTATAAAAATCGTTCCAATATTAAAGAGCATACTCTAGGAGTAATGTATACTCGGTACTCTAGGGTTTACCCGCCGTACTCTGTAAATTTGTAGGGTACAAATGCACTCTGACGTTTCTTTGACGTCATTTTTTTAAATGAAATAATTAGTTTACGTTTCTAATGGTTGTTAAACAAAAACAGTAGCATCATAAATTTTACCAAAATCTTATGGTGCTTACAAATTTAAAATAATAATAATGAGTGTTATAAATATAAGCGATTACAATTATGTAGCGACAGTTGACAATGGTACGATGGTCCTATTAGAAAATAAAGGTTAGTAGGAATATTGTAATTTAAAACGTGGTTATTGTTTTTGACATTTTTATGCGTTCGTATTATATTATTATTGGAAATAATTTTATACTGTTTTGTAGAATCAAAAGAAGTTATCGGAATCCCTAATACAAATGAAATTATAAAAGCATTCAATGTAACTGAAGAGGCAAACATTGTAATGGACTCTGAAGAAAACAGTTCCGTAACACAAACCAAAACGTGGAATGATAACGCTACTCGGATGTTAATTAATCAATATAAGTTGAATGAAATGTTATTTAGAGATAACAGTATCAAAAATGATACTGTTTGGAAGGCTATAACAGAAAAATTATTACAGTCTGGACACCATTTTAACACAACTCAAATAATAAACAAATGGAAACATTTAAAAAAACAATACATGAAGGAAAAAGATAATATGTGACCAAAATCTAGTGGTGAAGCAGCGTTTTCCTTCAAATATTTTGAAGAAATGGACATTATATTTAATAAACAACCAAATGTTGTACCAGTAGCTATTGCCTCATCAAGCAAAGGGTGCCAAATAAACAATGACATTATTCATAAATCATTCAATGATGATAACGATGTATGTGCCAAAAAAAGAAAATTAAATAATGGAGAAACCAAGAAAATAAAAAATTCAAATCAACTTATATCATGGATGGAAGAGCGTAACAAAGAGAAAGAAATTATGAAAGATAAACGCCACAAAGAAAATCTTGAACTACAAAAAGAAGCCATGAACAACTTCAAAGATGTGATGGCAAAATTAATAGATAAACTTTAGAAAAATATGTTTCTATTACCTTCCAAACAGGCTGTAGGTATTATATCTTACATTAGAGTACTTATACAGTTTGATATAAATTCAATGAACATCAAAGTTGAATTAGAAGCATTTAGAATTAGAATTTATTATGAAATGTTAAAATTATTATCAATTCAAAGGCATAAAAATCACTAATATGTATATCCCTAATGTAAGTTATGATACACCCTATTTTTGGACAGTTTTTGCAATAATATTATAATTTTTTGATGTTCTGAAACTACACTGTATTGATTTTACACTATATTAAATAGAGTTTAAGACTAATCTGCCAAAGAAATAATATAATTTTATTTTTGTTTTGATAACAAAAGTTTAAGTAACTAAATATTCATTGCAATGCGATCTCTTCTTAATAAGCCTGCTTCCTTGTTCAATTTCCTCGTTTTCATTCATCGCGTTTTGATTTTCATTGATGTAATTGACATCTAGATCAGCATTATTTAAACAGATGTTGTGTAACACACAACAAGCCAGTATTGTCGCCGGTATAAGATCTACACGATTCATATCTAAATACTTCAAGCGTCTGAATCTTCCTTTCAAGCTTGTTCAATACGCTGCCGTACACTAGACAAAATTTCATTGAAATGTCGTTGTCTAGCAGTTAAATGACCTCTATTTATGTATGGTGATAAACACCATTGCCTCACGGGGTATGCTTTATCTCCTATAATAAATTCATTGCTCGGAAAATATGTATTGTGATCAACCATGATGTTTTTATATATATCAGAGTTTTTAAATATTCTGTAGTCGTTAACGGAACTTGGATATCCTACGAAGCAGTCAGTAAATTTCAACTTGTGGTCGCAAACACCTTGCAATGTTATGGCATGATATTTTTTACGACATATATATGTTTCAGGAAATTCTTTCGGTGCTTTTATTTGCACATATGAACCGTCAATGGCGCCAATAATATTTCCAATGCCTGTTAAAGAAAAACCTTCTTTGACTTCTTCAATGTAATCTCCACTAGGCCATTTAATTACATTCTGTGCAGCTTCGTTTAGAACATGAATAACTCGTATAAAACAATGATATAAAGAAGATTTCGAAAGATTAAATCTATCACCAACGGATCTAAAAATAATAATTAAACTTATGATTTCTATATCTCAATTACTTTTACGTATAAAAATTTACCTATATGAATCAGGTGTAGCTAATAACCATATCACAGCAAGTAATTGAATTTTCGGATCAATTGTAGGTCTACCTTCTGAATGTTGATTTTTTAACTGAGGTCCTATAATTGTAAGAACATTTTCAAATGCTTCTCTTTTTAATCGAAAGTGCATTTTGAATTGAATGTCCGTATAATTTAGTACAACATTTGTAATATAGTTTTCTATTCTAGTAACTTCATTTCGCCTTATGCGTATTCCATTGCTGTTACTATTAAGTACAATAATATCTTCTTCATCCGACGATGAATCACTGTTGTCGTAATTATTCTTTAAATAATGTTAAAATAAATTATTCATATTAATTCTTAATTATTCATACAATGAATAATAATCTATAACAAATTGTAATTATACATACTTTAAATAATTGTACAATAAATTGTTTCGATAATGGAATAGATAGTAGTGCACAATTTCTTCTAATCATGATTTATTTCAATATAACCAATATTAATAAGGGTATGTTTTTCGTTTACCCTTTGACTGTGCCCTCCAAAACGTTCCAAAATACATCAAATATCTTGGTCATGTGATCATACTCTGATCGGAGTTTTACTCTACTCCGTACATTGGTTTTGGAACGTACCCCTGTAGAGTTACTGGCGATTAAAATTAAGAACGAATTCATTTGTATCTTCAGATGATAATAGAGGATTTAAAATAGTATTACCTCTTGTTTTTAGTAAATTCTAAGTCTAGTAGATCGCTAGTAAGTTCTTTTGTGCATATTATAATGTGTTAGTGTCAAAACAGTTAGAGTTATTGTTGTTTACGTTAGAACTTCCATGTACAATAACATTGTGGTTTGTTTTAGGCTACAAAATGATTTCGAGGCATTGTCTGTAGTTCGTCAAGCATTTAGAGTCTTTGACGACCTTCTGGTGAACTTCTGAGGCTGAATTAAGAATCCATAGCCTCAGAAATATTAATATGTAAGTACATTTTATTTATTCAGTGTTCAACCATTTCTTTGTGTTCTGTAGAGTTACTGGTGATTAAAATAAGTTAAGAACGAATTCATTTGTATCTTCAGATGATAATAGAGGATTTAAAATAGTATTACCTCTTGTTTTTAGTAAATCCTAAGTCTAGTAGATCGCTAGTAAGTTCTTTTGTGCATATTATAATGTGTTAGTGTCAAAACAGTTAAAATTATTGTTGTTTACGTTAGAAGTTCCATGTACAATAACATTTTGGTTTGTTTTAGGCTACAAAATGATTTCGAGGCACTGTCTGTAGTTCGTCAAGCATTTAGAGTCTTTGACGACCTTCTGAGGCTGAATTAAGAATCCATAGCGATTCTCAGTCACCTGTTTCACGAACAACACATCTGCTGTTATCTTTCAGTTTATCATTATTATAAAACGCAACCATCAACTGTTGTCGTGAAATAGGTGAAAACTAATAATATGTAAGCGGTCCAAATGTATTCTAGTAAATATTAAGTAAAATAAGACTGGCAAAATAAATTTCACTAAATAAATACTTAAACGAATATGCTTATTTGATTAGAGAGTTGTGGATCGAGTAAACACTTACAGATAGAGAACTTGTTATTAATAACTGAAGGATAATAAATAGATAAAATATTATTTAGACATTACACGTGTTTAATAAATCATCACCTTTTAGGTTAACTTGTCAAACTAGACTAACACAAAAATACACTAGAAGTATGAAAAAAGAAAGAACTAAGTAACTGAATAAATTAGTGAAACGGTAGTACATAACCGCGAAATATGAATAACATACAGATTCAGTTTCTTTCATAATGCTTCCCAATTAAATTCATGTCACATAATATGTTATCTACATTTGAGTTTTTCTTAGACAATAAAATTTTGTTAGGGTCCCTTTCTTCTTTCAATAGTAAATGCGTGTAAATATCTACAACACTAAGGCCTTATCATAAGTAAAATGTGCGCTACAATACAATTTAACATATTATGTGTAATAGAATTAAACGAAATTTTACTTGAAATTCATTTCGTTTACTTAAATCAAAAGAAACTAAAATAATAATAAATACATAATAACGTACGTAATATTTTGCGATAATTTAAACTATTTATATGTACCCCGATGATTATAAATAGATAATATGAATAAGTCCTAACTATCTGTGAATCTAGTGAATTTGTGCATCTTGTATTTATAAGAGCTATCTTGTAGATGTAATCATCATCAGGAGATAAGGATATTTACAAGTCCTATAGTATTTCGAAGCATGTAATATATTAAATCGAAACAGTATATGCGTATAATTATAAACATTTTTATACCCAATAAATGTAAAATAATTGAAATGTAAATGCTCAACTTATAAGAAATCGAAATTTTGTAATTATGTAAATGTATGGAAGCACTTTTATATTTAGTATGTACGTTTTATCTTTTGAAATTTGCTTCTTCTATTCTTAAAATGTGAAATATTTAACAAAACATAGAAATGAACGACTCTCTTGTGTCAACTATTTAAAATAGCGTTTAGGGCTCATCTATCTACATAGTCTAGTGAATCACACCTAACTAGTGCTATTCACTAATACTATTTATTATTTTATCATTGTTAATATAAGCACAACGCAAGGCCTAAAATGATTGTAGTATAATTAGGGAATCAAATGTATTAAATAACTACTTAGACAATTTTTAATATTCTTTCTGTTTGAAAGAATCTGTACAAACTAATGGAAACGGCAGACATTGCTTCAATATTAGTAATATCGGAATATGATGTTTGTAACATATTTGGGAAATAAATGTACTTATAAACATAAAGTCATTGTAATTCTTATTAAGCTAAGTGTTTCACTCATGCATCAATAAATCGTCTTTTACTTATTTTTATTTTGTTCGTTATAAACAGTTACCTATGTATATAATATTATTTATGTTTATTATTATAATATTTGAACACCCAGTAGAACAAAAAATATGAATTTAATGAAACAAGACTGAACGTAAATGTTAGGTAACGATCGTGCAATATTTGCTGGTCATATGTTAAAATCAAACATTGTATTTGTAAATCCAGGTTCAAATCACTTGTAAGAAATTAGAAAATTTTCTACACTGCCAGAAGATGTCATCAAGTTGCAGAACAACTGGCTGAAACCCACAAAATAAATTACCTAACTAATGTTTTACATTCTTTCGACAGCAATTGAAGACTTACCAGAAGGTTGTCAAAGTCTCCAACTGGCTGAAGAACTGCAGAAAATGTGTCTGAGGACTTAGAAGATGACACGGCTCAAGAAGTTTCCAATCAACAATCAAACTGTCTTCTTAAAAAGGTACGTGTATATATTTAAAGCTGCTGAACGCATCGATGAAGATTGCACGGCCTCATTTGCATTATATATGGTTATAGAAGACATTTGATACCTGCAATAATAAAATGTTTCTTCAGTCTATACATTTTACGTATGTGATCTTTGGAATCAATCATAGACTTAAAAAAATCTATGTTTAAAAGCAGCAAAATTGCTGTTGCTGGGCCTTATTGTTATTAGTTTTTGGATATTAACACATTTGATATTTATGCTAACCTTTCAGCTTACACATTTCCATTTGACGTCAAGGTTCAATCAATAGATTTATTATTTCATGTCATAGAATTGATTGATACTTAACTAGAACATTATAATATAATCAGTAAATAAGTTTGCCATACTTTAATGTCGTATTTTAATATATTTTCGCTTTTAAATATTAATTAAAAACTGCTTCAATGCATTTTGACAGACAGCGTTTAGAACTTGGAGACTTCGCCGCTAGGGTCATAAGAGCGCTGCTTGCACCGCGTTATTTAAACAATTGCAACCAGTCAATAACACTATTTGTACAAATTTACGTTGAGGAAACCTTCTGAAGAGAAAAATTTGATCGCCACTACAAATCTACCACTAGAAATTCAATAGAATACAATGTAAGTTAACAAAATAAGTATACAATCAATCTATACCAATAAATGTTTGTTGCTAACAATGTAATCATAAATAAAATAAGTGATGGGCAACAATCATTCAGTTGACAACAATACTTGGTGTTTCGATCACCAGTTAGAATTCAATGATGGTCATTGTCGCTCTTAATTATTTACGGAATTTGTTTACTACTGGAAGTGTAATTACAATCGTTCGATTCATTGTGCAATTTATTAGTGTTCATTTGACTGCAGACTGGTACAGAAATTAAACGTGAAGTAAAACAGTTATTAAAAGCAAGGATTAAAAGTGTGCAGTAAAGTGAAATACATTTGTGCAGCACAACCCAATAAGTACATTTGGTCTGTATCTTTTCTATAATTTGTTTGTCACAATACAACATCGTATATTATGCTTTACATACAGATAATATTCAAATGTGATTCTAATTGTGTAACTGGTTCTTAAGAAGAGAAGATTTTTAAGTAGTTAAAGTTAAATATGTGATTATGTGTTTCAGAAGGCCTCAAGACATTCAGTGCAGTTATCCAGGTCATTGTTTTCTTCTCCAGGAGATGACGTCCAATCCAATCTGTAGGATGAAATATACAATTTAGGTGAGTTTTATTTATTAATCTTTCAGTTCCAACATTAAAATAAGTTGACGAGTTGTATTTGATGAGTTTTGTCAAAAAATAATGATATATATATATATATATATATACGCGTACAAAATACGTCTAAACCAATTCCTCATATTATGTGAAACTGCACCATCCAAATTTGTTATTTTATAAAATATATTTTACATTATAGTTTCGCGAGAAGAAATTCTACGTGGCGTGCGAGAGTGGGGATGGAGAGATAGGCGGGATAGGCGGTCAGGACTCACGTAAAACCACGCGCTCCATCGCTTATTCATTAGTTTTTACACAAATTCAAGTAAAACAAAGTGATTTGTTCGTCAGAAACTATAAATGGTACGATCTTTACCTATTTTTGTTATTTTGATGCCTCATTTTAATATAAAATGTTTATTTTTACAGATGCAGTTATCCAGGACCCAAAGCCAGAGTCTTCAGATGGTAAGAACTTCATATTTATTTTATTTCCAACTCCAAATCAATTTTATTGTGCTCTCCAGTAATATTCATAAGCCAGTTGATGACTGGTAACCGCACACACCTTCATATGTATTTAAATCAATCAATCAAGGCTGCAATTTACCCAATGTGGGTAAAATGCATAACAGATATTTACTTTTCTGCTCATTTTAATAACATTTATAATATTGTTTATACAAACACATTTTAAAATGTATTTAAACCAATGCTTTACGCATATTGGAATGCTGACCCTGAGATAATAATATTTTATATAATAGTATATTACATAACGAGCATCGAAAGTGTAAGATAACAAGCGAGTGAAATTGAGGAATGAGGCGCATAGCGCCGAGTGGTTCAATTTCACGAGCACTGTTATCTCACTTTTGGGCGAGTTATGTACACTATTTTTCAGACGACCACAAAATATTTAAAAAAATGTTCAATGAACTAAATTATATACAACTGTTGAAGTTGAAGCACTGACGTTTAAAAGTTAGGTTATGCCTCGATACCAACTGTGCAACTATAATCTGAAATGTCAAAAATACTAAAGAATACACAATTAGCCAATAAATAATTATTACATTGAAAATTTGTGTCTATATAATATTTCAGACTGTGTCGAAATGTCAATTTATTGCATTAATATACTTTTTTTTCATTTATTTGAATTGATTTTTACTCGTAACGCCATCTGTTGTCATATAGTGTAACTTGAAGAGTTACGTTATAAGTGTGCGTTAGAATAACATGTTAGTTTGTGTTATTTGTTTGTTTCCATTGTAGTTTATAACATAGTTATGGCAAGTTTCCATAGTGGTCGTCTGAAAATAATATTTTCGTGTTTATTTCAACGCCGGGCGACTTAATTGAACGGACCTGAACTGGAAATGTTGGATAACGCTTGTTGTGTTCTTGTTATTTCAAACGATAAACTGAACTGAAATAAAATAAAGTTTTTAGTGAATAGTTTCTTATATTTTAATGGTAAATAACTTTTAAATTCACATGAAACTTTATAAATAATTTATATATTTGAGGTAAATGTGGTCCATTATTGTTCAGGCTTTTTATTTGGTTGAAATTTTTAATAACTTTTGAAGACTCAACATTCCTTTATATAAATAAATAAATAATAGTGTTCGTTTTAATTGTTTACTGTTCAATAATTATTTATTACAAAAACTGAACTTAGACAATCGGTTGATTGCATAATTATTTATTAATATTTGTTTCCAGAGCTGGGCATTTAAAATGAACTAATTCGTTTGTAAAATGTAAAATTCGACAAATCTTTTGCTTCCGACTGTCACTAACAACTTTGATTAGTTGATTACCGCAGATATTGTGTAGAATTGGCCGAACGACATTGTTATCGTTGGCTAGGTAGTCGCGGTATTTTCTGTACATCCCATCGCATATAGTTTGAGTTTTCAAACGAGAACCAAGATTGTGTAGTGTCTTGTTACTAGCTATTTCAAACTATAACAGTTACGAGTATTAAAATTTAAATCTATTTGTTCTATGCACCTTAAGACAGAAATTAACAGCAGGTATACAAAGTAACGCCAGACAAATATTAAGAGATGAAGAATAATAGAACAAAGTAATATTTCTAAGAAACCTTCGCATTCATCCCTTTGGTACAGGTACCAACAAAATTTAATTTGGAATATTAAGCACTTTGAATTTTTCCTATTTGTTTTCTAAGTATACCGTGTATGCGGTTATCAGCCGTCAACTCACGGGTACTCATGGTTATGAATAAAGAGTACCCAACAGGAGAGATTTTTGTGCAGTTAAACTATTAAATTTGTGATTCTAATAATTGTGTAACCTGTTAATTAAAGTCTTTTAATACAAAATGGTGTAATTTCAGAAGATCTCAAGGTATTCAGTGTAGTTCGATGGGTCTTCAAGTTCTTCTCCATAGGAGATGACGTCCAGCCAGGATCTGCAAGATGAAATACACAAATTAAGTGAGTTTTATTTATTTATCTTTTAGTTCTAACATCAAAAGTCATCATAGAGTTGCATTTGAATAGTTATCTTAAAAATTAATGCGTACAAAATATTATTATCTTTTCTGTATAATAATATCTGAACACCCAGTTGTGTGATAATTAATAAATAATTTAATTAAACGATGCTAAACATAAAAATTATTTGGTAATGATAGAACAATTAGTCATGTTTACGTAATTTTAGAAACATTTATAAACACATTGAATCCAATAATGATTTACATTCTTTCGGCAGCAATGAAGACTCGTGCATCTCTCCAGGTTCACCAGAAGGTTGATGAAGACTCCAAGAGCTTGAAGAACGACACAAGATGACCTGGTTCGCCAATCTGCAACAATGTAAGCTAGTCCAACTGTCTTTTCATACGGTACGTGTTTGTTGTCTACTTTTTAAATTAATCAATAGGCTACATACGATTTAAAAGCTGCTAAATGAAGGTTAGTTTTTGCGTTTTAAAGAGCATATTTAATATCTGCAATCATAATAATTCGACGTGTTCGATACGTTTTGCTACAAACACTTCTCACACATCTTGTTCAATCTTTATTTTCTAAATAATATTTGAAAAATGTACTGTAATATTTTATTTTGTTTTGCAAACTATTTTCATTTTCACAATTAAAAATTCAGTCAATGGTTTTAAGATTGAACTTCTCTTAAATATAGAAAATTAAGTACAACTTTTAAATAAACTAGGAATGTGTATATTTTGTTATAAAACGCATGGGCACCGTTTTATAATTAAATAATATACATACTTAGTATATTGCTTGTATTTATCAATAATCAAATTAATCACCAATAATGTAACTGTCTTCTCATACGGTACGTGTTCTGTTGTCTGGTTTTTTATTCAATCAATTGGCTTCAAAATGTTTGTTTTAAATGCTGCTGAATACCCTCAATCAAGATTGTAGGGCCCCATTTCAATTAGATTTTGCGTTTTACCAAACATATTTAATTGCAATTAGAAATCGTTTGTAGCCTATTTTACATATAATTGTAAGAAAACTATCAGTGGCTACCTGTGTTTTAAAAGCTGGTAAATGCTTCGATGAAGTTTGTTGGGCTCCAATTTCATTTCTTTTTGCGATATAGATGATTGCATAAATACATAGAATTTTTACTACTTCATGTCATAGAATTGGTTGAAATTTAACTAAAACATAATAGATGACTTAAAATGTGTTTGCTATACCTCATTTGCATTTATTATAACTCATTTTAATATATTTTCGTTTTAAAACTTTAATTAAATAACACGTTCTGTGCATTTTGACAAGCGTCAAAGTTGTAACTTGGAGATTTTGCCGCTAGGGCCACAAAGGCGCTGTCGCAGTTTTCCGCGATATTCAAAATTATAATCAGTTAACTTTACAGTTTACAATTTCTACGATTTGTACAAATGTTTTAGCATTACGTTGAGAATAATTTGGTGTCTGTTGCAAATCTACTATTATTTTGGGGCCGCGCGTTATATTTAAATAAAAATTCATCGCGTCTGATGTTTTCTAGAAACACTACACACATCTTGTTCAATTATTACTTCTGCCATAATTAAACCTTAATTATGCTAAATAATATTTGGAAAATATACTGTAATATTTTATTTTCGTTTTACATACTTTGTTCATTTTCACAATTGAAGATTCACTCAATGGTTTTAAGATATAAAATTTCTATTTAAATAAATTTAACTTCACTTTTAAAATGTAATTAAGTAATAAACTAGGAATGTTTATATTTTGTTATAAAATGAATGGGCACCATTTTATGACAAAAAATTAACATGTTTAGTATATTGCTTGTATTTATCAATTATCATTTCTTGTGCTATATTTATTTGGAAAATATACTGTAATATTTTATATCGTTTTGCAAACTGTATTCATTTTCATAATTAAAGATTCACAATGGTTTTAAGGTTGAACGAGCTGTTTTCTTCCTTTAAGAGCTTTAAAGGAAGAAAATAAAACTTTTAAAATTCAATTAAGTAATAAACTAAACTAGGAATGTTTATATTTTGTTATAAAACACATGGACACCGTTTTATGATAAAAAATCGACATACTTAGTATATTGTATGTAATTTTCAATAATCAAATTAATTTTCGTTTCACAAATGCTGTTAATATTATAATCCTGATAATATTCATTCCTTCAGAGATTTTAAGATTGAATAGCCCTCAAAAAGGTAGAAGTAGAAAATTCATAGTAAACTATTAAAATTTTCAACTAAGTAATGAACTAGAGTTAGGTAGGTATGTCTTTATTTGTTATCAAAACGATTGGCCACCGCGTTGTTATCAAATATTGAACATACTTATTGCATTTAGTTTAATTTTCAGCATTGATAGTTCAGTAGTAAACTATTATTCTTGATATCAAAATAAATATTTTCAGTTTTGCATCGATTAGTTATAACTTCTTCTAACCTTTTGGGGCTGCGTGTTACAAAAATACAAAATAAAATACATTTGAATCACTTCATTACACTTGCATTTCTGTTCAATCTTAGAGCTGTATTTTTCAATTAATACCTACAATATTTATTGTTAGTACTTATTAATTTGACTACAATTTCAATAAAATAGAGTAATAAATAAATACAGAGCACAATAAATGATAGAGTTATTAAACAAAAATCAACAATAATAATTGTAAGTAATAAATAAATAATTTATTCGTTTTTCTTTTAAATTAAGTTAATAATATCTTGTATTTTGTTAACGGGAATGATCAAAAGTTCGCGTATAGTTTGTCGTGGAAATTGTAGGGCCCCAAAGATGATTAGATTTTGAATTATACATAGCTTTTAATAATAACTGCAATAAGAAATATTTTCAAGTTCATAAATTTACATCTATAATCGTAAGAAATCAATCAGTAGGCTTGAAAATGTGGATACCTACGGTTTTAAAATTTGCAGAATGCGCCGAAGAAGGTTGTTGGGGCCCCATTTTCATTACCTTTTGCGTTATAGATGCTTGTATGAGTAAATTAAATTTGTATTATTTCATATTTAATGTTATAAACAATCAATTACAACCAATAAACTATTTACAATTGACACAATCTGTACAAGTTCTAGAGTTTCGCCGAGGAAGTTTGATTTTTCGATCTCCGAGTAGAATCCAATGACAATCAATGGTCATCACAGCTTCTAATATATTGCGGAATTTGTTTACTGCTTGAAGAAAACAGACGTAATCACAGGCGTTCGATTTATTGTGCAATTGATCAGAGTTTATTAGACTGCCGACCGATGCAGACGCTAAATGTGAAGTGAACAAAATAAAATAAATTCGCACACCAGGAAGTCGTACAGGACAACACGAAGTAATATTGGTATGTACGTTTACTATTATTTATTTATTACTTAATTTTTGCTTCCTGAGTAATGCGTTTGATAAATATTTCTTTATACAAACATAATTTTTCACGCCTTTTACCCAGTTCGGGTTTGGCAGCCTCACATATTGTGAGTTCTCAGTATACCGTGTGTGCGGTTATCAACCGTCAACTCACGTGTACTCCTGGTTATTAATGAAGAGTGCACCACGGGGAAGATTTTTATTAAAGTCATTTAATTCGAGAGGGTGTAGTTTCAGAAGATCTCAGGAGATGACGTCCAATCCAACACCAGAAGGTTGTCGAAAGACTCCCAAGAGCTTGAAGAACAACACAGAACGCATCCAAGTCCTTAGAAGATGGTCCGGCTCAAGAAGTTTCCAATATGCAACAATATAAAGTTATCGAACTGTCTTTTCATACGGTACGTGTCCACTCCAAGGAAAAACAAGGATCTGTAGAATGAAATATACAAATAGGTGAGTTTTATTTATTTATCTTGTAGATCTAACATCGAAAGACGTTTTAAAGTTTCATTTGATTAGTTTTCTTAGAAATTAATGAGTCACCCAACTTCGATGTGGCAGATTCACATATTGTGAGGTTTCAGTATAGATTATATTTACTGTGTGTGCGGTTATCAGCTGTCACCTCACGGATACTTATGGTTATTAAGGGTACATTTTTTGTGCAGTTAAACTTGAATGCGTACCAATTAAATGTGATTCTAAATATTGTGTGACTGGTCAATTAAAGTCATTTAATACAAGATATCGTAGTTTTAGAAGATCTCAAGACATTCAGTGCAGTTCTCCAGGCTTTCAAGTTCTTCTCCAGAAGATGATGTCCAACCGAAGTCAAAACAAGGATCTGCAAGATGAAATAGGTATACAAATTAGGTGAGTTTTATTTATTTATCTTCTAGTTCTAACATCAAAAGACGTTGTAGAGTTGTAATTGATTGGTTTTTAAAAATATAATGAGATTTCAAAGATTTTTTCTTTATGTTTGACTTATATTTGAACACCCAGTAATGTAATAGTTTTGCTGGTCATGTAAACGTAATTTTAGAAGCATTTAAAGACTAATATTGAATATAAAATAATGTTTACTTTATTTCGGCAGCAATGATGATTCGTGCAGCTGTCCGGAAGGTCGTGGAAGATTCCAAGAGCTTGAAGAACAACTTGGCTCAAGGAATTGCCAATCACCAACAATATAACGCAGCCAAACTGTCTTCTACTTGGTAGGTGCACCATTCATCTAAAATAAATCAATCTTATAATAAGCGGCAATGATTTTATGTATACTAATTAACTTTCTCTGTTGTTACAGTTCTGAATGAAGGAGAAAATCTACTATCGTTCAGCAAATTGTGCGCGAGGTTCGAGTCTCCAGAAGCAGATCCCGATGCTGACGAAGGCGTATGCAGAGAGGGCAATAAAACTGCCTTTTACATGGTATGTGTCATTATTTTAATAGTAATCTGAAAAGCATGAATGAATTATTTATGTTTTCAACTCGTTTTGGTTTATACTTTGTACTAATTGAATTTTTGTTGTTGTTTCAGATTCTGGCTAAAGAATTACAAAAGGCATCTGGTGAGTTTATAACATGTGCCTTTTCTTATCTATCTCTTTTGATTGTAGCAGTAGATTAGTAGTAGTGAAGTTAATTTCTGTCCTATTTTGCATTTCTTCTTATTTCACAAGGCACATGCAACATCTCTTTACTATTCTTTGGGGCGCGCGTTACAAATTCGAAATAATATACGTTCAAATGGAAATAAATCTAGTCCGATATTTAGCTACACACACTTAATCAGTACACAACACATTCTTTATTATTTTTTGTGCAATAATCAAAGCTGTTTTAATAACACCTGGAATATGTTTTATAAATAAATAATATTCTCGTTTCACAAACGATGTCAAGATAACTGCTCTTAGACATGTGGAGGTAGAAAAATCCTTTTAAAATATAATACAACTTCCCTTTTAAAAGGCAATTTTGCAATTAAATACGTATGTTGTTATTTAATTCTCAAAATGGCTGCCCACTGTTTTGTGGAAAATAATTAACATATGTATTAAATTGCAGCATTGACAGTTCAGTTATTAAATTAATTTTCGTTTCACAAATTAAATAATAAATTAGGTATGCGATTATTTGTTAACAAAATGGACGTGTCCACCATTTTGTTATAAAATATCCGATATACTTATTGTACCTATTTGGAACTTTCAGCATTGATACTGAATTAATTAACAACCAGCCAGGCGAACTATTAATGCTGATTTAGCAATTAAATACGTATGTTGTTATTTAATTCTCAAAATGGCTGCCCAAACGTTTTGTGGGAAATAATTATAGTACGTAATGTATTGCATTTAAATAGCGGCATTGACAGTTCAATTATTAACTAGCCAGGCAAACTATTAATGCTGATATCAAATTAAGAATTTCAAAGTAGTATAATTCCAAAATTTAAAACTTTCTTGTTTAGTGTCTATAATTTCTAGTGAAATAATCAGAACACTTAGAAAATTTAGTGCTGTAATTAATTATAATGCAACAGAGCAATGAAATAAATTAGAGCAAATATAATACAACGCACATGAAATGATAAAGAAATATTTAACTTTAAAGCCTCATTCACAATACGAAATTAGTAGTTATTGTCAGTAGGTATAATTAGTAGTTATAATAGTTAATCAATTGGTTTTGACTACTGTCGTTCACAATCACATAATTAATGTTGTAGTTAGCCTAGTAAAACAAATTAAGTTGCGTTTTAGACAAATTCTTGTCTATAAATAGCTGAAGAAGCATTATAAAAGCACAAAAGTGATTAATGTCATCTTAGACGTCAAATGTCAAAATTAATTCTTGTTCTATATTCTGATTGGTTGTTCATACAGAAAATCATTAACTACTAACTACAGGTTTGGAGTTTGCAAATCCCTGCGCTAACTGTAATTACGTGGAGCTAATTTCGTTATTGTGAACGCTACAAGTAAAATGCATTATGTCAAATCACTAACGTTAACTATACCAACTGACTATAACTACTAATTTCGTATTATGAATGAGGCTTAAGATAAGCTAAGTAGATTAATCCGTACGTTTTTCGTTTGAATTCAGTTAATAATATCTTGTATTAGTTTTCGAGAAAGATCACATTGCTCTTAATCGACTAAATTTATTTGAAAACAATAAATGTAGTCAGCTTGTGATCTCGCGAATAGTTTTCAATTCACTAGAGGTCTTCCAACAAGGCCTGACTCAGGACTCCAGGGGCCTTCAAGGGCCTTTCAAGGACTCCGATACTGGGTGGAAACAGAAGATTTTGTTAGAATTTTGCATTTCTCACTTTGATATTACTTTACGTACACACACACGCACACTTACACTACACTTGCACAGCGCTGAGTAAAGTTCGCGTGTATTATTTTGATTCGGGACGCGGTTCGCGATGTATTTGAGTTAGGGTAGTTTGTGAATAAGTGGAGAAAACCTGTCATCTTTTTCTCACGTCAAATTCATTCCAACCTTTTGTAAACTGAACTAATTGATTTCAATTTTGCTTCAATATATTTTTTCTCAAGTAATGCTCTAAATTTACTAGAAAATGTTGGGGCTTGGATACTTTTGTACGAATTGAAATTCGAGTGCACCGAATTTCAGTTTGATAAAGTACACATTGCCATAATGACAAACTTTACAAATTTCATCAAATTTGGAGATGTGAATGACGCTTACATGTGACAAACAGTATAAGCATTTCTCCACTTATAAGCAAACTATGCAACATATACGTTTCCTTTTGCTTTAGGTACTTAAAGTTCGCGTATGATTTGAATTAGATTTTCGTTCGTCGCCGCGATGTCGCCGTTGGGAGGCTCGCCTAACGTGCAGCCTATTTGCATGACCTGTGCTGTGGACGATCCTTCGACTCTGGAAGGATTGTATTATATTTGTATTAAAACAAAGTGCGTGACCGCGACTTCGTAAGCCACTGGCAAAACTCGTTTCGATATTATACTGAATTGAATATGGAGGCAGCCGGTACTCAATCCGGCGTCTCAGAAAAACCCTTATTTAAAAAACAACAAAACATTGAAGGCATATTTCATGTATAATTAGAGACTCGCGACAATCCCAATGATGGACTTAAGCCTGAGGGGTTGAAAAATTAAAGTTTAGTACTTTCTATACAAACCGTGCAGCCCGTTTGACGTGATATTAGCGCCAAGTAGTTTTAATGTCTTGTTGGCAAATCAGATCCTTCAAATTTGAAAAATTTTACCTTCGCACCACGGGCTGCACGGCTTGTATAGATTCTTTTTAATTTATTATTGATTTGCATTAAGCTGTTGCTTTTAAACTGAAAAATTGAAACCAGATTTATCTTCCACTCGACTCTTTTGCCAATATGTTAATATAATTAATGGAATTTTGTGTACATAGGTCAGAAATTCATAAAATCTTAATACATCGATCAATTGATTTGAAAATGTGGCTTACCTATGTTATAAAGTATACTGAATGCATCGATGAAGATTGTAGGGCCACAATTTGATTTGTTTTTGCGTCATAATTGGTTATAGAACTTCGAACTGTAAAAGATTTTTATCTGTTAATTAAAGAATCAATTGGCTTAAAAATTAGGCTACCTACATTTTAAAGGGTGCTAAATGCATCGATGAATGTGTAAGGGCCCCATTGTTATCAGTTTTTGGGTTATACATGATTTTATAATACCTACGAGTACTTTTTAATTTTTATGTCACGAAATTGGTTGAAAATTTACAGTATGATAATATACGATTAGTAAATGTTCGCCGTACTCTATTTCTTCGTTATATTACGTGTTTTATTATATTTATATAAAAACTTTAATTACAAAACTGTATACATCGCCGTTGACAGATACGTGATACGTCAATGAAAGCCGTGTTCACACAAGGATTCTTCATGCTTCTGAAATTTAAAAAAATTATCCTAATGATAATTGTCTGTCAAATAGCGGTGCCGTTAGATTAAATCTACATTGAGGCTTGTAAAAGAATAATTTTTAATTCATTGATATCTTTAAAGCAGTTTATTTCATTCTTTCCAGATTCAAAGCATGAAAAAAATGTGTGAACAAGGCTTTTGAATAAGAAATATAAATTATTTATTAACGTTATTAAATCAGTTTTGTATTAAGGGTTGTTTAATTAAAGAAACTTACTATAAATTATTTAAACAGTAAATAAATTAATTTGAAATTAATATAAATTTAGAACTTTGAGACTTCACCGTAGCTGTCATGAGGGCGCTGACGTAGGCAATGTGTCATTTTCGAAATTTGGTTATCAAAAAGAATTCAGCAACATTTTTTACGAAATACCTTTATATTTTATTTAATAACAACTATTGTAGGATGTTGTCCTACTATTTTATTTGTAATGAATAATTATTTGTTAAATGTATTCATTATGATTTTATTTTTAGTTTTGTTTATTTTATATATTTTTGACATTATGCCCATGTCACACCTGTAATACTTGTATTATGTATGATGAAAATTGTCGTGTGTGACGAAAATCTCTCACCTGGATGTAACACTTGTATGATTTAAATAATATGAAAAATTAAATAAATTAATTGGAGTAACAAACAGTTTCGTCTGATTCGGTATGACAGAAATAGCAGCGCTTCTATTTTTCATCATACACAGACACAGGTTTGATCATACATGATACAGTGTATTATAGGTGTGACATGGGCAGCGTGGGAATTATATATTTAAACATATGAAAAATCTAAAATCTGTTTTTTAATTGCAGAGTGACATGATCTCTATTTTTATTTATTTATTTTATATGCCTACTCTTACTTTAGAAAACCGATATTGAATATTGAGTTCAGTTTATGTGACGAGAAAGATAAAAACTTAAGCGAAAGGCAACTTACATCTTAACCTTAACATTATCTGAAAAATTGGAGTTGGTAATTACAATGTATTTTAAAATGATTTATAACTTTCCAGCTTTCGTAATACGTCGTTTATTATTTAAGAATTCATTATGGGTATCAGTGCAAAAGGATGTTTATTTTTAACCCTTTATTCAAAGGTTGTACATTGTACAACTATAATATCGAACGAAACACGACTTAGCGAAGTTAAATAGCTTTATAAGAAACCAAGTGAAATGCACATTATATTATAATCTGAAAATAATATCAGTTGTGATAAGCAAACAGCGTTAAATTCACTGAAAAACGCAGAACGTCGGCATGGTATAAACTCAATATTATGTCTTCTAGTTGTTTCTTATAAGTATTGATACTTAACTACACTAAATCACATTTTTTAAAATCTGTTTACATAGTCATTTGACCTTTTGGCACAAGTACTAAGTACAAAATATTATTATTTGTCAATGTAATTCACATAAACATTTAGTTTGAAGGTTTACATTGATGTTTACGTTTTACTACTATACGAGCATTCACACTTTTCACTTTCCAGCACTAAAGTTTGAATCCTCCAAACTTTCACTTTATGTTTACCACTTATGAAAGCTATTTTAAGTTCATTATGTGAATGCTGTCTTTCTTAAACTTAAATACAAATGTAAACCTTCACATTAAGCGCTTATGTATTTACCGGTTTACCTGTGTTTTAATTTAAATATTGCGAATATCACTAGATTTTTTGGCGTTTAATGAACGATAATGTAGATTTACTTGCTGAATATACAATCTACAAAGTTATATCGGAGGTAAATCGTTAAGATTTGTATATCAGTAAATTGACAAAAAGAAAACGTCCCTTTAGCCTTCAAATCTTAATAAATCAATAATTTTTAAAACAATGTGGCTGTCATTGTTTTCAAAAGTTGCTAAATACATTGATAAAGGTTGTAGGGCCCCATTTCGATTAGTTTTACATCTAATTCTTATTATTTCATATCAGAATTGCTTGAAACTAAACTAAATCATATTAGATAATTTATTAATCAATAATGTTGAAGGTTTGAGGAGCACAATTTGATTTGTTTTTAAGTTTTATATATTTTCAATGGATTTAATTTGCAAGCAAAATAGATTCGTTTTCTTGAGTTTTATACAACTATTGCACTGTGTCAAGAATTGTGAAGGTAGAAAATTCTTATTTAAAATTTAATTTAGCAATTAAATACGTATGTTTAATTTAATTTTCAAGACGGCTGCCCAAACGTTTTGTGGAAAATCATTAACATACGTATTGTATTGTAATTAAATTGTAGCATTGACAGTTTATTTATTAAGTTAATATTAGTTTCACAAACGCTGTTAAGTAATAAATTAGGTATTTTCCTTTTTTTGTACCAATACGGTTGTGTCCACTGTGTTGTTATGAAATAAGGAACGTTCTAATTGTACTTTTAGCACTGATTAAGAACCAGCTGATATCAAAATTAAAAATTTCGAAGAAGTATAATTCCAAAATTTAAAACTTTAATGTCTATAATTTCTTGTGAGATAATCAGAACACCTAGTGCTATAAATGATTATAATGCAACAGCATTAAGTATTTCTCCATTTATAAGCAAACTATACAACATAACGTTTTCATTAGCTTTTCATGTATAATTAAAGACTTGTGGAAATCCCAATGATTGTAAAATTAAAACTTGGTACTTTCTATTGATTTGTTTTAAAGTATTTGTTGCTTTTAAACTGAAAAATCAAAAACAAATTTATCTTCAACTTGATTCTTTTCCCATTGATTTATTTTGTCAATAAATTTGCTCCTCAAAGCTTCATTCACATCAGTATTTAGTTTAAAGATTTATATTTATGTTCACGTTTAAGAATGTTTAAATTCATGTAACTCGCACATTTCACTCTCTAGCACTAAAGTTTAAATCCTCAAATGGAAATTGATTCCCTTCAGTTCAATTTTAACAAGCTTGGAAGGTTCTAAGATTCCCACATAAACTCATCTCAGTTTAAATAATGTATGACGAGGAATGGAAAAACGAACTTTGTTGGTTGGTTGTGTGTTGTGTTCTTTTTTTCATCTCCTCTCATATAATCTCGTATAATCTGTAAGTTTGGCAGAAATGTAAATTAGTATCAGAATTAATTTTTTGCACTATTTTTAGATTTAATAATAATAATAATTTTATTTACCAAGTAAAAATATATAAGTATATATTTGCTTATCAATTTAAAATTACATATTACAATAAATAATATACGATAACATTTGCGATTTTATTAACTCATCTTTTTCTGGAGCTTTATAACCTAATTAAGAACACTGGATTGTTAAGGAAATGTTCATTCTATAGATTGATTAACATTATGTCAGAAAAGTTATATTCAAATTTATTTAGAGTACCTTAATAGTCTATTTAGGTACTCTACATTTATTAACTTAATGTATTGTTGGTGTACTAAAATATCGTTGTTAAAACACAAAAATAATGTTGTGAAAATTTTTAGGAAAAATTAACAACTTGTCCATATTGATAAACTGACGGCTGCCACAGAATGAGAAAAATACAATCAGATTTTTGATCAATAAATACAGATTTAAGAACTTCAGGACTTTTAATATTCAAGCTAACTGGATACTGATTCTTGTAAACTAAATTCATCAAATAACAGTGTATAAAGCACGAATGTATAATACAAATACGGTGAGTGCACTCCCATGCAACCGGACCGTTTAAAGTGGATCAACTTTTTACACGTATATATGTCAACGTTGCATATGTCAACTAGGTGTGCTAAATAAATGCATCATCGTGGCATCACCTACTAGAATAATAATTTTTACCGACAGTTGTTAAAACTCAAACTTACTTAACTCTAACTTGTAAGTTAACTTATGATTAGAAACAATATCGTTTTTCAAAACAATTTTGAGTTATAGTTTGTTAACCCGTAGTTAAGAATATTTATTTTTAAGTTGGCAGTATAATATTTGAAAGTGCAATTGATTTATGTCAAAAAAATGTTGACAATTTTAATACATTCGTGTCAGCGTGTCTAGTTATTGTAATATTTTTGTAATAGTACTTCGTAAGTAGTAATTATTTGTCGTCATATGATTTTTACCTTTTATAGATCTATTTCTATACATTTAATTTGTTTATTTTTAAAATTAAAAAATAATATAAGTTTGCACGTAGGATGTATAAAAAACGAAAGAGAAAGAGAACATTTAATTTTTCACAAGCATATTATCCATTATAAGGAAATATAAAACCATTACTAAAAATTAAAAAGTGGACTTTGTTAAGACAACACTGGCTCCTGGCACTTCGCACTGTTTTTGTGATTGTTTTTGAGACGCAACTAAAATCTCGAGCAACACTTAAAAACTACCAGTTGCAAAATACGTTTAAATTTTCTGTTTAAACTGATTGTGCATTAATGAAGCTATTATTACGGGGTACACGAGTACACTAATGTCTCTTGGAATACTTTTCTTCAAAATTTAGGATTAAAGAGGTGCATACAGTACTTGTAACAACTTATTAAAGTGACAATGTCCAACACCCCGGTTATAACGAGAAAAATAGTTTAATAATTTATGACTAGCTTAGCTATGTTTCATATTGTTCATAAATCTCTATACCAGTGCACCAGAATATTTAAACTTATTATCGTCTGCTTTCTCATTTATTACATCAAACGTTTATGATTTAGTTTTACAGCTGAACTTTTGTATATTAAGAATGAGTGTATATTTCATCGCAAAAAATAAATAAGATGAAAATTATTTCCTTCACGATTGCATTCTTTGTGTTTAAAAACTTATCTATACCAATTTTCACAAAGATATCTGAAAGAATTCACAAGAAGATTTCACCTTCAGATAAAAGTAAACTTTGCTAATAAAAACTTATTAACTATACGCCATTTGTGTTTCGCTTTCTTAAAGCGGTAATCCGGATACAAGAAAAACATTTTCGTCAACTGTAAACAATTAGAATAACTTAATAATTGCAGTATGCAACAATGTGATTAATACGTACTTGACTTTTATGAAAATAGTTTGGTAGATATTTCATAGCATTAGTTCGTAGACATGCTATTTTGATATTGTCCAGGATTCTGTGATAAGGAAGCTGTACAATCAATTACATAGGCTGATACGAGTACTTTCACACGTATTTCCATATCTTCAAATTCTATTTGTTTTCTTTCTATATTGCTAACTAACTTCTCGTGTTTTATATTTTGTAGATAATTACAACTGATTACATGGTTTTATTGGTTGAACGAAGACTTTGGCTAGAATAAATAAAATGACATGCCCGGCGCCCGGGATCTATAGTTTAAAATTATTTAAAAAATTCTATTATTTAATACGCACTATTGTATACAATGACTGGATTTAAATGAGCACGTTGTCCATAATGTTTCTTTTGTGGTAACGATAATATTTCCGTCATTATTTTAATGTTTAAATAAGTTGCAAATAAAAAGTTTGAAAAAATAACATGGTTGTTTGATTTTGACAGTTTAATATTTAGTTATTTTGTTATGAGTGAACTGGTATCACTGTTTGGTGCCAACTATTTGGAACGGATAAATTTTTTATTTTAATTATTTCGACTAAACTGTTAAATATTTCAGAAAACTGATTAGATTATTAATCAACAGATTTTTTTACAATTTATGATATATTTACATTTTGAATTACATGCGTAAATAGAAAATGAAAGATAAAATCAATAAACAAGTTCCAATATTTGTCGACCAGTTGGCGCCACGATCAACTACTGTTACTGTCATATTAGATTAAATACCTGCTTTTCTTTGTTGTCATAAAGTCGATATTCTATCCTCCAAAAGGATGCAGCATGAAATCGGTGACCATCACCTATCACGAGCTCCCGTTCTATAACTTTTTCTTAAAAATAATGATTTCGTTATTGATTTTTGATTAAAATAAATTTTTTGAAATATATTTGGCAGCATTGCCATAATCATTAATAGACAGTGTTACCAACTATAGCAAAACAAAATATGTAATTTTTAATTTTTCATCTCACGAAATTGGTCGAAAATTTACAGTTTGATAATAAATGGTTAGCAAATACGTTCGCCGTACTCTATTTGTTCTATTTATTACGTGTTTTATTATATTTATATAAAGACTTTAATTAGAAAACTCTATTCATTATATTTGTTTAAAAGTGTTTAAAAACATCTACTATTATTTAATACGGACTTGTGTATACAATGATCAGTAACTGGATTTAAATGAGCACTTTGTCTATAATGTTTCTTTTGTGGTAACGATAATAACGATAATATTTCAGTCATTATTTAATGTTTAAATAAGTTTCAAATAAAAAGTATAAAAAAACACAGAGGTTAAGTTTGATTTTGACAGTTTAATTTGTAGTTATTTTGATATGGTTGGTGATTTTCAAAAGAGCCAAATATTTGGAACGGATAATTTTTTATTTTAATTATTTCGACTTAACTGTTAATTTTTTTGAAAAACTGTTACAGGTATTTTGTCCAAAAACTCCCGAGTAACGAATTTGACCGCTTTTTGTCAATTTAGTCATTTTGAAAAATTATGCATTTTCAGATGCATTTTATGCAACCAGAGTGCATTCCCGACTTCTCCCGTTATAGATCAGATGTAGACTTTTTTCTATCGTGTTTCTGAACACATTGCACAAACCGCATTCAAATTGGTGCTGTATTTTAAAATTTAGTTATTCGGTCTAAAATAGTACTACTTTTCCTGGTCTATTTAATATATACGCTATATTTATTGAAACTATCAATCAGCAGATTTATTTACAATTTACATGCGTTAATAGAAAATCAAAATCATTTATTAAGTATGGATCACATCTGTGTGGCCATTTCAAGATTAGGCTCAACACTCTCTAGATAAAATTCCCTCGATAATGAGGAAAGGCTATAAACAAGTGTTATATCTATTAATTGTATGTAGGTACCTATTTATTATTATATGTAAATAATATTTTATACACGCACATAAATGATATAACTTGAAATTATATTAACTTTTTTCCATTTTATATGAAACAATATTGAATATATAATAAATTACTCATGCTTCGATTTAAAGTGGCTGATTGCTGAGTACGCTAAGGCGATCGACTGTGGATCTGACGACTCAGGTTCAAATTCAGCCAGGTATACGCTCGCGTAAATGCACAAACATCTTCCCTGTGTTGTACTCTCTACTAATAACCATGAGTATCCGTGAGTTGACGGCTTGTAACCGCACGCACGGTAAATATACATTTATATCAATGTGAGTCTGCCACATCCAAGATGAGTAATTGTGTTTATTTTGCAAACGGTTATAGGTTGAGCATAACATTAACATTAAATTTAATTGGTGTTTACAAATACAATAATAATTATTATCTTCTATTAGGTAATGCAGTTTATAAATGGATCTAGCTGTCAGTTGTGTTTAATCATTGGTAAAAGATAGATCGTATACTGTTGATAAAGTTAATTGTCGTGTTAATTGGTGCATCGGACTTCAGTCCAGTTAGGTATGACACAGTACGATATGTGAGAGCAGATTGGGTGTATTATTGCAGGCTTTCGTGGTAGATGAGTTGTGAGTTTAAACTTATCGTTTGCCCATTACTTTACTCTATTGAGCCGTGAAATAACCCACTGTAGTTAGTATATGGATTTCGAGAATTCCTTTGCCTCTGTGGATTCAGAGTGTGGTAATACCGTGGATTTGATATGCTGAGCTCACAGTCTCATAGTTCTTTTTACATATGGTTTAATAGTTTTAGAATTATATTATATAAAGCCCTGTTCGCACGGGGATCTTTGGAGATTCAGAATCCTGGAAAAGAAGAAGTTTTTTTCTTTCTAGTGAGAATTATCTGTTAAATTGCGCTGTCGCTAAAGTAGACCGAATTTAGACTGAATTTAGACCGAATTTAGACCGAATTTAGACCGAATTTAGACTGAATTTAGACCGAATTTAGACCGAATTTAGACCGAATTTAGACTGAATTTAGACCGAATTTAGACTGAATTTAGACCGAATTTAGACCGAATTTAGACTGAATTTAGACCGAATTTAGACCGAATTTAGACTGAATTTAGACCGAATTTAGACCGAATTTAGACTGAATTTAGACTGAATTTAGACCGAATTTAGACCGAATTTAGACTGAATTTAGACCGAATTTAGACTGAATTTAGACTGAATTTAGACCGAATTTAGACCGAATTTAGACCGAATTTAGACCGAATTTAGACCGAATTTAGACCGAATTTAGACCGAATTTAGACCGAATTTAGACTGAATTTAGACTGAATTTAGACCGAATTTAGACCGAATTTAGACCGAATTTAGACTGAATTTAGACTGAATTTAGACCGAATTTAGACCGAATTTAGACTGAATTTAGACCGAATTTAGACCGAATTTAGACTGAATTTAGACCGAATTTAGACTGAATTTAGACCGAATTTAGACCGAATTTAGACTGAATTTAGACCGAATTTAGACCGAATTTAGACTGAATTTAGACCGAATTTAGACCGAATTTAGACTGAATTTAGACCGAATTTAGACTGAATTTAGACTGAATTTAGACCGAATTTAGACTGAATTTAGACTGAATTTAGACCGAATTTAGACTGAATTTAGACTGAATTTAGACCGAATTTAGACCGAATTTAGACCGAATTT
The DNA here is from genome assembly GCA_947534325.1 of Agonum fuliginosum. Lineage (NCBI taxonomy): Eukaryota > Metazoa > Arthropoda > Insecta > Coleoptera > Carabidae > Agonum > Agonum fuliginosum. Next base: position 75,974 of record OX384035.1, on the reverse strand, counting down.
AGACCGAATTTAGACCGAATTTAGACTGAATTTAGACCGATTTTATACCAAATTTAGACCGAATTTAGACCGAATTTAGACCGAATTTAGACCGAATTTAGACTGAATTTAGACCGAATTTAGACTGAATTTAGACCGAATTTAGACCGAATTTAGACCGAATTTAGACTGAATTTAGACCAAATTTAGACCGAATTTAGACTGAATTTAGACCGAATTTAGACTGAATTTAGACTGAATTTAGACCGAATTTAGACTGAATTTAGACCGAATTTAGACCGAATTTAGACCGAATTTAGACCGAATTTAGACCGAATTTAGACTGAATTTAGACTGAATTTAGACCGAATTTAGACTGAATTTAGACTGAATTTAGACCGAATTTAGACTGAATTTAGACTGAATTTAGACCGAATTTAGACCGAATTTAGACCGAATTTAGACCGAATTTAGACCGAATTTAGACCGAATTTAGACTGAATTTAGACCGAATTTAGACTGAATTTAGACCGAATTTAGACCGAATTTAGACCGAATTTAGACTGAATTTAGACCGAATTTAGACTGAATTTAGACCGAATTTAGACCGAATTTAGACCGAATTTAGACTGAATTTAGACCGAATTTAGACCGAATTTAGACTGAATTTAGACTGAATTTAGACCGAATTTAGACCGAATTTAGACTGAATTTAGACCGAATTTAGACTGAATTTAGACTGAATTTAGACCGAATTTAGACCGAATTTAGACCGAATTTAGACCGAATTTAGACCGAATTTAGACCGAATTTAGACCGAATTTAGACCGAATTTAGACCGAATTTAGACCGAATTTAGACTGAATTTAGACTGAATTTAGACCGAATTTAGACCGAATTTAGACCGAATTTAGACTGAATTTAGACTGAATTTAGACCGAATTTAGACCGAATTTAGACTGAATTTAGACCGAATTTAGACCGAATTTAGACTGAATTTAGACCGAATTTAGACTGAATTTAGACCGAATTTAGACCGAATTTAGACTGAATTTAGACCGAATTTAGACCGAATTTAGACTGAATTTAGACCGAATTTAGACCGAATTTAGACTGAATTTAGACCGAATTTAGACTGAATTTAGACTGAATTTAGACCGAATTTAGACTGAATTTAGACTGAATTTAGACCGAATTTAGACTGAATTTAGACTGAATTTAGACCGAATTTAGACCGAATTTAGACCGAATTTAGACCGAATTTAGACCGAATTTAGACTGAATTTAGACCGATTTTATACCAAATTTAGACCGAATTTAGACCGAATTTAGACCGAATTTAGACTGAATTTAGACTGAATTTAGACTGAATTTAGACTGAATTTAGACCGAATTTAGACCGAATTTAGACCGAATTTAGACTGAATTTAGACCAAATTTAGACCGAATTTAGACTGAATTTAGACCGAATTTAGACTGAATTTAGACTGAATTTAGACCGAATTTAGACTGAATTTAGACCGAATTTAGACCGAATTTAGACCGAATTTAGACCGAATTTAGACCGAATTTAGACTGAATTTAGACTGAATTTAGACCGAATTTAGACTGAATTTAGACTGAATTTAGACCGAATTTAGACTGAATTTAGACTGAATTTAGACCGAATTTAGACCGAATTTAGACCGAATTTAGACCGAATTTAGACCGAATTTAGACCGAATTTAGACTGAATTTAGACCGAATTTAGACCGAATTTAGACCGAATTTAGACCGAATTTAGACCGAATTTAGACTGAATTTAGACCGAATTTAGACTGAATTTAGACCGAATTTAGACTGAATTTAGACCGAATTTAGACCGAATTTAGACTGAATTTAGACCGAATTTAGACTGAATTTAGACCGAATTTAGACTGAATTTAGACTGAATTTAGACCGAATTTAGACCGAATTTAGACTGAATTTAGACCGAATTTAGACCGAATTTAGACCGAATTTAGACCGAATTTAGACCGAATTTAGACTGAATTTAGACCGAATTTAGACTGAATTTAGACCGAATTTAGACTGAATTTAGACCGAATTTAGACCGAATTTAGACTGAATTTAGACCGAATTTAGACCGAATTTAGACCGAATTTAGACTGAATTTAGACTGAATTTAGACCGAATTTAGACTGAATTTAGACCGAATTTAGACTGAATTTAGACCGAATTTAGACCGAATTTAGACTGAATTTAGACTGAATTTAGACCGAATTTAGACCTAATTTAAACCGAATTTAGACCGAATTTAGACCGAATTTAGACTGAATTTAGACCGAATTTAGACCGAATTTAGTCTGAATTTAGACTGAATTTAGACCGAATTTAGACCGAATTTAGACTGAATTTAGACCGAATTTAGACTGAATTTAGACCTAATTTAAACCGAATTTAGACCGAATTTAGACCGAATTTAGACTGAATTTAGACCGAATTTAGACTGAATTTAGACCGAATTTAGACTGAATTTAGACCGAATTTAGACCGAATTTAGACTGAATTTAGACCGAATTTAGACTGAATTTAGACCGAATTTAGACTGAATTTAGACTGAATTTAGACCGAATTTAGACCGAATTTAGACTGAATTTAGACCGAATTTAGACCGAATTTAGACCGAATTTAGACCGAATTTAGACCGAATTTAGACTGAATTTAGACCGAATTTAGACTGAATTTAGACCGAATTTAGACTGAATTTAGACCGAATTTAGACCGAATTTAGACTGAATTTAGACCGAATTTAGACCGAATTTAGACCGAATTTAGACTGAATTTAGACTGAATTTAGACCGAATTTAGACTGAATTTAGACCGAATTTAGACTGAATTTAGACCGAATTTAGACCGAATTTAGACTGAATTTAGACTGAATTTAGACCGAATTTAGACCTAATTTAAACCGAATTTAGACCGAATTTAGACCGAATTTAGACTGAATTTAGACCGAATTTAGACCGAATTTAGTCTGAATTTAGACCGAATTTAGACCGAATTTAGACTGAATTTAGACCGAATTTAGACTGAATTTAGACTGAATTTAGACCGAATTTAGACCGAATTTAGACCGAATTTACATTTCACATTTCACATTTCACATTTCACATTTCACATTTCACATTTCACATTTCACATTTCACATTTCACATTTCACATTTCACATTTCACATTTCACATTTCACATTTCAAATTTCACATTTCACATTTCACATTTCACATTTCACATTTCACATTTCACATTTCACCTTTCACATTTCACATTTCACATTTCACATTTCACTGACTGAATTTAGACTGAATTTAGACCGAATTTAGACTGTATTTAGACTGAATTTAGACCGAATTTAGACTGAATTTAGACTGAATTTAGACCGAATTTAGACCGCATTTAGACTGAATTTAGACTGAATTTAGACCGAATTTAGACTGAATTTAGACTGAATTTAGACCGAATTTAGACTGAATTTAGACCGAATTTAGACCGAATTTAGACTGAATTTAGACCGAATTTAGACCGAATTTAGACTGAATTTAGACCGAATTTAGACTGAATTTAGACTGAATTTAGACCGAATTTAGACTGAATTTAGACTGAATTTAGACCGAATTTAGACTGAATTTAGACTGAATTTAGACCGAATTTAGACTGAATTTAGACTGAATTTAGACCGAATTTAGACCGAATTTAGACTGAATTTAGACCGATTTTATACCAAATTTAGACCGAATTTAGACCGAATTTAGACCGAATTTAGACTGAATTTAGACTGAATTTAGACTGAATTTAGACTGAATTTAGACCGAATTTAGACCGAATTTAGACCGAATTTAGACTGAATTTAGACCAAATTTAGACCGAATTTAGACTGAATTTAGACCGAATTTAGACTGAATTTAGACTGAATTTAGACCGAATTTAGACTGAATTTAGACCGAATTTAGACCGAATTTAGACCGAATTTAGACCGAATTTAGACCGAATTTAGACTGAATTTAGACTGAATTTAGACCGAATTTAGACTGAATTTAGACTGAATTTAGACCGAATTTAGACTGAATTTAGACTGAATTTAGACCGAATTTAGACCGAATTTAGACCGAATTTAGACCGAATTTAGACCGAATTTAGACCGAATTTAGACTGAATTTAGACCGAATTTAGACCGAATTTAGACCGAATTTAGACCGAATTTAGACCGAATTTAGACTGAATTTAGACCGAATTTAGACTGAATTTAGACCGAATTTAGACTGAATTTAGACCGAATTTAGACCGAATTTAGACTGAATTTAGACCGAATTTAGACTGAATTTAGACCGAATTTAGACTGAATTTAGACTGAATTTAGACCGAATTTAGACCGAATTTAGACTGAATTTAGACCGAATTTAGACCGAATTTAGACCGAATTTAGACCGAATTTAGACCGAATTTAGACTGAATTTAGACCGAATTTAGACTGAATTTAGACCGAATTTAGACTGAATTTAGACCGAATTTAGACCGAATTTAGACTGAATTTAGACCGAATTTAGACCGAATTTAGACCGAATTTAGACTGAATTTAGACTGAATTTAGACCGAATTTAGACTGAATTTAGACCGAATTTAGACTGAATTTAGACCGAATTTAGACCGAATTTAGACTGAATTTAGACTGAATTTAGACCGAATTTAGACCTAATTTAAACCGAATTTAGACCGAATTTAGACCGAATTTAGACTGAATTTAGACCGAATTTAGACCGAATTTAGTCTGAATTTAGACTGAATTTAGACCGAATTTAGACCGAATTTAGACTGAATTTAGACCGAATTTAGACTGAATTTAGACCTAATTTAAACCGAATTTAGACCGAATTTAGACCGAATTTAGACTGAATTTAGACCGAATTTAGACTGAATTTAGACCGAATTTAGACTGAATTTAGACCGAATTTAGACCGAATTTAGACTGAATTTAGACCGAATTTAGACTGAATTTAGACCGAATTTAGACTGAATTTAGACTGAATTTAGACCGAATTTAGACCGAATTTAGACTGAATTTAGACCGAATTTAGACCGAATTTAGACCGAATTTAGACCGAATTTAGACCGAATTTAGACTGAATTTAGACCGAATTTAGACTGAATTTAGACCGAATTTAGACTGAATTTAGACCGAATTTAGACTGAATTTAGACCGAATTTAGACCGAATTTAGACTGAATTTAGACCGAATTTAGACCGAATTTAGACCGAATTTAGACTGAATTTAGACTGAATTTAGACCGAATTTAGACTGAATTTAGACCGAATTTAGACTGAATTTAGACCGAATTTAGACCGAATTTAGACTGAATTTAGACTGAATTTAGACCGAATTTAGACCTAATTTAAACCGAATTTAGACCGAATTTAGACCGAATTTAGACTGAATTTAGACCGAATTTAGACCGAATTTAGTCTGAATTTAGACCGAATTTAGACCGAATTTAGACTGAATTTAGACCGAATTTAGACTGAATTTAGACTGAATTTAGACCGAATTTAGACCGAATTTAGACCGAATTTACATTTCACATTTCACATTTCACATTTCACATTTCACATTTCACATTTCACATTTCACATTTCACATTTCACATTTCACATTTCACATTTCACATTTCACATTTCACATTTCACATTTCAAATTTCAAATTTCACATTTCACATTTCACATTTCACATTTCACATTTCACATTTCACATTTCACCTTTCACATTTCACATTTCACATTTCACATTTCACTGACTGAATTTAGACTGAATTTAGACCGAATTTAGACTGTATTTAGACTGAATTTAGACCGAATTTAGACTGAATTTAGACTGAATTTAGACCGAATTTAGACCGCATTTAGACTGAATTTAGACTGAATTTAGACCGAATTTAGACTGAATTTAGACTGAATTTAGACCGAATTTAGACTGAATTTAGACCGAATTTAGACCGAATTTAGACTGAATTTAGACTGAATTTAGACCGAATTTAGACCGAATTTAGACTGAATTTAGACCGAATTTAGACCGAATTTAGACCGAATTTAGACTGAATTTCACATTTCACATTTCACATTTCACATTTCACATTTCACATTTCACATTTCACATTTCACATTTCACATTTCACATTTCACATTTCACATTTCACATTTCACATTTCACATTTCACATTTCACATTTCACATTTCACATTTCACATTTCACATTTCACATTTCACATTTCACATTTCACATTTCACATTTCACATTTCACATTTCACATTTCACATTTCACAGTTCACAGTTCACATTTCACATTTCACATTTCACATTTCACATTTCACATTTCACATTTCACATTTCACATTTCACATTTCACATTTCACATTTCACTGACTGAATTTAGACTGAATTTAGACCGAATTTAGACTGTATTTAGACTGAATTTAGACCGAATTTAGACTGAATTTAGACTGAATTTAGACCGAATTTAGACCGCATTTAGACTGAATTTAGACCGAATTTAGACTGAATTTAGACTGAATTTAGACCGAATTTAGACCGCATTTAGACTGAATTTAGACCGAATTTAGACTGAATTTAGACCGAATTTAGACCGAATTTAGACCGAATTTAGACCGAATTTAGACTGAATTTAGACCGAATTTAGACTGAATTTAGACCGAATTTAGACTGAATTTAGACCGAATTTAGACTGAATTTAGACTGAATTTCACATTTCACATTTCACATTTCACATTTCACATTTCACATTTCACATTTCACATTTCACATTTCACATTTCACATTTCACATTTCACATTTCACATTTCACATTTCACATTTCACATTTCACATTTCACATTTCACATTTCACATTTCACATTTCACATTTCACATTTCACATTTCACATTTCACATTTCACATTTCACATTTCACATTTCACATTTCACATTTCACATTTCACAGTTCGCAGTTCACATTTCACATTTCACATTTCACATTTCACATTTCACATTTCACATTTCACATTTCACATTTCACATTTCACATTTCACATTTCACATTTCACTGACTGAATTTAGACTGAATTTAGACCGAATTTAGACTGTATTTAGACTGAATTTAGACCGAATTTAGACTGAATTTAGACTGAATTTAGACCGAATTTAGACCGCATTTAGACTGAATTTAGACCGAATTTAGACTGAATTTAGACTGAATTTAGACCGAATTTAGACCGCATTTAGACTGAATTTAGACCGAATTTAGACTGAATTTAGACCGAATTTAGACCGAATTTAGACCGAATTTAGACCGAATTTAGACTGAATTTAGACCGAATTTAGACTGAATTTAGACCGAATTTAGACTGAATTTAGACCGAATTTAGACTGAATTTAGACTGAATTTTACATTTCACATTTCACATTTCACATTTCACATTTCACATTTCACATTTCACATTTCACATTTCACATTTCACATTTCACATTTCACATTTCACATTTCACATTTCACATTTCACATTTCACATTTCACATTTCACATTTCACATTTCACATTTCACATTTCACATTTCACATTTCACATTTCACATTTCACATTTCACTGACTGAATTTAGACTGAATTTAGACCGAATTTAGACTGTATTTAGACTGAATTTAGACCGAATTTAGACTGAATTTAGACTGAATTTAGACCGAATTTAGACCGCATTTAGACTGAATTTAGACTGAATTTAGACCGAATTTAGACCGCATTTAGACTGAATTTAGACTGAATTTAGACCGAATTTAGACTGAATTTAGACTGAATTTAGACCGAATTTAGACTGAATTTAGACCGAATTTAGACCGAATTTAGACCGAATTTAGACTGTATTTAGACTGAATTTAGACCGAATTTAGACTGAATTTAGACCGAATTTAGACTGAATTTAGACCGAATTTAGACTGAATTTAGACTGAATTTCACATTTCACATTTCACATTTCACATTTCACATTTCACATTTCACATTTCACATTTCACATTTCACATTTCACATTTCACATTTCACATTTCACATTTCACATTTCACATTTCACATTTCACATTTCACATTTCACATTTCACATTTCACATTTCACATTTCACATTTCACTGACTGAATTTAGACTGAATTTAGACCGAATTTAGACTGTATTTAGACTGAATTTAGACCGAATTTAGACTGAATTTAGACCGAATTTAGACTGAATTTAGACTGAATTTAGACCGAATTTAGACCGCATTTAGACTGAATTTAGACTGAATTTAGACCGAATTTAGACTGAATTTAGACTGAATTTAGACCGAATTTAGACTGAATTTAGACCGAATTTAGACCGAATTTAGACCGAATTTAGACCGAATTTAGACCGAATTTAGACTGAATTTAGACCGAATTTAGACTGAATTTAGACCGAATTTAGACTGAATTTAGACCGAATTTAGACTGAATTTAGACTGAATTTCACATTTCACATTTCACATTTCACATTTCACATTTCACATTACACATTTCACATTTCACATTTCACATTTCACATTTCACATTTCACATTTCACATTTCACATTTCACATTTCACATTTCACATTTCACATTTCACATTTCACATTTCACATTTCACATTTCACATTTCACATTTCACATTTCACATTTCACATTTCACATTTCACATTTCACATTTCACATTTCACATTTCACATTTCACATTTCACATTTCACATTTCACATTTCACATTTCACATTTCACATTTCACATTTCACATTTCACATTTCACATTTCACATTTCACATTTCACATTTCACATTTCACATTTCACAGTTCACAGTTCACAGTTCACAGTTCACAGTTCACATTTCACATTTCACATTTCACATTTCACATTTCACATTTCACATTTCACTGACTGAATTTAGACTGAATTTAGACCGAATTTAGACTGTATTTAGACTGAATTTAGACCGAATTTAGACTGAATTTAGACTGAATTTAGACCGAATTTAGAACGCATTTAGACTGAATTTAGACTGAATTTAGACCGAATTTAGACCGAATTTAGACTGAATTTAGACCGAATTTAGACTGAATTTAGACCGAATTTAGACTGAATTTAGACCGAATTTATACTGAATTTAGACTGAATTTCACATTTCACATTTTACATTTCACATTTCACATTTCACATTTCACATTTCACATTTCACATTTCACATTTCACATTTCACATTTCACATTTCACATTTCACATTTCACATTTCACATTTCACATTTCACATTTCACATTTCACATTTCACATTTCACATTTCACATTTCACATTTCACATTTCACAGTTCACAGTTCACATTTCACATTTCACATTTCACATTTCACATTTCACATTTCACATTTCACATTTCACATTTCACATTTCACATTTCACATTTCACATTTCACATTTCACATTTCACTGACTGAATTTAGACTGAATTTAGACCGAATTTAGACCGAATTTAGACTGTATTTAGACTGAATTTAGACCGAATTTAGACCGCATTTAGACTGAATTTAGACCGAATTTAGACTGAATTTAGACTGAATTTAGACCGAATTTAGACCGCATTTAGACTGAATTTAGACCGAATTTAGACTGAATTTAGACTGAATTTAGACCGAATTTAGACCGCATTTAGACTGAATTTAGACTGAATTTAGACCGAATTTAGACTGAATTTAGACTGAATTTAGACCGAATTTAGACTGAATTTAGACCGAATTTAGACCGAATTTAGACCGAATTTAGACCGAATTTAGACTGAATTTAGACCGAATTTAGACTGAATTTAGACCGAATTTAGACTGAATTTAGACCGAATTTAGACTGAATTTAGACTGAATTTCACATTTCACATTTCACATTTCACATTTCACATTTCACATTTCACATTTCACATTTCACATTTCACATTTCACATTTCACATTTCACATTTCACATTTCACATTTCACATTTCACATTTCACATTTCACATTTCACATTTCACATTTCACATTTCACATTTCACATTTCACATTTCACATTTCACATTTCACATTTCACATTTCACATTTCACATTTCACATTTCACATTTCACATTTCACATTTCACATTTCACATTTCACATTTCACATTTCACATTTCACATTTCACTGACTGAATTTAGACTGAATTTAGACCGAATTTAGACCGAATTTAGACTGTATTTAGACTGAATTTAGACCGAATTTAGACTGAATTTAGACTGAATTTAGACCGAATTTAGACCGCATTTAGACTGAATTTAGACCGAATTTAGACTGAATTTAGACTGAATTTAGACCGAATTTAGACCGCATTTAGACTGAATTTAGACTGAATTTAGACCGAATTTAGACTGAATTTAGACTGAATTTAGACCGAATTTAGACTGAATTTAGACCGAATTTAGACCGAATTTAGACCGAATTTAGACCGAATTTAGACTGAATTTAGACCGAATTTAGACTGAATTTAGACTGAATTTAGACCGAATTTAGACTGAATTTAGACCGAATTTAGACCGAATTTAGACCGAATTTAGACCGAATTTAGACTGAATTTAGACTGAATTTAGACTGAATTTAGACTGAATTTAGACCGAATTTAGACTGAATTTAGACCGAATTTAGACTGAATTTCACATTTCACATTTCACATTTCACATTTCACATTTCACATTTCACATTTCACATTTCACATTTCACATTTCACATTTCACATTTCACATTTCACATTTCACATTTCACATTTCACATTTCACATTTCACATTTCACATTTCACATTTCACATTTCACATTTCACATTTCACATTTCACATTTCACATTTCACATTTCACATTTCACATTTCACATTTCACATTTCACATTTCACATTTCACATTTCACATTTCACATTTCACATTTCACATTTCACATTTCACATTTCACATTTCACATTTCACATTTCACATTTCACATTTCACATTTCACATTTCACATTTCACATTTCACATTTCACATTTCACATTTCACATTTCACATTTCACATTTCACATTTCACATTTCACATTTCACATTTCACATTTCACATTTCACATTTCACATTTCACATTTCACATTTCACATTTCACATTTCACATTTCACAGTTCACAGTTCACAGTTCACATTTCACAGTTCACAGTTCACATTTCACATTTCACATTTCACATTTCACATTTCACATTTCACTGACTGAATTTAGACTGAATTTAGACCGAATTTAGACTGTATTTAGACTGAATTTAGACCGAATTTAGACTGAATTTAGACTGAATTTAGACCGAATTTAGACCGCATTTAGACTGAATTTAGACCGAATTTAGACTGAATTTAGACTGAATTTAGACCGAATTTAGACCGCATTTAGACTGAATTTAGACTGAATTTAGACCGAATTTAGACTGAATTTAGACTGAATTTAGACCGAATTTAGACTGAATTTAGACCGAATTTAGACCGAATTTAGACCGAATTTAGACCGAATTTAGACTGAATTTAGACCGAATTTAGACTGAATTTAGACCGAATTTAGACTGAATTTAGACCGAATTTAGACTGAATTTAGACTGAATTTCACATTTCACATTTCACATTTCACATTTCACATTTCACATTTCACATTTCACATTTCACATTTCACATTTCACATTTCACATTTCACATTTCACATTTCACATTTCACATTTCACATTTCACATTTCACATTTCACATTTCACATTTCACATTTCACATTTCACTGACTGAATTTAGACTGAATTTAGACCGAATTTAGACTGTATTTAGACTGAATTTAGACTGAATTTAGACTGAATTTAGACCGAATTTAGACCGAATTTAGACTGAATTTAGACCGAATTTAGACCGAATTTAGACCGAATTTAGACTGAATTTAGACCGAATTTAGACTGAATTTAGACTGAATTTAGACCGAATTTAGACCGAATTTAGACCGAATTTAGACCGAATTTAGACTGAATTTAGACCGAATTTAGACCGAATTTAGACTGAATTTAGACCGAATTTAGACTGAATTTAGACCGAATTTAAACCGAATTTAGACTGAATTTAGACCGAATTTAGACTGAATTTAGACCGAATTTAGACTGAATTTAGACCGAATTTAGACCGAATTTAGACTGAATTTAGACCGAATTTAGACCGAATTTAGACTGAATTTAGACCGAATTTAGACTGAATTTAGACTGAATTTCACATTTCACATTTCACATTTCACATTTCACATTTCACATTTCACATTTCACATTTCACATTTCACATTTCACATTTCACATTTCACATTTCACATTTCACATTTCACATTTCACATTTCACATTTCACATTTCACATTTCACATTTCACATTTCACATTTCACTGACTGAATTTAGACTGAATTTAGACCGAATTTAGACCGAATTTAGACTGAATTTAGACCGAATTTAGACCGAATTTAGACCGAATTTAGACTGAATTTCACATTTCACATTTCACATTTCTCATTTCACATTTCACATTTCACATTTCACATTTCACATTTCACATTTCACATTTCACATTTCACATTTCACATTTCACATTTCACATTTCACATTTCACATTTCACATTTCACATTTCACATTTCACATTTCACATTTCACATTTCACATTTCACATTTCACATTTCACATTTCACATTTCACATTTCACATTTCACATTTCACATTTCACAGTTCACAGTTCACATTTCACATTTCACATTTCACATTTCACATTTCACATTTCACATTTCACATTTCACATTTCACATTTCACATTTCACATTTCACATTTCACATTTCACATTTCACATTTCACTGACTGAATTTAGACTGAATTTAGACCGAATTTAGACTGTATTTAGACTGAATTTAGACCGAATTTAGACTGAATTTAGACTGAATTTAGACCGAATTTAGACCGCATTTAGACTGAATTTAGACCGAATTTAGACTGAATTTAGACTGAATTTAGACCGAATTTAGACCGCATTTAGACTGAATTTAGACCGAATTTAGACTGAATTTAGACCGAATTTAGACCGAATTTAGACCGAATTTAGACCGAATTTAGACTGAATTTAGACCGAATTTAGACTGAATTTAGACCGAATTTAGACTGAATTTAGACCGAATTTAGACTGAATTTAGACTGAATTTCACATTTCACATTTCACATTTCACATTTCACATTTCACATTTCACATTTCACATTTCACATTTCACATTTCACATTTCACATTTCACATTTCACATTTCACATTTCACATTTCACATTTCACATTTCACATTTCACATTTCACATTTCACATTTCACATTTCACATTTCACATTTCACATTTCACATTTCACATTTCACATTTCACATTTCACATTTCACAGTTCACATTTCACATTTCACATTTCACATTTCACATTTCACATTTCACATTTCACATTTCACATTTCACATTTCACATTTCACATTTCACATTTCACATTTCACATTTCACATTTCACTGACTGAATTTAGACTGAATTTAGACCGAATTTAGACTGTATTTAGACTGAATTTAGACCGAATTTAGACTGAATTTAGACTGAATTTAGACCGAATTTAGACCGCATTTAGACTGAATTTAGACCGAATTTAGACTGAATTTAGACTGAATTTAGACCGAATTTAGACCGCATTTAGACTGAATTTAGACCGAATTTAGACTGAATTTAGACCGAATTTAGACCGAATTTAGACCGAATTTAGACCGAATTTAGACTGAATTTAGACCGAATTTAGACTGAATTTAGACCGAATTTAGACTGAATTTAGACCGAATTTAGACTGAATTTAGACTGAATTTCACATTTCACATTTCACATTTCACATTTCACATTTCACATTTCACATTTCACATTTCACATTTCACATTTCACATTTCACATTTCACATTTCACATTTCACATTTCACATTTCACATTTCACATTTCACATTTCACATTTCACATTTCACATTTCACATTTCACTGACTGAATTTAGACTGAATTTAGACCGAATTTAGACTGTATTTAGACTGAATTTAGACCGAATTTAGACTGAATTTAGACTGAATTTAGACCGAATTTAGACCGCATTTAGACTGAATTTAGACTGAATTTAGACCGAATTTAGACCGCATTTAGACTGAATTTAGACTGAATTTAGACCGAATTTAGACTGAATTTAGACTGAATTTAGACCGAATTTAGACTGAATTTAGACCGAATTTAGACCGAATTTAGACCGAATTTAGACTGTATTTAGACTGAATTTAGACCGAATTTAGACTGAATTTAGACCGAATTTAGACTGAATTTAGACCGAATTTAGACTGAATTTAGACTGAATTTCACATTTCACAGTTCACATTTCACATTTCACATTTCACATTTCACATTTCACATTTCACATTTCACATTTCACATTTCACATTTCACATTTCACATTTCACTGACTGAATTTAGACTGAATTTAGACCGAATTTAGACTGTATTTAGATTGAATTTAGACCGAATTTAGACTGAATTTAGACTGAATTTAGACCGAATTTAGACCGCATTTAGACTGAATTTAGACCGAATTTAGACTGAATTTAGACTGAATTTAGACCGAATTTAGACCGCATTTAGACTGAATTTAGACTGAATTTAGACCGAATTTAGACTGAATTTAGAATGAATTTAGACCGAATTTAGACTGAATTTAGACCGAATTTAGACCGAATTTAGACCGAATTTAGACCGAATTTAGACTGAATTTAGACCGAATTTAGACTGAATTTAGACCGAATTTAGACTGAATTTAGACCGAATTTAGACTGAATTTAGACTGAATTTCACATTTCACATTTCACATTTCACATTTCACATTTCACATTTCACATTTCACATTTCACATTTCACATTTCACATTTCACATTTCACATTTCACATTTCACATTTCACATTTCACATTTCACATTTCACATTTCACATTTCACATTTCACATTTCACATTTCACATTTCACTGACTGAATTTAGACTGAATTTAGACCGAATTTAGACCGAATTTAGACCGAATTAAGACCGAATTTAGACTGAATTTAGACCGAATTTAGACTGAATTTAGACCGAATTTAGACCGAATTTAGACCGAATTTAGACTGAATTTAGACCGAATTTAGACTGAATTTAGACTGAATTTAGACCGAATTTAGACCGAATTTAGACCGAATTTAGACCGAATTTAGACTGAATTTAGACCGAATTTAGACCGAATTTAGACCGAATTTAGACCGAATTTAGACTGAATTTAGACCGAATTTAGACTGAATTTAGACTGAATTTAGACCGAATTTAGACCGAATTTAGACCGAATTTAGACCGAATTTAGACTGAATTTAGACCGAATTTAGACCGAATTTAGACTGAATTTAGACCGAATTTAGACTGAATTTAGACCGAATTTAAACCGAATTTAGACTGAATTTAGACCGAATTTAGACTGAATTTAGACCGAATTTAGACTGAATTTAGACTGAATTTCACATTTCACATTTCACATTTCACATTTCACATTTCACATTTCACATTTCACATTTCACATTTCACATTTCACATTTCACATTTCACATTTCACATTTCACATTTCACATTTCACATTTCACATTTCACATTTCACATTTCACTGACTGAATTTAGACTGAATTTAGACCGAATTTAGACTGTATTTAGACTGAATTTAGACCGAATTTAGACTGAATTTAGACCGAATTTAGACTGAATTTAGACTGAATTTAGACCGAATTTAGACCGCATTTAGACTGAATTTAGACTGAATTTAGACCGAATTTAGACTGAATTTAGACTGAATTTAGACCGAATTTAGACTGAATTTAGACCGAATTTAGACCGAATTTAGACCGAATTTAGACCGAATTTAGACTGAATTTAGACCGAATTTAGACTGAATTTAGACCGAATTTAGACTGAATTTAGACCGAATTTAGACTGAATTTAGACTGAATTTCACATTTCACATTTCACATTTCACATTTCACATTTCACATTTCACATTTCACATTTCACATTTCACATTTCACATTTCACATTTCACATTTCACATTTCACATTGCACATTTCACATTTCACATTTCACATTTCACAGTTCACAGTTCACAGTTCACAGTTCACATTTCACATTTCACATTTCACATTTCACATTTCACATTTCACATTTCACATTTCACATTTCACTGACTGAATTTAGACTGAATTTAGACCGAATTTAGACTGTATTTAGACTGAATTTAGACCGAATTTAGACTGAATTTAGACTGAATTTAGACCGAATTTAGAACGCATTTAGACTGAATTTAGACTGAATTTAGACCGAATTTAGACCGAATTTAGACTGAATTTAGACCGAATTTAGACTGAATTTAGACCGAATTTAGACTGAATTTAGACCGAATTTATACTGAATTTAGACTGAATTTCACATTTCACATTTTACATTTCACATTTCACATTTCACATTTCACATTTCACATTTCACATTTCACATTTCACATTTCACATTTCACATTTCACATTTCACATTTCACATTTCACAGTTCACAGTTCACAGTTCACAGTTCACATTTCACATTTCACATTTCACATTTCACATTTCACATTTCACATTTCACATTTCACTGACTGAATTTAGACTGAATTTAGACCGAATTTAGACTGTATTTAGACTGAATTTAGACTGAATTTAGACCGAATTTAGACCGAATTTAGACTGAATTTAGACCGAATTTAGACCGAATTTAGACCGAATTTAGACTGAATTTAGACCGAATTTAGACTGAATTTAGACTGAATTTAGACCGAATTTAGACCGAATTTAGACCGAATTTAGACCGAATTTAGACTGAATTTAGACCGAATTTAGACCGAATTTAGACTGAATTTAGACCGAATTTAGACTGAATTTAGACCGAATTTAAACCGAATTTAGACTGAATTTAGACCGAATTTAGACTGAATTTAGACCGAATTTAGACTGAATTTAGACTGAATTTCACATTTCACATTTCACATTTCACATTTCACATTTCACATTTCACATTTCACATTTCACATTTCACATTTCACATTTCACATTTCACATTTCACATTTCACATTTCACTGACTGAATTTAGACTGAATTTAGACCGAATTTAGACTGTATTTAGACTGAATTTAGACCGAATTTAGACTGAATTTAGACCGAATTTAGACTGAATTTAGACTGAATTTAGACCGAATTTAGACCGCATTTAGACTGAATTTAGACTGAATTTAGACCGAATTTAGACTGAATTTAGACTGAATTTAGACCGAATTTAGACTGAATTTAGACCGAATTTAGACCGAATTTAGACCGAATTTAGACCGAATTTAGACTGAATTTAGACCGAATTTAGACTGAATTTAGACCGAATTTAGACTGAATTTAGACCGAATTTAGACTGAATTTAGACTGAATTTCACATTTCACATTTCACATTTCACATTTCACATTTCACATTTCACATTTCACATTTCACATTTCACATTTCACATTTCACATTTCACATTTCACATTTCACATTTCACATTTCACATTTCACATTTCACATTTCACATTTCACAGTTCACAGTTCACAGTTCACAGTTCACATTTCACATTTCACATTTCACATTTCACATTTCACATTTCACATTTCACTGACTGAATTTAGACTGAATTTAGACCGAATTTAGACTGTATTTAGACTGAATTTAGACCGAATTTAGACTGAATTTAGACTGAATTTAGACCGAATTTAGAACGCATTTAGACTGAATTTAGACTGAATTTAGACCGAATTTAGACCGAATTTAGACTGAATTTAGACCGAATTTAGACTGAATTTAGACCGAATTTAGACTGAATTTAGACCGAATTTATACTGAATTTAGACTGAATTTCACATTTCACATTTTACATTTCACATTTCACATTTCACATTTCACATTTCACATTTCACATTTCACATTTCACATTTCACATTTCACATTTCACATTTCACATTTCACATTTCACATTTCACATTTCACATTTCACATTTCACATTTCACATTTCACATTTCACATTTCACATTTCACATTTCACATTTCACATTTCACAGTTCACAGTTCACAGTTCACAGTTCACATTTCACATTTCACATTTCACATTTCACATTTCACATTTCACATTTCACATTTCACATTTCACATTTCACATTTCACATTTCACATTTCACTGACTGAATTTAGACTGAATTTAGACCGAATTTAGACCGAATTTAGACTGTATTTAGACTGAATTTAGACCGAATTTAGACCGCATTTAGACTGAATTTAGACCGAATTTAGACTAAATTTAGACTGAATTTAGACCGAATTTAGACCGCATTTAGACTGAATTTAGACCGAATTTAGACTGAATTTAGACTGAATTTAGACCGAATTTAGACCGCATTTAGACTGAATTTAGACTGAATTTAGACCGAATTTAGACTGAATTTAGACTGAATTTAGACCGAATTTAGACTGAATTTAGACCGAATTTAGACCGAATTTAGACCGAATTTAGACCGAATTTAGACTGAATTTAGACCGAATTTAGACTGAATTTAGACCGAATTTAGACTGAATTTAGACCGAATTTAGACTGAATTTAGACTGAATTTCACATTTCACATTTCACATTTCACATTTCACATTTCACATTTCACATTTCACATTTCACATTTCACATTTCACATTTCACATTTCACATTTCACATTTCACATTTCACATTTCACATTTCACATTTCACATTTCACATTTCACATTTCACATTTCACATTTCACATTTCACATTTCACATTTCACATTTCACATTTCACATTTCACATTTCACATTTCACATTTCACATTTCACATTTCACATTTCACATTTCACATTTCACATTTCACATTTCACATTTCACATTTCACATTTCACATTTCACATTTCACATTTCACATTTCACATTTCACATTTCACATTTCACATTTCACATTTCACATTTCACTGACTGAATTTAGACTGAATTTAGACCGAATTTAGACCGAATTTAGACTGTATTTAGACTGAATTTAGACCGAATTTAGACTGAATTTAGACTGAATTTAGACCGAATTTAGACCGCATTTAGACTGAATTTAGACCGAATTTAGACTGAATTTAGACTGAATTTAGACCGAATTTAGACCGCATTTAGACTGAATTTAGACTGAATTTAGACCGAATTTAGACTGAATTTAGACTGAATTTAGACCGAATTTAGACTGAATTTAGACCGAATTTAGACCGAATTTAGACCGAATTTAGACCGAATTTAGACTGAATTTAGACCGAATTTAGACTGAATTTAGACTGAATTTAGACCGAATTTAGACTGAATTTAGACCGAATTTAGACCGAATTTAGACCGAATTTAGACCGAATTTAGACTGAATTTAGACTGAATTTAGACTGAATTTAGACTGAATTTAGACCGAATTTAGACTGAATTTAGACCGAATTTAGACTGAATTTCACATTTCACATTTCACATTTCACATTTCACATTTCACATTTCACATTTCACATTTCACATTTCACATTTCACATTTCACATTTCACATTTCACATTTCACATTTCACATTTCACATTTCACATTTCACATTTCACATTTCACATTTCACATTTCACATTTCACATTTCACATTTCACATTTCACATTTCACATTTCACATTTCACATTTCACATTTCACATTTCACATTTCACATTTCACATTTCACATTTCACATTTCACATTTCACATTTCACATTTCACATTTCACATTTCACATTTCACATTTCACATTTCACATTTCACATTTCACATTTCACATTTCACATTTCACATTTCACTGACTGAATTTAGACTGAATTTAGACCGAATTTAGACTGTATTTAGACTGAATTTAGACCGAATTTAGACTGAATTTAGACCGAATTTAGACTGAATTTAGACTGAATTTAGACCGAATTTAGACCGCATTTAGACTGAATTTAGACTGAATTTAGACCGAATTTAGACTGAATTTAGACTGAATTTAGACCGAATTTAGACTGAATTTAGACCGAATTTAGACCGAATTTAGACCGAATTTAGACCGAATTTAGACTGAATTTAGACCGAATTTAGACTGAATTTAGACCGAATTTAGACTGAATTTAGACCGAATTTAGACTGAATTTAGACTGAATTTCACATTTCACATTTCACATTTCACATTTCACATTTCACATTACACATTTCACATTTCACATTTCACATTTCACATTTCACATTTCACATTTCACATTTCACATTTCACATTTCACATTTCACATTTCACATTTCACATTTCACATTTCACATTTCACATTTCACATTTCACATTTCACATTTCACATTTCACATTTCACATTTCACATTTCACATTTCACATTTCACATTTCACATTTCACATTTCACATTTCACATTTCACATTTCACATTTCACATTTCACATTTCACATTTCACATTTCACATTTCACATTTCACATTTCACATTTCACATTTCACATTTCACATTTCACATTTCACATTTCACATTTCACTGACTGAATTTAGACTGAATTTAGACCGAATTTAGACTGTATTTAGACTGAATTTAGACTGAATTTAGACTGAATTTAGACCGAATTTAGACCGAATTTAGACTGAATTTAGACCGAATTTAGACCGAATTTAGACCGAATTTAGACTGAATTTAGACCGAATTTAGACTGAATTTAGACTTGAATTTAGACCGAATTTAGACCGAATTTAGACCGAATTTAGACCGAATTTAGACTGAATTTAGACCGAATTTAGACCGAATTTAGACTGAATTTAGACCGAATTTAGACTGAATTTAGACCGAATTTAAACCGAATTTAGACTGAATTTAGACCGAATTTAGACTGAATTTAGACCGAATTTAGACTGAATTTAGACCGAATTTAGACCGAATTTAGACTGAATTTAGACCGAATTTAGACCGAATTTAGACTGAATTTAGACCGAATTTAGACTGAATTTAGACTGAATTTCACATTTCACATTTCACATTTCACATTTCACATTTCACATTTCACATTTCACATTTCACATTTCACATTTCACATTTCACATTTCACATTTCACATTTCACATTTCACATTTCACTGACTGAATTTAGACTGAATTTAGACCGAATTTAGACTGTATTTAGACTGAATTTAGACTGAATTTAGACTGAATTTAGACCGAATTTAGACCGAATTTAGACTGAATTTAGACCGAATTTAGACCGAATTTAGACCGAATTTAGACTGAATTTAGACCGAATTTAGACTGAATTTAGACTGAATTTAGACCGAATTTAGACCGAATTTAGACCGAATTTAGACCGAATTTAGACTGAATTTAGACCGAATTTAGACCGAATTTAGACTGAATTTAGACCGAATTTAGACTGAATTTAGACCGAATTTAAACCGAATTTAGACTGAATTTAGACCGAATTTAGACTGAATTTAGACCGAATTTAGACTGAATTTAGACCGAATTTAGACCGAATTTAGACTGAATTTAGACCGAATTTAGACCGAATTTAGACTGAATTTCACATTTCACATTTCACATTTCACATTTCACATTTCACATTTCACATTTCACATTTCACATTTCACATTTCACATTTCACATTTCACATTTCACATTTCACATTTCACATTTCACATTTCACATTTCACATTTCACATTTCACATTTCACATTTCACATTTCACATTTCACATTTCACATTTCACATTTCACATTTCACATTTCACATTTCACATTTCACATTTCACATTTCACATTTCACATTTCACATTTCACATTTCACATTTCACATTTCACATTTCACATTTCACATTTCACATTTCACAGTTCACAGTTCACATTTCACATTTCACATTTCACATTTCACATTTCACATTTCACATTTCACATTTCACATTTCACATTTCACATTTCACATTTCACATTTCACATTTCACATTTCACATTTCACTGACTGAATTTAGACTGAATTTAGACCGAATTTAGACTGTATTTAGACTGAATTTAGACCGAATTTAGACTGAATTTAGACTGAATTTAGACCGAATTTAGACCGCATTTAGACTGAATTTAGACCGAATTTAGACTGAATTTAGACTGAATTTAGACCGAATTTCACATTTCACATTTCACATTTCACATTTCACATTTCACATTTCACATTTCACATTTCACATTTCACATTTCACATTTCACATTTCACATTTCACATTTCACATTTCACATTTCACATTTCACAGTTCACAGTTCACAGTTCACAGTTCACAGTTCACATTTCACATTTCACATTTCACATTTCACATTTCACATTTCACATTTCACATTTCACTGACTGAATTTAGACTGAATTTAGACCGAATTTAGACTGTATTTAGACTGAATTTAGACCGAATTTAGACTGAATTTAGACTGAATTTAGACCGAATTTAGAACGCATTTAGACCGAATTTAGACCGAATTTAGACCGAATTTAGACCGAATTTAGACTGAATTTAGACCGAATTTAGACTGAATTTAGACCGAATTTAGACTGAATTTAGACCGAATTTAGACTGAATTTAGACTGAATTTCACATTTCACATTTCACATTTCACATTTCACATTTCACATTTCACATTTCACATTTCACATTTCACATTTCACATTTCACATTTCACATTTCACATTTCACATTTCACATTTCACATTTCACATTTCACTGACTGAATTTAGACTGAATTTAGACCGAATTTAGACTGTATTTAGACTGAATTTAGACTGAATTTAGACTGAATTTAGACCGAATTTAGACCGAATTTAGACTGAATTTAGACCGAATTTAGACCGAATTTAGACCGAATTTAGACTGAATTTAGACCGAATTTAGACTGAATTTAGACTGAATTTAGACCGAATTTAGACCGAATTTAGACCGAATTTAGACCGAATTTAGACTGAATTTAGACCGAATTTAGACCGAATTTAGACTGAATTTAGACCGAATTTAGACTGAATTTAGACCGAATTTAAACCGAATTTAGACTGAATTTAGACCGAATTTAGACTGAATTTAGACCGAATTTAGACTGAATTTAGACCGAATTTAGACCGAATTTAGACTGAATTTAGACCGAATTTAGACCGAATTTAGACTGAATTTAGACCGAATTTAGACTGAATTTAGACCGAATTTAGACTGAATTTAGACTGAATTTAGACCGAATTTAGACTGAATTTAGACTGAATTTAGACCGAATTTAGACCGAATTTAGACCGAATTTAGACCGAATTTAGACCGAATTTAGACTGAATTTAGACCGATTTTATACCAAATTTAGACCGAATTTAGACCGAATTTAGACCGAATTTAGACCGAATTTAGACTGAATTTAGACCGAATTTAGACTGAATTTAGACCGAATTTAGACCGAATTTAGACCGAATTTAGACTGAATTTAGACCAAATTTAGACCGAATTTAGACTGAATTTAGACCGAATTTAGACTGAATTTAGACTGAATTTAGACCGAATTTAGACTGAATTTAGACCGAATTTAGACCGAATTTAGACTGAATTTAGACTGAATTTAGACCGAATTTAGACCGAATTTAGACTGAATTTAGACCGAATTTAGACCGAATTTAGACCGAATTTAGACTGAATTTCACATTTCACATTTCACATTTCACATTTCACATTTCACATTTCACATTTCACATTTCACATTTCACATTTCACATTTCACATTTCACATTTCACATTTCACATTTCACATTTCACATTTCACATTTCACATTTCACATTTCACATTTCACATTTCACATTTCACATTTCACATTTCACATTTCACATTTCACATTTCACAGTTCACAGTTCACAGTTCACATTTCACATTTCACATTTCACATTTCACATTTCACATTTCACATTTCACATTTCACATTTCACATTTCACATTTCACATTTCACATTTCACATTTCACTGACTGAATTTAGACTGAATTTAGACCGAATTTAGACTGTATTTAGACTGAATTTAGACCGAATTTAGACTGAATTTAGACTGAATTTAGACCGAATTTAGACCGCATTTAGACTGAATTTAGACCGAATTTAGACTGAATTTAGACTGAATTTAGACCGAATTTAGACCGCATTTAGACTGAATTTAGACCGAATTTAGACTGAATTTAGACCGAATTTAGACCGAATTTAGACCGAATTTAGACTGAATTTAGACCGAATTTAGACTGAATTTAGACCGAATTTAGACTGAATTTAGACCGAATTTAGACTGAATTTAGACTGAATTTCACATTTCACATTTCACATTTCACATTTCACATTTCACATTTCACATTTCACATTTCACATTTCACATTTCACATTTCACATTTCACATTTCACATTTCACATTTCACATTTCACATTTCACATTTCACATTTCACATTTCACATTTCACATTTCACATTTCACATTTCACATTTCACATTTCACATTTCACATTTCACATTTCACATTTCACATTTCACATTTCACATTTCACATTTCACATTTCACAGTTCACAGTTCACATTTCACATTTCACATTTCACATTTCACATTTCACATTTCACATTTCACATTTCACATTTCACATTTCACATTTCACTGACTGAATTTAGACTGAATTTAGACCGAATTTAGACTGTATTTAGACTGAATTTAGACCGAATTTAGACTGAATTTAGACTGAATTTAGACCGAATTTAGACCGCATTTAGACTGAATTTAGACCGAATTTAGACTGAATTTAGACTGAATTTAGACCGAATTTAGACCGCATTTAGACTGAATTTAGACCGAATTTAGACTGAATTTAGACCGAATTTAGACCGAATTTAGACCGAATTTAGACCGAATTTAGACTGAATTTAGACCGAATTTAGACTGAATTTAGACCGAATTTAGACTGAATTTAGACCGAATTTAGACTGAATTTAGACTGAATTTCACATTTCACATTTCACATTTCACATTTCACATTTCACATTTCACATTTCACATTTCACATTTCACATTTCACATTTCACATTTCACATTTCACATTTCACATTTCACATTTCACATTTCACATTTCACATTTCACATTTCACATTTCACATTTCACATTTCACTGACTGAATTTAGACTGAATTTAGACCGAATTTAGACTGTATTTAGACTGAATTTAGACCGAATTTAGACTGAATTTAGACTGAATTTAGACCGAATTTAGACCGCATTTAGACTGAATTTAGACTGAATTTAGACCGAATTTAGACCGCATTTAGACTGAATTTAGACTGAATTTAGACCGAATTTAGACTGAATTTAGACTGAATTTAGACCGAATTTAGACTGAATTTAGACCGAATTTAGACCGAATTTAGACCGAATTTAGACTGTATTTAGACTGAATTTAGACCGAATTTAGACTGAATTTAGACCGAATTTAGACTGAATTTAGACCGAATTTAGACTGAATTTAGACTGAATTTCACATTTCACATTTCACATTTCACATTTCACATTTCACATTTCACATTTCACATTTCACATTTCACATTTCACATTTCACATTTCACATTTCACATTTCACATTTCACATTTCACATTTCACATTTCACATTTCACATTTCACATTTCACATTTCACATTTCACTGACTGAATTTAGACTGAATTTAGACCGAATTTAGACTGTATTTAGACTGAATTTAGACCGAATTTAGACTGAATTTAGACCGAATTTAGACTGAATTTAGACTGAATTTAGACCGAATTTAGACCGCATTTAGACTGAATTTAGACTGAATTTAGACCGAATTTAGACTGAATTTAGACTGAATTTAGACCGAATTTAGACTGAATTTAGACCGAATTTAGACCGAATTTAGACCGAATTTAGACCGAATTTAGACTGAATTTAGACCGAATTTAGACTGAATTTAGACCGAATTTAGACTGAATTTAGACCGAATTTAGACTGAATTTAGACTGAATTTCACATTTCACATTTCACATTTCACATTTCACATTTCACATTACACATTTCACATTTCACATTTCACATTTCACATTTCACATTTCACATTTCACATTTCACATTTCACATTTCACATTTCACATTTCACATTTCACATTTCACATTTCACATTTCACATTTCACATTTCACATTTCACATTTCACATTTCACATTTCACATTTCACATTTCACATTTCACATTTCACATTTCACATTTCACATTTCACATTTCACATTTCACATTTCACATTTCACATTTCACATTTCACATTTCACATTTCACATTTCACATTTCACATTTCACATTTCACATTTCACAGTTCACAGTTCACAGTTCACAGTTCACATTTCACATTTCACATTTCACATTTCACATTTCACATTTCACATTTCACATTTCACTGACTGAATTTAGACTGAATTTAGACCGAATTTAGACTGTATTTAGACTGTATTTAGACTGAATTTAGACCGAATTTAGACTGAATTTAGACTGAATTTAGACCGAATTTAGAACGCATTTAGACTGAATTTAGACTGAATTTAGACCGAATTTAGACCGAATTTAGACTGAATTTAGACCGAATTTAGACTGAATTTAGACCGAATTTAGACTGAATTTAGACCGAATTTATACTGAATTTAGACTGAATTTCACATTTCACATTTTACATTTCACATTTCACATTTCACATTTCACATTTCACATTTCACATTTCACATTTCACATTTCACATTTCACATTTCACATTTCACATTTCACATTTCACATTTCACATTTCACATTTCACATTTCACATTTCACATTTCACATTTCACATTTCACATTTCACATTTCACATTTCACATTTCACATTTCACATTTCACAGTTCACAGTTCACATTTCACATTTCACATTTCACATTTCACATTTCACATTTCACATTTCACATTTCACATTTCACATTTCACATTTCACATTTCACATTTCACATTTCACTGACTGAATTTAGACTGAATTTAGACCGAATTTAGACCGAATTTAGACTGTATTTAGACTGAATTTAGACCGAATTTAGACCGCATTTAGACTGAATTTAGACCGAATTTAGACTGAATTTAGACTGAATTTAGACCGAATTTAGACCGCATTTAGACTGAATTTAGACCGAATTTAGACTGAATTTAGACTGAATTTAGACCGAATTTAGACCGCATTTAGACTGAATTTAGACTGAATTTAGACCGAATTTAGACTGAATTTAGACTGAATTTAGACCGAATTTAGACTGAATTTAGACCGAATTTAGACCGAATTTAGACCGAATTTAGACCGAATTTAGACTGAATTTAGACCGAATTTAGACTGAATTTAGACCGAATTTAGACTGAATTTAGACCGAATTTAGACTGAATTTAGACTGAATTTCACATTTCACATTTCACATTTCACATTTCACATTTCACATTTCACATTTCACATTTCACATTTCACATTTCACATTTCACATTTCACATTTCACATTTCACATTTCACATTTCACATTTCACATTTCACATTTCACATTTCACATTTCACATTTCACATTTCACATTTCACATTTCACATTTCACATTTCACATTTCACATTTCACATTTCACATTTCACATTTCACATTTCACATTTCACATTTCACATTTCACATTTCACATTTCACATTTCACATTTCACATTTCACATTTCACATTTCACATTTCACATTTCACATTTCACATTTCACATTTCACTGACTGAATTTAGACTG
This sequence comes from Agonum fuliginosum, assembly GCA_947534325.1. NCBI lineage: Eukaryota > Metazoa > Arthropoda > Insecta > Coleoptera > Carabidae > Agonum > Agonum fuliginosum. The sequence continues at coordinate 47,862 of OX384035.1, read as the reverse complement.
AATTTAGACCGAATTTAGACCGAATTTAGACTGTATTTAGACTGAATTTAGACCGAATTTAGACTGAATTTAGACTGAATTTAGACCGAATTTAGACCGCATTTAGACTGAATTTAGACCGAATTTAGACTGAATTTAGACTGAATTTAGACCGAATTTAGACCGCATTTAGACTGAATTTAGACTGAATTTAGACCGAATTTAGACTGAATTTAGACTGAATTTAGACCGAATTTAGACTGAATTTAGACCGAATTTAGACCGAATTTAGACCGAATTTAGACCGAATTTAGACTGAATTTAGACCGAATTTAGACTGAATTTAGACTGAATTTAGACCGAATTTAGACTGAATTTAGACCGAATTTAGACCGAATTTAGACCGAATTTAGACCGAATTTAGACTGAATTTAGACTGAATTTAGACTGAATTTAGACTGAATTTAGACCGAATTTAGACTGAATTTAGACCGAATTTAGACTGAATTTCACATTTCACATTTCACATTTCACATTTCACATTTCACATTTCACATTTCACATTTCACATTTCACATTTCACATTTCACATTTCACATTTCACATTTCACATTTCACATTTCACATTTCACATTTCACATTTCACATTTCACATTTCACATTTCACATTTCACATTTCACATTTCACATTTCACATTTCACATTTCACATTTCACATTTCACATTTCACATTTCACATTTCACATTTCACATTTCACATTTCACATTTCACATTTCACATTTCACATTTCACATTTCACATTTCACATTTCACATTTCACATTTCACATTTCACATTTCACATTTCACATTTCACATTTCACATTTCACATTTCACATTTCACATTTCACATTTCACATTTCACATTTCACATTTCACATTTCACAGTTCACAGTTCACAGTTCACATTTCACAGTTCACATTTCACTGACTGAATTTAGACTGAATTTAGACCGAATTTAGACTGTATTTAGACTGAATTTAGACCGAATTTAGACTGAATTTAGACTGAATTTAGACCGAATTTAGACCGCATTTAGACTGAATTTAGACCGAATTTAGACTGAATTTAGACTGAATTTAGACCGAATTTAGACCGCATTTAGACTGAATTTAGACTGAATTTAGACCGAATTTAGACTGAATTTAGACTGAATTTAGACCGAATTTAGACTGAATTTAGACCGAATTTAGACCGAATTTAGACCGAATTTAGACCGAATTTAGACTGAATTTAGACCGAATTTAGACTGAATTTAGACCGAATTTAGACTGAATTTAGACCGAATTTAGACTGAATTTAGACTGAATTTCACATTTCACATTTCACATTTCACATTTCACATTTCACATTTCACATTTCACATTTCACATTTCACATTTCACATTTCACATTTCACATTTCACATTTCACATTTCACATTTCACATTTCACATTTCACTGACTGAATTTAGACTGAATTTAGACCGAATTTAGACCGAATTTAGACTGAATTTAGACCGAATTTAGACCGAATTTAGACCGAATTTAGACTGAATTTCACATTTCACATTTCACATTTCACATTTCACATTTCACATTTCACATTTCACATTTCACATTTCACATTTCACATTTCACATTTCACATTTCACATTTCACATTTCACATTTCACATTTCACATTTCACATTTCACATTTCACATTTCACATTTCACATTTCACATTTCACATTTCACATTTCACATTTCACATTTCACATTTCACAGTTCACAGTTCACAGTTCACATTTCACATTTCACATTTCACATTTCACATTTCACATTTCACATTTCACATTTCACATTTCACATTTCACTGACTGAATTTAGACTGAATTTAGACCGAATTTAGACTGTATTTAGACTGAATTTAGACCGAATTTAGACTGAATTTAGACTGAATTTAGACCGAATTTAGACCGCATTTAGACTGAATTTAGACCGAATTTAGACTGAATTTAGACTGAATTTAGACCGAATTTAGACCGCATTTAGACTGAATTTAGACCGAATTTAGACTGAATTTAGACCGAATTTAGACCGAATTTAGACCGAATTTAGACCGAATTTAGACTGAATTTAGACCGAATTTAGACTGAATTTAGACCGAATTTAGACTGAATTTAGACCGAATTTAGACTGAATTTAGACTGAATTTCACATTTCACATTTCACATTTCACATTTCACATTTCACATTTCACATTTCACATTTCACATTTCACATTTCACATTTCACATTTCACATTTCACATTTCACATTTCACATTTCACATTTCACATTTCACATTTCACTGACTGAATTTAGACTGAATTTAGACCGAATTTAGACTGTATTTAGATTGAATTTAGACCGAATTTAGACTGAATTTAGACTGAATTTAGACCGAATTTAGACCGCATTTAGACTGAATTTAGACTGAATTTAGACCGAATTTAGACTGAATTTAGAATGAATTTAGACCGAATTTAGACTGAATTTAGACCGAATTTAGACCGAATTTAGACCGAATTTAGACCGAATTTAGACTGAATTTAGACCGAATTTAGACTGAATTTAGACCGAATTTAGACTGAATTTAGACCGAATTTAGACTGAATTTAGACTGAATTTCACATTTCACATTTCACATTTCACATTTCACATTTCACATTTCACATTTCACATTTCACATTTCACATTTCACATTTCACATTTCACATTTCACATTTCACATTTCACATTTCACATTTCACATTTCACATTTCACATTTCACATTTCACATTTCACATTTCACTGACTGAATTTAGACTGAATTTAGACCGAATTTAGACTGTATTTAGACTGAATTTAGACTGAATTTAGACTGAATTTAGACCGAATTTAGACCGAATTTAGACTGAATTTAGACCGAATTTAGACCGAATTTAGACCGAATTTAGACTGAATTTAGACCGAATTTAGACTGAATTTAGACTGAATTTAGACCGAATTTAGACCGAATTTAGACCGAATTTAGACCGAATTTAGACTGAATTTAGACCGAATTTAGACCGAATTTAGACTGAATTTAGACCGAATTTAGACTGAATTTAGACCGAATTTAAACCGAATTTAGACTGAATTTAGACCGAATTTAGACTGAATTTAGACCGAATTTAGACTGAATTTAGACTGAATTTCACATTTCACATTTCACATTTCACATTTCACATTTCACATTTCACATTTCACATTTCACATTTCACATTTCACATTTCACATTTCACATTTCACATTTCACATTTCACATTTCACATTTCACATTTCACATTTCACATTTCACATTTCACTGACTGAATTTAGACTGAATTTAGACCGAATTTAGACTGTATTTAGACTGAATTTAGACCGAATTTAGACTGAATTTAGACCGAATTTAGACTGAATTTAGACTGAATTTAGACCGAATTTAGACCGCATTTAGACTGAATTTAGACTGAATTTAGACCGAATTTAGACTGAATTTAGACTGAATTTAGACCGAATTTAGACTGAATTTAGACCGAATTTAGACCGAATTTAGACCGAATTTAGACCGAATTTAGACTGAATTTAGACCGAATTTAGACTGAATTTAGACCGAATTTAGACTGAATTTAGACCGAATTTAGACTGAATTTAGACTGAATTTCACATTTCACATTTCACATTTCACATTTCACATTTCACATTTCACATTTCACATTTCACATTTCACATTTCACATTTCACATTTCACATTTCACAGTTCACAGTTCACAGTTCACAGTTCACATTTCACATTTCACATTTCACATTTCACATTTCACATTTCACATTTCACATTTCACTGACTGAATTTAGACTGAATTTAGACCGAATTTAGACTGTATTTAGACTGAATTTAGACCGAATTTAGACTGAATTTAGACTGAATTTAGACCGAATTTAGAACGCATTTAGACTGAATTTAGACTGAATTTAGACCGAATTTAGACCGAATTTAGACTGAATTTAGACCGAATTTAGACTGAATTTAGACCGAATTTATACTGAATTTAGACTGAATTTCACATTTCACATTTTACATTTCACATTTCACATTTCACATTTCACATTTCACATTTCACATTTCACATTTCACATTTCACATTTCACATTTCACATTTCACATTTCACAGTTCACAGTTCACAGTTCACAGTTCACATTTCACATTTCACATTTCACATTTCACATTTCACATTTCACATTTCACATTTCACATTTCACTGACTGAATTTAGACTGAATTTAGACCGAATTTAGACTGTATTTAGACTGAATTTAGACTGAATTTAGACCGAATTTAGACCGAATTTAGACTGAATTTAGACCGAATTTAGACCGAATTTAGACCGAATTTAGACTGAATTTAGACCGAATTTAGACTGAATTTAGACTGAATTTAGACCGAATTTAGACCGAATTTAGACCGAATTTAGACCGAATTTAGACTGAATTTAGACCGAATTTAGACCGAATTTAGACTGAATTTAGACCGAATTTAGACTGAATTTAGACCGAATTTAAACCGAATTTAGACTGAATTTAGACCGAATTTAGACTGAATTTAGACCGAATTTAGACTGAATTTAGACTGAATTTCACATTTCACATTTCACATTTCACATTTCACATTTCACATTTCACATTTCACATTTCACATTTCACATTTCACATTTCACATTTCACATTTCACATTTCACATTTCACATTTCACATTTCACATTTCACATTTCACATTTCACATTTCACTGACTGAATTTAGACTGAATTTAGACCGAATTTAGACTGTATTTAGACTGAATTTAGACCGAATTTAGACTGAATTTAGACCGAATTTAGACTGAATTTAGACTGAATTTAGACCGAATTTAGACCGCATTTAGACTGAATTTAGACTGAATTTAGACCGAATTTAGACTGAATTTAGACTGAATTTAGACCGAATTTAGACTGAATTTAGACCGAATTTAGACCGAATTTAGACCGAATTTAGACCGAATTTAGACTGAATTTAGACCGAATTTAGACTGAATTTAGACCGAATTTAGACTGAATTTAGACCGAATTTAGACTGAATTTAGACTGAATTTCACATTTCACATTTCACATTTCACATTTCACATTTCACATTTCACATTTCACATTTCACATTTCACATTTCACATTTCACATTTCACATTTCACATTTCACATTTCACATTTCACATTTCACATTTCACATTTCACATTTCACATTTCACATTTCACATTTCACATTTCACATTTCACAGTTCACAGTTCACAGTTCACAGTTCACATTTCACATTTCACATTTCACATTTCACATTTCACATTTCACATTTCACATTTCACTGACTGAATTTAGACTGAATTTAGACCGAATTTAGACTGTATTTAGACTGAATTTAGACCGAATTTAGACTGAATTTAGACTGAATTTAGACCGAATTTAGAACGCATTTAGACTGAATTTAGACTGAATTTAGACCGAATTTAGACCGAATTTAGACTGAATTTAGACCGAATTTAGACTGAATTTAGACCGAATTTAGACTGAATTTAGACCGAATTTATACTGAATTTAGACTGAATTTCACATTTCACATTTTACATTTCACATTTCACATTTCACATTTCACATTTCACATTTCACATTTCACATTTCACATTTCACATTTCACATTTCACATTTCACATTTCACATTTCACATTTCACATTTCACATTTCACATTTCACATTTCACATTTCACATTTCACATTTCACATTTCACATTTCACATTTCACATTTCACATTTCACAGTTCACAGTTCACAGTTCACAGTTCACATTTCACATTTCACATTTCACATTTCACATTTCACATTTCACATTTCACATTTCACATTTCACATTTCACATTTCACTGACTGAATTTAGACTGAATTTAGACCGAATTTAGACCGAATTTAGACTGTATTTAGACTGAATTTAGACCGAATTTAGACCGCATTTAGACTGAATTTAGACCGAATTTAGACTAAATTTAGACTGAATTTAGACCGAATTTAGACCGCATTTAGACTGAATTTAGACCGAATTTAGACTGAATTTAGACTGAATTTAGACCGAATTTAGACCGCATTTAGACTGAATTTAGACTGAATTTAGACCGAATTTAGACTGAATTTAGACTGAATTTAGACCGAATTTAGACTGAATTTAGACCGAATTTAGACCGAATTTAGACCGAATTTAGACCGAATTTAGACTGAATTTAGACCGAATTTAGACTGAATTTAGACCGAATTTAGACTGAATTTAGACCGAATTTAGACTGAATTTAGACTGAATTTCACATTTCACATTTCACATTTCACATTTCACATTTCACATTTCACATTTCACATTTCACATTTCACATTTCACATTTCACATTTCACATTTCACATTTCACATTTCACATTTCACATTTCACATTTCACATTTCACATTTCACATTTCACATTTCACATTTCACATTTCACATTTCACATTTCACATTTCACATTTCACATTTCACATTTCACATTTCACATTTCACATTTCACATTTCACATTTCACATTTCACATTTCACATTTCACATTTCACATTTCACATTTCACTGACTGAATTTAGACTGAATTTAGACCGAATTTAGACCGAATTTAGACTGTATTTAGACTGAATTTAGACCGAATTTAGACTGAATTTAGACTGAATTTAGACCGAATTTAGACCGCATTTAGACTGAATTTAGACCGAATTTAGACTGAATTTAGACTGAATTTAGACCGAATTTAGACCGCATTTAGACTGAATTTAGACTGAATTTAGACCGAATTTAGACTGAATTTAGACTGAATTTAGACCGAATTTAGACTGAATTTAGACCGAATTTAGACCGAATTTAGACCGAATTTAGACCGAATTTAGACTGAATTTAGACCGAATTTAGACTGAATTTAGACTGAATTTAGACCGAATTTAGACTGAATTTAGACCGAATTTAGACCGAATTTAGACCGAATTTAGACCGAATTTAGACTGAATTTAGACTGAATTTAGACTGAATTTAGACTGAATTTAGACCGAATTTAGACTGAATTTAGACCGAATTTAGACTGAATTTCACATTTCACATTTCACATTTCACATTTCACATTTCACATTTCACATTTCACATTTCACATTTCACATTTCACATTTCACATTTCACATTTCACATTTCACATTTCACATTTCACATTTCACATTTCACATTTCACATTTCACATTTCACATTTCACATTTCACATTTCACATTTCACATTTCACATTTCACATTTCACATTTCACATTTCACATTTCACATTTCACATTTCACATTTCACATTTCACATTTCACATTTCACATTTCACATTTCACATTTCACATTTCACATTTCACATTTCACATTTCACATTTCACATTTCACATTTCACTGACTGAATTTAGACTGAATTTAGACCGAATTTAGACTGTATTTAGACTGAATTTAGACCGAATTTAGACTGAATTTAGACCGAATTTAGACTGAATTTAGACTGAATTTAGACCGAATTTAGACCGCATTTAGACTGAATTTAGACTGAATTTAGACCGAATTTAGACTGAATTTAGACTGAATTTAGACCGAATTTAGACTGAATTTAGACCGAATTTAGACCGAATTTAGACCGAATTTAGACCGAATTTAGACTGAATTTAGACCGAATTTAGACTGAATTTAGACCGAATTTAGACTGAATTTAGACCGAATTTAGACTGAATTTAGACTGAATTTCACATTTTACATTTCACATTTCACATTTCACATTTCACATTACACATTTCACATTTCACATTTCACATTTCACATTTCACATTTCACATTTCACATTTCACATTTCACATTTCACATTTCACATTTCACATTTCACATTTCACATTTCACATTTCACATTTCACATTTCACATTTCACATTTCACATTTCACATTTCACATTTCACATTTCACATTTCACATTTCACATTTCACATTTCACATTTCACATTTCACATTTCACATTTCACATTTCACATTTCACATTTCACATTTCACATTTCACATTTCACATTTCACATTTCACATTTCACATTTCACATTTCACATTTCACATTTCACATTTCACAGTTCACAGTTCACAGTTCACAGTTCACAGTTCACAGTTCACATTTCACATTTCACATTTCACATTTCACATTTCACATTTCACATTTCACATTTCACTGACTGAATTTAGACTGAATTTAGACCGAATTTAGACTGTATTTAGACTGAATTTAGACCGAATTTAGACTGAATTTAGACTGAATTTAGACCGAATTTAGAACGCATTTAGACTGAATTTAGACTGAATTTAGACCGAATTTAGACCGAATTTAGACTGAATTTAGACCGAATTTAGACTGAATTTAGACCGAATTTAGACTGTATTTAGACTGAATTTAGACCGAATTTAGACTGAATTTAGACTGAATTTAGACCGAATTTAGACCGCATTTAGACTGAATTTAGACCGAATTTAGACTGAATTTAGACTGAATTTAGACCGAATTTAGACCGCATTTAGACTGAATTTAGACCGAATTTAGACTGAATTTAGACCGAATTTAGACCGAATTTAGACCGAATTTAGACCGAATTTAGACTGAATTTAGACCGAATTTAGACTGAATTTAGACCGAATTTAGACTGAATTTAGACCGAATTTAGACTGAATTTAGACTGAATTTCACATTTCACATTTCACATTTCACATTTCACATTTCACATTTCACATTTCACATTTCACATTTCACATTTCACATTTCACATTTCACATTTCACATTTCACATTTCACATTTCACATTTCACATTTCACATTTCACATTTCACATTTCACATTTCACATTTCACTGACTGAATTTAGACTGAATTTAGACCGAATTTAGACTGTATTTAGACTGAATTTAGACCGAATTTAGACTGAATTTAGACTGAATTTAGACCGAATTTAGACCGCATTTAGACTGAATTTAGACTGAATTTAGACCGAATTTAGACCGCATTTAGACTGAATTTAGACTGAATTTAGACCGAATTTAGACTGAATTTAGACTGAATTTAGACCGAATTTAGACTGAATTTAGACCGAATTTAGACCGAATTTAGACCGAATTTAGACTGTATTTAGACTGAATTTAGACCGAATTTAGACTGAATTTAGACCGAATTTAGACTGAATTTAGACCGAATTTAGACTGAATTTAGACTGAATTTCACATTTCACAGTTCACATTTCACATTTCACATTTCACATTTCACATTTCACATTTCACATTTCACATTTCACATTTCACATTTCACATTTCACATTTCACATTTCACTGACTGAATTTAGACTGAATTTAGACCGAATTTAGACTGTATTTAGATTGAATTTAGACCGAATTTAGACTGAATTTAGACTGAATTTAGACCGAATTTAGACCGCATTTAGACTGAATTTAGACCGAATTTAGACTGAATTTAGACTGAATTTAGACCGAATTTAGACCGCATTTAGACTGAATTTAGACTGAATTTAGACCGAATTTAGACTGAATTTAGAATGAATTTAGACCGAATTTAGACTGAATTTAGACCGAATTTAGACCGAATTTAGACCGAATTTAGACCGAATTTAGACTGAATTTAGACCGAATTTAGACTGAATTTAGACCGAATTTAGACTGAATTTAGACCGAATTTAGACTGAATTTAGACTGAATTTCACATTTCACATTTCACATTTCACATTTCACATTTCACATTTCACATTTCACATTTCACATTTCACATTTCACATTTCACATTTCACATTTCACATTTCACATTTCACATTTCACATTTCACATTTCACATTTCACATTTCACTGACTGAATTTAGACTGAATTTAGACCGAATTTAGACTGTATTTAGACTGAATTTAGACTGAATTTAGACTGAATTTAGACCGAATTTAGACCGAATTTAGACTGAATTTAGACCGAATTTAGACCGAATTTAGACCGAATTTAGACTGAATTTAGACCGAATTTAGACTGAATTTAGACTGAATTTAGACCGAATTTAGACCGAATTTAGACCGAATTTAGACCGAATTTAGACTGAATTTAGACCGAATTTAGACCGAATTTAGACTGAATTTAGACCGAATTTAGACTGAATTTAGACCGAATTTAAACCGAATTTAGACTGAATTTAGACCGAATTTAGACTGAATTTAGACCGAATTTAGACTGAATTTAGACTGAATTTCACATTTCACATTTCACATTTCACATTTCACATTTCACATTTCACATTTCACATTTCACATTTCACATTTCACATTTCACATTTCACATTTCACATTTCACATTTCACATTTCACATTTCACATTTCACATTTCACATTTCACATTTCACATTTCACTGACTGAATTTAGACTGAATTTAGACCGAATTTAGACTGTATTTAGACTGAATTTAGACCGAATTTAGACTGAATTTAGACCGAATTTAGACTGAATTTAGACTGAATTTAGACCGAATTTAGACCGCATTTAGACTGAATTTAGACTGAATTTAGACCGAATTTAGACTGAATTTAGACTGAATTTAGACCGAATTTAGACTGAATTTAGACCGAATTTAGACCGAATTTAGACCGAATTTAGACCGAATTTAGACTGAATTTAGACCGAATTTAGACTGAATTTAGACCGAATTTAGACTGAATTTAGACCGAATTTAGACTGAATTTAGACTGAATTTCACATTTCACATTTCACATTTCACATTTCACATTTCACATTACACATTTCACATTTCACATTTCACATTTCACATTTCACATTTCACATTTCACATTTCACATTTCACATTTCACATTTCACATTTCACATTTCACATTTCACATTTCACATTTCACATTTCACATTTCACATTTCACATTTCACATTTCACATTTCACATTTCACATTTCACATTTCACATTTCACATTTCACATTTCACATTTCACATTTCACATTTCACATTTCACATTTCACATTTCACATTTCACATTTCACATTTCACATTTCACATTTCACATTTCACAGTTCACAGTTCACAGTTCACAGTTCACAGTTCACATTTCACATTTCACATTTCACATTTCACATTTCACATTTCACATTTCACATTTCACATTTCACTGACTGAATTTAGACTGAATTTAGACCGAATTTAGACTGTATTTAGACTGAATTTAGACCGAATTTAGACTGAATTTAGACTGAATTTAGACCGAATTTAGAACGCATTTAGACTGAATTTAGACTGAATTTAGACCGAATTTAGACCGAATTTAGACTGAATTTAGACCGAATTTAGACTGAATTTAGACCGAATTTAGACTGAATTTAGACCGAATTTATACTGAATTTAGACTGAATTTCACATTTCACATTTTACATTTCACATTTCACATTTCACATTTCACATTTCACATTTCACATTTCACATTTCACATTTCACATTTCACATTTCACATTTCACATTTCACATTTCACATTTCACATTTCACATTTCACATTTCACATTTCACATTTCACATTTCACATTTCACATTTCACATTTCACATTTCACATTTCACAGTTCACAGTTCACAGTTCACAGTTCACATTTCACATTTCACATTTCACATTTCACATTTCACATTTCACATTTCACATTTCACATTTCACATTTCACATTTCACTGACTGAATTTAGACTGAATTTAGACCGAATTTAGACCGAATTTAGACTGTATTTAGACTGAATTTAGACCGAATTTAGACCGCATTTAGACTGAATTTAGACCGAATTTAGACTGAATTTAGACTGAATTTAGACCGAATTTAGACCGCATTTAGACTGAATTTAGACCGAATTTAGACTGAATTTAGACTGAATTTAGACCGAATTTAGACCGCATTTAGACTGAATTTAGACTGAATTTAGACCGAATTTAGACTGAATTTAGACTGAATTTAGACCGAATTTAGACTGAATTTAGACCGAATTTAGACCGAATTTAGACCGAATTTAGACCGAATTTAGACTGAATTTAGACCGAATTTAGACTGAATTTAGACCGAATTTAGACTGAATTTAGACCGAATTTAGACTGAATTTAGACTGAATTTCACATTTCACATTTCACATTTCACATTTCACATTTCACATTTCACATTTCACATTTCACATTTCACATTTCACATTTCACATTTCACATTTCACATTTCACATTTCACATTTCACATTTCACATTTCACATTTCACATTTCACATTTCACATTTCACATTTCACATTTCACATTTCACATTTCACATTTCACATTTCACATTTCACATTTCACATTTCACATTTCACATTTCACATTTCACATTTCACATTTCACATTTCACATTTCACATTTCACATTTCACATTTCACATTTCACATTTCACATTTCACATTTCACATTTCACATTTCACTGACTGAATTTAGACTGAATTTAGACCGAATTTAGACCGAATTTAGACTGTATTTAGACTGAATTTAGACCGAATTTAGACTGAATTTAGACTGAATTTAGACCGAATTTAGACCGCATTTAGACTGAATTTAGACCGAATTTAGACTGAATTTAGACTGAATTTAGACTGAATTTAGACCGAATTTAGACTGAATTTAGACTGAATTTAGACCGAATTTAGACTGAATTTAGACCGAATTTAGACCGAATTTAGACCGAATTTAGACCGAATTTAGACTGAATTTAGACCGAATTTAGACTGAATTTAGACTGAATTTAGACCGAATTTAGACTGAATTTAGACCGAATTTAGACCGAATTTAGACCGAATTTAGACCGAATTTAGACTGAATTTAGACTGAATTTAGACTGAATTTAGACTGAATTTAGACCGAATTTAGACTGAATTTAGACCGAATTTAGACTGAATTTCACATTTCACATTTCACATTTCACATTTCACATTTCACATTTCACATTTCACATTTCACATTTCACATTTCACATTTCACATTTCACATTTCACATTTCACATTTCACATTTCACATTTCACATTTCACATTTCACATTTCACATTTCACATTTCACATTTCACATTTCACATTTCACATTTCACATTTCACATTTCACATTTCACATTTCACATTTCACATTTCACATTTCACATTTCACATTTCACATTTCACATTTCACATTTCACATTTCACATTTCACATTTCACATTTCACATTTCACATTTCACATTTCACATTTCACATTTCACATTTCACATTTCACATTTCACATTTCACATTTCACATTTCACATTTCACATTTCACATTTCACATTTCACATTTCACATTTCACATTTCACATTTCACATTTCACATTTCACAGTTCACAGTTCACAGTTCACAGTTCACATTTCACATTTCACATTTCACATTTCACATTTCACATTTCACATTTCACATTTCACATTTCACTGACTGAATTTAGACTGAATTTAGACCGAATTTAGACTGTATTTAGACTGAATTTAGACCGAATTTAGACTGAATTTAGACTGAATTTAGACCGAATTTAGAACGCATTTAGACTGAATTTAGACTGAATTTAGACCGAATTTAGACCGAATTTAGACTGAATTTAGACCGAATTTAGACTGAATTTAGACCGAATTTAGACTGAATTTAGACCGAATTTATACTGAATTTAGACTGAATTTCACATTTCACATTTTACATTTCACATTTCACATTTCACATTTCACATTTCACATTTCACATTTCACATTTCACATTTCACATTTCACATTTCACATTTCACATTTCACATTTCACATTTCACATTTCACATTTCACATTTCACATTTCACATTTCACATTTCACATTTCACAGTTCACAGTTCACAGTTCACATTTCACATTTCACATTTCACATTTCACATTTCACATTTCACATTTCACATTTCACATTTCACATTTCACATTTCACATTTCACTGACTGAATTTAGACTGAATTTAGACCGAATTTAGACCGAATTTAGACTGTATTTAGACTGAATTTAGACCGAATTTAGACCGCATTTAGACTGAATTTAGACCGAATTTAGACTGAATTTAGACTGAATTTAGACCGAATTTAGACCGCATTTAGACTGAATTTAGACCGAATTTAGACTGAATTTAGACTGAATTTAGACCGAATTTAGACTGAATTTAGACTGAATTTAGACCGAATTTAGACTGAATTTAGACCGAATTTAGACTGAATTTAGACTGAATTTAGACCGAATTTAGACCGCATTTAGACTGAATTTAGACCGAATTTAGACCGCATTTAGACTGAATTTAGACCGAATTTAGACTGAATTTAGACTGAATTTAGACCGAATTTAGACCGCATTTAGACTGAATTTAGACTGAATTTAGACCGAATTTAGACTGAATTTAGACTGAATTTAGACCGAATTTAGACTGAATTTAGACCGAATTTAGACCGAATTTAGACCGAATTTAGACCGAATTTAGACTGAATTTAGACCGAATTTAGACTGAATTTAGACCGAATTTAGACTGAATTTAGACCGAATTTAGACTGAATTTAGACTGAATTTCACATTTCACATTTCACATTTCACATTTCACATTTCACATTTCACATTTCACATTTCACATTTCACATTTCACATTTCACATTTCACATTTCACATTTCACATTTCACATTTCACATTTCACATTTCACATTTCACATTTCACATTTCACATTTCACATTTCACATTTCACATTTCACATTTCACATTTCACATTTCACATTTCACATTTCACATTTCACATTTCACATTTCACATTTCACATTTCACATTTCACATTTCACATTTCACATTTCACATTTCACATTTCACATTTCACATTTCACATTTCACATTTCACATTTCACTGACTGAATTTAGACTGAATTTAGACCGAATTTAGACCGAATTTAGACTGTATTTAGACTGAATTTAGACCGAATTTAGACTGAATTTAGACTGAATTTAGACCGAATTTAGACCGCATTTAGACTGAATTTAGACCGAATTTAGACTGAATTTAGACTGAATTTAGACCGAATTTAGACCGCATTTAGACTGAATTTAGACTGAATTTAGACCGAATTTAGACTGAATTTAGACTGAATTTAGACCGAATTTAGACTGAATTTAGACCGAATTTAGACCGAATTTAGACCGAATTTAGACCGAATTTAGACTGAATTTAGACCGAATTTAGACTGAATTTAGACTGAATTTAGACCGAATTTAGACTGAATTTAGACCGAATTTAGACCGAATTTAGACCGAATTTAGACCGAATTTAGACTGAATTTAGACTGAATTTAGACTGAATTTAGACTGAATTTAGACCGAATTTAGACTGAATTTAGACCGAATTTAGACTGAATTTCACATTTCACATTTCACATTTCACATTTCACATTTCACATTTCACATTTCACATTTCACATTTCACATTTCACATTTCACATTTCACATTTCACATTTCACATTTCACATTTCACATTTCACATTTCACATTTCACATTTCACATTTCACATTTCACATTTCACATTTCACATTTCACATTTCACATTTCACATTTCACATTTCACATTTCACATTTCACATTTCACATTTCACATTTCACATTTCACATTTCACATTTCACATTTCACATTTCACATTTCACATTTCACATTTCACATTTCACATTTCACATTTCACAGTTCACAGTTCACAGTTCACAGTTCACAGTTCACATTTCACAGTTCACAGTTCACATTTCACATTTCACATTTCACATTTCACATTTCACATTTCACATTTCACTGACTGAATTTAGACTGAATTTAGACCGAATTTAGACTGTATTTAGACTGAATTTAGACCGAATTTAGACTGAATTTAGACTGAATTTAGACCGAATTTAGACCGCATTTAGACTGAATTTAGACCGAATTTAGACTGAATTTAGACTGAATTTAGACCGAATTTAGACCGCATTTAGACTGAATTTAGACTGAATTTAGACCGAATTTAGACTGAATTTAGACTGAATTTAGACCGAATTTAGACTGAATTTAGACCGAATTTAGACCGAATTTAGACCGAATTTAGACCGAATTTAGACTGAATTTAGACCGAATTTAGACTGAATTTAGACCGAATTTAGACTGAATTTAGACCGAATTTAGACTGAATTTAGACTGAATTTCACATTTCACATTTCACATTTCACATTTCACATTTCACATTTCACATTTCACATTTCACATTTCACATTTCACATTTCACATTTCACATTTCACATTTCACATTTCACATTTCACATTTCACATTTCACATTTCACATTTCACTGACTGAATTTAGACTGAATTTAGACCGAATTTAGACTGTATTTAGACTGAATTTAGACTGAATTTAGACTGAATTTAGACCGAATTTAGACCGAATTTAGACTGAATTTAGACCGAATTTAGACCGAATTTAGACCGAATTTAGACTGAATTTAGACCGAATTTAGACTGAATTTAGACTGAATTTAGACCGAATTTAGACCGAATTTAGACCGAATTTAGACCGAATTTAGACTGAATTTAGACCGAATTTAGACCGAATTTAGACTGAATTTAGACCGAATTTAGACTGAATTTAGACCGAATTTAAACCGAATTTAGACTGAATTTAGACCGAATTTAGACTGAATTTAGACCGAATTTAGACTGAATTTAGACCGAATTTAGACCGAATTTAGACTGAATTTAGACCGAATTTAGACCGAATTTAGACTGAATTTAGACCGAATTTAGACTGAATTTAGACTGAATTTCACATTTCACATTTCACATTTCACATTTCACATTTCACATTTCACATTTCACATTTCACATTTCACATTTCACATTTCACATTTCACATTTCACATTTCACATTTCACATTTCACTGACTGAATTTAGACTGAATTTAGACCGAATTTAGACTGTATTTAGACTGAATTTAGACTGAATTTAGACTGAATTTAGACCGAATTTAGACCGAATTTAGACTGAATTTAGACCGAATTTAGACCGAATTTAGATAGACTGAATTTAGACCGAATTTAGACTGAATTTAGACTGAATTTAGACCGAATTTAGACCGAATTTAGACCGAATTTAGACCGAATTTAGACTGAATTTAGACCGAATTTAGACCGAATTTAGACTGAATTTAGACCGAATTTAGACTGAATTTAGACCGAATTTAAACCGAATTTAGACTGAATTTAGACCGAATTTAGACTGAATTTAGACCGAATTTAGACTGAATTTAGACCGAATTTAGACCGAATTTAGACTGAATTTAGACCGAATTTAGACCGAATTTAGACTGAATTTCACATTTCACATTTCACATTTCACATTTCACATTTCACATTTCACATTTCACATTTCACATTTCACATTTCACATTTCACATTTCACATTTCACATTTCACATTTCACATTTCACATTTCACATTTCACATTTCACATTTCACATTTCACATTTCACATTTCACATTTCACATTTCACATTTCACATTTCACATTTCACATTTCACATTTCACATTTCACATTTCACATTTCACATTTCACATTTCACATTTCACATTTCACATTTCACATTTCACATTTCACAGTTCACAGTTCACATTTCACATTTCACATTTCACATTTCACATTTCACATTTCACATTTCACATTTCACATTTCACATTTCACTGACTGAATTTAGACTGAATTTAGACCGAATTTAGACTGTATTTAGACTGAATTTAGACCGAATTTAGACTGAATTTAGACTGAATTTAGACCGAATTTAGAACGCATTTAGACCGAATTTAGACCGAATTTAGACCGAATTTAGACCGAATTTAGACTGAATTTAGACCGAATTTAGACTGAATTTAGACCGAATTTAGACTGAATTTAGACCGAATTTAGACTGAATTTAGACTGAATTTCACATTTCACATTTCACATTTCACATTTCACATTTCACATTTCACATTTCACATTTCACATTTCACATTTCACATTTCACATTTCACATTTCACATTTCACATTTCACATTTCACATTTCACATTTCACATTTCACTGACTGAATTTAGACTGAATTTAGACCGAATTTAGACTGTATTTAGACTGAATTTAGACTGAATTTAGACTGAATTTAGACCGAATTTAGACCGAATTTAGACTGAATTTAGACCGAATTTAGACCGAATTTAGACCGAATTTAGACTGAATTTAGACCGAATTTAGACTGAATTTAGACTGAATTTAGACCGAATTTAGACCGAATTTAGACCGAATTTAGACCGAATTTAGACTGAATTTAGACCGAATTTAGACCGAATTTAGACTGAATTTAGACCGAATTTAAACCGAATTTAGACTGAATTTAGACCGAATTTAAACCGAATTTAGACTGAATTTAGACCGAATTTAGACTGAATTTAGACCGAATTTAGACTGAATTTAGACCGAATTTAGACCGAATTTAGACTGAATTTAGACCGAATTTAGACCGAATTTAGACTGAATTTAGACCGAATTTAGACTGAATTTAGACTGAATTTCACATTTCACATTTCACATTTCACATTTCACATTTCACATTTCACATTTCACATTTCACATTTCACATTTCACATTTCACATTTCACATTTCACATTTCACATTTCACATTTCACATTTCACATTTCACTGACTGAATTTAGACTGAATTTAGACCGAATTTAGACTGTATTTAGACTGAATTTAGACTGAATTTAGACTGAATTTAGACCGAATTTAGACCGAATTTAGACTGAATTTAGACCGAATTTAGACCGAATTTAGACCGAATTTAGACTGAATTTAGACCGAATTTAGACTGAATTTAGACTGAATTTAGACCGAATTTAGACCGAATTTAGACCGAATTTAGACCGAATTTAGACTGAATTTAGACCGAATTTAGACCGAATTTAGACTGAATTTAGACCGAATTTAGACTGAATTTAGACCGAATTTAAACCGAATTTAGACTGAATTTAGACCGAATTTAGACTGAATTTAGACCGAATTTAGACTGAATTTAGACCGAATTTAGACCGAATTTAGACTGAATTTAGACCGAATTTAGACCGAATTTAGACTGAATTTCACATTTCACATTTCACATTTCACATTTCACATTTCACATTTCACATTTCACATTTCACATTTCACATTTCACATTTCACATTTCACATTTCACATTTCACATTTCACATTTCACATTTCACATTTCACATTTCACATTTCACATTTCACATTTCACATTTCACATTTCACATTTCACATTTCACATTTCACATTTCACATTTCACATTTCACATTTCACATTTCACATTTCACATTTCACATTTCACATTTCACATTTCACATTTCACATTTCACATTTCACATTTCACATTTCACATTTCACATTTCACATTTCACATTTCACAGTTCACAGTTCACATTTCACATTTCACATTTCACATTTCACATTTCACATTTCACATTTCACATTTCACATTTCACATTTCACATTTCACATTTCACATTTCACATTTCACATTTCACATTTCACTGACTGAATTTAGACTGAATTTAGACCGAATTTAGACTGTATTTAGACTGAATTTAGACCGAATTTAGACTGAATTTAGACTGAATTTAGACCGAATTTAGACCGCATTTAGACTGAATTTAGACCGAATTTAGACTGAATTTAGACTGAATTTAGACCGAATTTCACATTTCACATTTCACATTTCACATTTCACATTTCACATTTCACATTTCACATTTCACATTTCACATTTCACATTTCACATTTCACATTTCACATTTCACATTTCACATTTCACATTTCACATTTCACATTTCACATTTCACATTTCACAGTTCACAGTTCACAGTTCACAGTTCACAGTTCACAGTTCACATTTCACATTTCACATTTCACATTTCACATTTCACATTTCACATTTCACATTTCACTGACTGAATTTAGACTGAATTTAGACCGAATTTAGACTGTATTTAGACTGAATTTAGACCGAATTTAGACTGAATTTAGACTGAATTTAGACCGAATTTAGAACGCATTTAGACTGAATTTAGACTGAATTTAGACCGAATTTAGACCGAATTTAGACTGAATTTAGACCGAATTTAGACTGAATTTAGACCGAATTTAGACTGAATTTAGACCGAATTTATACTGAATTTAGACTGAATTTCACATTTCACATTTTACATTTCACATTTCACATTTCACATTTCACATTTCACATTTCACATTTCACATTTCACATTTCACATTTCACATTTCACATTTCACATTTCACATTTCACATTTCACATTTCACATTTCACATTTCACATTTCACATTTCACATTTCACATTTCACATTTCACATTTCACATTTCACATTTCACATTTCACATTTCACATTTCACATTTCACAGTTCACAGTTCACAGTTCACATTTCACATTTCACATTTCACATTTCACATTTCACATTTCACATTTCACATTTCACATTTCACATTTCACATTTCACATTTCACATTTCACATTTCACTGACTGAATTTAGACTGAATTTAGACCGAATTTAGACCGAATTTAGACTGTATTTAGACTGAATTTAGACCGAATTTAGACCGCATTTAGACTGAATTTAGACCGAATTTAGACTAAATTTAGACTGAATTTAGACCGAATTTAGACCGCATTTAGACTGAATTTAGACCGAATTTAGACTGAATTTAGACTGAATTTAGACCGAATTTAGACCGCATTTAGACTGAATTTAGACTGAATTTAGACCGAATTTAGACTGAATTTAGACTGAATTTAGACCGAATTTAGACTGAATTTAGACCGAATTTAGACCGAATTTAGACCGAATTTAGACCGAATTTAGACTGAATTTAGACCGAATTTAGACTGAATTTAGACCGAATTTAGACTGAATTTAGACCGAATTTAGACTGAATTTAGACTGAATTTCACATTTCACATTTCACATTTCACATTTCACATTTCACATTTCACATTTCACATTTCACATTTCACATTTCACATTTCACATTTCACATTTCACATTTCACATTTCACATTTCACATTTCACATTTCACATTTCACATTTCACATTTCACATTTCACATTTCACATTTCACATTTCACATTTCACATTTCACATTTCACATTTCACATTTCACATTTCACATTTCACATTTCACATTTCACATTTCACATTTCACATTTCACATTTCACATTTCACATTTCACATTTCACATTTCACATTTCACATTTCACATTTCACATTTCACTGACTGAATTTAGACTGAATTTAGACCGAATTTAGACCGAATTTAGACTGTATTTAGACTGAATTTAGACCGAATTTAGACTGAATTTAGACTGAATTTAGACCGAATTTAGACCGCATTTAGACTGAATTTAGACCGAATTTAGACTGAATTTAGACTGAATTTAGACCGAATTTAGACCGCATTTAGACTGAATTTAGACTGAATTTAGACCGAATTTAGACTGAATTTAGACTGAATTTAGACCGAATTTAGACTGAATTTAGACCGAATTTAGACCGAATTTAGACCGAATTTAGACCGAATTTAGACTGAATTTAGACCGAATTTAGACTGAATTTAGACTGAATTTAGACCGAATTTAGACTGAATTTAGACCGAATTTAGACCGAATTTAGACCGAATTTAGACCGAATTTAGACTGAATTTAGACTGAATTTAGACTGAATTTAGACCGAATTTAGACCGAATTTAGACCGAATTTAGACCGAATTTAGACTGAATTTAGACCGAATTTAGACTGAATTTAGACTGAATTTAGACCGAATTTAGACTGAATTTAGACCGAATTTAGACCGAATTTAGACCGAATTTAGACCGAATTTAGACTGAATTTAGACTGAATTTAGACTGAATTTAGACTGAATTTAGACCGAATTTAGACTGAATTTAGACCGAATTTAGACTGAATTTCACATTTCACATTTCACATTTCACATTTCACATTTCACATTTCACATTTCACATTTCACATTTCACATTTCACATTTCACATTTCACATTTCACATTTCACATTTCACATTTCACATTTCACATTTCACATTTCACATTTCACATTTCACATTTCACATTTCACATTTCACATTTCACATTTCACATTTCACATTTCACATTTCACATTTCACATTTCACATTTCACATTTCACATTTCACATTTCACATTTCACATTTCACATTTCACTGACTGAATTTAGACTGAATTTAGACCGAATTTAGACTGTATTTAGACTGAATTTAGACCGAATTTAGACTGAATTTAGACCGAATTTAGACTGAATTTAGACTGAATTTAGACCGAATTTAGACCGCATTTAGACTGAATTTAGACTGAATTTAGACCGAATTTAGACTGAATTTAGACTGAATTTAGACCGAATTTAGACTGAATTTAGACCGAATTTAGACCGAATTTAGACCGAATTTAGACCGAATTTAGACTGAATTTAGACCGAATTTAGACTGAATTTAGACCGAATTTAGACTGAATTTAGACCGAATTTAGACTGAATTTAGACTGAATTTCACATTTCACATTTCACATTTCACATTTCACATTTCACATTACACATTTCACATTTCACATTTCACATTTCACATTTCACATTTCACATTTCACATTTCACATTTCACATTTCACATTTCACATTTCACATTTCACATTTCACATTTCACATTTCACATTTCACATTTCACATTTCACATTTCACATTTCACATTTCACATTTCACATTTCACATTTCACATTTCACATTTCACATTTCACATTTCACATTTCACATTTCACATTTCACATTTCACATTTCACATTTCACATTTCACATTTCACATTTCACATTTCACATTTCACATTTCACATTTCACATTTCACATTTCACATTTCACATTTCACATTTCACATTTCACATTTCACATTTCACATTTCACATTTCACATTTCACATTTCACATTTCACATTTCACATTTCACATTTCACATTTCACATTTCACATTTCACATTTCACATTTCACATTTCACATTTCACATTTCACATTTCACATTTCACATTTCACATTTCACAGTTCACAGTTCACAGTTCACAGTTCACATTTCACATTTCACATTTCACATTTCACATTTCACATTTCACATTTCACTGACTGAATTTAGACTGAATTTAGACCGAATTTAGACTGTATTTAGACTGAATTTAGACCGAATTTAGACTGAATTTAGACTGAATTTAGACCGAATTTAGAACGCATTTAGACTGAATTTAGACTGAATTTAGACCGAATTTAGACCGAATTTAGACTGAATTTAGACCGAATTTAGACTGAATTTAGACCGAATTTAGACTGTATTTAGACTGAATTTAGACCGAATTTAGACTGAATTTAGACTGAATTTAGACCGAATTTAGACCGCATTTAGACTGAATTTAGACCGAATTTAGACTGAATTTAGACTGAATTTAGACCGAATTTAGACCGCATTTAGACTGAATTTAGACCGAATTTAGACTGAATTTAGACCGAATTTAGACCGAATTTAGACCGAATTTAGACCGAATTTAGACTGAATTTAGACCGAATTTAGACTGAATTTAGACCGAATTTAGACTGAATTTAGACCGAATTTAGACTGAATTTAGACTGAATTTCACATTTCACATTTCACATTTCACATTTCACATTTCACATTTCACATTTCACATTTCACATTTCACATTTCACATTTCACATTTCACATTTCACATTTCACATTTCACATTTCACATTTCACATTTCACATTTCACATTTCACATTTCACATTTCACATTTCACATTTCACATTTCACATTTCACATTTCACATTTCACATTTCACTGACTGAATTTAGACTGAATTTAGACCGAATTTAGACTGTATTTAGACTGAATTTAGACCGAATTTAGACTGAATTTAGACTGAATTTAGACCGAATTTAGACCGCATTTAGACTGAATTTAGACTGAATTTAGACCGAATTTAGACCGCATTTAGACTGAATTTAGACTGAATTTAGACCGAATTTAGACTGAATTTAGACTGAATTTAGACCGAATTTAGACTGAATTTAGACCGAATTTAGACCGAATTTAGACCGAATTTAGACTGTATTTAGACTGAATTTAGACCGAATTTAGACTGAATTTAGACCGAATTTAGACTGAATTTAGACCGAATTTAGACTGAATTTAGACTGAATTTCACATTTCACAGTTCACATTTCACATTTCACATTTCACATTTCACATTTCACATTTCACATTTCACATTTCACATTTCACATTTCACATTTCACATTTCACTGACTGAATTTAGACTGAATTTAGACCGAATTTAGACTGTATTTAGATTGAATTTAGACCGAATTTAGACTGAATTTAGACTGAATTTAGACCGAATTTAGACCGCATTTAGACTGAATTTAGACCGAATTTAGACTGAATTTAGACTGAATTTAGACCGAATTTAGACCGCATTTAGACTGAATTTAGACTGAATTTAGACCGAATTTAGACTGAATTTAGAATGAATTTAGACCGAATTTAGACTGAATTTAGACCGAATTTAGACCGAATTTAGACCGAATTTAGACCGAATTTAGACTGAATTTAGACCGAATTTAGACTGAATTTAGACCGAATTTAGACTGAATTTAGACCGAATTTAGACTGAATTTAGACTGAATTTCACATTTCACATTTCACATTTCACATTTCACATTTCACATTTCACATTTCACATTTCACATTTCACATTTCACATTTCACATTTCACATTTCACATTTCACATTTCACATTTCACATTTCACATTTCACATTTCACATTTCACATTTCACATTTCACATTTCACTGACTGAATTTAGACTGAATTTAGACCGAATTTAGACTGTATTTAGACTGAATTTAGACTGAATTTAGACTGAATTTAGACCGAATTTAGACCGAATTTAGACTGAATTTAGACCGAATTTAGACCGAATTTAGACCGAATTTAGACTGAATTTAGACCGAATTTAGACTGAATTTAGACTGAATTTAGACCGAATTTAGACCGAATTTAGACCGAATTTAGACCGAATTTAGACTGAATTTAGACCGAATTTAGACCGAATTTAGACTGAATTTAGACCGAATTTAGACTGAATTTAGACCGAATTTAAACCGAATTTAGACTGAATTTAGACCGAATTTAGACTGAATTTAGACCGAATTTAGACTGAATTTAGACTGAATTTCACATTTCACATTTCACATTTCACATTTCACATTTCACATTTCACATTTCACATTTCACATTTCACATTTCACATTTCACATTTCACATTTCACATTTCACATTTCACATTTCACATTTCACATTTCACATTTCACATTTCACTGACTGAATTTAGACTGAATTTAGACCGAATTTAGACTGTATTTAGACTGAATTTAGACCGAATTTAGACTGAATTTAGACCGAATTTAGACTGAATTTAGACTGAATTTAGACCGAATTTAGACCGCATTTAGACTGAATTTAGACTGAATTTAGACCGAATTTAGACTGAATTTAGACTGAATTTAGACCGAATTTAGACTGAATTTAGACCGAATTTAGACCGAATTTAGACCGAATTTAGACCGAATTTAGACTGAATTTAGACCGAATTTAGACTGAATTTAGACCGAATTTAGACTGAATTTAGACCGAATTTAGACTGAATTTAGACTGAATTTCACATTTCACATTTCACATTTCACATTTCACATTTCACATT
The DNA here is from genome assembly GCA_947534325.1 of Agonum fuliginosum. Lineage (NCBI taxonomy): Eukaryota > Metazoa > Arthropoda > Insecta > Coleoptera > Carabidae > Agonum > Agonum fuliginosum. The sequence continues at coordinate 21,748 of OX384035.1, read as the reverse complement.
ACACATTTCACATTTCACATTTCACATTTCACATTTCACATTTCACATTTCACATTTCACATTTCACATTTCACATTTCACATTTCACATTTCACATTTCACAGTTCACATTTCACATTTCACATTTCACATTTCACATTTCACATTTCACATTTCACATTTCACATTTCACATTTCACATTTCACATTTCACATTTCACATTTCACATTTCACATTTCACATTTCACATTTCACATTTCACATTTCACATTTCACATTTCACATTTCACATTTCACATTTCACATTTCACATTTCACATTTCACAGTTCACAGTTCACAGTTCACAGTTCACATTTCACATTTCACATTTCACATTTCACATTTCACATTTCACATTTCACATTTCACTGACTGAATTTAGACTGAATTTAGACCGAATTTAGACTGTATTTAGACTGAATTTAGACCGAATTTAGACTGAATTTAGACTGAATTTAGACCGAATTTAGAACGCATTTAGACTGAATTTAGACTGAATTTAGACCGAATTTAGACCGAATTTAGACTGAATTTAGACCGAATTTAGACTGAATTTAGACCGAATTTAGACTGTATTTAGACTGAATTTAGACCGAATTTAGACTGAATTTAGACTGAATTTAGACCGAATTTAGACCGCATTTAGACTGAATTTAGACCGAATTTAGACTGAATTTAGACTGAATTTAGACCGAATTTAGACCGCATTTAGACTGAATTTAGACCGAATTTAGACTGAATTTAGACCGAATTTAGACCGAATTTAGACCGAATTTAGACCGAATTTAGACTGAATTTAGACCGAATTTAGACTGAATTTAGACCGAATTTAGACTGAATTTAGACCGAATTTAGACTGAATTTAGACTGAATTTCACATTTCACATTTCACATTTCACATTTCACATTTCACATTTCACATTTCACATTTCACATTTCACATTTCACATTTCACATTTCACATTTCACATTTCACATTTCACATTTCACATTTCACATTTCACATTTCACATTTCACATTTCACTGACTGAATTTAGACTGAATTTAGACCGAATTTAGACTGTATTTAGACTGAATTTAGACCGAATTTAGACTGAATTTAGACCGAATTTAGACTGAATTTAGACTGAATTTAGACCGAATTTAGACCGCATTTAGACTGAATTTAGACTGAATTTAGACCGAATTTAGACTGAATTTAGACTGAATTTAGACCGAATTTAGACTGAATTTAGACCGAATTTAGACCGAATTTAGACCGAATTTAGACCGAATTTAGACTGAATTTAGACCGAATTTAGACTGAATTTAGACCGAATTTAGACTGAATTTAGACCGAATTTAGACTGAATTTAGACTGAATTTCACATTTCACATTTCACATTTCACATTTCACATTTCACATTACACATTTCACATTTCACATTTCACATTTCACATTTCACATTTCACATTTCACATTTCACATTTCACATTTCACATTTCACATTTCACATTTCACATTTCACATTTCACATTTCACATTTCACATTTCACATTTCACATTTCACATTTCACATTTCACATTTCACATTTCACATTTCACATTTCACATTTCACATTTCACATTTCACATTTCACATTTCACATTTCACATTTCACATTTCACATTTCACATTTCACATTTCACATTTCACATTTCACATTTCACATTTCACATTTCACATTTCACATTTCACATTTCACATTTCACAGTTCACAGTTCACAGTTCACAGTTCACATTTCACATTTCACATTTCACATTTCACATTTCACATTTCACATTTCACATTTCACATTTCACTGACTGAATTTAGACTGAATTTAGACCGAATTTAGACTGTATTTAGACTGAATTTAGACCGAATTTAGACTGAATTTAGACTGAATTTAGACCGAATTTAGAACGCATTTAGACTGAATTTAGACTGAATTTAGACCGAATTTAGACCGAATTTAGACTGAATTTAGACCGAATTTAGACTGAATTTAGACCGAATTTAGACTGAATTTAGACCGAATTTATACTGAATTTAGACTGAATTTCACATTTCACATTTTACATTTCACATTTCACATTTCACATTTCACATTTCACATTTCACATTTCACATTTCACATTTCACATTTCACATTTCACATTTCACATTTCACATTTCACATTTCACATTTCACATTTCACATTTCACATTTCACATTTCACATTTCACATTTCACATTTCACATTTCACATTTCACAGTTCACAGTTCACAGTTCACATTTCACATTTCACATTTCACATTTCACATTTCACATTTCACATTTCACATTTCACATTTCACATTTCACATTTCACATTTCACATTTCACTGACTGAATTTAGACTGAATTTAGACCGAATTTAGACCGAATTTAGACTGTATTTAGACTGAATTTAGACCGAATTTAGACCGCATTTAGACTGAATTTAGACCGAATTTAGACTGAATTTAGACTGAATTTAGACCGAATTTAGACCGCATTTAGACTGAATTTAGACCGAATTTAGACTGAATTTAGACTGAATTTAGACCGAATTTAGACCGCATTTAGACTGAATTTAGACTGAATTTAGACCGAATTTAGACTGAATTTAGACTGAATTTAGACCGAATTTAGACTGAATTTAGACCGAATTTAGACCGAATTTAGACCGAATTTAGACCGAATTTAGACTGAATTTAGACCGAATTTAGACTGAATTTAGACCGAATTTAGACTGAATTTAGACCGAATTTAGACTGAATTTAGACTGAATTTCACATTTCACATTTCACATTTCACATTTCACATTTCACATTTCACATTTCACATTTCACATTTCACATTTCACATTTCACATTTCACATTTCACATTTCACATTTCACATTTCACATTTCACATTTCACATTTCACATTTCACATTTCACATTTCACATTTCACATTTCACATTTCACATTTCACATTTCACATTTCACATTTCACATTTCACATTTCACATTTCACATTTCACATTTCACATTTCACATTTCACATTTCACATTTCACATTTCACATTTCACATTTCACATTTCACATTTCACATTTCACATTTCACATTTCACATTTCACATTTCACATTTCACATTTCACTGACTGAATTTAGACTGAATTTAGACCGAATTTAGACCGAATTTAGACTGTATTTAGACTGAATTTAGACCGAATTTAGACTGAATTTAGACTGAATTTAGACCGAATTTAGACCGCATTTAGACTGAATTTAGACCGAATTTAGACTGAATTTAGACTGAATTTAGACCGAATTTAGACCGCATTTAGACTGAATTTAGACTGAATTTAGACCGAATTTAGACTGAATTTAGACTGAATTTAGACCGAATTTAGACTGAATTTAGACCGAATTTAGACCGAATTTAGACCGAATTTAGACCGAATTTAGACTGAATTTAGACCGAATTTAGACTGAATTTAGACTGAATTTAGACCGAATTTAGACTGAATTTAGACCGAATTTAGACCGAATTTAGACCGAATTTAGACCGAATTTAGACTGAATTTAGACTGAATTTAGACTGAATTTAGACTGAATTTAGACCGAATTTAGACTGAATTTAGACCGAATTTAGACTGAATTTCACATTTCACATTTCACATTTCACATTTCACATTTCACATTTCACATTTCACATTTCACATTTCACATTTCACATTTCACATTTCACATTTCACATTTCACATTTCACATTTCACATTTCACATTTCACATTTCACATTTCAGACTGAATTTAGACTGAATTTCACATTTCACATTTCACATTTCACATTTCACATTTCACATTTCACATTTCACATTTCACATTTCACATTTCACATTTCACATTTCACATTTCACATTTCACATTTCACATTTCACATTTCACATTTCACATTTCACATTTCACATTTCACATTTCACATTTCACATTTCACATTTCACATTTCACATTTCACATTTCACATTTCACATTTCACATTTCACATTTCACATTTCACATTTCACATTTCACATTTCACATTTCACATTTCACATTTCACATTTCACATTTCACATTTCACAGTTCACAGTTCACATTTCACATTTCACATTTCACATTTCACATTTCACATTTCACATTTCACATTTCACTGACTGAATTTAGACTGAATTTAGACCGAATTTAGACCGAATTTAGACTGAATTTAGACCGAATTTAGACCGCATTTAGACTGAATTTAGACTGAATTTAGACCGAATTTAGACTGAATTTAGACTGAATTTAGACCGAATTTAGACTGAATTTAGACCGAATTTAGACCGAATTTAGACCGAATTTAGACCGAATTTAGACTGAATTTAGACCGAATTTAGACTGAATTTAGACCGAATTTAGACTGAATTTAGACCGAATTTAGACTGAATTTAGACTGAATTTCACATTTCACATTTCACATTTCACATTTCACATTTCACATTTCACATTTCACATTTCACATTTCACATTTCACATTTCACATTTCACATTTCACATTTCACATTTCACATTTCACATTTCACATTTCACATTTCACATTTCACATTTCACATTTCACATTTCACATTTCACATTTCACTGACTGAATTTAGACTGAATTTAGACCGAATTTAGACCGAATTTAGACTGAATTTAGACCGAATTTAGACTGAATTTAGACTGAATTTAGACCGAATTTAGACCGCATTAAGACTGAATTTAGACCGAATTTAGACTGAATTTAGACTGAATTTAGACCGAATTTAGACCGCATTTAGCCTGAATTTAGACTGAATTTAGACCGAATTTAGACTGAATTTAGACTGAATTTAGACCGAATTTAGACTGAATTTAGACCGAATTTAGACCGAATTTAGACCGAATTTAGACCGAATTTAGACTGAATTTAGACCGAATTTAGACTGAATTTAGACCGAATTTAGACTGAATTTAGACCGAATTTAGACTGAATTTAGACTGAATTTCACATTTCACATTTCACATTTCACATTTCACATTTCACATTTCACATTTCACATTTCACATTTCACATTTCACATTTCACATTTCACATTTCACATTTCACATTTCACATTTCACATTTCACATTTCACATTTCACATTTCACTGACTGAATTTAGACTGAATTTAGACCGAATTTAGACTGTATTTAGACTGAATTTAGACCGAATTTAGACTGAATTTAGACTGAATTTAGACCGAATTTAGACCGCATTTAGACTGAATTTAGACCGAATTTAGACTGAATTTAGACTGAATTTAGACCGAATTTAGACCGCATTTAGACTGAATTTAGACTGAATTTAGACCGAATTTAGACTGAATTTAGACTGAATTTAGACCGAATTTAGACTGAATTTAGACCGAATTTAGACCGAATTTAGACCGAATTTAGACCGAATTTAGACTGAATTTAGACTGAATTTAGACTGAATTTAGACTGAATTTAGACCGAATTTAGACTGAATTTAGACCGAATTTAGACTGAATTTCACATTTCACATTTCACATTTCACATTTCACATTTCACATTTCACATTTCACATTTCACATTTCACATTTCACATTTCACATTTCACATTTCACATTTCACATTTCACATTTCACATTTCACATTTCACATTTCACATTTCACATTTCACATTTCACATTTCACATTTCACATTTCACATTTCACATTTCACATTTCACATTTCACATTTCACATTTCACATTTCACATTTCACATTTCACATTTCACATTTCACATTTCACATTTCACATTTCACATTTCACATTTCACATTTCACATTTCACATTTCACATTTCACATTTCACATTTCACAGTTCACAGTTCACATTTCACAGTTCACAGTTCACATTTCACATTTCACATTTCACATTTCACATTTCACATTTCACTGACTGAATTTAGACTGAATTTAGACCGAATTTAGACTGTATTTAGACTGAATTTAGACCGAATTTAGACTGAATTTAGACTGAATTTAGACCGAATTTAGACCGCATTTAGACTGAATTTAGACCGAATTTAGACTGAATTTAGACTGAATTTAGACCGAATTTAGACCGCATTTAGACTGAATTTAGACTGAATTTAGACCGAATTTAGACTGAATTTAGACTGAATTTAGACCGAATTTAGACTGAATTTAGACCGAATTTAGACCGAATTTAGACCGAATTTAGACCGAATTTAGACTGAATTTAGACTGAATTTAGACTGAATTTAGACTGAATTTAGACCGAATTTAGACTGAATTTAGACCGAATTTAGACTGAATTTCACATTTCACATTTCACATTTCACATTTCACATTTCACATTTCACATTTCACATTTCACATTTCACATTTCACATTTCACATTTCACATTTCACATTTCACATTTCACATTTCACATTTCACATTTCACATTTCACATTTCACATTTCACATTTCACATTTCACATTTCACATTTCACATTTCACATTTCACATTTCACATTTCACATTTCACATTTCACAGTTCACAGTTCACATTTCACAGTTCACAGTTCACATTTCACATTTCACATTTCACATTTCACATTTCACATTTCACATTTCACTGACTGAATTTAGACTGAATTTAGACCGAATTTAGACTGTATTTAGACTGAATTTAGACCGAATTTAGACTGAATTTAGACTGAATTTAGACCGAATTTAGACCGCATTTAGACTGAATTTAGACCGAATTTAGACTGAATTTAGACTGAATTTAGACCGAATTTAGACCGCATTTAGACTGAATTTAGACTGAATTTAGACCGAATTTAGACTGAATTTAGACTGAATTTAGACCGAATTTAGACTGAATTTAGACCGAATTTAGACCGAATTTAGACCGAATTTAGACCGAATTTAGACTGAATTTAGACTGAATTTAGACTGAATTTAGACTGAATTTAGACCGAATTTAGACCGAATTTAGACTGAATTTAGACCGAATTTAGACCGAATTTAGACCGAATTTAGACTGAATTTAGACCGAATTTAGACTGAATTTAGACTGAATTTAGACCGAATTTAGACCGAATTTAGACCGAATTTAGACCGAATTTAGACTGAATTTAGACCGAATTTAGACCGAATTTAGACTGAATTTAGACCGAATTTAGACTGAATTTAGACCGAATTTAAACCGAATTTAGACTGAATTTAGACCGAATTTAGACTGAATTTATACCGAATTTAGACTGAATTTAGACCGAATTTAGACCGAATTTAGACTGAATTTAGACCGAATTTAGACCGAATTTAGACTGAATTTAGACCGAATTTAGACTGAATTTAGACTGAATTTCACATTTCACATTTCACATTTCACATTTCACATTTCACATTTCACATTTCACATTTCACATTTCACATTTCACATTTCACATTTCACATTTCACATTTCACATTTCACATTTCACATTTCACATTTCACATTTCACATTTCACATTTCACATTTCACATTTCACATTTCACATTTCACATTTCACATTTCACATTTCACATTTCACATTTCACATTTCACATTTCACATTTTACATTTCACATTTCACATTTCACATTTCACATTTCACATTTCACATTTCACATTTCACATTTCACATTTCACATTTCACATTTCACATTTCACATTTCACATTTCACATTTCACATTTCACATTTCACATTTCACATTTCACATTTCACTGACTGAATTTAGACTGAATTTAGACCGAATTTAGACTGTATTTAGACTGAATTTAGACCGAATTTAGACTGAATTTAGACTGAATTTAGACCGAATTTAGACCGCATTTAGACTGAATTTAGACCGAATTTAGACTGAATTTAGACTGAATTTAGACCGAATTTAGACCGCATTTAGACTGAATTTAGACTGAATTTAGACCGAATTTAGACTGAATTTAGACTGAATTTAGACCGAATTTAGACTGAATTTAGACCGAATTTAGACCGAATTTAGACCGAATTTAGACCGAATTTAGACTGAATTTAGACCGAATTTAGACTGAATTTAGACCGAATTTAGACTGAATTTAGACCGAATTTAGACTGAATTTAGACTGAATTTCACATTTCACATTTCACATTTCACATTTCACATTTCACATTTCACATTTCACATTTCACATTTCACATTTCACATTTCACATTTCACATTTCACATTTCACATTTCACATTTCACATTTCACATTTCACATTTCACATTTCACATTTCACATTTCACTGACTGAATTTAGACTGAATTTAGACCGAATTTAGACTGTATTTAGACTGAATTTAGACTGAATTTAGACTGAATTTAGACCGACTTTAGACCGAATTTAGACTGAATTTAGACCGAATTTAGACCGAATTTAGACCGAATTTAGACTGAATTTAGACCGAATTTAGACTGAATTTAGACTGAATTTAGACCGAATTTAGACCGAATTTAGACCGAATTTAGACCGAATTTAGACTGAATTTAGACCGAATTTAGACCGAATTTAGACTGAATTTAGACCGAATTTAGACTGAATTTAGACCGAATTTAAACCGAATTTAGACTGAATTTAGACCGAATTTAGACTGAATTTATACCGAATTTAGACTGAATTTAGACCGAATTTAGACCGAATTTAGACTGAATTTAGACCGAATTTAGACCGAATTTAGACTGAATTTAGACCGAATTTAGACTGAATTTAGACTGAATTTCACATTTCACATTTCACATTTCACATTTCACATTTCACATTTCACATTTCACATTTCACATTTCACATTTCACATTTCACATTTCACATTTCACATTTCACATTTCACATTTCACATTTCACATTTCACATTTCACATTTCACATTTCACATTTCACATTTCACATTTCACATTTCACATTTCACATTTCACATTTCACATTTCACATTTCACATTTCACATTTCACATTTCACATTTCACATTTCACATTTCACATTTCACATTTCACATTTCACATTTCACATTTCACATTTCACATTTCACATTTCACATTTCACATTTCACATTTCACATTTCACATTTCACATTTCACATTTCACATTTCACATTTCACATTTCACATTTCACATTTCACATTTCACATTTCACATTTCACATTTCACAGTTCACAGTTCACAGTTCACAGTTCACAGTTCACAGTTCACATTTCACATTTCACATTTCACATTTCACATTTCACATTTCACATTTCACATTTCACTGACTGAATTTAGACTGAATTTAGACCGAATTTAGACTGTATTTAGACTGAATTTAGACCGAATTTAGACTGAATTTAGACTGAATTTAGACCGAATTTAGACCGCATTTAGACTGAATTTAGACCGAATTTAGACTGAATTTAGACTGAATTTAGACCGAATTTAGACCGCATTTAGACTGAATTTAGACTGAATTTAGACCGAATTTAGACTGAATTTAGACTGAATTTAGACCGAATTTAGACTGAATTTAGACCGAATTTAGACCGAATTTAGACCGAATTTAGACCGAATTTAGACTGAATTTAGACCGAATTTAGACTGAATTTAGACCGAATTTAGACTGAATTTAGACCGAATTTAGACTGAATTTAGACTGAATTTCACATTTCACATTTCACATTTCACATTTCACATTTCACATTTCACATTTCACATTTCACATTTCACATTTCACATTTCACATTTCACATTTCACATTTCACATTTCACATTTCACATTTCACATTTCACATTTCACATTTCACTGACTGAATTTAGACTGAATTTAGACCGAATTTAGACTGTATTTAGACTGAATTTAGACTGAATTTAGACTGAATTTAGACCGAATTTAGACCGAATTTAGACTGAATTTAGACCGAATTTAGACCGAATTTAGACCGAATTTAGACTGAATTTAGACCGAATTTAGACTGAATTTAGACTGAATTTAGACCGAATTTAGACCGAATTTAGACCGAATTTAGACCGAATTTAGACTGAATTTAGACCGAATTTAGACCGAATTTAGACTGAATTTAGACCGAATTTAGACTGAATTTAGACCGAATTTAAACCGAATTTAGACTGAATTTAGACCGAATTTAGACTGAATTTAGACCGAATTTAGACTGAATTTAGACCGAATTTAGACCGAATTTAGACTGAATTTAGACTGAATTTCACATTTCACATTTCACATTTCACATTTCACATTTCACATTTCACATTTCACATTTCACATTTCTCATTTCACATTTCACATTTCACATTTCACATTTCACATTTCACATTTCACATTTCACATTTCACATTTCACATTTCACATTTCACATTTCACATTTCACATTTCACATTTCACATTTCACATTTCACATTTCACATTTCACATTTCACATTTCACTGACTGAATTTAGACTGAATTTAGACCGAATTTAGACCGAATTTAGACCGAATTAAGACCGAATTTAGACTGAATTTAGACCGAATTTAGACTGAATTTAGACCGTATTTAGACTGAATTTAGACCGAATTTAGACCGAATTTAGACTGAATAATTTAGACCGAATTTAGACCGAATTTAGACCGAATTTAGACTGAATTTAGACCGAATTTAGACTGAATTTAGACCGAATTTAGACTGAATTTAGACCGAATTTAGACTGAATTTAGACTGAATTTCACATTTCACATTTCACATTTCACATTTCACATTTCACATTTCACATTTCACATTTCACATTTCACATTTCACATTTCACATTTCACATTTCACATTTCACATTTCACATTTCACATTTCATATTTCACATTTCACATTTCACATTTCACATTTCACATTTCACATTTCACATTTCACATTTCACATTTCACATTTCACATTTCACATTTCACTGACTGAATTTAGACTGAATTTAGACCGAATTTAGACCGAATTTAGACTGAATTTAGACCGAATTTAGACCGAATTTAGACTGAATTTAGACCGAATTTAGACTGAATTTAGACCTAATTTAGACCGAATTTAGACCGAATTTAGACTGAATTTAGACCGAATTTAGACCGAATTTAGACCGAATTTAGACTGAATTTAGACCGAATTTAGACTGAATTTAGACCGAATTTAGACCGAATTTAGACTGAATTTAGACCGAATTTAGACCGAATTTAGACCGAATTTAGACTGAATTTAAACCGAATTTAGACCGAATTTAGACCGAATTTAGACCGAATTTAGACCGAATTTAGACCGAATTTTGACCGAATTTAGACTGAATTTAGACCGAATTTAGACTGAATTTAGACCGAATTTAGACCGAATTTAGACCGAATTTAGACTGAATTTAGACTGAATTTAGACCGAATTTAGACCGAATTTAGACTGAATTTAGACTGAATTTAGACCGAATTTAGACCGAATTTAGACTGAATTTAGACTGAATTTAGACCGAATTTAGACCGAATTTAGACCGAATTTAGACTGAATTTAGACTGAATTTAGACCGAATTTAGACCGAATTTAGACCGAATTTAGACTGTATTTAGACTGAATTTAGACCGAATTTAGACCGAATTTAGACTGAATTTAGACCGAATTTAGACTGAATTTAGACCGAATTTAGACTGAATTTAGACTGAATTTAGACCGAATTTAGACCGAATTTAGACTGAATTTAGACTGAATTTAGACCGAATTTAGACCGAATTTAGACCGAATTTAGACTGTATTTAGACTGAATTTAGACCGAATTTAGACCGAATTTAGACCGAATTTAGACTGAATTTAGACTGAATTTAGACCGAATTTAGACCGAATTTAGACTGAATTTAGACCGAATTTAGACTGAATTTAGACTGAATTTAGACCGAATTTAGACTGAATTTAGACCGAATTTAGACTGAATTTAGACCGAATTTAGACTGAATTTAGACTGAATTTAGACCGAATTTAGACCGAATTTAGACTGTATTTAGACTGAATTTAGACCGAATTTAGACCGAATTTAGACCGAATTTAGACTGAATTTAGACTGAATTTAGACCGAATTTAGACCGAATTTAGACTGAATTTAGACCGAATTTAGACTGAATTTAGACTGAATTTAGACCGAATTTAGACCGAATTTAGACTGAATTTAGACCGAATTAAGACCGAATTTAGACCGAATTTAGACCGAATTTAGACTGAATTTAGACCGAATTTAGACCGAATTTAGACTGAATTTAGACCGAATTTAGACTGAATTTAGACCGAATTTAGACTGAATTTAGACCGAATTTAGACCGAATTTAGACTGAATTTAGACTGAATTTAGACTGAATTTAGACCGAATTTAGACCGAATTTAGACTGAATTTAGACTGAATTTAGACCGAATTTAGACCGAATTTAGACTGAATTTAGACTGAATTTAGACTGAATTTAGACCGAATTTAGACCGAATTTAGACTGAATTTAGACTGAATTTAGACCGAATTTAGACCGAATTTAGACCGAATTAAGACCGAAATTAGACTGAATTTAGACCGAATTTAGACCGAATTAAGACCGATTTAAGACCGAAATTAGACTGAATTTAGACCGAATTTAGACCGAATTAAGACCGAAATTAGACTGAATTTAGACCGAATTTAGACTGAATTTAGACCGAATTTAGACTGAATTTAGATTGAATTTAGACCGAATTTAGACCGAATTTAGACTGAATTTAGACCGAATTTAGACCGAATTTAGACCGAATTTAGACCGAATTTAGACCGAATTTAGACTGAATTTAGACCGAATTTAGACCGAATTTAGACCGAATTTAGACTGAATTTAGACTGAATTTAGACCGAATTTAGACCGAATTTAGACTGAATTTAGACCGAATTTAGACCGAATTTAGACCGAATTTAGACTGAATTTAGACCGAATTTGAACCGAATTTAGACCGAATTTAGACCGAATTTAGACTGAATTTAGACCGAATTTAGACCGAATTTAGACCGAATTTAGACCGAATTTAGACCGAATTTAGACCGAATTTAGACCGAATTTAGACTGAATTTAGACCGAATTTAGACCGAATTTAGACTGAATTTAGACAGAATTTAGACTGAATTTAGACCGAATTTAGACCGAATTTAGACTGAATTTAGACCGAATTTAGACCGAATTTAGACTGAATTTAGACTGAATTTAGACCGAATTTAGACCGAATTTAGACTGAATTTAGACTGAATTTAGACCGAATTTAGACCGAATTTAGACTGAATTTAGACTGAATTTAGACCGAATTTAGACCGAATTTAGACTGAATTTAGACTGAATTTAGACCGAATTTAGACCGAATTTAGACCGAATTAAGACCGAAATTAGACTGAATTTAGACCGAATTTAGACCGAATTAAGACCGAAATTAGACTGAATTTAGACCGAATTTAGACTGAATTTAGACCGAATTTAGACTGAATTTAGATTGAATTTAGACCGAATTTAGACCGAATTTAGACTGAATTTAGACCGAATTTAGACCGAATTTAGACCGAATTTAGACCGAATTTAGACCGAATTTAGACTGAATTTAGACCGAATTTAGACCGAATTTAGACCGAATTTAGACTGAATTTAGACTGAATTTAGACCGAATTTAGACCGAATTTAGACTGAATTTAGACCGAATTTAGACTGAATTTAGACCGAATTTGAACCGAATTTAGACCGAATTTAGACCGAATTTAGACTGAATTTAGACCGAATTTAGACCGAATTTAGACCGAATTTAGACCGAATTTAGACCGAATTTAGACCGAATTTAGACCGAATTTAGACTGAATTTAGACCGAATTTAGACCGAATTTAGACTGAATTTAGACCGAATTTAGACTGAATTTAGACCGAATTTAGACCGAATTTAGACTGAATTTAGACCGAATTTAGACCGAATTTAGACCGAATTTAGACCGAATTTAGACTGAATTTAGACTGAATTTAGACCGAATTTAGACCGAATTTAGACTGAATTTAGACTGAATTTTGACCGAATTTAGACCGAATTTAGACCGAATTTAGACTGAATTTAGACCGAATTTAGACCGAATTTAGACCGAATTTAAACTGAATTTAGACTGAATTTAGACTGAATTTAGACCGAATTTAGACCGAATTTAGACCGAATTTAGACCGAATTTAGACCGAATTTAGACCGAATTTAGACTGAATTTAGACCGAATTTAGACCGAATTTAGACTGAATTTAGACTGAATTTAGACCGAATTTAGACCGAATTTAGACTGAATTTAGACTGAATTTAGACCGAATTAGACCGAATTTAGACCGAATTTAGACCGAATTTAGACCGAATTTAGACCGAATTTAGACCGAATTTAGACTGAATTTAGACCGAATTTAGACCGAATTTAGACCGAATTTAGACTGAATTTAGACCGAATTTAGACCGAATTTAGACCGAATTTAGACCGAATTTGAACCGAATTTAGACCGAATTTAGACTGAATTTAGACCGAATTTAGACCGAATTTAGACCGAATTTAGACCGAATTTAGACCGAATTTAGACCGAATTTAGACCGAATTTAGACTGAATTTAGACCGAATTTAGACCGAATTTAGACCGAATTTAGACCGAATTTAGACCGTATTTGAACCGAATTTAGACCGAATTTAGACCGAATTTAGACTGAATTTAGACCGAATTTAGACCGAATTTAGATCGAATTTAGACCGAATTTAGACCGAATTTAGACCGAATTTAGACCGAATTTAGACTGAATTTAGACCGAATTTAGACCGAATTTAGACTGAATTTAGACCGAATTTAGACTGAATTTATACCGAATTTAGACCGAATTTAGACTGAATTTAGACCGAATTTAGACCGAATTTAGACCGAATTTAGACCGAATTTAGACTGAATTTAGACTGAATTTAGACCGAATTTAGACCGAATTTAGACCGAATTTAGACCGAATTTAGACCGAATTTAGACCGAATTTAGACTGAATTTAGACCGAATTTAGACCGAATTTATACCGAATTTATACCGAATTTAGACTGAATTAGACCGAATTTAGACCGAATTTAGACCGAATTTAGACCGAATTTAGACCGAATTTAGACCGAATTTAGACCGAATTTAGACTGAATTTAGACCGAATTTAGACTGAATTTAGACCGAATTTAGACCGAATTTAGACCGAATTTAAACCGAATTTAGACCGAATTTAGACCGAATTTAGACTTAATTTAGACTGAATTTAGACTGAATTTAGACCAAATTTAGACCGAATTTAGACGGAATTTAGACCGAATTTAGACCGAATTTAGACCGAATTAAGACCGAATTTAAACCGAATTTAGACCGAATTTAGACCGAATTTAGACCGAATTTAGACCGAATTTAGACCGAATTTAGACCGATTTTAGACCGAATTTAGACTGAATTTAGACTGAATTTAGACCGAATTTAGACTGAATTTAGACCGAATTTAGACTGAATTTAGACCGAATTTAGACCGAATTTAGACCGAATTTAGACCGAATTTAGACCGAATTTAGACCGAATTTAGACCAAATTTAGACCGAATTTAGACTGATTTTAGACCGAATTTAGACCGAATTTAGACTGATTTTAGACTGAATTTAGACCGAATTTAGACCGAATTTAGACCGAATTTAGACCGAATGTAGACCGAATTTAGACTGAATTTAGACCGAATTTAGACCGAATTTAGACCGAATTTAGACCGAATTTATACCGATTTTAGACCGAATTTAGACTGAATTTAGACCGAATTTAGACCGAATTTAGACCGAATTTAGACCGAATTTAGACCGAATTTAGACCGAATTTAGACCGAATTTAGACCGATTTTAGACCGAATTTAGACTGAATTTAGACTGAAGTTAGACCGAATTTAGACTGAATTTAGACCGAATTTAGACTGAATTTAGACCGAATTTAGACCGAATTTATACCGAATTTAGACCGAATGTAGACCGAATTTAGACTGAATTTAGACCGAATTTAGACCGAATTTAGACCGAATTTAGACCGAATTTATACCGATTTTAGACCGAATTTTAGACTGAATTTAGACCGAATTTAGACGATTTAGACGAATTTAGACCGAATTTAGACCGAATTTAGACCGAATTTAGACCGAATTATACCGATTTAGACCGAATTTAGACCGAATTTTAGACCGAATTTAGACCTGAATTTAGACCGAATTTAGACCGATTTAGACTGATTTTAGACTGAATTTAGACCGAATTTAGACCGAATTTAGACCGAATTTAGACCGAATTTAGACCGAATTTAGACCGAATTTAGACCAAATTTAGACCGAATTTAGACTGAATTTAGACCGAATTTAGACCGAATTTAGACCGAATTTAGACCGAATTTAGACCGAATTTAGACCGAATTTAGACCGAATTTAGACTGAATTTAGACCGAATTTAGACCGAATTTAGACCGAATTTAGACCGAATTTAGACTGATTTTAGACTGAATTTAGACCGAATTTAGACCGAATTTAGACCGAATTTAGACCGAATTTAGACGAATTTAGACCGAATTTAGACCGAATTTAGACCGAATTTAGACCGAATTTAGACCGAATTTATACCGAATTTATACCGAATTTAGACCGAATTTAGACTGATTTTAGACCGAATTTAGACTGAATTTAGACCGAATTAGACCGAATTTAGACCGAATTTAGACCGAATTTAGACCGAATTTAGACCGAATTTAGTCCGAATTTAGACTGATTTTAGACCGAATTTAGACCGAATTTAGACCGAATTTAGACTGAATTTAGACCGAATTTAGACCGAATTTAGACCGAATTTAGACCGAATTTAGACCGAATTTAGACTGAATTTAGACCGAATTTAGACCGAATTTAGACTGAATTTAGACCGAATTTAGACCGAATTTAGACCGAATTTAGACCGAATTTAGACCGAATTTAGACCGAATTTAGACTGAATTTAGACCGAATTTAGACTGATTTAGACCGAATTTAGACCGAATTTAGACCGAATTAGACTGAATTTAGACCGAATTTAGACTGAATTTATACCGAATTTAGACCGAATTAGACCGAATTTAGACCGAATTTAGACTGAATTTAGACCGAATTTAGACCGAGTTTAGACCGAATTTAGACTGAATTTAGACTGAATTTAGACCGAATTTAGACCGAATTTAGACCGAATTTAGACCGAATTTAGACTGATTTTAGACTGAATTTAGACCGAATTTAGACCGAATTTAGACCGAATTTAGACCGAATTTAGACCGAATTTAGACCGAATTTAGACCGAATTTAGACCGAATTTAGACCAAATTTAGACCGAATTTAGACTGAATTTAGACCGAATTTAGACCGAATTTAGACCGAATTTAGACCGAATTTAGACCGAATTTAGACCGAATTTAGACTGAATTTAGACCGAATTTAGACCGAATTTAGACCGAATTTTAGACCGAATTTAGACCGAATTTAGACCGAATTTAGACTGATTTTAGACTGAATTTAGACCGAATTTAGACCGAATTTAGACCGAATTTAGACCGAATTTAGACCGAATTTAGACCGAATTTAGACCGAATTTAGACTGATTTTAGACCGAATTTAGACCGAATTTAGACCGAATTTAGACCGAATTTAGACCGAATTTAGACCGAATTTAGACCGATTTTAGACCAAATTTAGACCGAATTTAGACTGATTTTAGACCGAATTTAGACCGAATTTAGACCGAATTTAGACCGAATTTAGACCGAATTTAGACTGATTTTAGACCGAATTTAGACCGAATTTAGACCGAATTAAGACCGAATTTAGACCGAATTTAGACCGAATTTAGACCGAATTTAGACTGAATTTAGACCGAATTTAGACCGAATTTAGACTGAATTTAGACTGAATTTAGACCGAATTTAGACCGAATTTAGACCGAATTTAGACCGAATTTAGACCGAATTTAGACCGAATTTAGACCGAATTTAGACCGAATTTAGACCGAATTTAGACCGAATTTAGACCGAATTTAGACCGAATTTAGACCGAATTTAGACCGAATTTAGACCTAATTTAGACCGAATTTAGACCGAATTTAGACTGAATTTAGACTGAATTTAGACCGATTTTAGACTGAATTTAGACCGAATTTAGACTGAATTTAGACCGAATTTAGACCGAATTTATACCGAATTTAGACCGAATTTAGACTGAATTTAGACCGAATTTAGACCGAATTTAGACCGAATTTAGACCGAATTTAGACCGAATTTAGACCGAATTTAGACCAAATTTAGACCGAATTTAGACTGAATTTAGACCGAATTTAGACCGAATTTAGACCGAATTTAGACCGAATTTAGACCGAATTTAGACCGAATTTAGACTGAATTTAGACCGAATTTAGACCGAATTTAGACTGAATTTAGACCGAATTAGACTGAATTTAGACCGAATTTAGACCGAATTTATACCGAATTTAGACCGAATTTAGACTGAATTTAGACCGAATTTAGACCGAATTTAGACCGAATTTAGACCGAATTTAGACTGAATTTAGACTGAATTTAGACCGAATTTAGACCGAATTTAGACCGAATTTAGACCGAATTTAGACCGAATTTAGACCGAATTTAGACCGAATTTAGACTGAATTTAGACCGAATTTAGACCGAATTTATACCGAATTTATACCGAATTTAGACTGAATTTAGACCGAATTTAGACCGAATTTAGACCGAATTTAGACTTAATTTAGACTGAATTTAGACTGAATTTAGACCAAATTTAGACCGAATTTAGACGGAATTTAGACCGAATTTAGACCGAATTTAGACCGAATTAAGACCGAATTTAAACCGAATTTAGACCGAATTTAGACCGAATTTAGACCGAATTTAGACTGAATTTAGACTAAATTTAGACTGAATTTAGACCAAATTAAGATTGAATTTAGACCGAGATTAGACCGAATTTAGACTGAATTTAGACCGAATTTAGACCGAATTTAGACTGAAATTAGACCGAATTTAGACCGAATTAGACTGAATTTAGACCGAATTTAGACCGAATTTAGACTGAATTTAGACCGAATTTAGACCGAATTTAGACCGAATTTAGACTGAATTTAGACTGAA
Organism: Agonum fuliginosum; assembly: GCA_947534325.1. NCBI lineage: Eukaryota > Metazoa > Arthropoda > Insecta > Coleoptera > Carabidae > Agonum > Agonum fuliginosum. The sequence continues at coordinate 2,474 of OX384035.1, read as the reverse complement.
TTTAGACCGAATTTAGACCGAATTTAGACCGAATTTAAACCGAATTTAGACCGAATATAGACCGAATTTAGACCGAATTTAGACCGAATTTAGACTGAATTTAGACCGAATTTAGACCGAATTTAGACCGAATTTAGACTGAATTTAGACCGAATTTAGACCGAATTTAGACCGAATTTAGACCGAATTTAGACCGAATTTAGACCGAATTTAGACTGAATTTAGACCGAATTTAGACTGAATTTAGACCGAATTTAGACCGAATTTAGACCGAATTTAGACCGAATTTAGACCGAATCTAGACCGAATTTAGACCGAATTTAGACTGAATTTAGACTGAATTTAGACCGAATTTATACCGAATTTAGACCGAATTTAGACCGAATTTAGACCGAATTTAGACTGAATTTAGACCGAATTTAGACCGAATTTAGACCGAATTTAGACCGAATTTATACCGAATTTAGACCGAATTTAGACCGAATTTAGACTGAATTTAGACCGAATTTAGACCGAATTTAGACCGAATTTAGACTGAATTTAGACCGAATTTAGACCGAATTTAGACCGAATTTAGACTGAATTTAGACCGAATTTAGACCGATTTTAGACCGAATTTAGACCGAATTTAGACCGAATTTAGACCGAATTTAGACTGAATTTAGACCGAATTTAGACTGAATTTAGACCGAATTTAGACCGAATTTAGCCCGAATTTAGACCGAATTTAGACCGAATCTAGACCGAATTTAGACCGAATTTAGACTGAATTTAGACTGAATTTAGACCGAATTTATACCGAATTTAGACCGAATTTAGACTGAATTTAGACCGAATTTAGACCGAATTTAGACCGAATTTAGACCGAATTTAGACCGAATTTAGTCCGAATTTAGACTGATTTTAGACCGAATTTAGACCGAATTTAGACCGAATTTAGACCGAATTTATACCGAATTTAGACCGAATTTAGACCGAATTTAGACCGAATTTAGACTAAATTTAAACCGAATTTAGACCGAATTTAGACTGAATTTAGACCGAATTTAGAACGAATTTAGACCGAATTTAGACCGAATTTAGACCGAATTTAGACCGAATTTAGACCGAATTTAGACCGAATTTAGACCGAATTTAGACCGAATTTAGACCGAATTTAGACTGAATTTAGACCGAATTTAGACCGAATTTAGACCGAATTTAGACCGAATTTAGACCGAATTTAGACCGAATTTATACCGAATTTAGACTGATTTTAGACTGAATTTAGACCGAATTTAGACCGAATTTAGACCGAATTTAGACCGAATTTAGACCGAATTTAGACTGATTTTAGACCGAATTTAGACCGAATTTAGACCGAATTTAGACCGTATTTAGACCGAATTTAGACCGATTTTAGACCGAATTTAGACCGAATTTAGACCGAATTTAGACCGAATTTAGACTGAATTTAGACCGAATTTATACCGAATTTAGACCGAATTTAGACTGATTTTAGACTGAATTTAGACCGAATTTAGACCGAATTTAGACCGAATTTAGACCGAATTTAGACCGAATTTAGACCGAATTTAGACTGATTTTAGACCGAATTTAGACCGAATTTAGACCGAATTTAGACCGTATTTAGACCGAATTTAGACCGAATTTAGACCGAATTTAGACCGAATTTATACCGAATTTAGACCGAATTTAGACCGAATTTAGACCGAATTTAGACTGATTTTAGACTGAATTTAGACCGAATTTAGACCGAATTTAGACCGAATTTAGACTGATTTTAGACCGAATTTATACCGAATTTATACCGAATTTAGACTGAATTTAGACCGAATTTAGACCGAATTTAGACCGAATTTAGACCGAATTTAGACTGAATTTAGACCGAATTTAGACCGAATTTAGACCGAATTTAGACCGAATTTAGACCGAATTTAGACTGAATTTAGACCGAATTTAGACCGAATTTAGACCGAATTTAGACCGAATTTATACCGAATTTAGACCGAATTTAGACCGAATTTAGACCGAATTTAGACCGAATTTAGACCGAATTTAGACCGAATTTAGACTGATTTTAGACCGAATTTAGACCGAATTTAGACTGAATTTAGACCGAATTTAGACTGAATTTAGACCGAATTTAGACCGAATTTAGACCGAATTTAGACCGAATTTAGACCGAATTTAGACCGAATTTAGACTGATTTTAGACTGAATTTAGACCGAATTTAGACCGAATTTAGACCGAATTTAGACCGAATTTAGACCGAATTTAGACCGAATTTAGACCGAATTTAGACTGATTTTAGACCGAATTTAGACCGAATTTAGACCGAATTTAGACCGAATTTAGACCGAATTTAGACCGAATTTAGACCGATTTTAGACCAAATTTAGACCGAATTTAGACCTGATTTTAGACCGAATTTAGACCGAATTTAGACCGAATTTAGACCGAATTTAGACCG